>OY998233.1:12021851-12621851 GCA_963922035.1 Amblyjoppa proteus
GGGAGGAAAAGTACTTCTTTTCTTCCTACTCAGCTGCTTTTCCTCCTGCTTAGTCTACTTTTCCTCCAGCTCGACTGCTTTTCCTCTTGCTGGTCAAGAATCGGTAACTTTCCACTCATGTCGCAGACATAAAATATGGTCATTTTAACGTAGTCAGGAAATAAAAATACAAACTATCAAAATCGTGTTTTTACTTTTCCGAAACTTCTTCCAGAAACTTCATGAGCGTGGCGGCGAGACCGAGCCTTCTGTAGTCCGGAGATACTGTTAGAGCGGTTACGTGACCGTGCCAGTCTTCACCGTGGCCCTCCGCCTTTCCCATGACTGTTTGACGATTAGATCGATTAGTATCTGGAACTTTGTGGATAAAGGTTTAAAATATAAAAATTCGATGTCTTTACTCACTGTAGCCCATGATCTCGCCGCTGGGCGATTCGGCGACTTGAACATACTCGGGCCAGTGGGCCAAGTAATGGAGATAAAAGGAAAGTCCGTACTTATCAACAATGTCAAGGAAGAAACGCGTCAACGGAAATAAAATATCGTATCGTGACACGAACGTGACAAAAGGATACGGTCTCGGTCAGTGGATCCAAATTCCTGAAATTTCATCGTAAGTCAAAACATCAACACCGTGTCGCGCAGGTTAGTACGTTATTTTAATTCGTAACACTTACACGTTGTTGAATTTGAACAAATCGTTGCAAGTGAACGGCCTGATTATCGACATCGTCGCACTATAATATTTATCGCGGAGTTTACTTATATTCTCATTAAAAATAACGTTAAATTGCGAGCCAGGAAACGTCAGTCTTCACTCTTGCAGTGGCCTTAGGGCGCATTTCAATATCAGCTGCGAGATCTCTCGCAGACGATTGTGAAACCCTCCGGAAGTAACGAAAACGTCACTTCCGGTGGAAAACTGCTATTCGAATTCGACTAGTTGGTTCAAACGATACTTACTATAAATATTACTATTACTACTTGAATTCATTATAAAAACTTTTTTTTTTTTGCTGGTGTTATTAACGTGACGATAAAGACATTGATTTCTATCAAATCGTCATTTATTTATTAGACTCGACATGATTTTACTTATGAGAGTAACAATGCGCTAAAAGGCTGAACTAATAAGTCGAATGGGTTAAAATGCAACCGAATGATCATAAGACGTCAACACTACTTGTATCACGTAAGTGATTTTTTGTTGTTATGCGCATGAAAGCATACGATTACTGATGCAAAGACCGCAAGTGTTTCGTCACTGTCGCCATCGTTTCTGAGTAGTACATCGCACGTTCCCTAATTCGTCCTCTTATGCCACTATGTTGCATTCGAGATAAATTCCAGGGAATAATTAAAATGCCGATAAGAAATAATGACTTTTAAATTGGAACTGACGTCACACGGAAAGATTTGAAAAATTTCGTTGCTACGTCGTACCGGAAATGCGTCACCTCCGGTTTGAAAATATCATTCTTCGAGCGAAAATAACGTCATACAGGAAATTTGTGACTTCCGGTTTGAAAATATTATTTTTCGACCGGAAGTAACGTCATAGAGAAAATAGGTCACTTCCGGTTTAAAGATATCATTTTTTTTTCGACAGAAAGTGACGTCATACAGGAAATTTGTGACTTCCGGTTTGAAAATATTATTTTTCGACCGGAAGTAGCGTCATAGCGAAAATACGTCACTTCCGGTTTAAAGATATCATTTTTCGACCGAAAGTGACGTCATACAGGAAATGTGTGACTTCCGGTTTGAAAATACTATTTTATGACCAGAAGTAACGTCATAGAGAAAATACGTCACTTCCGGTTTAAAGATATCATTTTTTTCGACAGAAAGTGACGTCATACAGGAAATTTGTGACTTCCGGTTTGAAAATATTATTTTTCGACCGGAAGTAACGTCATAGAGAAAATACGTCACTTCCGGTTTAAAAATATCATTTTTTTCTACCGGAAGTGACGTCACAACAATTTTTTTTTTTAAATATGCCTGGCTGACATTAGTTCTAATTTAAAAGTAAGATTTTACAATCAGTAAGTGACGTTACAATGAAACATTTTTATTTTCCTCCGGAATTCATCTCGACAGTAGTCTAGTGACAGAAACATGTGAATTAAGAAATACAGGAAAGTGGGTAAAAGAACTTGCGATTTGTATTAAATATCTTTGAAACCGATCTCGAATGCAGCCGTTGAGAGAAGCGGATGAATCACGGAACATAAGATTCACGACTTAGAAACGACGGCGACATTAAAACATTATTCTTACATTGGCACAAGTCGGCCACGAACTCGTGATCTTGTCATTATTAATCATAGACTTCATCGCGCGCGACCACGAATCGCTCATTAAAAAAAAAAAGTAGGCTGCGAGCTCGACCAGCTAACATTGAAACTCGCTCTCTCAATGACGCGAGGAGAAAAAGCCCGGGGCTTCAACGACGAAGAGTTTCCGGGCGTTGCCAGGGACGCCGAGATATATAATTGTTCTCAATAATTTCAAACGTGTATTGACAATTTATTTTTCATCCTTGTTGCGTCTCACTAATTACAATAATTATTACATTTACGAAACATGACCAGAAATAGGCAGCACGCATAAAATACAAATGACAACGCGGTGCAAGCATTCTCTCCCCCTCGGTCGCTCGTTCATCGTTATATTATAATAATATTAATTAAATAATGCAATACAACTCGCTGATATATCGGAGTAGAGGCGAAGAGGATGCTCGCGCAACGTCCGCCAAACTGCCCGGAGAGTTATACATTGACCGTCCGATCGTTTGATCGCCCGAGCGAGGTCGTATAAAATATCCTTGTGCTCTCATCTCCAAATGGGTACCCATTAATTATTAACACACAACCACACCGACGACAACAAATTTGATTTTTTTTTTCTTTCTTTTTGTCCCCGCATTTGGTTAAGATAGTCTGTCGAATCCAGCGGTAATACAACGGATCAGCTCTCGACATCGCGATGTGCATCGTTTACGAAGAAACGTGTAAGCTTCGGTAATCCGCGATACGCCGATAATCGTCGAGGGACGATCAGTTTCATCCTGAGATAAAACAGTCCATCGACACTCCTCGCATTTACATTTTCACCATCGGTATTTTCTTTTTTATTTATCTCCGAAGTAGTCTCGAATTCGTGTTCCGTCCAACTGCGCATAAATCTCGTCGTAGTATTGCCGCGGGACCTAAAACTCCTTGCCAACAGAGTCGCGAACGGATAATGATCGTCGTCACATCAACCTCGAAAAAAAAATAAAAAATAAACATTTTGATAACAGCGCGAACAAGGCGCGAAAGCATTCACTGCCTAACGCGGATATGCGCGCGGTTAATTAATATACTTTCTTATTTAAACAAAAGAAAAACAAAAAAAGAATAATTTAGCGGTGTGTCGATGTCCAAATCAATGGGCGATAATAAAACATGCGGTAAAGAAGTTAAATGCAGAGAAATGCGAGTAGTTAAAGGCCAACTGCAATGCCAAACCGGACGAGAGCCAAGCCAAAGGTCACGAACGAGTACGACTCTCGATGTCGATGGTCGGCTCGTTTGTTTCGCTAATTTGTTTCTTTTTTTTTTTTTTCTTTCTTCACCTCCTTCAACTCCCTTCGTCATCGTCACATTTATATCACTGTCATTACTCCTATTCCCGGTTGCAAATTAAAACACGTGAGAAATCGACAATCATCTTTTTTTTTTCTTTCAACGAAACGATGACGAGTGTCCGTGAATATAAAAAAAAAAGATGATGAAAAAAAAGCCAGCTGCTCTCTGTCGACACCGTGCACGATCGGGACGACTATACTTATTCGTTACGCAAGGTGTATCGTTTCGAGAATTTTCTATAGTCCAATCCAACGAACGATCGAGAGACCTCCCCGAGGCAGCGAACGATATGATTTCCTCGTCTCAATCCCTCGCACACGATTTTCATTCTGTTAGCCCGGCACGACAGTCTCGTTAGATTACGTCAATAAATTATTACGAATTATCCGTTAATATTCGTAAGGGTATCTACATTTGTTTATTTTCTTTTTTTTATATGGAATACGATAGGGTAGCCTAGCTTCGAACAGACAGTTTTTTTGTTTTTTTTCTTGTGCCTCCGATATATATTACATAATCGTTTGTAAAAAGTGTGACGAATAATTACATCGATTGCTGTACTCAAAAGTATCTTTTTTTTTGTTCTCTATGTTCTCTTCATTGATGCCAGATCTTTGTTGCAATTTTTTTGTTTGTTTATTTACTCAATTTTTTTGTTCCCTGCCGAGCGTAGATTGATTTTGAGTTTCCAGCTCACGAGGATTTTCATTTCTTTTTCTCTTTATTTACTTTATAGATCAGGAGTTTTTCCAGCGGAGTTTTTTTGTTTTTTTTTTTCCTTTTTTTTTATGTACAACCGGATATTAAGCAAAACCACGATGAGGCTGCTGGAGAGCAAGGCACACGGCTGATTCGGAGCGTCCGTTAACGAATAGCTTCGCCGAAAGGGGGGCCCGGGTCGGGGAAAAGCCGAGCTACCTCGCCTATGATCGCGGATACAAAAGAGCTCCGGAAACTTTTCGTACTCGTGTCACACACTACGGTTCCTCCTCTATCGATAGTTTCGTGATTGTGTATCTAACGACGATTGCGTGTAAAACCCGCGTGCCACACGAGGTGGGGGAGGGGCGATAGAAAAAATTACGTTCGATCGCGATCACACGGGTTGACTTTGCGTTTCAAAAATAGGTTCTCTCCTAATATGTTTTATCACAACACCGACGACTTCGTCCCTCGTCGACGGAGCCTCTCCATTCGTTATTCGTCATTCTCTCGTCTCGTTTTTATCGACGATTTTTTATTCTTCTTTTTTTCCACTTTTTTTTTTGTTTTTTTTTTCTGCGATTACTGTTACTCGTATTAATATATTATTTAGTCTACTATTATTCAGATATAAGAATCACATCGTTTTTTCTCTTTGTTTTTTCGTGTTTTTTTTCTTCACGCATCTTCGTCGTCGTAATTCACTTGAATTGAGGAAATGCGATGAAAAGGCGTTGCGAAAAGGAGCTTTTCAACGATGCTGACAATCGGCAACTTTATTTTCCTTTCGACCATCCGACGATCCGACGATTTTTCTTTCTTTTTTCATTGAGGAAGCAATGTTTTGATGTTGTCTTTTTTTTAGTTCTTTCTTTCATCCGAGATTCGTAATACGATCATCGATCTCTCGTGACTCCGAGCCGACGGGCAAAGTTGCAATCGAATCCCGTATTAACGAGAGTGCGACAGTGGAAATACTAGGGGGTTGAGAATCGTTCGAGACGCGAGCTCAGCGAAAGACGCGCGTCGCGTGGCGTTGCTGGTCGTTCTCATCGATCTTTTTTTCTTTTCCTTTTCTTTTTCCTTTGCTATTCGAGATAGTTTTGCGAAACGGTGAGAACAGGCAGGAGTAATATTCGAAGAATAACGCGGTGCTTCAAGAGAATACAATGTGTGTCGATAAAAGTTATGTGAGAAGGAGGACACACACGTCGAGAGAATCACCGACGATTAAAATTTTCGAAGAAAACCCACCCCTTACCTCGTTACCAGATGCACGAGAGGACGTACGCGAACATGTTGTAGTGAATGTAGGTCGACGTTATAAAAAACAGGTGTAGAACGAGAAACCGCAGGGGATCCTGTTGAATTTTCGAACCCTCGCCGGGATAATCGCGCGTCCCGACGAACGTGCCGTGCTTGTAAAAGTTTTCCAAAAGAACCTCCTTCTCCGCCCATCTATCGTACAACCACCTGGACAACAGTTCGGGCTCTTTTGGTACCTGCGGCAAATAATTAATGGCAGGGCGACGAACATTGACCACGAGCGACGAGCGCGAGGCCGTGGAAGCCGCAGCGCTCGGGGCTCTATCGATTTTTCTCTACTCACCACCGAGCTGGGAAATAATCGATAAAATAGGACGGTTTCGCAGGGCGGTCTCGAGCCCGTCACAATCTCTGATAAGTCGATTGGCTTGCCCTGCGGATACGCTATCGTTATGTCGAGAACCCAACTGATCTCGGGCTTGGCCACGACATTTATACCTGCGAACAGTTCGAGACAATCGTCAAATATACATCGCAGTTTATTCTTAAAATATTTATTTTTAACCCTTCACGTATGGGAGCCTTGTTTAACGAGGACCCTAGAATTTGCCGAGACGGGACCTTCGAACGACTCGAATAACAAGTTGACGTGCTAAAAAAAATCTGTAAAAATTCACAGACCTACCTTGAAGCGTTGTTTTTTTATAAGGTGGCAGAAAATTTATTGGGAGGGTCCGTATCGTTTTTGTGCTTAAAATAACGAATGGCCGTTTATTCTCGGCAAAAAGTCCCCCGTACTCGAAGAGTTAAGCCTAATTATTCTCGCACAGATCTTACTCGATCTGTTGTTGGACTGTTGATCCGCCATGTTGTTGTTCTGCGTCGGACCGAGGTGATCGAATATCGCCTGCATGGCTCCCACCCTCGGCAGCGAAACGTTCTCCAAATGCGGCAAATTATTTTTCTTGGCGTATCTCTGCGATGTTTCTCGTCTCTTGCACAGAAATCCACCCTCGGGAAACAGTACCATCCATCTTCTGTTTCGCGGTATATAAGACTCTTTGAGATGCTTCTCCAATTCCTTCAAACTCTCGTCCCTCTTGTTTCGACCCTGTTTTTTTTTAATGGAAAATAGAAGAAGAACATGAGCAATTCGATAATAAATCATTTATCGCCGAAGGCAATTTTCGGTGACACGGAATTACTACTCACCGAAGCAATAAAAAAATCCTGATGCAAGATAGAAACGATACCGAAGTTAGTTAACTTGAAAAGCCTGTCCATGATCCACATTAAATTCGGTAGAACATCCGGCTTCGCGTTGAATGTTGTCATCAACATAGGAACATCCCCTGTACTCTGATGATTGGCTATGACGAGGGTCTTCTCGCTGACGATCCTCTGTATATCGTCACCTTGCTCTACGACTGGAGAATAAAAAATTACGTGGTAATTAATTTATTTATTTATTATATAAGTATATGGGAGAACTTGTTTTTGCAAAGTGCGTATATGTTAAAGAAATTTACCCTCAAACTCACAAAACTTGATGGAATATATTTAAAAAATATATATAGAGTATTTCTTTCTTTTTTTTTCGTTTTAAATAGCTTTTTTTTCACAGTCAATCACAATCACCTACTAGAGATGTTCCTACGTTGACAATATTCATGTCCCAGCCAGATGTTCTGTCGAGTTTAATGTGGATCATGGACAGGCTTTTCGAGTCAACTAACTTCGGTATCGTTTCTATCCCTTCATAATTTTTTTCATCACTTTGATGACCAATAATTCTGTGTCAGCGAAAATTTCGTTCCCAGATGAATTATTCGTTAATTGGATTGCAAATTTTTTTGTTTTCCACATTAAATTCGGCAGAGCATCCCGGTTAGCGTTGAATGTTGTCATCAACACAGAAACATCCACCGTACTCTGGTTAGTGCCCATGGCAAGGTCACACAGCTATGATCCACATTTTTCTATGACTGGGAAATAAAAAATTCGTGGGTTAATTAATTTCCAAATTACTTAAAAAAAAAAAAAATATTTGTACATATACATTTTTTTTTCTTTATTCAGACAATATGAAAAAGTGTACTCACTGTCGTAGCCCGCGGACCAACTCCACATGGAAACCATCGCCAGGAGCCAGTGAAAAAAAAGTCCCTCTATTCTCCAATAGATCTGCGGCTGGTAGACTTTCACCGGGAACAACATCATCATCCATATGACGTACGTCGGTATGCAATAAACGTTGTTCAGCAGAACGAACACCGTTCTGGCGATACATTTTACTAGAGAGGCGCACTTGCCAATTGAACTGAAACAAAAAAATCAAAGCATCTTCAGCTGGACAAAAAAATCTTTCCTTAATGAACTAGTCCCCGTTAAATAAATAAATAAATAAATAAATAAATAAACAAATAAATAAATGATAAAATAAATACATAAGTAAATAAACAACAATTCTACTAAATGAGCAAAGTTGCAGATTGTACTGCGAAATAACAATAACAACAAATTCCCAGCGTTACATCTTCTTTTATTAGATTTAGTGCTTCAGCGCCAAATAATCCGCCGTGCTCTGTCTCTCCCTATGAGTATCCGGCGTGTACTCGCGCGATGCTGCTGGCTATCGGGAAGCCTCTGAACCGCTCTCCACTTATGCAATTACATTGTTAAGGATTGAGGTAGGTACAAGGCGGGTTCTACAAGATCATTCCGCCAGAGTTGCGACCTATATATCGCGCACAAGTTGCAGCGTGTCCGACTCAGAGCGCGACGAGTGACGAGAATATCGTTGCGATTGAAAAATGTATGCATTCGCATGGCCTCGAAATTACAAAAAGACGCTAATAGGTCGTCTGCGAAAACAAGTGTCATTATCTTCCAGACTCAACAACGATTGCGACAGTGCCTCGTTAACTCACGACTCTACACGAGGCGATCGAGATCGCAATTAACAGAAACGACATTATTGGGAAATCGTCGTAAGAGCCGCGCGGCAAAAAGGCCTTCCGCATAAGTCGAGCAGTTCGAGCGACGATTCGTCGCGGATAAAAATATCATTAGGCAAATCGCGTTGGGCAATTAACGCGCGCGATCGCGCGCGTAACCTAGCGTTGCATTGGCAACGAGACATCCGCGTTCGTGAGGTGGAAAGGAGCGGGTGAGGTGGTCGCGCCGAGGCGCCTTTATCGTGACGGTCAAAGGTCCGTTCCGATAATTCGCGATGCACCGACGAATTTTCGCGATTGCGCGCGCCCGGAGAAACCTTGACTCTACGTGCGAGGGCAAAAAAGAAAAAAGAAAAAGAAAATACTCGCTTCGAGGTTAAACGCTTTTAGTCGTGCACGAGGAAGAGACAGAGCCGATGACGTGTTCGCAGAGACAAAAGTCGTGATAATGGCAATTCGTCGCGACGAGACAGAGAAAAAAAAAAAAAAAAAGGATCATCGTCCGTCACAAGAGTGATGTAACGCATTAATAAAATAGCCTACGGATGACGAAGAGTAAGAGCGACTCACTTGACCAAAGCCGAAGCGGGGGAAGGGGGTGTGTCGGTCATTTTCGAAAAATGCCACCCGTCATAGGACATCGAGTGGTAGCTCTCATGTGCGCACTTTTTATTCACCATAGCACATTCCCTCATACGCAAATTACATAATGAGAGGGAATCATTATCTGTCGCGCGGAAGTATAAACGCACGGGCTAACTCGCGTGGTCTGTTTACACGAGGGGGAAACGGCGGGGCGCGGGGGAGGGGGGGGGGGCGATCGCCCAGCAGGAGTGACACACACACGCACACGCACACAAGCACACACGCACACGCCGATGGCACTACAGAGAGACGAGGTGTCGAGCGCGCTCGACGGAGCGGCCGTAATACTATGCGTATCACTGGAGCGGCGAGCTCGTCACTGCTCGTCACTTGGCAAGCTCGTCGGGACCTTTACGTGTGGTCCTTGTCTCCCGCTCGGCGAAATACGCAGCGCGCACAGTTGTTTTGTTTTTTCAATGTCGCGCCGCGACGACTATTCCAGACGTCCGTCGACTTTCGCTGACTCGCCGGTATCTGCGACGACGACGACCAGAGGCTATCGGCTCGCGGGGATCCTTTGCCTTTGGCCTTTGCGCGCGGCCGAAAACAGTCCCTCATGGAATCGCGCACCGCCGCTTAGCACACACACACACACACACGCCGGACAGTGTGGCGAGGGCACGCGCGAACACGCGCGTTTATATGTTTGTTTCACGAGCTCTTTATCGCCGCCTCGTTATAAACTGACATCTCGTCGATCACGACGATATAGGACGGAGAGAGACGGAGAGAGATCTCTGTATCACCGCTCTCGAGACTTCGTGTCGTGTCGTGTCGTGTTACGTATTCCTTCCGCCGCTGCTGCATCCCTCGAACTGCAGTTCTGCTGCATGCGACATCACACCACGGATAACACTCGTATAAGCGACATACGCGGTGCGATATATCGCGCACACTGTGCGCGCGGGGAGAGCGCGAGCGCCTTTGACGATAATCGAGATTGAGAGCGGCGCTCGCCGCATCAGAATTCGCCACCGTATACCGTGCCTGGCGTAGAGATTTTAGAGCGGCGAATGTGACCGGTAATATTATCGTGTTTTTAATGTTGAAATACGGTACGCGATCGTTTTTAACATTATCGCATTGGTAATGAAATCATACAGTTTAGTAGCGATAAAAATAAAAGCATCGACAACACATGGTGAATTTTTTTTCGTTATAGTGCGTTTTGTTTGTTTACTATTTACGGGCTGTATCCCAAAATTTTTTTAAAAAATTTTATAGTAATGTCGGAGATAATGTGTTGTTGACAATTTCACAACTATAAAGGTAAAGAGTTTACAATTTTTCAATCGGCACTGTTATATTTACATGGGTAGATTCTATACGTTTTGACGCTAAATTTACCAAAAATTTTATGACCGGTTATTTCGCATCTGAATAGATGATTTTTACCTACTTTTTACGGTAAATTACGAAAAAAAAATGTTGCGACCGTATTTTCACAAGACAAGATGCTGAAAAAAAAAATTACCTCACAACACGGTAAAAATACGTTTTGTTTTTTTTGTGGTAATTTTACGAAACATCAAAATACCGGTATTTTCGCATCTCTAGTTCGGCGCGAAGAGATGGAGTTGAGGTAAGCCGATCGGTTCGAACTCTCGTGCAGAGACTTTTTAACCTTGCGGTCGGAAGGAATCTGGCGCGTCGCTGTGAGATCGAACGAACCGAGTCGACCACGTGTACTTCGGTGATTACTTTGTTGAGCTCCGCGAGAAAATTTCGTGAATTGTGAGATAATTTTTTAGCGATGTAAACCCACCGAAATGTGCGTTTTGTCGTTGGGCGATCCGCATTCGCCGCGGCAGTTAGCGGAGAGTTGCCCGATGAACCAACCAGCGCACTCGAGCACCGTAGAACGAGCCAAAGGACCGAAACTGCGAGGCGACTCGCCCCACCACCGCACGCGGCTCGAACACGACCGCCGCCTACGTGTGTTCCGAGCAGCAGCTGATAAGCCGCACTAGTCCGCCGGCCGACGATTTTAATTGAATAACGGATTAATATATCGCGAGATCGAGACAAATGAACAGAATGGCACTGAACGTCTTTCGATACAAGGGGGCGGCCGGCATTCGTCAACTGAGAAAAGAAACCACGAGACTGCTGAACCTTCGAATTGCCATGTCCGACGTCGAGGCTCGAAACTATAGTGCGGTAAATACGAGTATTTTTTGTTTTTTTTTTCTTTTCAATGGAAATACATCAATCTCGCGATCGCTGGTCGATAATTCTATGCGCGCGATAATGACCGACCTCGCTGATTTAAAAAATCGCAACTCGCTCCGGTGCGCTGTCAAGTGATGTGTTGGAAAAACTTCGCCGTTGCTTCGCCTCCTCGCTTTACATAATCGATGCGGCTCGGCACCGAAATAAGATTCGCTGCGGAGGAAAATATCGGAAACTGGATTGTAGAGACGATACTTTGTGTCGAGGATTTCGTCTTCTTTTTTTTTTTCTTCTCTTTTTCGATGCATCAATAATTCGGAATTATCCGAGATACGCTGCTCGGCAACACAGCATCGCTGCTGCTCAAACAGCACTGCATGTCATTCCACTATCTCCCATTCTTCTCACTGAAAATCCCCCTCTCTGGCGTTTAACGGACGATGGTTTTTTGCATGTGTGCGCGTGTTTATGAGGATACACCAATAATCCACTGGAGCGGAAAGAATCTTGCTTATCAACGTCGACCGCTTTTGGAGGTCACAAACCAGTTCTCCCTGACTCAGTCCGGCTGTATAGGCGATACCTTGCTTTCTCAATTAGTTTCTCTAAAAATCTTTCGATAAACCGAAATGGTTTGTACCAAACAAATTTTCATACATTTTTCTTTTCGTGGTTTTGTAATTTTTGGATTCTTTTGCATCGCTGCGAGAGACAAACTGAGTTTTTTTTTTTTTTTTTTCACTGATCGTGTGTTGTTCGATGTTGCAGGAGGGCAAGACGGGCTACCGACTCGAGAAAGACACTTTCGGAGAGCTCAAAGTCCCCGCGGACAAGTATTATGGAGCGCAGACCCTCAGATCGGTGATGAACTTTCCCATCGGAGATGCCTTCGAACGGATGCCTGTAAGTTTCACGAGCCTGAAGATATCTGCGTGATAACAAATTTCATTTTTGGCGAGTCTCCTTCCATGTCCTTGGTCAATCCTTTAAAAAAAAATGGTTTGCTTGTAGAATTTTATTTTTCAAGTGAACTTCCATGAACAAAGTTTGTGCGATGCAAACACAAGGCCGTTGTTAATTGATGAAACTTGTCTCATATCTTTGGGATGATTAAGTATCATCTTTTTTTGTAATGTTTAAACAAATTTGATTCTTAAATCTTTAAAGAATTGAAAAGAAAATGCAGGGTTTTTGTTATCTTCACCTTAATTAAATTTAATTTATTGTAAAATGTATGTCTGTATTCTGTATATTGTTCATCACAATTCGGCCTTCAAATGGAAGCCTGTAAGTTTCACAATCCTGAAGATGTCTGCACGACAAGGAATTTCATTTTTGGCAACACTTGGATGCACTTGGTCAATCATTTAGGAAGAAAAAAAAGGTTCGCTTGTAGAATTTCATTTTCCAAGTGAACGTCCCTGAGTGAAGTTTGGAGCGATGCAAACACACGGCCGACTATAAATTGTTGAAATTTTAAGTACCTTCTTTTTTTAAGACTAAAAATTAAAAATGTTTAAATCTTTAAAGAATAAAAAAATTTTTAATCTGTGATTTTTTAATACATAATAAATTAAATTAAATTAATTTAATTACATTTATTATCTATTAAAATTTATAAAATGCATATTAGTCTGTATGCTATATTATTCATTTTAATTTATTGTTATTATAAAATTGATTATTCTGAGCTCCGAATCAGGATCCATTGCAAGCCGGTAGTAAAAAGAGAAACTCTTCATCAAACAAAATGAATTAAAAAAACAAAATAAAAAAAAAGATTTATTAAAGAGACGATAATTCTGTTTTCAGTACGGAGTCATCGTGGCTATGGGAATCCTGAAGAAGGCTGCCGCGGAGGTGAACAAGGAGTTCGGGCTGGATCCGAAAGTCGCGGACGCGATCAGCAAAGCCGCCGACGACGTTATAAGCGGGAAACTGTACAACGATCATTTTCCCCTGGTAATCTGGCAGACGGGCTCTGGTACGCAGTCCAACATGAACACGAACGAGGTTCGCGTTATTTCCCGCAGTACCGAATTTATTCCAAGGATAGAAACAAAGATCAACGATAATTAAAATTCAACGCTCCGTAGGTAATTTCCAATCGCGCGATCGAGCTGATGGGCGGCGAACTGGGATCGAAGAAGCCCGTTCATCCGAACGATCACGTGAACATGTCGCAAAGCTCGAACGACACTTTCCCAACGGCTATGCACATCGCCGTTGCCCTGGAGGTCAACAAGGTTCTGCTTCCTGGACTGAAGCAGCTCCACGAGGCGTTGAAGCAAAAGTCCGAGGCTTGGAAGGACATCATAAAGATCGGCAGAACTCACACGCAGGACGCTGTGCCGCTGACCCTCGGCCAAGAATTTTCAGGTGAAGATTGGTAAAACGATCTCAGAGTCGCTAATGGGTATTTTGCGATAGTCGGAGAGTCAAATGCAATTTCGAACAAATTTGTGCAGCGTACGCGACCCAAGTGGAGTACGGAATCGCGAGAGTGAAGGATACTCTGCCGAGATTGTACCAGTTGGCGCTCGGCGGTACCGCGGTCGGAACGGGCTTGAACACAAGGAAAGGATTCGCCGAAAAAACCGCAGCGAAGATCGCTGCTCTGACGGGATATCCGTTCGTCACTGCTCCGAACAAATTTGAAGCTCTCGCCGCCCACGACGCGATCGTCGAGGTGCACGGAGCTCTGAACACCGTCGCAGTATCCATCATGAAGGTAATGTTTCGTCTCTTAAGGTGATGTACAACCTGCCCTGCCCTGCGTCCAGCGCGCTAGAGCAAGTGCACCGAATAACGCTTTGCGACCGCAGACCGCCGAGGAAAAAGGAAGTTGTCTTTCCCTGGGGAATCGACGGACGGAGGGAAAGACTATTTTCTTTTTCTCCTGCGAACTGCGGTCTCAAAATGTCATTCAGTACAGTTTTTTGTTACTGACGGCGTGTTTCACATCACCTTAAGAGCATATGAAATACTATGGAGTGCGAGAGAGATGGTATTAGTAGCGCTCTCGGCGGAGCGAGAAAGACACACTGAGAATGTGTGTCACACGCTCTTAAGAGCATGTGCAACACCGCGGTCGGTAATAAAAACTGTAGTCAATTTCTCTCACGGATTCTGGCATTTACGCTCAGAAGGAAAGTCTCATCGACAGTCAAGATGATCTCCGCTTTCGATGTGACTCCTCTTTTGACCGTTACGACGATTCTTTTGACCGATACGAGAACTCGGGAGAAAAGTTTATTACAGTTTTTGATACCTACTGGCCACGGGACGGGGTGAGGGGAAGAGGTTTCACATGCTCTTAAATGGTAAGGATCGCGAATGTTTATTTTATTCTTGTTAAGTTTTTTAAAATTTTATCATAAAGGAAGCTTGGTTATGGTGAAAAAAAATCGAGATTGTAATGAAAGCGCATGCAGAATGATCGAAGACATTGAAAAGTCATACAGACGCAAAAAATTCAAATCTCTATAACTTGAGAATGCGTCGACCGATTTAGCTGAAATTTCACACACACTACGTGCGGTTAATAGTCAATATTTCTTGAAAATTTCATAAACAAAGGTCCGATTGTTTTGTTGTACACGATTTTCAATTTCTTCAAAAATATCGTGTGCGCACTCAAGCTCTTCCAATTTCTCAGCGATCGGGCCAAAAAGTTGTACATAGTTGGAGTATGATCATCCGATAACCCTTGTTAAATTTCGAGAGAGTCAGCCGGATCGTTTAAGTTTCATGTAATTTTGCATTTTTTCATTCCATTTCATTGTTTTTTCGTTTTTCTTTTTGTTTGAAGATCGCCAACGACATCAGATTCCTGGGCAGCGGACCGCGCTGCGGTCTGGGCGAGCTCTCGTTGCCCGAAAACGAGCCGGGTAGTTCGATAATGCCTGGCAAAGTGAATCCCACTCAGTGCGAGGCTATCACGATGGTCTGCGCTCAAGTGATGGGCAACAACGTGGCAACGACGATTGCCGGCAGCAACGGCCACTTCGAGCTCAACGTTTTCAAGCCCGTTATGGTCGCCAACACTCTACGATCGGCGAGACTTCTCGGCGATGCGTCTGCGGCGTTCACGAAAAATTGCGTAGTCGGTATAGTTCCGAACGTCGACAATATCAAGAAAATTATGAACGAGAGCTTGATGCTGGTCACGGCTCTCAATCCCCACATCGGTTACGACAAGGTAAAGAGTTCGACACAGAGTCAACATTGTAAAATAAACTGCGCAAAAAAAATGAATGAAAATGCTAACTGAATTTGTTTTTGTTTCGAAGGCCGCCGCTATTGCCAAGCAAGCCCACAAACAGAATCTCACGCTGAAGGAATCGGCACTGAAAAACGGTTTGACTTCCGAGCAATTCGATCAGTGGGTGAGGCCCGAACAGATGCTCGGACCGAAGTGAATACTTTGATCGACAAACGAAGGGAATCTTCTTGACGAACAAAATATGGGGGCATAATTTATATTCTGTCCACGAATATTGGCTACAAAGTCGAAAAAAGAAACTGCCCCGTGTACATCGCTTTTAGTAATAAAGACAATATCTTTTATTTACTTAAAAGAATACACGAATTATTTCGGTCGGGAACTGGCGGGTTTTTCGCAGCATAAGATTGGGAAATAAGAGACGATAAGGAACATACATAGTTCGATGCTATCGGTGACGCGTCTGTATGTGAGCGTGTAGGCCAGAGGGTCATCGTTTCATTGCCGGGCGATATCGGCGGTGAGTCGCTTAGTTCGCTCTTGGCGTCGCAGAGATGTTGTCGAAGGTTCGTCATGCTATTAAGAAGATCGGTGACCGGCATTATGGAAAAGTCGGCATCATCGGCGTGCCATTCGAAAAGGGGCAGGTAATTCGAATTGCAACGTTCTCTTATTCATCAAAAAATTGTGCAAAGTAATTCGCAGATGGCTTCCTAATTTTTTGTTGTTTCGCGCATAAACTCCTCTATGGGGAAATTTCGTTGTTCAATTTTGGCTGTCTGACAGAGGAAGCTGTAATTACGATACAATTTTCGCAATAAAAAAATAGGAAAGCTTTATACTTCAACAATGACAAATTTATCGTCACGCATAGACGAAAAAATTACGAGCGCGCACATCCTGATACCAGCTAAAAAAATAATTGTCAACGAACTTTCTCGCGGAGGAAGTTATGCGCGAGACAGTAAAACATGAGGAAGTCATGTTCAAATTACTTTGCACGATTTTTTTTCTTTGCGCTTTTGGTGGTATTTTCGCCATTGTTTTAATTTTCGTCGTCTCGTTCATTCAAACTAACGTTCTTATCTTTTTATTGTTCCTTTTTTCGATTTCACTTCCTTTCTTCACCCATTTGATTTTTCTTAGCAGATTTTTATTAAATGTGAACTACGCGCTATCCAGAAAGTAGCCAAAAATAAAGAGCCAAAAATAAAGCCCGAGGTCAACATTCTTATACGGATATTATATAATGAAAAAATGAATTCTGCATTCTTTCTGATATTTTTAAATGCCGGTTTATTCTATAGTAACAAAAATATTGCGCACAAAGTAGATTCAGTTTCTTTTAATTGGAGAAATGAGCATTGAAAGAAAAACGTGATCAATATTGTTTTCAAACTAAATATCTTCCAAACGACATAAAAATTACAACGGAAATTGTTACTTTCATATAACATAATAAAGTTCATTGCACAAGTAAAATTGCAAACGCAAATTACATCTTCGTTTGTTGATGTTTCAGAATAGCAGCAAAATTTTAGTAACCACGTCGTATGAAACCGTCTACATCGTTTAACGGATTCAAAATACGGGGTCCCAAAAATGACCGAATTCGCTAATTAAAATGTTCTACATTGCGCGTTTAGTGGAAGTGTCTAATGTATTTTTCCTCGCCAATTACAAATATCCAACTTATTTTAGGCCTATCGTGATAAAATACAAGTATAAAATATAAATTACCCGAAAAATAAAAAAAATTTGAAAACCTTATAAAATTGTTTGGTAAAATTTAGATGGTTAGATTCATTTTCGATATTTTACATTATTTTAACTGATCGTAGATTAAAATCTTGATTTTTTTTTACGAAAACAACTTCCTCTAGGACGAATAAAAAATACAAACTCTGACACGATGTAAATTTTGTTTTCAGCGAAAGGAAGGAGTAGGCCGCGGTCCGGAGGCGATACGTGGTGCCGGATTAGTTCAAGAATTACAAAACTTGGGTAAGTGCAAACAAGATAAATTGTCCTTCGAATGTTATTAATAAACGACCAAATGCGAAATAAATACAGGTCTCGATGTCGAGGACTACGGAAACGTGAACTACGAAGTTCGCGAAACTGGAGATGTGGATAATATGTCTCACCTGGGTGAGGTTGCCGCTTGTACGCACAATTTATCGCAGAGGGTTCAACAGGTGTTGAAGGAAGGTCGGCAAGTGTTGACTTTGGGCGGTGACCACAGTGTGGGGATCGGAACGATCGACGGACACGTAAAGGTGCGTAGATTAATGAATACCATGTACGAATCGTTTCGAGCAATATTCTTTTTCTTTCGTAGGCGAAGAAAGATGTGGCCGTTTTGTGGATAGACGCTCACGCAGATATGAATACGAACAAGACGAGCGGAAGTGGAAACGTTCATGGTATGCCCGTGGCGCTTTTGACTTCGGAATTGGCGGATTATTGGCCTCATCTGCCAGGCATGGACTGGCAGCAGCCTATGTAAGTCGCCGGAAAAAAAAATGTTTTGATGTTCTGTGAAAAAGATGTTTTTCACAGAGCACGTAATTTTCAGGCTATCGATCAGAAACATTGCGTACATCGGTCTCAGATCCGTCGATCAATACGAGAGACTCGTGATCGAGAAGTTCGGGATCACGGCTTTCGGGATCGAGGACGTCGATCGATACGGTATGTGTACTCCCATCACTCTTAGATTCTTATCATTCTTCTTTGAAGATATGATTCTTATCATATCTTCACTCATTCTTTCAAACGCCAGCATCCGATCTTGCATTTACAATCATATAATATTCATTCATAAGATACTATTTGCGGACAGTCCGGCCTCACGTGAGTTTAGAGAGAATTGAGAGAGAGAGGGATACAATGGGATAAAATGATGGGACATAATCCGAAAAAATCAAGCGTATGGAAGATGCTGAAAATATTGATTTTGCGTAGTAATACTTTCAACATATTAACAAATTAATTTTAAAAGAATTGTTCATCCCGACGACCCGAAACTACTAGACGTACGCTCTCCTTTCATTTAGTACTGCGACTAAAAAAACAGTTACATTAAAATTATTCGGCATTGATACATCATTCATCCTTTACTTCACAAAATACCCTGGCAGACCATTACATAAGGTACTATAACAATAATAATAATTGAAAGAGATTTTTTTTTATTAATAACGTTTCTGATGTGCTTGTTTGCAGGTATCCATGACGTTATTCACATGGCACTCAATAGGATAGATCCTCGCAGTGACAAATCATTGCACGTTAGCTTCGACATAGATTCTCTCGATCCTTTGGAAGCTCCGAGTACAGGTACTCCGGGTAAGTCCAGGGAATACGGAGCCACTTTATTTTGCCGAAACTTTAATCGGCCGAATCGTGGGACGGCTGAAAATCCAATGGGTCCGAACGTACTTCTTCCATATCGCCAAACTTCCAAAACACGTTTTTTCCGAATCGTCAAACTGCCGAATATTTATTTTTCCGGGCCATCAAATTTCCAAAACTTAATTATTCCGAATCTTCATTTAAACGAATGTTACTCTTTGGAAGTGGTTATTGACCCATTGTTATTCCTCCAAATCGTCACTTAAGCGAACTTCATTTCCCCGAATCGTTAAACTTCCAAACGTCAAGTTGACGATTTATCGTTCCGAATAGTATTTATCGAACAAGTCATTTATCCGAATCGACATATAAAGTTTCAGAAGTTCGATGATTGGGAAGAAGTGCATTCGGACACATAATTTTCAGCCGTACTTCGATTCAGCTGATTGAAATTTCGGCAAAATAATGTGGCTCCTGGAAATACAACGATTTATTACTCGTATCAAGTAACTGTAGCGTTTACATTATTTCAGTGAGGGGCGGACTCAGTCTGAGGGAAGGAATACATCTCATGGAAGAACTCCACAGAACCAACAGATTAAACGCCGTCGATCTTGTGGAAGTGAATCCGAATATCGGCAGCAAAAGATGCGTAGATTTGACCATAGATGCTGCGATACATGTTATACAAGCTGGGTTCGGATACACTCGTCGGGGCCTCAAAGTTCCCAAAGGGGTCACCGATATGCCGTTGCAGACATTCCGATAGCGAGAGCCTTACAGTTATCATTATATTATTAATATAAATAACGGAACGAAAAGCTGCCATTCTCCATAATTTTCTCAACCAACCAACCGACTTCCCACTTTTCTCGCTCAAAGTGAAATGCAACACAGCATGCGGATTATACATTTTTCGAATGTCGGAAGTATCGGCGCGTCGGGAGTAGCCAATCGCCTGCCTGGTTTCTAACCGGAAACGATGGTAGAGTGTCATTTACCCCAAATTAATTTCAGCTAAGACTAATTTTCGCCAAAAAGTAACTATGTTGGGGAACCACTGTGATACGAATTTTCAACACGACAGATGGTGCAGAAAGGCTACTTTGGACGGAATTTACCTCTCACCGTATAGTTTAAGCAACCGGGCGAACGAACATAAGCCGCAAACACTTTTTTTCATGTATACATGAAACACGGATACGTCGTGTTTCTCCAACCTAGTTACTTTTTCGCGGAAATGAGTTTGTCTGAAATGTATCTGGCGCAAATGATATCGTGCCATCTCTTTCCGGCGTTGGATCATCGATACGAACGGACCAATAG
The DNA here is from genome assembly GCA_963922035.1 of Amblyjoppa proteus. NCBI lineage: Eukaryota > Metazoa > Arthropoda > Insecta > Hymenoptera > Ichneumonidae > Amblyjoppa > Amblyjoppa proteus. The sequence continues at coordinate 12,042,140 of OY998233.1, forward strand.
GAACTGAGCAATCCAGTGTTCCGTCAAATTCGGCGTTTCACCGACACAGAACCATTGGATCGGGGATTTCGCCATTTGTCGAACCAGCAGGGAAGGTCGCCATTTTCCGTTTTCGATCAATCGTCTTCGTGATCTCTTGGGCGACGCTTCACAGTTCGCAGCCATTCACTACTTCTTCCATTCCTTCGACTAATCGTACCAAGACAGGAGGCGCCTTCAATCGTACACCGTTCAACAGAGCATTTATTTAACGTACAAGCAGCCATGTCAGGAGTAATTTCGGTGAGCATTCACGATCAGATTTCTAAGTAGAAAGTAAGAAAAGTTCGTCGATCTTTGTGCGCGGTATAGTGAGGTCAGTGTATAATTTTTACAGTGCGTGCCAGTGGACGGGCAAATCGTTCGTCGATCTGGTCCTTCCGCTCAGGAGTACCTCATCGACTTGATCCAGTTTGTGCATCGCCGAACGGGATTCAATATCAAGAATCTCCGAGGTCCGGCTCACTTGAAGCGATTGCTTGAGCAATTGTCTTTCAATCGGGTACCACTAAGCGTATGGCAGAGTCTGCTCAGCGCGGCGCTGAAAATTGCCGACAAGAGCAAAAACATCGGTCACGGGTTTCGCCATTTTGGAGCCTTTTTTGTAGACGTCTTATGCTGGGTCTTTAATCGCCTGTCGAAAATGGGTCTACTTAAAATCGCCATATTTTTATTCGCTGCCGAAATGAATCTTTTGGCTACGCTGGCCATAACGTTGATCTGTTACGCCATCGAATGGTTATTGGATCATTTCTGGGACCAGTTGTCGACCTTCATACAATCGCACCTCATAACTGCGCCTTATTATCACCATTTTTGTGGGTATGTAAAGTAAAAGTGCCAGTGACCGCGCACACCTAAGAGAGCAGTCCCAGTCCCCGTACATGCATGAAAAACCGTATTTCCGTCTCTTTCTCGATAAAAAAAAAACTCAAGATATTTTCTGCTATAGTTAAAAAAAAAAAAAAAAAAACCCAAGATACTTTCCGCTATAGATAATAAAAAAAAATCAAGATAATTTCCGCTACAATTAACAGACCTCGAGATATTTGAAAATCACACGCTAACACGTCTTTTCACAGCAAGAGTTTTCACCAGCTTGATGACCATTAATTTATAGAGCATTAGCATTGCATGATACTACAGCGCCATTTGAGCCGCTCTCACAGATCTTCTGTCGGATGAACCAGAAAATATTATATATATATATATTCCACTTGTACGGGGTCCTTCCCCTTTTACACACCCCACCTCCCCCCCGGATTGCGTCCGCAGCCGACTTACCCCCTTACCGTGTTGCATTCGCACAAGGGCACAGGGAAACTGCGGAAAACCTGGCCATACACGGACGGCTCTTTCCCCAGAAATTGGTGTTCCTACAGGGTAATCACCAATCTCCGAGAAAATTACCTCCCGCTCGACGATTCGATGCGCCAGCCAGCGCGCTGGCTAGGCGGTCACCCATCCAAGTACTGACCGCGAGCGGTACTGCTTGACTTTGGGGACCGCCAGAGCCACACACCAACCGCGCACCTATCGCAGTCGGTGAATAAGAAAATATTAATCGTCCGATCGTCGTGATCGGACGAATAAGAAATTCTTAATCGTCCGACTTGAATACCTCAATTAGCATGTTTTCGGACGAATAAAGATGGCGTATTCGTCCGATGACGTACGACTGGCCACAGCCTTACCTTAAACGCTCCAACAAAATTAATTATGACACTGGCGAAAAATAACAATGACATTGACGAAATAAGTAATAACATTTTTTTTTGACTATTTGGCATTTATTGTTTCGTGTATTATTTGGTACATATTGTTTTGTCGATGCCTGCTTCGTTGTCAGGGAAATACGCGGGCGCGATCATTGTTATTTTGCCGCTGACATTCCCGTTTTCGAATCAGCTGGATCTTCTCTCGACAGAATTCTGTTCGCCGAAGCTCCGTCGATGGACAAAACAATATTCTTTATTTTCACGTCGATCCAGTAATGTAATAACGATGGCAATAAATCTGTTTTGTTATACGGCGTTGAATGGTTCGTACAATCGCGCTAGATAACTGCGCCTCATTTATGGCAATTTTGTGGAATGTAATCGCCGCTAAAAACAATTATAATAACACTGACGAAAAATAATAAAATTATTTTTAACCATGACATTCATTGTTTTGTGTATTGTCTCGTGCACATTGTTCGATCGATCGTTCTTAGGTTGTTAATTTTGAAGCACAGGAGTTCTGTTTTAGAATCAGCTGAATTTTCTCTCAACAAAATTCTGCCCCTCGAAGTTCCGTCGGTGCTCAACTCGATCCTGGACAAGCAACATTTTTTTTCAGCGTCGGTTACGTCGATCCGCTAATGTAATAGCGGTGGCAACCCACGTAGCACTGAGATGACATAAAGTGATCATGAATCGGTCCTAAAAAATCTCCGACACTTATGTGTTATCCCAAAGTTATGCAGTTTGTTATCTAAAAGTCCTTCGAAAGACGTCTAATGCGTCGATTTTCGACATCTTCTGGATGTCTTAAAACTGAGATCTTAAGGAATTTCTTTTTGTGAAAAAAAAAAAAAAAAAAAAAAAAAAAAACCTCTTCGATAGATTACTGAATATTAAGCTATTTTGTGGGCGATTCATCCAGGCAGTCGAACTACGATATATATTGGAAGTATGTTCTCTGTACTCCCTTGCATTTCAATTATAAATGTTGAAACTATAAAAAGATAGTCGCTTGGATCAGAAGTTTACATTATCTCAGGTCACTAAATCTAGTGCCCTCCATCGGAATCTTGTGAACTAACGTTCGTGATGCCAGCGCCCTCCATCGGAATCTTGTGAACTAACGTTCGGGAGACTTTGTCAAGCGATTTTCTAACGGTGTACCGACATTTATCGCATATTTTTTCGTCCCATTTTTCTCAGACGTCATTTCGTGAAATGTTATCAAACATGTATCAAGTTGTGTACTTATTTAGTGGCTAGTGCGCCCCGCTCGTCTTTTTGACGGCTGTGAAGCTGAAATATCATTACTTACAACTTTATTATTATAGATTACGCATGGTAACTACTCTGTAATTTTTTTTTCCGAATTTTTTTTTTTTTTTTTTTAAAGCGGAACGCACTTCGTTCAGATATTATGCAGCGACTATCAAATTTGTATTTAATTTTAATTAGTCATCTCGGAGAAAAATGGGATCAAAGTTTTTAGGTGAAATTGTCGGTATTTAGCCTCCCCTTAATACTTATATTTCCTTCAGTTGTATAACTTCAACTGCTCTATGGGAACAACTTATGAGCGCGCGCACCGTGCATACTTGTCTATTATTTTTGTGTTAAAATAAAGTGCATTGCCCCGTACATAAATACATGATAGACAATAAAAAAAAAAATAGCAATAAGTAACACCGAAGAAAAAATATCAAATTAATTATTAACCATGACATTTATTATTTCGTATATATTATTTGATCGATGCCTGCTTCGTTGTTAATAAAAGCCCGCGGGCGCGCTGACATTTTTATCTTGCCGCTGGTACTCAGGTTTTCGAGTCGGCCGAATCTTCCCTCAATAAAATTCTCCCCACCGAAGCTCCATCGATGCTCAACTCGACTCTGGACAATCGAAATTTTTTACTCTCCGAATCGGACACGTCGATCCAGTAGTGCAACTTGCCCTTTCGTCTCCGCCCCTGCAACGGCACGGTAACCCACGCGACGTTGTCCTTTCGACCGTAACAATCGTTGTCGCCGATGTCGACTCTCTTATCCTTTATGGGCTCTCCGAGTATGTCAACGGCGTTTTCGTTATCCTTCAGGCATTGTAAAGCCTCAACGTACGTTGGGGATTGGCGAATTTTCGACTGCATCGTCCATCGCATCGCGTAAAGACCGCCGGTTCCCGTTAGCGTTACGCCGATAATTATCCGTCCCAGAGTCGACACAGTTAATCTGTTCACTGCTCTGTTCATTGTTCAAACGAAAAAGCGCATTACCGTTTGTTCGGATCCGTCGTGCAGAATGTTTTGCTTTCGCGCAGATAAGAGGTTATGTCCGTACGTGCCTCGCCGGCTGCCGTGGACGACTGGCGAGAAGAGCTCGTGAGATATTTCTCTAAGCACAACGTGCCCGTGTTTTTTTGCTGATAGTCAACGTCCCGAGCTCGCTCGAACTATATATACATTGTATCGATAATAATCACTCGAAGCGGTCACGATATATAAGTGAAAAAAAAAGAAATCTGTAGTAGTGTGAAACGTTAAAAGGATTGCGACAAAAAATAAAAAGCTGCAAAGTGCACGTGGCTTACTCATCTGTTGCAATTTATCCACAGCTTTTTCTATGGGAAAGTATGTTGATCGACGTTTGGAAATTGATCTCTTCGCAAACTGTGATAAATGTCGAAGCCATGTGGAAATTACTTTGCACGATTAAAATTTCTCTTTTTTAATTTACTTAGCTTATTTTTGGCCGATAAAAAGAAAAAAATTTCCTTATTTTTTGCCGATTTTTTAATTTACTTAACTTACGTTTACTGGTTTGTCAAATTTATTTTATTACTTTTTTTTCGCAGTGTTCTGCCGATAATATATCCGAGATGTGGCTTTAGAAAGGGCGAAGAATATCTTTTGCGACTGATGATATTTTACGATTTTTGCGTCTGTTTGTAAGTACGAAAAAAAAAACAAAAAAAAAATTCAAAATCTTGTAAAATGTTAACGGGTCGATCGATTTGTGCCAATTTCAACAGTGACCATAGGTCCATAATAGTCTATTGATAACGAATTTTTTAGTTAAATATATAAAAAATTGTAAGAGCTGGAGTGCAAAAAGCTAATTTTTTGAAAAATTGAAAATTTCACAAATCCAAAACACTCGACCGATTTTTACAAAATTCAATAGCGAAAATTGTTTGACGTTAGGCTACTTCCGTAGAAAGTTTCAGTCCGATAAAGCGAAATTTGCGGAAGCTAAAGCGCGAACACACTTTTTTCGAAAAATTCAAAATCTCGCAAAAAAATGTTCATGAAAATAAAGTTTCCACGATGAGAGAGCAACGCTATGCCGTAAGAAATTTTTTTTTTTTTTTTATCAAATAAAACTTTGAGACAAACTGTTTCGGAAATTTCAAACACATTTGCGATTTAATATACAGTAAAATTTTTATTTTCAATAAAAATGCTTGTAAGTTTCAGGGCAAAAGTTTTGTGATTTTAATATCTGGTATTTTAATTTCACGAAAATGTACAATTAATGTTCAATTAATGCAAGTAATGTAAGCGAATTTCAATTTCCAGTACATTAAATTTACAATTAATTTTTATAGCCTAACGAATGTACTCACAGGGCACGACATAAAATTTTTAAGTACAACTTAAAAAAAAAAAACAAAAACAAAAAACATTGAAATGCTTTTTATAGTCACAATACTTTTTATTCGTTCGAGGTTGATGGTATGCGTCAATAAATTACTTCTAAATCGTACAGAGACGTTATACACACACAACGAATCGACTGTATAATTCTATATACGCAAACCGTGTGCACGCGTTCTCCCGTGTGTACGTAGAAACGGGTCGGTAAACGATCGATAAATCTATCGCGTATCGTATTTATTATTTATATATATATATATATCTGAAATGCTGCCGGAATTATTCTTCAATTTCATATGCCCTACAACAGGTGTACACACTACATCGGAGAAGAGGGCAACGGGACGGGAGACTAGCGGGAGAGGATTTTCTTTTCGTATCACATCCCGAAGTCGCGCATGGAGAAGTGGGGGAGGGTTTGTCGAACGATCATATACAAATACATACATATAGCCGATGTGTGTGTAAATATATACAGACATAATAAAAAAATTACAAAATCGAAAGTATATTACGTTATAGGAGCTGGTCTTGCATTACGCGACACCGAATTCGATAATTGTATCGAGAATGACAAACGAGAATTGCACGACTCGTGGATCACGATCGATCCGCGGATTATTTCTTTTTTTTTTGTAATCTTCCGCATTTTTTTTTTTTATCACACATCACTTGCACATACATCGATAATAAAATACAAAATATAACAAATAAAAACTGTTGTGTACAGTGAACACGTTGCGTCAAGAAAAATATACATAGGTGTGTGTGTGTTTGTGTGTGGGGTTTTATCGTTATAATGTTTATAATGTAAGACTAGAAGAGAGCAGGGGGGGGAGGGGCGGGGAGAAAAACATAGGTATCGATCTGCTACGATCCATACGGTGCGTGTCTGATCAAAGTATAGCTCAGAAGCAAACATCGTTCGTCATTGTAGGTTTTTAGCGACTCTGACGAGAACGACGACGGCAGCGGCGGCGACGACTGTGGCTCAAAGCGCACTGGCAAGAAGTATAGAGAGCAATCTGCATCTTTCGTTATAAATATTTTTCAGCGTTTTTGGCTCTGGGCAGCTTCACTAGGTTGGACACAAGACTGGAAAAAAAAATTGAACATTAATTAGTAATAGTATATTAAAAATAGTAATATTCTTATAGTAATAGTCGTAATTAGTAATAGTATATTAATATGGCTATGTCGAGTGTACGAATGAAAAAAAAAAAAAAATACAATTTTTGCAAACCTTTCAGTATGTAGTCCGTCAGCAGGGTGGGTACTGTAGGACTGTCCTCGTTGATCGCCTTCAATACTGTAAACGAGAAGGAGTTTTATTTAAGGATGTTTGGGCCAGAACGCGTTTCTGTTCGGTCCGTCTAAAAATTTGGTATTTTGCAGGCAAAGTCGCGTTGAATCGTTTGCAATTTTTTTAAAATTTTTTGACCACGTAGTTTTCTAGCAATGCGTGTACAAAACTACATAAAGTAGCGCGTAAACGTTTCGGAAAGCGGTTGGTAACGACAGAACGTAGCGATTTTCTCCGCCGATTTCTGTTAGATTTGAATTTAAAAAAGCTATCACAGCGAAGAGCATGTTATCAGATAGATTGTGTCTAAATTTCTAGAAGATTCACAGTTTTGGTTTTGAGATAAAATGAATAAATGCAAACGATTCAGTCTGTCTTTGCCTGTAAAGCAGCAAATTTTTATAGAGATCGAACAGCAACGCGTCTTATCCCAAATATCCTTCTTGGGCAGAATCGCAATAAAGTTGAAAACGACCCTGAAGATATCTGCGCGACATCGAATTTCATCTCTGGCAAATCTCTGTCAATGCGCTGCATTGGGAAGAAAAAAGAATTCTTCATTTGTAGAATTTTATTCTCTAACCTTCCCTGAGCGAAGTTTGTGCGATGCAAAATGCAGCCGTTATAATTTGAAATTTTGTCTCCTGCAGATATTTTCGGAGTGATAATTGAAAACCTGTCCAATGAAAGAGTTAATGGGAGTTTTTAATAGGTCGTTGGCATTTTTTTTTAAATACGCACTCTTGATGAGAACTTGCAGAGCTTGATTATTGGGTGGTCCGTTGTCTGTGTGATATGGAATGACCGTTGTCAGGTACTGCAACGCAAGAAAAATGAATTATTAATCTGGCCGCTGAGCTGCGAATTACAGTATTTCGTCTTGTGAAGACGGTGGTGTACCTTGGAATCTTGAAACGATCTGTGCTGTGGCAGTGGACTCGTGCCGTTTTGCATCTGCCCCCTCTTCTTCGTAACGTGGTGCTGCCTTCGACGGTTTTGCACGGCGAGAAGCAACGAAATGAATTGGTTCTTCAGCTCCTTCTCGAACTCCAGCTCATCCCTGAGCGCTAATTCGGCTATCAGAGTTTCACTTAGAGCCCCGACCAGGGACTCCATCTCGCCGAGAACACCGGTCAGCTCTCCGGAGGACAGTTGTTTCAATTCTGAACAAAAAAAAAAAACAAATTTTAATCGTTTATCGAAATTATGTCTAATTTTTTAATTTTTTTTTTATTCTCACTCTTCTCATAAAGCGGTGAGCCGAGAACTTCGCGACTTCTTTCTAATGCCTCGTCGGTATCTAGTAAGGAGCCGTCGGAATCCCCCGACCTCTCCATCGATGGACTCTCCTGAAAAATTAATAAGAGATATTGTAATTATTGATTGATGTCCTCATTGATGGAAAATTGTCTTGTCGTTATTTTTTAGCGTTTCAATAACCCACCTGCATTATGTCGTCGATTTCGCGAAGCACCTCTTCCGCAGTTTTGAGAGGTTCCTCGGGACTGTGGGAGTCGCTGCTGCTCGAGAGTATCAACGCGTGCATGTCGAGGTCGGTCGCTACTGCTTCGTCCTCGCTACTGAGATCCTCAAGTTCAGGCCTGCATTAAAATAAAATAGTTCATTAAAGTTACATCCCCCAAAGCAAAAAAATGCATCTAAAAATTATAACAAAGCGATATTATGAATTTTGAGAAATTATATTAAAATTATATGATGAATTACAAAAAATGATATTGAAATGATGTTATGAATTAACAAAAGTGTATTGAAATTATATGAACTTAAAACAATTATATTTTATTTATTAGTTAACTATGTCCATAGATTTATTGTTGTAGAATAGTCATATCAATAACAAATAAATAAATAAACTCGCAGTTTATACGAAAGTTTAACACATACATATTGTGTTCTGAACAGGTTAAAATTGATATTTAGAGTATCGTAGCAACAACAATAGTTATACCGTTCCATGAATATTAAAATTATATGATGAATTAAGAAAAGTGTATTGAAATTATATGAACTTATTCTTATGATATTTTCTTCACTAGTTAATTATGCCAATGGATTAATCGTTGCAGAAAAGTCGGCTCAATAACAAATAAATAAATAAACTCGCAGTTTATGCGAAAGTTTAATATAAAAAATAGTTTTCTGAGTAGTTTAAAATTGATATTTAGAGTATCGTTGCGACAAAAATAGTTATACCGTTCCATGGACACCGGCGCAGCCTCGTTGAGGTTTAGAGCCGGCATATGCATCTTTCTCGCGTAAGATTTGCTCCAATCGATGGGCAGTATATTGCCAAATGTTCCGGTTATCGTCCACCACATCCTGCAAAAAAATAAAAATAAAAATAAAAATAAAAATATAAATAAAAATATGAATAAAAATAAAAACATCAATTCGACATCATCGTGTCAATGATATTACGTATTCGTCGACCTCTGACGAACGTAAGAGGGTTCTCGGCGAACCCGGCTCTCAATTGCATATTCGATGAACGCGTGACTCATCCGTCACATCCTCTCCCTCTTCCACTTTCGAGACCCTGATACTCGTCAAACCCTTAATGCCCCGCTCGGCGTGTAATTATTCTATATTCTCTCCGCCGCGCGCGTCATTCGCCCCCGGGTTCCAACGAGTCTCGCCGGTCGCTTATTCGTTATGCGTATTTCGAATGCAGTATGCGCATTGCTGTCGCCGCCGCACGGAAGTTGTGTATATAGCGTTTGCGCGCAGTGTATTAACGTTCCGTGCAATGATATTCTACAAATTTTAATAATACGGCAAGACTGTCAAATTCGATAGAGCAATATTCACACGAAAAATATATAATGACAAAATAATTACATATGCACTAGACATAATCGTTCTAATATGAATCAATTTTTTTTTTCTTCAATTTTTAACATCAAGTGAAGAATAAAAAATAAATTCATGTTGTGCAAAGGCTCTCACGTGCCCAATTCCACAATTTTATCGGCAAACGATATAGTTACACCATTTAAATACTTATATCAAACGTTTACATGTACTCTATATTAATGTTCTGTGCACGGTATTTTACAAATTTTAATATAGAAAGGCTGACAAATTAGATAGCGCAATAAACGCGAAAAAGCGACACGCGAGACAGGACGTCACAAATATGTAAATTTATATGCACTGGATATGGATAACCTAACGTACATTTGTTATTTTCATTTTTGAACATCAAATAAAGAATAAAAAATAAATTCATATCAAGAAAAAAAGGATCAACAACATCAGTGCGTGTCATCGTCGCTTTTTTCCGAGTAACTTTAGACACTTAATCTTTAAACTCTATCTAAAGGCAGGAATTCATACAGTATACGCACATACATACATCCATACGTTTCACACGTTCCCTGAAATACGATTAACGGCATTCCGCGCGCAAGCAAAAAAAAAAATCTTCTCCCGAGCCCGACGCTAAAATTTCGTCGCCAAAAGATCCTCGCATTCCTCGACGAGCCGGGAGAATCCGTAACGAGTCTAGACTATAAATATATTACGGCACTGCAGAGCATTCTCGGTCTCGTATAAAGAAATTGCTCGGTGGACCGTTCGATGCATACAGCACAGGCCCGGGCGACACGAGAGATGCAGCAGCAGCAGCAGCAGCAGCAACGCAGCTTATCGTCGTCGTTCTTTCTTTCTCGTCGCTGGTACTTGGAGATAAATCGAGGTCAGCTCCCCGCTCGTCGCGAGTTTCACATCCGAGAACGACAACCGGCCCCGAAGGTCCGAGTTAACTCGTCGTGACTTCATCCGATTAATTGAACACATGTCGCCGCTCTCCTCCTCCCTCGTTGTTGCCCCAATAGCCTTCTATTAATTCAAGCCCGCCGTCGCAATTATGAATTATACCTCGTCGTGAATCATGAATATATTATATTTCCCGCCCGAGCCAGTGAAACGGGAGCATGGAAAAACCGCAGCTACGAGGAACTGAAAAAAAAAATAAACGAAAAGAAAAAAAAAAGCGACATTAGTACGTCGCTAAGTGAAGAGAATGAAAAATCATGTGAACGGAAGAGTGTGGGCGAAGTAGGCTAGTGTGTGGCCAATGTGTACACGATTTATGCCTTGCGCACAGCCTCTCGTATTTACGAACGGTAGAGATGAGGATGACAAGAAACGTGAATATATATATATATATATATGCATGTGTGTGTGTGTGTGTGTGTGTGTGTGTGTGTGTGTGTGTACGCGCGGCAGTTACGCTTGAGAAAAGAGAGATGAGATGTAGAATGTTGAGCGCAAGCGCGTCGATATTGACGCGGGCGTCGCGACGGCTCCGTGGCTGCGAGTCACCCTGGAGCCGGTGGATACTTCATCGCGCGAGTGTGCGAGTACCCGAAGTATCGTACACACACACACACACTCGCGCTAGTATTACGGACGTAAAACGCGCATCGACTATATATGTTCTGAGAAGGTAAAGGGCGTAACTCGTGCACTTTGAGGCGGCATTCTGCGCCCTTTTGATTCTCGGGCGTCGATATTATACCCGTACAATAAGGTATCGTGTACACGGTAGACGAAGTCGGTATTGGGGGAGAATCGCGAAACTATAGATGGAGATACGAGGCGCATGATCAAACTTTTATGGGCACAAGGGCCACTCGCGATTACTCGTTCCGAGACTCGACGTACCCCGTATACATACATACATACATACATACATACATACATACATACATACATACATATATATATATATATATGTGTGTGTGTGTGTGTGTGTGTGTGTGTGTGTGTGGGCCATTCCATGTCAAATCGGCAGCACGCGTCCCTCACCCCGTCGATTTTATTCATTTTGCTTTCTCATGGAGGAAGCTTTGTTGTAGTGAAAAACATTTTTTTCGAGATTTTAATGAAAACGTGTTCAGAATGTTCCAAAACATCGAAGCCAGAAATATAGTAAATGCTTTCTCATAGAAGGAGCTTTGCGAATAAAGGACCATTATGAGAAAGTGCTATAAAAATTTCAACTTTCAACTTGCAACTTTTATGAGGAAGCGATATGAACATTTGAATTTCCAGCTTTTTTTTCTGAGTCTCGGCATTTTGCTCCGATTTCTTTTTTTTTACACCACGAGTGAATTTTTTTATCCTACAAAACCAATCCCGAAAACGGCGTTTTAAAAAAATTTGAAAAAATTTACACTGATTCTATGAGATAAAATATGAGTTTTAAGCAGTATCCGATAATGGGATATCAAAATTTACTATTTTACGTTTCTTTTTTTATGTAATGATATCAATAGCATTCAGGCCTTCTTGTATTTTTATAAACATCAGAAAAATTGAAATCCATTACATTGAAAATTCCAACCATCCATTCAAAATGATACTCGGGATTGAAAATAAAGTTCAACAGTGGCACAAAAGAAACTAAAAACTTGCGAAAAGATAGTAAACATAGAAATCCCATTATTGCGTGGTGCCCAAAAATCATATTTAAAATCACAGAACCAGTGCGAATATTTTCCAACTTTTTAAAAAGGCCTTTTCGGAGTTGATTTTCCAAGGATTAAAAAATGTCGCCCTTGGTAAAAAAATCTATAAAAAAAGCCGAGATTCCCTTACGGCTCGGTAGCAACATCGTACAATGAGAAGAACAAACCTCCGGCTCGACGCGGAATGCCCCATAGATACATAAATTTTTTTCCACATCGTAGTATACACACGGCGACAAACGCCGTGGCTATGTGCGGCAAGAGGTTTTTATAATACCGTAAGCTACAGTGCAGGTAGACCGGGCAGGTTGCAGACTTAGCAGGCACCTGTCTACCTGCCCGTTTCTCCGGTCTCGCTCCCGCACGCGGCATGCGCGCCGCTGGGCGAGGGTCTTTCTTCCGTCTGCGGGTCCGTCGGCGTCGGAAAGCAGCCGCCGGACCAACGAGAGCCGACGCGAGGAAGAAAGAAATGCGCCGGAGAGGACGAACTCGACGTAGGGAGGAGAGTGGCGCGGGTCACAATTTCGCGCTCGGTCGAGTTTCACCTGCGATACCCGATCCGAGACGTTCGACGCAAAACGCACTCGTCTCTCTCGTCGCTACCTCGAATGCGTCTACGTGAGTCGAGGCCGGACGCGGCTTCATCGGCGATAGCGATGCTCGCATTTATCGGGCACGAAGCTTCGATGCCGCGTCGTGCCGGCACGAATTACCAATTCGCTTTGCGGCGCGTAACGAGAGCGAAGATTGTGATTATAGGCTCTAGCCAGGCAGACGTTATTACGGTCGAGGAAGATGATGATGAGGCGCGTGCTGCGGCTTCGGCGCACCTCCGCGCTCCAACCGCGCGTGGATCTTTCTCTCCTCCTCTCCCGTGTGGATAAACAGTACAAAGTACCCCGGAGATATTCCGCCGGCAATGCTGTTTACACGCGGAGATAAGTGTGGGAGAAAGTTTCCGAGGCAAAAAACGGACGACGAACGGTCTTCGGACGGTGTGTAACGCTCTTGCTGCGGGTGAGATGTTGAGTCGAGTTTTAACGAGTCCTGCTACTGCTGCTGCTGCTGCTGCTGCTGCTGCTGCGTCACGAGAGAGTACCGTGGCACACTTTTATCCACGGAAAATCGATAAGCCTCGCCGAGGAACGACGTAGAACTTCGATGAATGTGTACAAATATTTGAAACAAAAAAAAAAATTATAAGTTAATGCGAAGGGAGATGGACGGAAATAAGGTGTAATTTAAATTTTGTGGGTTTTTTTTTTTGGTTTTACTCGTAGAGGTGATTGCGAAATATAAACATTTCAAGTAGGCGTTTTTTTTTTTTTTAATCGTGAACGCCAAATAATTTCAGGCGAGAGTTAATTAAATTAATACGCACAGAGATGCGCAGAAATAAGAAATGGTACTTTTTTCGTTGTTGTGAAATACAAATTGCTCTTTGAAGTACGCGGTAATTGTTTTTATTTTTTATTTATGAATAAGAAATAATTTCACGCGTGAGTTAATAAGATCGATAAGGGTCGATGATGGACGAAAACCGAAAATTGATGAAGCGAAATTTATTAAGTTAAATTAATACGAAGGGAGATTACATGAAGGCAAGGAACAGTAAAAATTACATAGCGTTGATTTTCTCAGGGGCGTTTGTGTGAAATATAAACAGCTATTTGAAGTACACAGTAAATATAAAGAGCTATTATGAGGTGCCTAGTATTTGTATTTTTTTTTTTTAATTCACGAGCAACAAATAATTTCACGGTTGAGTTAATAAAATCGATAAGCCTCGACGAGGAACGACGTGGTTCGATGAATAAAAGAATAAAAATAAAAAAATTGATAAATTAATACGAACGGAGATAAACGGAGATAAGGAGTATTAAAAATTGCATAGCTTTTGTTTTCCTCATAGACGTGTATGTGAAATATAAACAGCTATGCGAGGTTCTTATTTTTTTTTTGATTCACGAAGAATAAATCATTTTACGTGTAAGTTAAAAAAGAAAAAAGAAAAACAATGCGTCACTTAATAAAATCGATGAGCATCGCCGAGAAACGACGTATTGGGATGAATAAATAAAAAAAAAAAGAAACAAAAACAAAAAATGCTTAAATTAACATGAACGGAGATACACGGAGATAAGGAATAGTAAAAATTGCTTAGCGTTAGTTTTTACTCATAAAACGTGTATGTGAAATACAAACAGCTATTTGAAGTACACAGTAATCATTTTGTTTTGTTTTGTTTTGTTTTTTTTTTTTTATTCACGAACAACAAATAATTTCACGCGTGAGCCAATGAAAAAATACCGGGCCAGAGCGACGTGATCCGGGCGAAAGGTTGAAAAATATCAATTTTCATCACCGGCAGAAAGAACGTTACTCTCAGCTAGAGACGCGCCACTGAGAAAATTGGATTGAATAATTGCTATTAGTTATACTCCGTGTGAAGGATGAAAAATATATATTTTTTTTTAAATTTTTTTTGTTAAGAGTGAAAAAAAAAGAATGTATACTCACTGGCACTCGTTCATAATTTCCTCCTGGGTCCTCACTTGCACCGGCGCAAGAGACTCGACGTCGGTGCCGTAATCTCTGAAGCACGATGTTATCTTCTCGTCGAAGGTGTTGACGAGATCCTCGAGGCTGCCGCTGAAAGGGCTGAACGTGCCCTCCTGAAGAACGTCGGTTCCATTCTCGTGCTGGTGCTGCAGTTGTTGTTGCTGCTGTTGTTGCTGCTGCTGCTGCTGCTGCTGCTGCTGCTGCTGCTGTTGTTGTTGTTGATTGAGCTGCTGCTGGTGGGTGCAACTGGAGGGTAGCTCGTTCGCGTTGCAATTCTCACCGAAGTTGGCTTCGATACTCGCGTCCAGCAATTGTTCTGCAAATAAAAGAGGGCGTGAGAAAAAATAAGTTAATTAATTAATTAATTTAAAAAATTCACGCGACCTAATGTAAAAGGTCGCGAGATATGGGATAGAGTTTCGAGAAGAAGCTCGCTTCGATACTCGCGTCGAGCAATTGTTCTGCGAATAAAACCGGGCGTGAGAAAAACATAAATAAATGAAGTAATTCATTAATTAAAAAAAAAAATAAAAAAACACGCGACCTGATATAAAAGGTCGCGAGATATGGGATAGAGTTTCGAGGAGAAACTCGCTTCGATACTCGGGTTCAGCAATTAGCAATTGCTGAACCCGCAATTGTAATTAGCAATTAGCAATTGTTCTGCGAATAAAAGAGGGCGTGAGAAAATATAAATAAACAAATGAATTAATTACAATTAATACAAAAAATGCACGCGGGCAAATATGAAAGGTCACGAGATCTGGGATAGAGTTTCGAGGAGAAGCTCGCTTCGATAATCGCGTCCAGCAATTGTTCTGCGAATAAAAGAGGGCGTGAGAAAAAATAAATAAACAAATGAATTAATTACAATTAATACAAAAAATGCACGCGGGCAAATATGAAAGGTCACGAGATCTGGGATAGAATTTCGAGGAGAATCTCGCTTCGATAATCGCTTCCAGCAATTGTTCTGCAAATAAAAGAGGGCGTGAGAAAAAATAAATAAACAAATGAATTAATTACAATTAATACAAAAAATGCACGCAGGCAAATATGAAAGGTCACGAGATCTGGGATAGAGTTTCGAGGAGAAGCTCGCTTCGATAATCGCGTCCAGCAATGGTTCTGCGAATAAAAGAGGGCGTGAGAAAAAATAAATAAACAAATGAATTAATTACAATTAATACAAAAAATGCACGCGGGCAAATATGAAAGGTCACGAGATCTGGGATAGAATTTCGAGGAGAAGCTCGCTTCGATAATCGCTTCCAGCAATTGTTCTGCGAATAAAAGAGGGCGTGAGAAAAAATAAATAAACAAATGAATTAATTACAATTAATACGAAAAATGCACGCGGGCAAATATGAAAGGTCACGAGATCTGGGATAGAGTTTCGAGGAGAAGCTCGCTTCGATAATCGCGTCCAGCAATGGTTCTGCGAATAAAAGAGGGCGTGAGAAAAAATAAATAAACAAATGAATTAATTACAATTAATACAAAAAATGCACGCGGGCAAATATGAAAGGTCACGAGATCTGGGATAGAATTTCGAGGAGAAGCTCGCTTCGATAATCGCTTCCAGCAATTGTTCTGCGAATAAAAGAGGGCGTGAGAAAAAATAAATAAACAAATGAATTAATTACAATTAATACGAAAAATGCACGCGGGCAAATATGAAAGGTCACGAGATCTGGGATAGAGTTTCGAGGAGAAGCTCGCTTCGATAATCGCGTCCAGCAATGGTTCTGCGAATAAAAGAGGGCGTGAGAAAAAAAAAAAAAAATAAATCAATCAATTCAAAGAATTCACGCGGCTCAATATGAAAGGTCACGAGATCTGGGATAGAGTTTCGAGCCGAAGCTCGCTTCGATACTCGCGTCCAGCAATTGTTCTGCGAATAAAAGAGGGCTTGAGAAAAAATAAATAAATGAATAAATTAATTCATTTAATTAAAAAAATAAACGCGACCTAATATAAAAGGTCGCCAGATCTGGAATAGACTCTCGAGCCGAAGCTCGCTTCGACACTCGCGTCCAGCGATTCTTCTGCGAATAAATCAAATCGAGACATTGGGACGGGAGAAAAAGAAAAATCAATAAAAAAAAACAATGCACGCTGCCGAATATAAAAGGTCGCCAGATCTGGAATAGACTCTCGAGCCGAAGCTCGCTTCGACATTCGCGTCCAGCGATTCTTCTGCGAATAAATCAAATCGAGACATTGAGGCGTGAGAAAAAAAAAAAATAATAAAAAAAAAAACAGCACGCGGCCAAAAATATACAGTTGCCAGATCTGAAATAGACTATTATCGAGCCGAAAATCGCGTCAATTACTCGGGTCCAAAAGTTGTTCTGCGACTAAAACAAATCGGGACATTAGAGCGTGAGAAAAAAAAAATTGATCAATTAAAAAAAAACGCACGCGGCTGAATATGAAAAGTCGCCAGATCTGGAATAGACTATCGAGTCGAAGCTCGCTTCGACACTCGCGTCCAGCGATTCTTCTGCGAATAAATCAAATCGAGACATTGAGGCGAGAAAAAAAAAATTAATTAAAAAAAAAAAAAAAAAACTACACGCGGCCAAAAATATACAGTTGCCAGATCTGGAATAGACTATTATCGAGCCGAAAATCGCGTCAATTACTCGGGTCCAAAAGTTGTTCTGCGACTAAAACAAATCGGGACATTAGAGCGTGAGAAAAAAAAAATTGATAAATAAAAAAAAACGCACGCGGCCGAATATGAAAAGTTAGACTCTCGAGCCGAAGTTCGCTTCGACGCGTCCAGCGATTCTTCTGCGAATAAATTAAATCGAGACATTGAGGCGTGCGTTAAAAAAAAAAGAAAAAAAAAAAAAGGAAAGTGCACGCGGCCGAGTACGTAAGGTCGCCGAGACATGGGATGAACTGTCGAGCGATACGCAAGTGACGCGAGAGGCCACGATAGACGCAGCTGTTCGGCTGGCTCTCTGCGCTGTTTGGCTTTTACTCTCCTCTCGGCTGCACGGAAATTATAATGCTCGCACGTGGATGCGAGCTGTCATCGTGTTTATCTTGTACACACGCCAGACGACAGAGAGTATCGCTCGCAGGCCGCGGTACGTCGTCCGGACGAACGAGTTGGAAGATTTTTTTGTTTCTTCTGAGATTGTTTCGTGTCTGCGCTTTGTTTTTTCATCATGGCGGAGATGCGCGGACCGGCCACTGCGAAACGGTGCGCCGCCCGAGAGAATTCGCTCTACGACGCCCCGTTGACGCAGTTTCGTTAAACACCTATATATACGTCGTTTATGGTCGGCACGATGCTCCACTAGCCGTGATATTGTTTCTCGCGTCGAACTCCTCGGCCGAGCACAGTGGGCCAGCGGTGTTCACGACAAGTACAAGCGGATCAGAAGCCAAAGGAAATATCCCGAAGACCGACAGTCGCGCTCGGCTCTATAGTAATCGGTGCACGCAACGCGATATTTTTTTTCTTTCTTTTTTCGCTGATGGCGATATAATCGCGTTCACTGCAGCTTTAGAGATCTACTTGAGAGGGGATTAAAATTATCGCGATGATACGCGCATCGGGGAACGCATGCGAGTTTTTAGATTGAAGAAAATTCTAATGGAAAGTAATCGTTAAATTCATCTTAATTTTTTTATTCTTTCTTATTTTTTTTTTTTTTTGTATTTAATATTGAAGCTTAGGAAAGGAAATCCGAATGAGAACGTGTAAAGTTTATCTTTATTTTTTTTATTTTTTTTTTTGTAAATATATTTAATATAGTCGTTTTAACGAGTTGAAGATCAGGAATGGAAATGCTAATAGGAACTTGTAAAACGTATCTTCATTTTGAAAAAATTTGTATCGATTAAAAAATTGTTATCGATTAAAAAATTTGTATCAATTAAAAAAAATTTTAATATAGTTGTTTTGACGAGTTCGAGCTCAGAAAAGGGAATCCGAATGGGGACAAAATCAATCTGAATTTTTATCATTTTTCTTATATATATATATATTTTTTTTAATATTTAATATAGATTATTGGCCGAGTTGAAGCTCGGGAAAGAAAAATCGAATGGAAACTTGCGAAATCGATCTTAATTTTTTATCAATTTTTTTTTCATAAATAGTATTTAATATAATTTTTTTTTACGAGTTCAAGCTCGCTTCAGTGAAGGAAACGCGAACGGGAGCGTGTAAAATTTATCTTGACGCGTTATTCAATTGTGTTCGCTAATATTTCCTCTTCGTCATTAATTCTTTTTATAGCGCACCTGTCAGCAAATTCATGTTCTTCAGGCTGGCAGTGTCCTCCTCCTCGAAGCGCGCGAGGGGAGCTTCGAACTTTAACTCGGCGATTTTACCTGCCATGTCCCTCATTATTGAACGCCCCCGGAAAGCTCGCGGATACGCCGGGGAGAGCCTCCACCGACAGGGATATATATTCACTGCTTTTGTCGCGATTCGCGTACGAGCGACCCTTTTGGGCTGCTCGATTGCACTCGCGACTCTTCACTGTTGGCACAATTGTTTTTTCCTTCCTCCTTATTGTTCTTTTAATTCAGTCCAGCGTTCTTTTTCCCGTGTCGAGGATTTTGCAGGATCGAACGAGGACGTTCGAGGAACGACGAAACGCGATACGGACGAACTGTAACGTCTCCGCGCAAGTACCGGAGAACGACTGACTCAGTGAGGGAACAGGGGGGAGAGGGAAACCCCTGCGGCTGCGAGTGGGGGGAAGACGATCGCCCGTCGCCATGACGACAGCTCGCCGAAGCCCAGGGACGAAACATCGGGGCCCTTTCTCTGTTACCTATTCGCTATTTACCAATGTTTCACAACATCGAAGTTCGCCTTATTGCGGAACTCGGTGATAAAAAATGTATTCGTGCAAAAAATGAACTGCACTGTAGAGTAAATTGTTAATTTAATGCACGGGAGCTTGAAACTTGCTTTCGTTACCTACATTAATTCAATAATAATGTACTTTTTTTTTTTTTTGTAAAGTTATAACACCAGATATTTAAGTCACAAATCTTTTGCATGAAATTTACAAAAATTTGCGTTAGAAATAAAAATTTCACTGTGAAATTGCAAAGCACATGTTTCTGGAATTTCGGAAACAGTTTATGCAAAAAAGCTTTCATTCATTTTCAAACATTTTTTTTACAGTGTATATTTTGACCTTAAAGTCTCTCGACTACGATAATACAGAATTATATAGAATCAGTTCGCGAGAGTCATTTTCTTTTTATTCCAACAATCCTCTAATTTTTAGGAAACCGTTCCATACGAGCTTTCCAATGAATCAATTAGTCACGATTCGGTGAACTCGTCATACTCACACAGCCCCGAGATCGCGAACTTACCGACCGAGTTCGCGAATCAGTCGCCCATTTCTATCAACAGATACCAGATGCTCCGTCGTAAAGAGTGTCTCGCAATCTTCGATCGGTCTCGCTGCGGAATTCGCGACTTCTTCTCAGTCGGCAAGGAAGGAATCTCAGGAGGTCCGAGCAAAGTTCCACACACACGTACGTGTAGTGAGACGGACGTAACGAAAATCACGTTTGACCACTATATCGCCTGTACGCCTTGAGTCATAGATAAACGGAATCGAATTTTACGACTATCGTTTTACGATCGTTATCCGCTAAAGCGGCGATAAATCATCTTGACGAATGAGCTCGGCATTCCTGCTCAACTTCGATACTTAGAATGGTCTCAAAGAAATAGGAAAAAAAATAATAATAAAAAAAAAAAACAAAAACAAAACAAAACGTAAATAAAAATTCGCTGCAGCTCATCCCGCCCGATATCGAGGAGCCTCCGTCACGGTGTTATAAATTAAAAGGAAGCTATCCAATGTCTATCCCCCCCCCCCAACCCCTCCCGGCCGATCGATCAGTGGCTTCGTTCGAGCTCATTGAATTATCGGAGCCCGATACACAAATACAGTCTATAACAGTATATATATGCCAACCCGTTACACAAATACCGTCAACAACCGAGGGCTATAGCGGCCGAGTCTCTCTCCCGTGTCCGATTTTCCGATACCTCAACAATATCTACCACACATTTGGATGCAACACTGTGTGCCTCTCTTTCTCTCTCTCTCTCTCTCTCGTCGATCGTCAGATTTACAGCGTGACGGGATCCCATTACGCGGCCGGTTGCCGGGCATTACGCAATAATCCCAGGTATAACACGCACGCGATGATGGTAGTGTAGCGACAGTGGTATTAGAGTCTCCGAGTTGCGGCCTGGGGCCCGCAGAGTGGACCAAAGAAACAACGCCGAGATAACCCGCCGCGCAGAGGCTCTCGTAACGAGGGAAAATTTTATTAGCCGCATTATATTGTCGCGCTCGGGACTACGTTGCTCATTCTTTTTTTTTTTTTTCTTTCTTTCTCTCTCTCTCTCTCTCTCTCTCTCTCTCTCTTTTTTTCTTCTCTTCCTCACGCCGGGTGAAATTCAGTGCGGGAGGAAGCCGGACTCTTCGAGCGCGTGGCTGTAGGGTGTTGCGCGACGGAGGGAAGTGGAAGGGGGAAGGAGAAGAAGAAAACAAGAAGAACTGAAGACTATATGGAGCGGCTCGAAACTCGGCATTCCGGTCGGCACGGTGACATTAGCCTCGATATTACCCCGGCTTATTACCACTACTCATACCATGTGCATATATATATATATATATATATATATATATATATATATATATATCATTATGCACATTTTTTTAACGTAATAACGAAACAATGCAACCATATTTCATCGTAAATATTGCACACGTGTTATATATAGAATTCACACATATATGTATATATATATATATATATATATATATATATACATATATATATATCATTATGCACATTTTTTAAACGTAATAACGAAACAATGCAACCATATTTCATCGTAAATATTGCGCACGTGTTATATATAGAATTCACACATGTATATATATGGATACATATGTGGGAGTATGCATATATGGTAGCTTATAGAAGGATGGGTTAAGACGGCACAGTTATTGGCATACAACGATCTTTTTCTGTTCGATAATGTTTCACAGGCCGACGACTGCACAGCGGCTCTGAGCCGGCGTGTATAAACGGTGCGTGGCTATATCGCAGCGCCTACTCCTCGTCTTCGCGCCGTATAGTCATCTCTCGTCGCGGAGCGGTGTGTTTACTTTCCGAAGGTTACTTTTTGACATTTAAAACGGAAAGTCATTCCCTGTCCTTTAGCCGACACCCGCCTGGCGAATTCCCCGCGCAATATCGATCTCCGGACTACAACGAACGAGTATCGCGATATCGACGACAATACGGAGAGAGAACGGCTCACCGGGGGCGCTACAACATCCGGTTGCGCGAAACGTCCGGTACATCGACCGGGCGCGCGGTCGGTGACGCTCCGGAAGACTTCGTGCGGATCGAATTGAACGATTGGTTTGTTTGTTTGTTTTTTTTTTTTTTTTTTTCTAATTGTTGATTAGCCTTGATTTCGCTAACTCTGCATAGCTCGGTATTTCTACGGAAGCACGCGGCACGTACGTTGAAGCGTTTTTTTTCCAAAACGCCGATATAAAGTGTCTATGCGCTTACAGCCGCGCTCGGTCGGTAACAAAAACTGTAATTCATTTTTTTTTTTTTACTGGTTTTTAACAGCCAACCGTTTTAGGTCAAAAGTAAAATCTTAGATGAAGCGGATATCGATTCGGGTTCATCGAAGAATTTTCTTTTCAACGGAAATGGTCAGCAACGAGAACTGTTATTAACTTTTTTTTTAAAGGTTGCCAACCGCTTCCGGTCAAAGGCGAACTCTTAGATGAAGCGGATATCGATTTGGGCTCACCTAAGAATTTTCCTTTGAACGAAAATGGTCAGCGGCAAAAACTGTAGTTGAATGTTTTTAACGGGCGCCAATCGCGTTTCCGGTTCAAAGCAAATTCTTACATGAAGCGGACATCGATTTGGGCTCGCCTAAGAATTTTCTTTTTGAACGAAAATGGTCAGCAACAAGAATTGTTATTAATTTTTTTTAAAGGTTGCCAACCGCTTCCGGTCAAAAGCAAACTCTTAGATGAAGCGGATATCGATTCGGGCTCGCCTAAGAATTTTCTTTTTGAACGAAAATGGTCAGCAACAAGAACTGTAATTCATTATTTTTTTAAAGGTTGCCAACCGCTTCCGGTCAAAAGTAAACTCTTAGATGAAGCGGATATCGAATCGGGCTCGCCTAAGAATTTTCTTTTTGAACGTAAATGGTCAGCAATATGAACTGTAATTCATTATTTTTTTAAAGGTTGCCAACCGCTTCCGGTCAAAGGCGAACTCTTAGATGAAGCGGATATCGATTCGGGCTCGCCTAAGAATTTCTTTTTGAACAAAAATTGTCAGCAACGAGAACTGTAATTAATTTTTTTTTAAAGGTTGCCAACCGCTTCCGGTCAAAAGCAAACTCTTAGATGAAGCGGATATCGATTCGAGCTCGCCTAAGAATTTCTTTTTGAACAAAAATTGTCAGCAACAAGAACTGTAATTAATTTTTTTTTAAAGGTTGCCAACCACTTCCGGTCAAAAGCAAACTTTTAGATGAAGCGGATATCGATTCGGGCTCGCCTAAGAATTTTCTTTTTGAACGTAAATGGTCAGCAATATGAACTGTAATTCATTATTTTTTTAAAGGTTGCCAACCGCTTCCGGTCAAAGGCGAACTCTTAGATGAAGCGGATATCGATTCGGGCTCGCCTAAGAATTTCTTTTTGAACGAAAATGGTCAGCAACAAGAACTGTAATTCATTATTTTTTTAAAGGTTGCCAACCGCTTCCGGTCAAAAGCAAACTCTTAGACGAAGCGGATATCGGTTCGGTCTCGCCTAAGAATTTTCTTTTTGAACGAAAATGGTCAGCAAGAAGAACTGTAATTCATTATTTTTTTAAAGGTTGCCAACCGCTTCCGGTCAAAGGCGAACTCTTAGATGAAGCGGATATCGATTCGGTCTCGCCTAAGAATTTTCTTTTTGAACGAAAATGGTCAGCAAGAAGAACTGTAATTCATTATTTTTTTAAAGGTTGCCAACCGCTTCCGGTCAAAGGCGAACTCTTAGATGAAGCGGATATCGATTCGGTCTCGCCTAAGAATTTTCTTTTTGAACGAAAATGATCAGCAATATGAACTGTAATTAATTTTTTAAAGAGTTCCAACCACTTCCGGTCAAAGGCAAACTCTTAGATGAAGCGAATATCGAATCTTGTTCATCTGAGAATCTTCTTTTGAACGCAAGTGTTCAGAATTTTTCCACAACAGGCAACGACGTACAGCTCGAAAATTTCTACAAGCATAATCATAGAACTCAATAGCATTTGCAACTCGACGGGCAAAACAATGCTCAAGATAGCTATGTCACTTTCGCCCTCATTTCGCATAAGTTCGCGAAAAATTAGAGAAATTTTGCAAGTACTTATCGACGGTATGAAAAATCTGAAAAAAAAAAATCCATGCACACTAAAGGTACTGAAAATATTAATTTCGCATAATAATAATAATAATAATTTCTACCTAAGAAATTCAATCAAAAAATTAATTGTTTAACAAATTATCGGGCAAAGCAACTTTTTTTTTTTTTTTTTTTCCTTTAGTGAAAATGATTCGTTCACTTTTCCGAATACGTATGAATTTTTTTGCGGATTTTTCACACCCACAAAAAAAGTTTATTAATCGTCAATAAAATATGACATTAGAATATTTTTATTTGACCCAATGATATTTTCACTTGATTCAAGTATATGCGATATTGAACTCTAATAAGATTTATTGGACTTCAATAGACTAATATTAATTAGACTATATTAATTAGACTATTAATTAGAATATTAATTAGACTAATTAGGCTTCAATATTAGACTTCAATATTGGAATTCAATATTAGACTTCAATAGCCCATAGATTTATTAGACTTCAATATCAAGTCCATATTTAAAAAAGCAATTTTATTTGCTCTAAATAAATTTCATTTGGTTATGTATCCAAACCAAACAAATAGCGACATAGCTAACTTAACGGTGTTTTTTTTTTTTTTTTTTTTTTTCCCCGAGAAAAAACACCGTTAAAAATGTTTGGAAGAAAAATTGCACCCAAACTGCTTCACTCTTGCACTCGCGGCCGTTTCACTTCGCATCAAGCCATGGAAATATAAATTCAGCGAAATAAAAGAAGAATGATAAGTAGGAGGGAGCGAAAAAAAAAAAAAAAAAGCTTTGCAACAAGTAATTGTTGTTAACCTTGGCTTCGATCCTCCCGCCAATATAAAATCGGTGCGACAACTAGGGAGACACGCATTGTCGATGAGATACGAGAGATATGGATTTGCGATCGATTCAGCGTACGATTTGCACGCTGAATATGCACGGCCTGCTCGGCCGTTCAGCGGGTCGAGCCTCTTGCGGAGGACCGAGACGGAGAGGCTCGATGCTTAACGGCGACAAAAAAAAAAAAAAAAAAAAAAAAAAAAAAAAAAAGAAAAACCCTTATTGTATGAAAAGCCACGCGGAGAAGGCGTGAGCGACATTACCGCTGGGAACTTCCTCATTGGTACTTTGGCACATTTACATCTTTACCACCCCACCCATTGTGTCAGATAACAACTGTAACGGAAAACAATTCTGCCGGATAAGAACTCTACAATAAAATATCTACTGTGTTAAAACAACTCTATCGTATTAGAACTCTCTGCGAAAAATCTACCGAAATGGAAATAAAAATCTACCGGAAGAACATTAAAACTCTATCGGAAGAGCAATAAAACTCTATCGGAATACAAGGCTACTATCTACGCTCAGAAAAATAATTTATTTGACGGCCATCGTTTATTTGGATCAAGTAAAATATTTATTTCTTTTAAATAAATGTTTGTTTCATTTAAGTAACCATTTGCTTGATTTAAATGTATATTTATTTAAATCAAATAAATATTTTGCTTTATCTTAATAAACGGTGGCCGTCAAATAAATTATTTATCTGGGTGTAGACTTGTATTCCGGTAGTTTTATTTAAAATTCGGTAATTTTATTTAAAATCCGGTCCTTTATTGCGGTAGAGTTTGATTTCAATTCCGGTAAAATTTCATTTCAATTCCGGTAGAGATTTATTTCAATTCCGGTAAAATTTCATTTCAATTCCGGCAGAGATTTATTTCAATTCCGGCAAAGATTTATTTCAGTTCCGGCCGAGTTTTATTTCAATTCCGGCAGAGTTTTATTTCAATTCCGGTAGAGATTTATTTCAATTCCGGCAGAGATTTATTTCAATTCCGGTAAAGATTTATTTCAATTCCGGTAGAGATTTATTTCATTTCCGGTAAAATTTCATTTCAATTCCGGCAGAGATTTATTTCAATTCCGGTAAAGATTTATTTCAATTCCGGCAGAGATTTATTTCAATTCCGGCAAAGATTTATTTCAATTCCGGCAGAGTTTTATTTCAATTCCGGTAGAGATTTATTTCACTTCCGGTAAAATTTCATTTCAATTCCGGCAGAGATTTATTTCAATTCCGGCAAAGATGTATTTCAATTCCGGCAGAGTTTTATTTCAATTCCGGCAGAGATTTATTTCAATTCCGGCAAAGATTTATTTCAATTCCGGCAGAGTTTTATTTCAATTCCGGTAAAATTTCATTTCAATTCCGGCAGAGATTTATTTCAATTCCGGTAAAGATTTATTTCAATTCCGGTAGAGATTTATTTCATTTCCGGTAAAATTTCATTTCAATTCCGGCAGAGATTTATTTCAATTCCGGCAGAGATTTATTTCAATTCAGGTAAAGATTTATTTCAATTCCGGTAGAGTTTTATTTCAATTCCGGTAAAATTTCATTTCAATTCCGGCAGAGTTTTATTTCAATTCCGGTAAAGATTTATTTCAATTCCGGTAGAGATTTATTTCATTTCCGGTAAAATTTCATTTCAATTCTGGCAGAGATTTATTTCAATTCCGGCAGAGATTTATTTAATTTCCGGTAAAGATTTATTTCAATTCCGGTAGAGTTTTATTTCAATTCCAGCAGAGATTTATTTTAATTCCAGTAGAGATGTTTTCTGGTAGAGTTATGAGTGGCAGAGATGTAAATGTGCCAAACTCTTAACTCGCCCGTTTTCGCAATTTTTCACCCACCACCTTGTATCGGTGGAATCTCTTCGTTCGTCTCGTAATCATCGCGAGGCGTGTTTTGCGCAACGATTGAAATTTTTGTTACTCTCGTTTCGACCCAGTTTCTCACAGTCTCGTGAGGTTCGTGAATGCGTGCTGGTAAACGTTACGAAGCGAACCGGTCCATTATGCACGCCGTTTCAATCTGCGTAACTGTTTATTTGATTCATAGGTTCGCCCCACGTTCATTAGGCAATAACTTTGATGAATTATCTACTGGAGCAAATATCATATCTATTGAAGCACATGGCAGATATTCTAGGTAAAAGAACGAAAAAATAAGAACAGATATGTCGATAAAAAAAAAAAAAAAAAAAAAAAAAAAAAAAAAAGAATTGCGATATCGACAAGTGAGCCGGTGAGTTAGATCTCTTTCTCTAATTATCGCCCAACTTGTCCAAGGTTAAGGAGATCGAGATAAGAGTTAACGATTGATATTGTGTTATTGCAACTCAGTTGTATTATTGCACTAACGTTGACGCGCACGCAGAGCCCCGAGGGAAGATTATATTTCGATAAGGGAATTAAGTCGTCGATTATCTTCGCTCAGCCGAGAGGGCGCACAGACGAGCGGTCGAGAGACGGACGTGCGCGGAAAATGGAGCGGATCTTGCAAAAAAAAAAAAGAAAGGGATAAAGTAGAACTCCGTTTATCCGAGATAATGCGCGGAGTGCCGATAAAGTGAAATCTCGGATAAAACGAATTTTTATACTGTTATACATACATACATTTAAAAAAAAATATATATATATATATATAATAGTACAGTGGTACAATAAAGTGTGTACGATGCACAGCCAATTCATCCGAACTCGGATGAATTGGGTGCCTCGGTTAATCGAAGGTTGCACAAGCGAGATTCTACTGTGCAATGAAACATAATTAATTATATTATATATTATTGTAACGAATATATAGCTTATTTCGTTAAGACACACGATATTAGTTGGGTTTGACAATTGACGAACGAACGGACGATCGATGCAATATCGATCCTCATATAAAACAGTCTCGATCGGACTTTCAGAGAGTACAGACGTTTGACAGCTCATACACGAGATACTTGGTCGTGATTATGCTAATAATATCCGACCCAAAACCTCATACGCGCGTTATTCAGTCATTATAATAATCATACATCATACATCATACATCATACATCATACATCATACATCATACATCATACATCATACATCATACATCATACATCATACATCATACATCATACATCATACATCATACATCATACATCATACATCATACATCATACATCATACATCATACATCATACATCATACATCATACATCATACATCATACATCATACATCATACATCATACATCATACATCATACATCATACATCATACATCATACATCATACATCATACATCATACATCATACATCATACATCATACATCATACATCATACATCATACATCATACATCATACATCATACATCATACATCATACATCATACATCATACATCATACATCATACATCATACATCATACATCATACATCATACATCATACATCATACATCATACATCATACATCATACATCATACATCATACATCATACATCATACATCATACACGAGATTCTACTGTAGTTACACGCGTCGCTGTCCACCGTTTCTGTTTACGATGCGACAAACTATCGCTGACAAAACTGAGTCGTGCGCGCGTGTCCTGCATCGGCGATTCACGAAGAAGCGTCCGACTATGATACTCTATCGTGACTCGTCGAGGCGGTCGAGGCACACGCGGTCCTGGTAGCCGTCGGGTGAACCGCGGCACTCGAGATTTCTTAGAGAGACCTCGTGCCGCATAGGAGCTTAGAGACGCGGCGCTACGGCCGAACCGTCGTGTGCGGTGCACCCAGCGCGCACGATTCTTTGACTTACCGCATGGGCATCAAATTACCGCGGGAATAGATTTTTATTATTATGCATTTTTTTTTTTTTTTTTATATTAATGGACCGGTCAAATAACTCTCGGATATATTTTATCAATATCGTAGGCGGTAAAATAATTTCGTAATTTCTGAAATTCGATCACATGCAATCGTTGGAGCAGCTGTAGATTTTTTGTTCTATCGTCAAATTTTTGCTTAATTTTAATTTTCGCAATGTTTTTGCAATGTTTTCATATTATTTTATGTTATGAAAAAAGGTGAACAATAATTTGCACACGACTTCCTCATTTAATACAATTTTGCGCAGAGTTTCCTCAATGAGAAAGCTAAAATCTATCAACGAACTGTTTTATAGATGAAGCTATGCGCAAAATTGTATTGAATTGTGAAAACCATTTGTAAATTATTGTGCGCCATTTTTTATTTATCTTCGAAGTGTCGGACATAAGTGATACGTAATATTATTATAAAAATATTCAATATCAATTGGTCGATCAAACAAGTCGCTCTCGAATACATTTTATCAATATCCTCGGTCGTCAAACAGTTTTTCATGATTTTTGCTTAATTTTAATTTTCGCAATGTTTTCATATTATTTTATGTTACGAAAAAAGGTGAACAATAATTTGCACACGACTTCCTCATTTACTACAATTTTGCGCATAGCTTCATCTATAAAACAGATCGTTGATAGATTTTAGCTTTCTCATCTCAATGAGAAAGCTAAAATCTATCAACGATCTGTTTTACAGATGAAGCTATGCGCAAAATTGTATTGAATTGTGAAAACCATTTGTAAATTATTTTGCACCATTTTTTGCTTATCTTCGAAGTATCGGACACAAGTGATACGTGATATTATTATAAAAATATTCAATATCAATTGGTCGATCAAACAAGTCGCTCTCGAATACATTTCATTAATATCCTCGGCCGTCAAACAGTTTCTCATAATTTTTTCCATTCAATCACGTGGGACTGTTGAATTAGCCA
Source organism: Amblyjoppa proteus (assembly GCA_963922035.1). Lineage (NCBI taxonomy): Eukaryota > Metazoa > Arthropoda > Insecta > Hymenoptera > Ichneumonidae > Amblyjoppa > Amblyjoppa proteus. The sequence continues at coordinate 12,072,036 of OY998233.1, forward strand.
CAAATGGTTCGCTTCAGCGTTCGTACAGCTCTATTTCTTTCTATCGCTATAATTTCTGTTTGTTTTTTGGTTTTTTTTGTTGTTGTTGTTCTTACGTTCGAATCGTCGCGTGCGGTGCCTGGCACACGATTCTCCGACTTACCGCAAAGCTACCAAATTACCACCGAAGTAGATCTTTTGATATTGTGATTTTTTTTTTTTTTTTTTTTTTTTTTTTTTTTTAATATCAATTGGCCAATTTATCGGTGAATTTGTCCGAGAGCGATTTACCTCAGCAAATCACTGTCGGATAAATTTCATCGATATTCCCGGCAGTAAAATAATTTCGTATCGTTTCGCTCAATTGGATCATTTGCGATTGTTTGATTAGCCATTAATGGTTTACGTCGACGTTCACATAGCTGTATTTTTTTTCTGTCACTACCATTTTTTTTTTTATTTTTTTTTTTTTTAATTATGTCAGCAACGGTGCGGACGGCAAATCGCGCATAAATTTGCATCTATTCAGATAAACCGTTTCGACTCTACTTGCAGGTATAATTGTTCAGATCCGTGCTGCACGCCGGATAGAATTGCAATAACTCGCTCGCGAATATACCGCAACGGTCATAGCGGACGGAAAACGGCGTTAGACCTCGGACTCGGCACGAGCAAGGAGACACACAATAGGCCTCGACTTCGGAGCTAATAGAAGAATCGGCGAGATTGCTTACCGCCGCGCTCCTGTTGCCTCGGAATGAGACTGCGAATTTGCATAAAGAGCAAGTGCGCGCGCACTGCGCTCAGTGGATTACAGTTAAATGCCAGATCGACTATAACGAGGATCGTGCACATGAATTAACAGGCGGGCTAAGTGGTCGCCTATGCTGTTGGACAAATGAACGGTAAGAAACAAAAAAATATATATTTTCGACATTTTTTTTTTTTTTTAACACTTTCGACACAAATGTTTTCTAATATGGCGAAATTGGCGAAATATTGTCGGTAATTCGAGCAATATATTTTTTGAAAACTTTCAAAAATATTTACGCTCTATGTGACGAGTTTTCGTTGCCGACTGAGCTCGAGTCGGGCGGTGCCTTTTTTAACCTGCGCATCGTCGGCAATTCTAAACAATAGAAAGTAGTGAGAGTCGCGACTTCTTTTAGGTAAGATTTTCAAGCCGGAGATGACGTATTACCGGTGTGACGTCACTTCCGGTCGAAAAATTAGATTTGCAAATCGAACGTGACGTGTTACAGGTATGACGTCAGTTCCGATCGAAGAAAATATATTTGCAAATCGGACGTGACGTATTTCAGATATGACGTCAGTTCCGATAGAAAAAAAATGACGTACTTCCGCAGTGACGTCACTTTCGGTCGAAAAATGAGTTTTTCAAACCGGAGGTGACGTATTTCCGGTGTGACGTCACTTCCGGTTGAAATATTCGTTTTTCAAACCGGAGGTGACGTATTTCCGGTATGACGTCACTTCCGATCGAAAAAATGAGTTTTTCAAACCGGAAGTGACGTGTTTCCAGTGTGACGTCACTTCCGGTTGAAATATTCGTTTTTCAAATCGGAGGTGACGTATTTCCGATATGACGTCACTTACGATCGAAAAAATTAGTTTTTCAAACCGGAAGTGACGTGTTTCCGGTGTGACGTCACTTCCGCTTGAAATATTCGTTTTTCAACCCGGAGATGACGTATTTCCGATATGACGTCACTTACGATCGAAAAATGTGTTTATCAAACCGGAGGTAATGTATTTCCGGTGTGACGTCACTTCCGGTTGAAATATTCGTTTTTCAACCCGGAGATGACGTATTTCCGATATGACGTCACTTACGATCGAAAAATGTGTTTATCAAACCGGAGGTAACGTATTTCCGGTGTGACGTCACTTCCGGTTGAAATATTCGTTTTTCAAACCGGAGGTGACGTATTTCCGATATGACGTCACTTACGATCGAAAAATGTGTTTATCAAACCGGAGGTGACGTATTTCCGGTGTGACGTCACTTCCGCTTGAAATATTCGTTTTTCAACCCGGAGGTGACGTATTTCCGGTATGACGTCACTTACGATCGAAAAATGTGTTTCTCCAAACCGGAAATTCCGTCATCTATGAGAAACGTCCCTTCCTGCTCGAAGTGATGCATTACCGGTGTGACGTCACTTCCGATAGAAAAAGGAGTTTTTTCAAACAGGATCCAACGCCGAGAATTCATGAGTGACATATCGCCGGGAACATATGTGGGTATCCGCGCCGCTCGGCTAAATGAAATTCAACGGAGATATTGTTGATAGCCGTTGCAATGTGTAGCCACGATTAACGAGATGCTGTCGGGTGGCAATTTCAGCGTAACACCGAGCCCTCACGTCGTCATTGACAGTCATCGGCAATAGTGTATTGTCAGGATGCTCCACTCGGGGCTGTGCGTGATGGCGATGAGTGCGCTCTTTGCAGCGTTCAGCTCTGCGTTATACGGCGAAAACGCTCTGTACCGTGGCTGCTCACCGTTCGCGTAAAAGGGACATCATGACGACGCGAGGGCCGGACGATACAAATGATCCGGCGGGCATCGCATCAGCAGAATCGTCGTCCGTTCTCACAGTGTCACTGGTGCTGCGGTGGGTTCGAGACTTGGGGTGCAAAAAATTAAAATAAATAAAAAGCATCTCAGCCTGAAAAAAAAAAAAAAAAAAAAAAAAACAAACAAACGCAAGTGCTACATTTTGGGAAAATTTTCGATTTGTTTCGTCAATTCGAAAGAATATAAAATCTCATCGAAAAGAGTGAAAGTTGGGAAAACGAATCGATAATCGATTACATAATTGTTTATGTAGGTATGTATTCCGATTATTATTGTTATTTTATTATTATTCTATTAATATTATAATTAATTAATATTAATATTAATTATATTACTGCAATTATATAATTAATATTAATATTATAATTATATATATATATATATATATATATATATATATATATATATAGATTGATTGATTGATTATTATCAATCTTATATGTTTAGTTGAGCCTCGATTTTCCGAACATTATCCGAAGCCGCTGTTATTCAAATCGCCTCCGGAACGTATGAAGTTTCTGCTATCCGAACTATTGCGCAAAATCCTCGTGTCCTTTTCATTGTTGCGCGCCACTACATTGTTGCACGTTACAAACAACAAGCCAATTCAAGCACGCACGAAGTCGCATAGAGTCGCCGCGAAGCGTTATCGTGCATGCACGTCAATCGGTATGTGCGCTATTTATCAGTGTCTCAGACCGGCCGAATAGATATACACTGTAAAAAAAAAAAAAAAAAAAAAAAAAAATTGTAAATTTAATTTACGGGAAATTGAAATTTCCCTACGTTATTTACATTAATCGAACATTAATGTACTTTTACTGTAAAATTACAGTACGAGATATTATGATTACAAATCTTTCGCCTAAAGTTTACAAACATTTTCATCAAAACCACTAATTTTACTGTAAAATTGCAACGCATATGTATTTGAAATTTCAGAAGCGGTTTATGTAAAAAAAAAGCTTCCAATACTGATCGGTAATTTTCAAACAAATTTTTCTTACAGTGTACACACGTATGCAACATTGATTTTATTTAATCTATCGATCTCGTAGTTTAGTGAGTTTCAACTTCAACGTCCAATCCCTCCATCTCTGAGCGTAAGCACAATGCAATTTCGGTGGAACAACAAACAAACAAAAATTAGAAGTTCTTCTGAAACTCGATAAAGGAGAGACCAGCTCGTCGTTAACGGGCTCGCATGACGTTGGCAAATCGACGTGGGCCAACTGAAAACATAAAAATAAACGTGTCACGTTATTCCTTAAATATATATAATAATTACTTTTTAATAAATGCCCGCTGTAATTATTTCTAATTTTTAATCGGGCTGTATCGATTAACACAGTTTCACAATTCTGTTATCTGAATTTTCGTTAAGCCGAACGAGCTTCGGTTCCAATTATTCGGATAATCGAAGTTCCACTGTATGTACTCTAGAAAGTTGTTTGTATGCTTGATTGTTTGTCCCAGTTTTCAAGAATCCAGAGTGTCCGCCTTGGCGTCCTGATTATTCTGATGTACCGGAAATACGTCACTTCCGAACGAAGAATGTGAAGTCCCAGCCGAAAATGACTTATTTCCCGTATGACGTCACTTTCGGTCGGAAAAACGAGTTTTTCAAATCGGAAGTGACGTGTTGCTGGTATGACGTTAATTTTCCGTCGGAAAAATGAGTTTTTCAAAACAGAGAAGTGACGTATTTCGGGTATGACGTCACTTCCGGTCGAAGAATGAGATTTCCATACCGGAAGTGACGTATTTCCGGTATGTCGTCATACCGATCGAAAAATGAGATTTCCAAACCGGAACTGATATGTTTTCCGGTATGATGTCACTTCCGGTCGAAGAATGAGATTTCCAAACCGGAAGTGACGTATTTCCGGTATGTCGTCATACCGATCGAAAAATGAGATTTCCAAACCGGAACTGATATGTTTTCCGGTATGATGTCACTTCCGGTCGAAGAATGAGGTTTTTAAACCGGAAGTGACGTATTTCCGGTATGTCGTCATACCGATCGAAAAATGAGATTTCCAAACCGAAAGTGACATGTTTTCTGGCATGATGTCACTTCCGATCGAAGAATGAGATTTTCAAACCGGAAATGACGTATTTCCGGTATGTCGTCATACCGATCGAAAAATGAGAAGCGGCGTATTTCCGGTATGTCGTTATACCCATCGAAAAATGAGATTTCCAAACCGGAAGTGACATGTTTCCGGTATGACGTCACTTCCGGTCGAAGAATGAGATTTTCAAACCGGAAGTGACCTATTTCCCGTATGTCGTCACACCGATCGAAAAATGAGATTTCCAAACCGGAAGTGACATGCTTCCGGTATGACGTCACTTCCGGTCGAAGAATGAGATTTTCAAACCGGAAGTGACCTATTTCCCGTATGTCGTCATACCGATCGAAAAATGAGATTTCCAAACTGGAAGTGACATGTTTCCCATATGATGTCACTTCCGGTGAAAAAAAAAAATGAAATTTTCAAACAGCAAGTGGCATATTTCCGGTATGTCACTGCAGGTCGAAAAATGACACTGAAACCGGAAGTGCCGCATTTCCGGTAAATCCCCGAAAAACCCAAATATCCGGTTTCTAAATGCCATGGCCCATAGCGAGAGCGCGAAATATCGGCCACAATAGCCTTCGACTTATGTGCGAAACGGGCCATAATCGCCACTTTTACCCTATCCGAAGAGTCTTCGCTAAAAGCAAAATGATTACAATTTTTTAGTTAATGCGACGAATGTTGTCGTTTAGTTTGGTATTTAGTTTGGTATTTAGTTGAACGCTGTTATCATCGCACGATCGATTAAAGGGTTAAATCGAGAATGCGATATATTGGTCGATCGCCCCGATTGATCAACGTCTCGATTTCCGTCGGCTTTCTCTTCCCGGTGTTCTACGGGCGTGTCGTGTAACGAGCGCTTTGCAAGCCGAAGAGTGTCGTAAACAGAGGCGGACGGGTAACAAATCTGGAGAACAAGCGCCGCACATAGAATTTCAATGTTCGCATAGACACGACCGAACGTGAATTGTCCGCGCGGTGGAGCAACGAAAATCTCTGCGGCGTTTCCTCCGAGTCTCGCCCGACGCGGCCAATACCTAAGCGAAGATAAAGCTTATCTCGCGACACAACCAGACCCCAAAGAATTCCCTATTGTGATTCTCTCGATTTCTCTCGCGACCCGACGATTCTTCTCGACTTCAAAGATACAAAATTTCTATTCTCCTCGACGAGTGGGAATAGTGTATATAAAGTCGAAGCGCCTCAGACCGGATGCTCGTGCGACGAATTACAAACCGATTTCGTTCCGATAGCGCGCAACGGCGATATTTCACGACGGCTTGAATATCAAATGATTCATCGTCGGGACAGCAATGAACGATCCATCGATAAATAATTATCGATATTTTATTCCCGATTGATCCTTGCGAAGTTTATAATTACGCCGGTATCCGTGATTTATGTACGCGAAGCGATCGTTTCGCGTAACTGAGATCTATACAGTGTATACGATGCGTGCGTGTGTTTTTACACACACACACACACACACTCCGCAACAAAGTTGATCAATGCGGTGTGGACATCGCATTTATCTACAAACGGGTACACCACGCTTATGATAAACGATAAACGATAAGCTATCACGGTCCGAATGACCGCCCGTATATATATATATATATATATATATATATATATATATATATATATATGTATATATGTATATATATATACACGCTCGTAGATCGTCGAATTTCTCCGAGAGCGAGAGTTACTTTTGCACAGTGTACGTAACTTCGCTCGGGGGTTCGAGTCAAAAGTGCGTTCGGCTCTCCGGTTTCCCGCGGGTTTCCCTCCGTTCAGTTCTGAAGTTTGAAACTTGAAATAGTAAGCTCACGAGAGATCGCCGTTAAACAGTGCCAGATACACGGGACACGCTCATCTGCCTCGGCGAACTCCGGGAGAGAGATCTATTTAGGTACGCCGAAATAACTCACTGAAACTCGCCGAATTTTTATTATGTAACGAGCGAACTTGTTAATTCTCTTTCGGTAAATTTAACAAGCGCGCTATTTTCGTGAAGTATCATCTTTTTTTTTTTTTTTTTTTTCTTCCAATAATAATAAATGAGTCTCTTGACATTGTTATCGTAAGAATTATATATCGTTGTTGGTCAAATCGTCGATACGATTTAATTGATGATACACTATAATTCTATAATGATATAATATTAATGTATAATCATTGATAAAGTAATTATTTTGTAATAATTAAAATTTATTAATCGATGCAATTCAATTAATATGTATGGCAAATAATGAATTTGCCAACGGTGCCATTTTCGTGAAGTATAATTTTTCTTCCAATAATAATAAATGATTCTCTTGACATTGTTATCGTAAGAATTATATATCGTTGTTGGTCAAATCGTCGATACGATTCAATTGATGATACACTATAATTCTATAATAATATAATATTAATGTATAATCATTGATAAACTAATTATTTTGTAATAATTAAAATTTATTAATCGATGCAATTCAATTAATATGATAATATGGCAAATAATGAATTTGACAACGGTGCCATTTTCGTGAAGTATAATTTTTCTTCTAATAATAATAAATGAGTCTCTTGACATTGTTATCGTAAGAATTATATATCGTTGTTGGTCAAATCGTCGATACGATTCAATTGATGATACACTATAATTCTATAATAATATAATATTAATGTATAATCATTGATAAACTAATTATTTTACAGTAATTAAAATTTATTAATCGATGCAATTCAATTAATTCGATATGGCAAATAATGAATTTGCCAACGGTGCCATTTTCGTGAACTATAATTTTTCTTCCAATAAGAGTAAATGAGTCTCTTGACATTGTTATCGTAAGAATTATATATCGTTGTTGGTCAAATCGTCGATACGATTTAATTGATGATACACTATAATTCTATAATAATATAATATTAATGTATAATCATTGATTAACTAATTGTTTTATAATAATTAAAATTTATCAATCGATGCAATTCAATTAATATGATATATATTGATCGACAATTAGTATGATAATATGGCAAATAATGAATTTGCCAACGGTGCCATTTTCGTGAAGTATAATTTTTCTTCCAATAGTAATAAATGAGTCTCTTGACATTGTTATCGTAAGAATTATATATCGTTGTTGGTCAAATCGTCGATACGATTTAATTGATGATGCACTATAATTCTATAATAATATAATATTAATGTATAATCATTGATAAACTAATTATTTTAGAATAATTAAAATTTATCAATCGATGCAATTCAATTAATATGATATATGTTGATCGACAATTAGTATGATAATATGGCAAATAGTGAAATTGCCAACGGTGCCATTTTCATCGCTTTTGCTTCCTCATAGAGGAAGCTTTGTAATCGTGGCAAACATTTTTTTTTTGAGATTATAATGAAAAAGTGTTCATAATCTTCCAAAACACTGAGAAATCACATTTTCTTCGTACAACATGAGGATATTATGCACGCAATACGATAATTATGTGAATTATATCATATTTCAATTGACGATGATTATCTTGTGTCATTTCGTTGAGAACGATTAGTCGAATCGATGAACTACGATAATTGAACTATGATAATTAATAGTTTATGAACCTTTGCGGTAGGCTTTACGCTCGATCGATCCAAGGCGATCGACAAAATAATGATTATATATTTTATTATTAGTCTAATCGTTGCCACGATTGAATTAATAATAAAATATAATTCTATAATATAATATAATAAAAAATTGTTGATCAATACAATTCAATTAATACAACTAATACTAATACTAATACTAATACTGATTTACCACGTGCCATTTTCATCACTTTTTTTTTTTTTTTTTAACGTGAAGATATTATTCATGCAATATGACTACTATATGAATTATAGCACAATTCAGTTGGCGATAATTATCTTGTGTTGCACAATTCAGATTGATTAGTCTAATCAACGATCATCGACAATTAAAGAGCCGATGATTCTTCGCAGCAGGCGTTACGTTCGATCGATCTAAGGTGATCGGTAAAAAATTATTATATATTTTATCATTAGTCCAATCGTCGCTACGATTGAATTAATGATAAAATATGAATTCTATAGTAATTACAATTTTTTGATCAATACAATTCAATTAATAATATAATACAACTAATCAATTTGTCACGTGCCATTTTCATCACTTTTTTTTTTTTTCTTTTTTTTTTCTTTTAACGTGCCGATATTATTCATTCAATACGATTATGTAACGACTATGTGCATTATATCGCAATTCAATTAGCGATGAAATATCTTGTGTCGCATAATTCAGATCGATTAGTCGAATCAATGATCTACGGTAATTGTGGAGCCGACGATTCTTCAACAGTGGGCGTTACGTTCGATCGATCCAAGGTGATCGGCAAAAAAATGATTACATACTTCAATATTAGTCCAATCGTCGTTACGATTAAATTAATAATAAAATATAATTCTATAATACAATACAATAATTATTACATTAATGAGTAATTATTCTATAATAATCCAAATGTGCTAATCAATACAATTCTATTAATAATATAATATAATATAATATAATATAATATAATATAATATAATATAATATAATATAATATAATATAATATAATACAATATGATACAATATAATATAATTAAATAATAATATAATTCTATTAATAATATAATACAACTAATGAATTTGCCACGTGCCATTTGCATCACTTTTTGTTTTTTTTTCTTTGATCCTGAAGATATCATTCGTGCAATACGATTATAATGTGATTTATATCGAAATTCAATTAGCGATTATTATCTTGTGTCGCATAATTGTGATCGATTAATCGAATCGATGATCTACGATAATTGAGCTGATGATTCTTCGGAGTAGGCGTTTCGCTCGATCGATCCAAGGTAATCGGCAAAAAAAAAAAAAAAAAAAAAAAAAAATGATCGCAGACCGAGATGATCACGTCGAGCCTCTTCTGTAACGATCTCGATCAATGCCGCTCTCGAGTGTCCGGTGCAACTCATTCGCCAACCGCGCTCGACTGATATCTCGCGACTCGAGTCGCGTGACGATTGGCTACCCCGTCAGGAACGCAGCACCGCCTCTATTATCATCCCTGCGGCCGATCGAGCAGCACTTTGCGGACGCCTGCGTCTCCTCTCCATTCTAACTGATTTATAGCCGATCGGAGAGGATAGAGACTTCCGAGACGGTACTCTGCGCGTCAAGTCACATCGTCGGCGATCTACCGCGCAGCTCGACCGCCACGTTCTGTTTAACCGACGCGCCAACAAAGTGTCCCTGCGCGATATTCTATCTGGCATTCGATAACCAACCGATTGTTGCGTAATGTGTGTTTTTTTTTTTTTTTTTTTTTTTTTTTTTTTCTTCTTCAAAGTAGCCACGGTTGTCTCTGTACCGTTGGTAGCGAAAATCACCCAGTCACGTTACGCAACGCTCGCAACCGATATTCGATCATTCTTCTTGCGTTCGTTCGCTCCAACGTCACGAGCTGCACGGAAGGATGGAGTGAATTTTGTGTGTTTTCGGCGATATTCAAATCGTCGATAATTTCGTTCTTCGGCGAATTTTCGGTCACTTTTTCGGAAATTTCTAAAATTGCCTGAAATTTGTCGTAAATTTTGGAGATCCAAGCGATTTCTAAAAATCGTCTATAGTTGCTTTGGTGAGTCTCAAATTTCCTAGAAATTTGAAAATGGACTAGCTTTTTTTTTTGGACTATTATGGAATTGCTCGATAACGTAATGATTTTAATGTCGTTTAGTGATTTCAATCATTTTTACCCCCCCGAGTCACGCCTCGAAGGATAATTACACTTATCTTGTCGCATTTTTCATACCGCAGAATTTTCGGAAATTTATCGGAAAATTCCTCCCCAAAGGCGAGGAATTTTATCCTCAAAATCTTTCGGTGACGATGAAAACTAATACGATCTTTCGTGCGTCCGAAAACGATCGAGCGATCAATTTGTCTCTCAACGATACCAAGCAGATCCTCATAAGGTAACGATGCCAATGGTAGGACACGTCACAATCGTCGGACACTCGCTGTGCAGATTTGATATATTCCAAATTTTGAAGTATTAGAAATCGAATTTGAAAATTTTTACAAGCGTCACTACATACGCGACCCAATAATCGGACAGTTCGAAGAGGTCATGTTAGCCAGCTTTCTACGTAGCTTATCTTCAGTACTGTTTCGGGTAAATATAATCTTTTCATTGATTTAATTAATAAATGGCAAATAAATTCTTTGTATTTTTTTTTTTTTTTTTGCTGCTAGAGCTCTCAAAACGATCATAGTCAGAGTCAATGTATTGCCAATACATATTGCATATTTGTACGTCAATGTATTTATCGACTGTCGAGTACGGAATCCAAAAATAATACGCATTCTTTGCGAAAGTTCACAAAGCTCCCCTCTCGCCGGCTCTTACATTGGCGTCCGGGTACACTTTCGTTTGCGAGAAACAACTTGGGCTAGCGCCATCCAACGGTGAAAGTCACTGACTGATGATCCAACGCTGGCGTCAAATCGGTAAACCGACGATTGGGCGAATCGGTATTCGGTTGAACATTGTCCTAAAATCGGAAAATCATTGGTTGGTGAGTTGAGCCTTGGCTTCGAACACTGGCTTCAAATCGTCAGGCCAACAATTGGCGAGCCAATACTCGACCGAGCATTGGCCGCCAATTGTCATACGAACCAATGATGAGCAAACACTCAGCCGAGCATTGAGCTCAAATCGACTGACCAACAATTGGCGAGTCAAACGCGAGCATCGACCGATCGTTCGGGATTCGACAATCGCCACGCCAACACTGGCCCGACCATCGGCCGCTTCCGTTCCATCGGCAAAATCCTACGTGGATTAGCTATTTAACGACAGCTGACAACAATTAATGAACAACTGCTGGACGTCTGGGAATGCTCTTGACCGTTCGAGCATTGGTATTTTTACCTTAATTGGCCACGGTCGTCGAACTCCCCAAAGCCGAGGATGTAATCTCGAATTATGCGTGCGCACGCGACTCTCGAGTCAACACTCGACCGAGCATTGGCCGCCAATTGTCATACGAACCAATGATGAGCAAACACTCAGCCGAGCATTGAGCTCAAATCGACTGACCAACAATTGGCGAGTCAAACGCGAGCATCGACCGATCGTTCGGGATTCGACAATCGCCACGCCAACACTGGCCCGACCATCGGCCGCTTCCGATCCATCGGCAAAATCCTACATGGATTAGCTATTTAACGACAGCTAACAACAATTAATGAACAACTGCTGGAAGTCTGGGAATGCTCTTGACCGTTCGAGCATTGGTATTTTTACCTTACTTGGCCACGGTCGTCGAGCTCCCCAAAGGCGAGGATGTAATCTCGAATTATGCGTGAGCACGCGACTCTCGACTTTCAGGTTTTCATCTGCATTGAGCCGCTGTTGCTGCGACTTCACCGCAGATGCAATCGTCGCACGACGAATATTCATAGGCACGTATGATCGCTCGAGTAGAAGCCCGAGAGTGTATCAAGCCCGTAACCGGCATGGTAGATACGCCCTTGTTATTATTAGTCGCTCGAATGTGTGTGACGTACAGTGCTGAACGTGCTAGAGGTTCGGCTGTTTCGTATGCAAATCACACGTTGCGCTGCCTATTCAATACCCGATACGTCTTCGTCGCGAGGCAATTTTCATCGATCGCACTCGCGATACCCGACTCGAAGCCGGATCGATTATGTGATTTGAGATTTTTACACCTTGGCGACTCGCCACATTCACTAACGTCGCGGCCTTCGAGGGTACCGGCGGCGAAGCGTTTTTTGACGCCAATTAAAATGGCGTTACATAAATTTTTTACTTTATTTTTTTTATTTATTTATTTTTTTTTTGCATAGTAAATTTAGAACAGTAAGTGGGCGAGTGATCGATATATTTTGATATAGCGTCGATCTATCCCTCGTGAAATCTCGATCGAAGTACAGTGAGGTAAATGCTCCTATTTGTGGCAGTGCGCCTATTAGTGGCAGGTTTGCGACGTTATGCCTTATAACAACGTATGTAGACACTTCGGCAATTCCTTTTTGAAACAAAAATTATCCTCGTTATTTCTTTTGTTTTAGCACAACAGTCTAAAAATTCTAAATCATCGACGCAACGAATATAAATTAATTTTTTACTCGATTATTCGTCTTCACTGTGAGAAGAAGCAGGCCATTAATAGGTTCGTTAAGGACTCAGCGATTTTCTAAATGGTCGTATTAAACTTAATATATTTATTAGCTGAATAAAAATGTCATTATTATGTTCACATAAGCCTGACATTTTACGATATTGACGATTGAAAAATATTTTGGGATTATTATTTATCCGAAGTATCTGGTGGCCCGGATTAGGAACACAAGAAATGTGTGTAGTTCCTGTTAGTGGCCAACTGAGCGCCATTCTGAGTATATAGATTTAAAATTATAAAAAAAAAAATTGAGAAAGAATATTTGAAGAATATTGAATGCAGTAAAAACATTTATTTATCATTCATTTATATTTATAATCACGATACAACCGAGACAAGCTTGAGTTATAGACAATTGTCTTTAACTCAAGAAATCTCTTGACTCGACACGCGGTGGCCACTAATAGGTACAACGAGCGGCCACAAAAATGGGTGAAAGTCAGTGTTTGCGTTGCAACTAATAGGTACAACAAGCGGCCACTAATGGGGGTGCAAGTCAGTATTGGCGCGCCACTAATAGGAGCAATGGCATTAATTTATTCTTTTAATCATATATTTGAAGGGAAAATAGGTAATTTGGTAAAACCTATTGCTGGTTTTTTTTTTTACTTTTTTAACGTGTTTTACCGATGGACCCAACCAATTTTTCTGTTCCGACTTAGCATTGTTAATACACTACACATATGCTTCAAATCATACATGATTATGATATTGACATAAACGCTTCGGAGTGCAGTTCAATTTTGATTGAAAACTTGGAAGGAATTAAGAAAATCGAATATTATAATTTGCGTAATAGGTAATTTGGTTACATTGGGAGGTTTTTGGTTAGCTAAAAGTGTCCTCTCGACGATAAATCCCATTTGAATTACCAGATACGTATATTTAGGTGAATATTTTCTTTGCTCTATGGCGTCACTCTTAAGGTGCCACTTATAGGAGCGTTTATAATTATATAATATAATTTATTATTAATATAATTATTAATATATTAATATTTATATTATTAATATAAATATAAATATTAATATAAATTATATTATTATATAATATAATTTAATAACTAATAGGAGCGTTTATCTTAGAGCGTCTTCGGATAGGGGAGAGCGGGGCAAAACGGAACAGTGGGAGCAAAACGGGATAATGGGATCAAAACGCAAATTTTTTTTTTTTTTTTTTTTCCAATAACTTTTTGATGGCGGTGGTGATGTTAAGTGGGGCAAAACGGTATTGAAAATCCGTATCGTTGGGATAAAATTGAAAACATCGAAATACCATTGGAAAAATTGAGTTCTCCACCCGCTGTCCCGTTTTGCCCCACTGTCCCACTTTGGTCCGCTCTCCCCTAAGTGAAATCTCGAATAAAACGGATAACTTACTAAATGCAAAAAATGTTCTACTATTATAATTTAATATTATAATTTTGTTAATTAAGATTAACTTCATGACCATCATAAACCATCGACTCTAGAATCGAAACCGTTGTATTTGCAGCTCGCAATATAAAGACGCAGCGAACTTGTACAAGCTAATTGCCTATGGAACAAAGTAAAATCGTTACGGACTATTCTGTGTGTGGGCATTGCTGCTTTATCCGTTTATGCCGAGTTTTCCGTATTATCCGAGCCCACACCTCGGTTAATGCGGAGGAATCTGATGAATTGGGTGCCTCGGTTAATCGAAGGTTATGTAAGCGAGGTTATATATTATATATTATATATTATATATTATATATTATATATTATATATTATATATTATATATTATATATTATATATTATATATTATATATTATATATTATATATTATATATTATATATTATATATTATATATTATATATTATATATTATATATTATATATTATATATTATATATTATATATTATATATTATATATTATATATTATTAAAATGGCGTTACATATATTTTTATTAATTTTTTGGTATCGTCAATTTGGATGAGGAAGTGGGCGAGAGATCGATATATTTAGAGTTATGCTATCGACCTGTCTCTCGTGAGGTCTTGATCAACATACATATTGCAACGCGTGATATCAAAGCGTTAATCTCGAAGATAAATTTAAATGTCGACGAGAGTACACGCGAGAGGAAGGTTGACTGCCTCTGCACCAAAGGTGCAGATGTGTTACGAACATAGCCGTCGCCGCTTCGAGCCTTTAATACCGTATACTTAGACTGCGAATGCCGCAACGATTCAGGGTCGTCGTGTATCCCATTCAAGGTTTCCGAGAAGATGCCGAGCTTCGTAGATCTATTTGCGTCCACGCTCGCATCCCTTTGCAACACTATGCATCGCCGGTTGGGGACCAAAAATGGCTCAACTTCGAGGTCAAAGTGTATTATACAAAGTGGTGAGCCCTTTTGATTATCTGGGGTCGATGTTTATCTTTGCCGCGGTGCAAAGGTATAAGAAACAATGATGACTCGGTTTACGGTCGACGAAACTCAACAGCGACACAATTGGGATATTTTCTGCTAAAAGCAGGAAAGACGAGATTCCGAGCCCAGGCTCGGTCGGTAACGAAAACTGTAATCCATTTTGCTTGCAAACTTGTTCGGTCCAAATGCGAATTGCGATGTTATCTTCGAAAGGATTTAGCACCATTGAATGAAAATGGACTACAGATCTTGTTACCGACGGAGACCCGGTCGAGCGTTAAGGTTTCACGTCGCCTTAAGATGGTCGTTCGTGACCTACGGATGTTCACAACAGCGACACAATTGGGATATTTTTTTACTCGGTCGGCAACGAAAACTGTAAGCCATATTTTGCTTGCAAACTTGTTCGGTCCAAATGCGAATTGCGATGTTATCTTCGAAAGGATTTAGCACCATTGAATGAAAATGGACTACAGATCTTGTTACCGACGGAGACCCGGTCGAGCGTGAAGGTTTCACGTCGCCTTAAGATGGTCGTTCGCGGCCTACCGATGTTCAGCGGTTGCTACCGGCGAAAGTGTTCGAGTGCTTATCTTGGCTGCGCAAGGTCTCGAGACAATCGAATTTGTTACCGACCGAGCGTCGATCGCGCGAGGATAGTTCGCATCGCCTTGAAGACATGTGAAACGACTCGGTCGGCAACCGAAATCTGTAATGAATGCGATTCAGAGACAGCAAACTTTTCGGGAAAAATCAACGCATTAGCTGATGACCAATTCAATAGCGCGTCCGATGATTCTTCCATTCTATTCGGAACATCGACCGGTCTTAAGTGGCATTGACTCGAGAAATGTATCTACCTGTCTCGCACTCATATGTCACGCGGTACATCTTTCACATGGCCTTAAGAGCAGCTGCAACATCGGTAACAAAAACTGCAATCAACTTCTCTCACGGATCTTGGCACGTACGATCGAAATAATGAATTCCCGAGTTGACGTTCCGTTTACGATGAATCTTTTCTTTTGACCGTACACGAGAACCCATGAGCCTATAAGACCGACCAGGCAAAAGAATGGCGTTGTTAAACGTGACAAAAGGAAATTCTAGGATGATTTTCACATCAATCGATAGCCTTAATCGTACACTTTTAAAAAATCATAGACTCAATACATTTTGTCAAGTATTATCCTCGATAAAGAGTAATAAAGACGAACCAGTGGACGTGTCATCTACCGACCGGCTCTGTCCAATTCCGACCAGACATGCCCCCCCATTACCCCGAGCATCTTTTTTTTACAGCACGAATGACTGAGGTTTCAAAGAACAAAAAATAAAAATAAAATCCAGACTTTGAACTTGAAATCTACAGCATTGCGCCACATACTCAGTCTAAACGTTTCAGCAAAAATCAAATTTATTACATTTTTATTGATTGTGCGAAACTGAACTGACGTTTACACGTACGGTAATGGGGACAGGTGAGAGTTTCACTGTACCCAACCCCGACCAGTAAATAAAAAATAAAAAAAAAGGTTACCCCGACTGTGTTTTTTTTTTCGGAATATATAAATCGAACTGTAACGAACCATTTAACGCTCGGACTATTAATTAAAAACGGATTTTTACCAAAATATTTACTCATCTAAGGGACCTTCGGATCGTGAGGTTCGGTATTGAAAACAATAATATTGTGTACTAATTATTACATTTACCCTGCACTTTACAATTATTTTACACTATATAAATCTCTGAATATTTCTAGACCAGTAATAAACATTTTAATGCATTGGCAGCCTCGTAAGTGAAGTTATACGCCGAAATGATCGGTAAATGGAGCATGGTCGGCGTTGGGCGACATTTACCTTAAACGGTGAAGCAGATTGCGGTGGTCTTTTGCATGCATATTACATATACTATAAATTAGTCGCACATTTTTTTTTACAATAAGCTGAGACCATTTAACAAAAAAATAATAATAATAATAGTTGGATTAAAATAAACCGACTGTGCATGCGCGATCATAAGATCGTGTATTAAGATCCTCAATTTTTCAAGATTTTTTTTGTTTTTTCTCCTCAACGTCAAAGAGGATCTTCATCGAACTTTGCACAGACGTAAAAAGAGACCTCGTAATCATTTCAACGAGTTCTCACTGTTTTTTTTTTTTTTTTTTTGTACAACAGAACACCCTTCTCAGGACGGTCGGTCCGCGACATTCCGGTGTTCAACGATCGCTACAGTCCCTGCTATCGGCGAAAGCGCTCGGGTACTTATCCTGGCTCCGCAAGGTCTCGAAACAATCTGGCAGCTTCCATATGAGACCGAAATAAGCTACAGTATATCGCTAGTGGGAACAAGTATCCGGGAAGCCTTGAACCTGCTAGGCTTGGCTGCGAACCGAGTGAACGTTACGCGGCACTGGGCGACTCTGATCTCTGCCAAAACAACTGGAATCAATCTCGTTTGTCGTTTCTTCCGTATTACATATTATAATAGGCGTTTGAGAGGCGGCGGACAGACCGAGAGAGACGGACTTCGACGGCCCTCAGATCGCGAACGACGATAAGATACACTGTGTGTATACATATATATATATATATATATATATATGTATGTATACACACCTAGGTACCCATATATATGTTACCTTGTACCTAAGTAGCCGTATCGGACGTCACTTAGTTCCACGGCCACCTGCTGTTCGGCTTATTTCCACAGTAAAATGGATTTGCTTGGGCGAGCCTCGCTGTTAAAGTATTCATCTATTCCATACACAGTGATTATATCTATAGCAATATTAAGCGATTAACATTAAGATACTAACATTGTATGCTATTATATTAACTGGGATACGTTGGAAGAGTAGAAGCTAGCAAAGGGGTGAATATAATTAACACCAATGTGTAATTTACCTTCTATTGGACGAACCTTTCATATCGGTCGATGTGCGAAAACAAAAAAAAAAAGCCATGGCCATAACAGCCGACATTATCACGGCGTCAGTCGGAATAAGCTATTACTCCATTAGTCGCTCCTTTACACCTCCGTGAGGGAGACAAGAACCGGAGCGGCATTGCAAATCGTTCTTTTTGTTGATATTGTTGTTTTTTTTTTTTCTTTTTTTTTTTTTCATTCTCACTCTTTTCCTCTTCCTCGCCGTTGTTTCGTTACTGACATCGATTATTCAATAAGCTGTACTCGAATGGTCGACTAGTGGAAGAGTGTTTATGCACGATTCACTGGACTGTTATTAATTTCACAGTTGGCAACTAAAGAAAGGTAAAACCGGCGTACGTATGCATCGGGGAGTCCTTGAATGTGTGTAAATATGGATGTCACGGCATAGTAATCACGGTGTCTATTAATCAATGTACCGTGAACGCGAGATGGACGGATGGGCGAAGGAATCGAATGGGGAGCGAGAGAAGGCACGCGGATGACTAGATCCCTCGTGGTCCTGGCCAAGGGCGAGAATCGAATCGATCGAGTGCGCATGCGCTCTCGATCGATCCTCTCACATGCATTCAATGCCGCTGATTACTTCCGATAGGAAATAAAATTCTACGATATGTGTTAAAAAAAAAAAAACAAGATCACAATTTCATCGAGTAAAATTGTCGATCACAAGTTGCGGTCTCTCTCGAATCCACGGTGTTGAATGTCACTCCGAAGTCCGCGAGTGCGTTTATTGGCTCGAGTGACACGATCCTGCGCATGCGCCCTCGATCGATCCTCTCACATACATTCAATGCTGCAAATTAGCTCTGATATAACATGAAACTACTATGATTTTCCGTTAAACAAGAAGACAGCAATTTGTCGAGTAAAATAATGACCCGTGTTTTGAGGTCTCTCTTGAAAGGACGATGTTAAATGTTACTCGGACATCGTCGAGTGCGGTTGTACTTCCAGCGTCGCGGTTCTGCGCATGCGCTCTCGATCGATTCTCTCACCTGCACTCTACCAATGCTGTTATTAATGATGAACACAATAACAAAGTTCGACAATTCTCGAGTAAAACAACTGTTCGGAACTTGTGATCTCCCTTGAATACAGAATGTTAAATGTGATTCATTGAGAGACGCGGTTCTGCGCATGCGCTCTCGATCGATCCTCTCACCTGCACTCTACCAATGCTGTTATCAATAACTAACACAATAACAAACTTCCACAATTCTCGAGTAAAACAACTGCTCGGAACTTGCGATTTTCCTTGAATCCACAATGTTAAGTGTTTATCGAGCGACGCGGTTCTGCGCATGCGCTCTTGATCAATCCCCTCACGTACATTCTACCAATGCTGCTATTAATAACTTCCACAATTCCCGAGTAAAATGCTTCAAACTTGGGATCTTCCTTCCTTCCTTGGATCCACATTGTTAAGTGTTTTACCTTCATTCTCGAGTGCGGTTATTCTTCGAGCCGCGGTTCTGCGCATGCGCTCTTGATCAATCCCCTCACGTACATTCCACCAATGCTGCTCTTAATAACTTCCACAATTCCCGAGTAAAATGCTTCAAACTTGGGATCTTCCTTGAATCCACATTGTCAAGTGTTTTACCTTCATCCTCGAGTGCGGTTATTCTTCGAGCGCCGCGCTTCTGCGCATGCGCTCTCGATCGATCCTCTCGCATACATTCGATGCCGCAAATTAGCTCCAATATCATAACGAACTTCTACGACTTTCGTGAAACAAGAAATCACCAATAATGACTCGCATTTAACGGTTTCTCTTCAACCGACAATGTTAAATGTTACTCCGACATCCTCGAGTGCAGTTATTCTTTGAGAGACAACGTCCTGCGCATGCACTCTCGATCAGTCCACTCACGTACGCTCTACCAATGGTGCTATTAATAACCAACACAATAACAAACTTTCACAATTCCCAAGTAAAATAACTGCTCGGTACGTGTGACCTCTCTTGAATCCACAATGTTAAGTGTTATACCATCATCCTCGAGTGCTCGAGGATCGCCGGCATAGAATGATCTATGCTTCCTGCCCGCCCGCTCTTGGTTAATGGTGGAGAATTGCCTGGGGGGGCTTTACAGCCGCGCCAATAAAGGGCAAATGATAATGATGTCCTCGACGTCCGCAAACGTTTTATTACTCGCAGGTCCTTGCTCGCCAAACGAACTCTTAACATTGACTCTTATCGCTCGCTCTTGGCTCCTCAAAAGGATTATCATCCGCGAACGAAGGCAACGATCGCGGATCGACAGACACGGGAGAGCGGGGCAAAATGGGAGCAAAACGGGATAACAGGACAAAACGACATAATTTTATCATGGGACAAAACGGGATAACGGGACAAAACTGGATAATGGGACAAAACTGGATAATGGGACAAAACTGGATAATGGGACAAAACTGGATAATGGGACAAAACGGGATAATGGGACAAAACGGGACAATGGGACAAAATGGGATATTGGGACAAAACGGGATAATGGGACAAAACGGGATAATGGGACAAAACGGGATAATGGGACAAAACGGGATAATGGGACAAAACGGGATAATGGGACAAAACGGGATAATGGGACAAAGCGGGATAATGGGACAAAGCGGGATAATGGGACAAAACGGGATAATGGGACAAAACGGGATAATGGGACAAAATGGGATAATGGGACAAAATGGGATAATGGGACAAAATGGGATAATGGGACAAAATGGGATAATGGGACAAAATGGGATAATGGGACAAAATGGGATAACGGGATAACGGGCCAAAACGGGATAATGGGACAAAACGGGATAATCGGACAAAACGGGATAACCGGACAAAAAGGGATAACGGGACAAAGCAGGATAACGGGACAAAACGGTATAATAGGACAGCGGGGCAAAATGGGATAATGGGACCGTGGGGTAAAACGGGATAATAGGACAAAACGGGATAACAGGACAAAACGGGATAATAGGACAAAACGGGATAATAGGACAAAATGGGATAACAGGACCGCGGGGCAAAACGGGATAATGGGACAAAACGGGATGATAGGACCGTGGGGCAAAACAAGACAATGGGACAATTTTCCAATAAGTTTTGGATGACGCGGTGATGGTAAGCGGGGCTAAACGGTCGTGAAAATCCGAATCTATCGTTGGGACAAAATGGCGCGTGCAAAAATTATTGGGAAATTTGAGTTTTATCACCACTGTACCGTTTTGTCCCGCTCTCTTCTACTCTGCATCGAAACGGGAAAACCGACGGGATATCTATCGGCCAAGATCGAGACGGGAAAACTGAGGGAATTTGTATCCGACAAGATCGAAACAATAAGTTATCGCGAGGCTCGATCGTCCTTGCGATCGGCGGAAGGAGAGGCGACACGACAATACGTTTTCTCGACGCGAGAGATCTCGAGGAGCCCGTGTCGTTCACTGGATCCGCGGGTCGATCGTCGTGGTCAGAAGGAGCTCGCGTCTGCCCCAACCGATTCACCTCGGCGGGTGCCTATAAGAGCCGCGGGACTCGAAGATCGTGGCTCAGTTAAACCGGGTTTTATACGTACCGACGAGAGAGGAAGGTCGCGAGCGAAAGACACGAAAATTCGCTCGAGAAACTCTCACTCGCAGTTTTTTTTTTTTTTTTTGCTTTGCTTTTTTTCTTCGATCCTTCATACTCTTTTTTTTTATCATTCTCTTTTTTTGTGTTAGTTTTTTTTTTTTCACTTTTTTTTTTTTTTCTCGGGAGTTCCGAGTTCGCCTATACCTATAGTGAGTTTTAACACTGTGGCGACGTTTCGCGGTCAATCGTTGCCGGTATAAATACCGCTCGAAACGCGCCGATCGCCGTTACTAGTGGTTATCGCGTTCGCACGAGCCGACGACTACCAAAGCTTCACGCTCGGGCTGATCGTGCGAAGTTCGTTGCATCGATAATGAACGGTCAGGGTACGATCTGCGAGAAGATGGAAAAGGCGAAGATCAACGACCGTCGGCACGACGAGCCGATTATCGGATTCGCCGTGGATTCGCCGAAAATAACGAGATACTCGGTAAGAGTGACAATTGGTTTTTTTTTTTCTTTTTTTTTAAAGACAATCGCAAAAAAGAAGGGACAAGAAAATTATTGGGTGAAATTCGGAGCATCGAATGCGTACACAATAACGACAAGGAATTCGCGGAATTTAATAAAATATAAATACGAATTCACAATTAACTGAAAAAATATCTAGAAATATAGATAGAAATTTGGCAGAGAAAAATAAAAAATAAACCTACGGCTGGACTTAACAATAATACAAGTCAAAAATGTTTTGCGCTTCGATTGATCGACAAGATTAACCGAGAATTTATACAGTGCTTGAACTGTGCCTGTTGTACTCTTAGTAATCATAAGAGTGAGAAAATATTTAGGGTTTTATTTATTTTTTTTTTTTTTTTTTTTTTTTTTTTTTACAAGAAAATTGGAAAAAAGAAGGGAAAATAATATTATTGAATGAAATTCGGAGCTTCGGATGTGTTATCTGCACATAACGATAAGGAATATGGCGGAAGTGAATAAAACATAAATACGGTATGATAATTTACTGAAAAATAAAGATAAATATCGATGAAAATTTCGCAAAGAAAAATAATAATATGACTGGACTTAATAATAATACGAATTAAAAATCGTTTGTCCTTTGAATGATCGACAAGATTTACCGAGAATTTATTCCCCGTTTGAACTGTGCCGATCGTACTCTTAATAACAATAAGAGTGAGAAAATATTTAGGGGGTTTTTTTGTAAAAAAAAAAATTGCAAAAAAGAAGGGAAAAGATAATTATTTAGTGGAATTCGGAGCTTCGGATGTGCAGATAATAACGATAAGGAATTCGCGGAATTGAACAAATTAATGATAAATATAAATACAGCAAACAATTTCGCAAAGAAAAATAAAAAATGAAAATAAGGCTGGTCTGAATAATAATACGAATGAAAGATCTTTTGCGCTTCGATTGACCGATTTACCGATAATTTATTCCCTGTTTGGACTGTGCAGATCTTACTCTTAATAACAATAAAAGTGAGAAAATATTTAAATATTTTGCAAGTTTTTTTGTTTGTAAAAAAAAACTTGCAAAAAAGAAGGGAAAAAATAATTATTTAATGGAATTCGGAGCTTCGGATGTGCAGATAATAACGATAAGGAATTCGCAGAATTGAATAAATTAATGATAAATATAAATACAGCTAAAAATTTCGCAAAGAAAAATAAAAAATAAAAATAAGGCTGGGCTGAATAATAATACGAATGAAAGATCTTTTGCGCTTCGATTGACCGATTTACCGATAATTTATTCCCTGTTTGAACTGTGCCGATCGTACTCTTAATAACAATAAGACCGAGAAAATATTTAGGGGGTTTTTTTGTAAAAAAAAAATTGCAAAAAAGAAGGGAAAAGATAATTATTTAATGGAATTCGGAGCTTCGGATATGCAGACAATAACGATAAGGAATTCGCGGAATTGAATAAATTAATGATAAATATAAATACAGCAAAAAATTTCGCAAAGAAAAATAAAAAATGAAAATAAGGCTGGTCTGAATAATAATACGAATGAAAGATCTTTTGCGCTTCGATTGACCGATTTACCGAGAATTTATTCCCCGTTTGAACTGTGCCGATCGTACTCTTAATAACAATAAGACCGAGAAAATATTTAGGGGGTTTTTTCGTAAAAAAAAAATTGCAAAAAAGAAGGGAAAAGATAATTATTTAATGGAATTCGGAGCTTCGGATATGCAGACAATAACGATAAGGAATTCGCGGAATTGAACAAATTAATGATAAATATAAATACAGCAAAAAATTTCGCAAAGAAAAATAAAAAATGAAAATAAGGCTGGTCTGAATAATAATACGAATGAAAGATCTTTTGCGCTTCGATTGACCGATTTACCGATAATTTATTCCCTGTTTGAACTGTGCCAATCGCACTGTTTGCTCGGATCTTCATTTCTGCAGTTCCTATTTCGAGTGTCATTCGTTGTAACGTCGACGAAATACCTTCTAGCGTATTTTTTTTTTAAGAGTCTCACGGTAGATCGGCTCTTAGCCGGGAGAGAAGAGTGGCAGCTGGACGAGTGCATCCTCCGCTTCGCGTGTGGTAAGACACGTAACGCCGAAGACAGTGTCCCGGGAAGA
Organism: Amblyjoppa proteus; assembly: GCA_963922035.1. NCBI lineage: Eukaryota > Metazoa > Arthropoda > Insecta > Hymenoptera > Ichneumonidae > Amblyjoppa > Amblyjoppa proteus. The sequence continues at coordinate 12,096,518 of OY998233.1, forward strand.
GATCGTCTGGCATAACATGCATTGTCAATGGGGTCGAGCGCAATCGAGATTCCAACATTGCGGCACAATCGCTCGTCTCTCGTGACACACGCCTCGAATTGTCGCTCCGACAGCCAATCGAATCTATAATTTCGAACGAAAAAAATATTAAAAATATATTATTTATATTATATGTATCAGGGTGTTTTTCAAAAAGGGACATTTTTTTTTTTTTTTAATGTTGGTCCCATCCTTTTAAAGTATAGAATTCGATTGAAAATTGAACCTCGCGAAAAGCGGTTCCTAGCAAAAAATCCTAAGTGGAGCCGCATTCGACGTTTGTAGCCAAAAAATGCGGCACCTTTTAAACGCAATTGTCAACGACCAACTTTCGAGAGGTGTTTTTTTTTTTTAGATGAAAATATATACTTTTGGAGGGTGGGAAGAATTTTATTCAACTAATTCACCCCACTGGACATTTTTAGTTTTCTGTATACGAATTGAAAAATCGAAATCTTTTGTGTTTGTTTAAAAAAAAAAAAAAAAAGACAAAAAATTAATCTCCCACCCAGTAGAACTACATTTTTTCATCGATTAAAAAATCCAGCGAAAGGCAGTCACTGACAATTGAGTTTGAGAGGTGCCGCATTTTTGGGTACAAACGTCGAATGCGGCACCTCAGGTTCAATTTGAGATTGAAATCTGTAGTTTAAGAAGATGGGAGGAAAATTAAAAAAAAAAAAATAATTTTTTGACACACCCTAATATGTATTTTTTTAAAAGTGATTCGATGACTTTTTTTGGGCTCTCGTAAGAGGCATTTTATTGATTTAATAGATAAGAGCTGAAGGCATAACTTTGCATGCGACGGTTGTTGTGTAAAAAAAGGAGCAAATTAAATTTGAACCTTTATTCGTTTACCGCATTCTTTTTTTTAATATATAATTTTAGATATTTCTGAAATATTCGATACGAACTCAATTGCAGTTCATAAACGCGATCGAGATTCCAACATTGCGGCACAATCGCTCGTCTCTCGTAACACACGCCTCGAATTGTCGCTCCAGTCAGTCGAATTTATCATTTGGAGCGAAAAAAATATGCAAAATATATTTTTTGTATTATTTTTTTTTTAACCTGATTCGATAACTTTTGTTTGGGCTCTCGTAAGAGGTATTTTATTCACTTAATAGATAAGAGCTGAAGGCATAAGTTTTCTTAAATAAATTTTTTATACATTTTTTTTTTTTAAGACACAAATTTGATGTGCACACTGCTTGCTCATTTTTGGACCTCGTTCGCGAAGCACCCTTCGGAACACAAATTCGTTGACAATTTTTTTTTTTTTTAAAGCAACATAACTTCAGATGATTTCTAAAATATTGAATACGAACAGATTTGCAGATTTTCATAAAACTCAATCTTCTCACTCTGCTATAAATATATGTAATAAATTTCAACTTGATAACGCAAAATTACTTGACAGTAGAGTCAGTAAAGTTATTATTTGCAGATTCAAAATATAAAAGTATTTCACGAAGTTTTGAGTAGTCAATAATTTTATTAAAAAAAAAAAAATCAATACCAATTATTCTTCATGATTAAAAAAAAAAACTTAAACCTCGAAACAAAAAAAATCTACATCTTGTGTTCTAGTCCAGACGCCAGACGTGCGTTCTGTATGGAATCCGAGGTCGCCGAAATAACTTTGTTGTATTCAATAGTTTTCCGGAAAACCCGGCCGGTTTAATTGTTAATCGCAATTGTTTGTTAACAAAATGAGTTATTGTTTTTTTCACTTCGGATATTTTTTTTCTTATACTTTGCTCGGTTTTGAGTCGAAAAGCTTATATGAAACTTTACTCTATGACCCATAGATTTGGAGCAATAAATTGTTGAAAGTTCCAAGTAGGCTAAAACTGCTCTACTCAACAAATTTGTAGCGCCCAAAATATAGGTCATAGACGAAAATTGTAAAGGACTTTTATTCGCAAAATGAACCGCGGAATATGAAAAAAAAAAAATGCGACATTGTGCGGGACCGAATATCATGATTCTAAATCAGTCGCGCAACCGCAGGTTTTTTCGAGTATCTGAAGGAATAGCCGAGCATACGGAATAACCGAAAAAACTGCAGTTGCGCGACTGATTGAGAATCACAATATTCGGTCTCGCACAATGTCGCATATTTTTCCTGCATATTCCTCGATTCATTTGGCGAATAAAAGTCCTTTACAATGTTAGTCTACGACCTATATTTTCGGCGCTAAAAATTCATTGAGTAGAGCAGTTTTGGCCTATTTGCAACTTTCAATGATTTATTGCTCCGAATCTATACGTTGTAGAGTAAAATTGCATGGAACATTTTCGAGTAAAAATCAACCGAAGTAAACTAAAAAAAATATCCAAAGTGAAAAAAAAAAAAATAACTTATTTTGTCAACAAACAATTGCGATTAACAAATTAAACGACCGGGATTTCCGCAAGACACCTTATATGTTCGCGAACGGGAGGTCAAAATCTATTGAATCCAACAAAGTTACTTCGGCGACCTCGGATTCCATACAGAACGCACGTCCGGCGTCTGGACTATTCCTCTGTGAAGAAGCAAAGAAACTGGGATTGCAGTGAGCAGCAGAATAGTAAAAAAAAAAAAAAAAAAAAAAAAAAAAAAAAAAATTCAAAGACAACAATAATCCCTCTACAATGAAGAGACGGTATTGGCGTGCAGAAGAGGCAAAAGGCGAGTTTCCTCGAGCAATAATGTGTGCTCACTCGAGCCTCCGTGCTCCCGTTACCCACATTCGCATTGTTCCGAAGGAAAAAAGAAGAGGAAGAAAAAAACAGTTCGATGATAACAAGTGTGGACTTGGTTGGCTCATTGAAAACCGCGTCTCGTCGAGAGATCGTCGCATGACCGAGGCGCGCGTGCACTATGTATATAATCCCGAATGGAGAAATATAAAACCTAATCAGTACACATGGAACTTTGTGCGTATCATGTATTATGTCGTAGGTTAGTCTCGGACAACGGCGCGACGTCTTTTTGCCTCCACGAAAATTGACGCACGGCCTGATCGTTGTTGTTTGTTGTTGCCGCCGCCGAGGCATTGAGCAGTTTTAAAAATGAAAATGGGACTCTCCAAACGTGAGACGCATGGCGTTTTCTGTTAATTTTTGTCATCTCGCAAAACGGTAAACTACAATGTACGCTAATCGGACAATTGGCCGAACGATTCGCTGCGAGAGACGCGACTCGAGATCGCTCGAGCGCATACAAATTTCCATCGTCAAATTCAAACTGGATGGAAACTATCGGCAAAACGAATGTTGAAAAAACAAAAAAAAAAACAAAAAAACAAAAAAATTGTGAAATTACCTGATCAAGAAATTTTGGAGAAGAAAATCTCCGTAGTGGGGCAAAATGGTAGATATTTTTTTAATGCACGCGAAAGATTTTTTGGAATGGTCCTTTTTGCTCCATTCGAACCTTTTCTGGTTTGGGCACGATATATATTGGGCATTCCATACCGATTCGACCTACGTCTGACCCTCGACCTCTTCAATTCGGTTGGTAATTTTTTACAATACTGTTCCAACTCTAAAAATCACTCAAATTTATTTATTTTTTCAAATTTGCATTAATTACAATTTTTCCAAGTGAACATATTTTTAGCCATAATTAAAAATTCTGAAAAATCCTGTATTTGATATGAAAATTTTTAAGCTTAAATCCAGAATGTTCAAGCGTTTGCTTCTAGATGTTTTTGAGCTTTTTCTTTCTTTTTTTAAGTGAACATATTGTTAGCCCAAATTAAAAAAAAAAAAAAAAAACTGAAAAAATTCCCAAAAATCCTGTATCAGATATGAAAATTTTCAAGCCTAAACTCAGAATGTTGAAACATTTGCTTCTAGATGTTTTTTTGAACTTTGCTTTCTTTTTTAAGTGAGAACATTGTTAGCCTGAATGAAGAAATCCGAAGAAATTCTCAAAAATCCTGTATCAGATATGAAAATTTCCAAGCCTAAAGCGAAAGTGGCATCGCATTAGGTTCTATTTTTTTTTCTTTTTTTTTTTAAATGATTTAAAATGATTTAAAATTATATAAAAAAATTAATAAAATAAATAGAAGCTAATGCGATGCCACTTTCGCTCTAGGCTTGAATATGTTCATATCTGATGCAGGATTTTTGAGAATTTTTTCAGATTTTTTCATTTGGGCTAACAATATGCTCACTTAAGAAAAAAGAAAGCAAAGTTCAAAAAACATCTAGAAGCATATGTTTCACCATTCTGGGTTTGGGCTTAAAAATTTTCACATCCGATACAGGATTTTTGGAAATTTTTTCAGTTTTTTTAATTTGGGCTAACAATATGTTCACTTAAAAAAAGAAAGAAAAAGCTCAAAAACATCTAGAAAGCAAACGTTTGGTCATTCTGGATTTAGGCTTAAAAATTTTCATATCAAATACAGGATTTTTCAGAATTTTTAATTATCGCTAAAAATATGTTCACTTTGAAAAATTGTAATTAATGCAAATTAAAAAAAAAAAGAATAAAAAAAAATGTTGAGTCATCTTTAGAGTTAGGACAATATTATAAAAAATTACCAACCGAATTGAAGAGGTCGAGGGTCCGACGTAGGTCGAATCGGTATTGAATGCCCCCATATATACACAAGTACTTCGATCGAAAAAATAAAGTGCATAGTTTCTGAAACGCCCTGTACGAGATAATTGCTGAAATGATAAACATTGCGTTGATGAACTCGGGTTTCAGTTGGCGGACGCCGTTGGCGAGAACGAGACCATCGGAATGGACTATCACATACAGTTTATAACGAGGGAGGACAAGCCGAAGGTGCTGAAATTTTTGAGACGTTTCTTCTTCCGCGATGAGCCGCTGAATCACAGTATTGAACTTATACCGGAAGGGGAGGACAGTACGTGCATCGAACTCGAGGAATACAGTATGGCCGCCCTGGCGGACAATCTGAGCGTGATGGCGGTATCCTCGAGCGGCTTGATCATCGGAGTGCAGCTCAACGGTGAGAACCGATAAAAAAAAAAAAAAATCTAAAAAATTTACAATTGATTGTATTTTTTTTTTTTTTTATAAAAAAAAATTAATCGATAAGGGTAAAATTTTATTGATCGATTATGGAAAAAGTGACGAAAATTGCCTACCCGGATTAGCAGGAAAATCAACGATGCATGTACCGCTCCATATTCACCACCAATTAATATTTCACTTGACCAAAAAAATCAATCTGCAATAGATTATTTTTCAATTCTTTAAATTTATTTTATATTAAATAGATTATGTTAAAAGTGCTAAATGTGATTGCCCAAATTAGCACGAAAATCAACGATGCACGGACCGGTTCATATTCACCACCAATTAATATTTGACTTCACCGACAAAAAAAAAAAACAATCTAAAATAGATTATTTTTCAATTCTTTACATTTATTTTATATTAATCTATTATGGCAAAAGTGGTGAATATGGCTTTCCCAAATTAACACGAAAATCAACAATGCACGCACCGGTCCATATTCACCACCAATTAATATTTGACTTCACCGAAAAAAAAACCAATCTACAATAGATTATTTTTCAATTCTTTAAATTTATTTTATATTAATAGATTGTGTTAAAAGTGCTAAATATGATTACCCAAATTAGCACGAAAATCAACAATGCATGGGCCGGTCCATATTCACCACCAACTAATATTTGACTTCACCGAAAAAAAAAACCAATCTACAATAGATTATTTTTCAATTTTTTAAATTTATTTTATATTAATAGATTGTGTTTAAAGTGCTAAATATGATGCACGGACCGGTCCATATTCACCACCAATTGATATTTGACTTCAACCTAATTAATATTTGACCTCCACTCTGTATTCATTGCCCATATTCACCACCAATTAATATTTGACTTCACCGAAATAAACCAATCTACAATAGATTATTTTTAAATACGTTAAATTTATTTTATATTAATAGATTATGTTAAAAGTGCTAAATATGATTACCCAAATTAGCAAGAAAATCAACAATGTAGGGACCGGTCCATATTCACCACCAATTGATATTTGACTTCAACCTAATTAATATTTGACCTCCACTCTGTATTCATTGTCGTTCTCGACAATGCCCGGCTGTCCAAATACCTATAACAATTGCCTCACACAAATGGTAAGGTACACAGAGAACATGTTTGTTCGACGCAATTGCGATTCATTGAGTTCATTAACGTGTACAACTCGGTGAACGTTTGTCCCAGCACTCTTCTTCTTTTTTTTTTTTTTTTTTTTTTCTCATGCACATGTGTACCCTCCACTCCCGAGCGTCACGCGTGTTTATGTACGCGATCTCCCTGAGGATTGAGACATCAGTCTCTTGCATCGGTACAAATTCCCCCTGCAATAGTTCTCGGCCGACCGAAAGCGATGTCAAAATATTTGTTCGCCCGAGCCCGAGCTCGGGTCGTGTTTACACTTACGCTTTGCGTAAACACGGCCGACGCAACGCTGTACTACTGTACATTTATCGGCAAAATGTAAAAAAGAAATATATATATGAGGCATTCTTTATCAAACGGGCCACTTTTTTCGGTTGACCTCTCGGATGTTTTTTTTTTTTTAATTTCCCGGTTTATAGTTCCACTTGAGAGGGGCTTCTGTGATTTTTTTAAAGATTTTTAAAGTGCACCGTTCAGGATTCACTTTTTTTTTGTTTAATATCGGTATATCTCAGAAAATATTGGTCACTCAAAAAATTCGTAGGAACATTAACTTTTTGATTTTTCATCAACTTTCGAATGATGTTAGAGTCATCATTTTCCCGATACAGGAAAGTCCATTTTTCGTAAAAAAAAAAAAATAAATAAATAAATAAATAAATAATTTTTTCTACTAAAACCAGACTTTTGATTATGTTACAATTTCACAGGGTATTTGGCATTGTATGAAGATTCTGATGAAAAATTCCCAATGTGGAACCTGCGATACTTGCCTAGTAAAAAAATAAACAATAAAAAATTCAATTCATATAGATTCGTATAAACTCGACTATTATTTAGATAAATAAAAGGGGTTTGCTCGTGGTAGGCAAATTTGACTCAAATCGTTGGGAAACTTGTTTTGAAATAGGGGTTCTTTCAATATTGCTTGCTGGGTGTGTTTCCCTAGTTTGCCCTCTGCCAGTTACATCACTTAAATTTGTAGATACGTTATAGTGTTTTGTATATCACTTCTCTCTCGGACATTCGTGCCAAATTTCTTCATGCTACCACGTTCTTTATGACTGACGCGATTCATTTACACGGTCTTAGTCTGAAGTCGATCGGACTGCGTATGTAATCGTTTTCGTTCTTAATAACTAATCGCTGTCTAAAGTCGAGCGTTCCTTGATGAAATAATTTTTTTTCTTAGTGAATCGTGACAACTGATCAGATTTAGTTATTCGTTTCCGCCGCTTTCGTAAGTTCTTCTATGTTAATTAAATTTTTTATTTGTTAATTTTTTGACTACGCAAGTATCGAAGGTCCCACTTTGGGAATTTTTTTCCAGAATCTTCATGCAATGCCAAATACTCTTGTAAAATTGGGACCAGAATCGAAGGTGTGTTTTTAGTAGAAAGAATATATTTTCATTTTTTTTTTTTTTTTTTTTACGAAAAATAGACTTTCCTGTATCGTGAAAATTATGACTAACATCATTCGAAAGTTCATGAAAAATTTAAAGGTTAATGTTGCAAACATTTTTTTGAGCGACCAATATTTTTTGAGATATACTGATATTAATAAAAAAAAGTAAATCCTGAACGGTAAACTTTAAACGTCTAAAAAAAATCACAGAAGCCCCTTTCAAGTAGCACTACAAACCTGGCAAATTTTAAAAAACATTCGAGGCGTCGATCAAAAAAAGTGGCCCGGTTTATAAAGAATGCTTCATATTCTCTACTTATATTTGCTTATTGATTAACAAAATGAATAAATTATTAATAAGTTAATCATATACACATACATATACATATACATATACATATACATATACATATACGTATACGTATACGTATACGTATACGTATACGTATACGTATACGTATACGTATACGTATACGTATACGTATACATATACATATACATATACATATACATATACATATACATATACATATACATATACATATACATATACATATACATATACATATACACGTAACGAAATTCCGTTGTCGAAAATTAGTCAATGGATCGCGAGCCCGCTTTGACGTAACAATGTCGCAAGTGCCTCGTAATGCCGCATTAATGTATCACTCGGTTATCCGGTTAGTTGCGTGCCCGTGGACGCGGTTCATCGGTTCCTAATGACCAGGTAATTACATTATCTGCATATCTGGTACGGTCAAGCCGGCAATTGCCACGCCCGAAACAAAAGGATACTTAGAGGGAACGCCAAAAAAAAAAAAAAATACACATGTTATTAAATTAATCGACAGATCAATATTTCATGATTTTATGTACCCTTCGACACGCCCGAAGTTTTATTGGCGTATCGGCCGAGACTTTGACGCTGCAGCGGGGTGTTACGTGATTCCTTAACGTGTTCCACATGTTACAGCTTGTTTGATAGTTGGACAGAGTGTATAATAATTTGCACCGCGCGTCGACTTGTCTCAATTGCAATCTGGCCCATTAATCATGCTCTGCACTCGCGAACAAGGGCGCAAGGAAAAAAACGTCGAACGATAGCCGATCGTACGAACTCGATTAGATTAATCGTCGCGGTGGTCGTCGAGCGGTTGAATCACCGCGCATGAGCAACCGTCGAGGAACCTTACGGCAATTGTCCGCAAAAGGGGGATTATGGAAACACCTTGCGGCGCACTCGGGTCGAGAAAATACTTTTTAAGAATCGATTGAATCAAGTGTTACGAACACAATTTATCGGGGCCATTACACCCCGAGTGCACGTGAAAGGACCCACCAATCCCCTACTCGATAACCCGTATTTATCATTAAAATGATTTTTTCACACGTTTAACGATTTTATTATATAACAGTTGCAAAACTCGACTTTAAAGTGGCTGATTATAATTGTGCAAATTCCATGCATCATTCAGTAATTACGACTTGCATTTTTATGATTATTGTTTATGGGCTTATGGATACGTTGAAAAAACAAAAAAAAACGTCCAAGCTGCAATAGATATTTTTGCAAACGACAAAGATCGAGAATGATATTTGTAGATTTTTTTTTTGTTAATTATACGGGCAGAGCAGGCAGAACAGGTTGTTAGGAAACCTTAACAACGAAGAGAACATTGAATGACCTAAAAAAGAACCAAAAGAGCACATTAAGGTGAATGGCCCAATTACTGACTACCTGAGCTCCGCAGGGCATTGAAAATGATAGAGGCTTGTTAAAAACAGTGGAGATATTAGAATAACTGGTATTGCAGAAAAGCTTAGAGTCTTATTTAACTAAAACAAGTATTATTTTATTATTTTTAAGCATTTTTTAATAATAAACTCGAAATATATACACCGTTGTAAATGACCCCGATTAGTGTCCTACCATTTTGTCATTTTGCCCATATAGTGACCTATCCAGGGATCAATCACTGACCTATGCCGTCTTGCATCTATGCCCGATTAGTGACTAAGAAAATAATAATATTTTGAGCAAAAGCGAGGTTATAACATTCTGTGTCCGATATTCGAATCGTGACACAGAGAACGTGGCAGGTTATTCATAATCCTGCTAATTAAAGTTAACATTGTACAAAAATTATGCATTTCAATAAACATTTTAGTTAAATTCTGTACAAAAAAGACATAAGGCAATAAAAACGTAAATGACTGAAATATCTGGACACTAATAGGAGCAAACGGGGTTTTTATGGACTTAATTCTGACCCATGTATTTTTCGGCGAAATTGTAATTTCTAATTTTTTTTTCCTCGTGCACTACGGTTCTAATTGACCTTTAATTACACAGTGTAACTTAGATTCATCATTTCATTCCACTCCGATAAAGAACACGAACTGATTTTAGAAACGTTATCGCTTAACGAAACTGACAAGAGAATGACCTACACGAGCTTGTCTCTGGTCGGTTCACAGATAAAACTCTGACAGTCGACGATTTTATAAAATTCTGTCTCGATGCTGATTTCATTACATGATAAACATTATAAAAAATGAAAAAAAAAAAAAATAATTGAGTATGTCGAACGTAAATATGATTTTATATCGTAGATAATATGATAAACGGACAGTAATTGGGTCACGGTCAGTAATTGGGCCGTTCACCTTACTTTCGCTTGTGTTGCTGTGTTTTTCCTGTCGAATGTTGAGTCGGAAGGAACATTGGTGAAAGATCCGTGATTAGCGGTTGAAAATACTTTGCTGGTTCGAAACGCCGGTAGATCAAAGTTTGTTCCAAGAGGCATCTTGGGAAAAGCAGGAACTGACGGTATCTTCGAATAGCTGTAGCTCCGCTTCTCCGTGGAATTATGGAATATCTCGGGAGCGTATGAAAAAAAGAAAATATCGATAAGCACACAGTAAAAGTAGGTACAAAAGTTTTGTCTACAAACGTCTAAAATTTTTGTCTCGTTAATTTTACGAAATGAAGCTCATTTCACGAAAAAATATTGTTTAAGTTGCAAACTGATGTTTATTTTACGAAAAAACATTGTCTAAGTTACAAAAGGATTTCGTTTATTTCACGAAAAAAATTTGTTTCAGTTCCAAAAGAATTTTGTTTATTTCACGAAAGAATGTTGATTATTTGATAGAAAGATGTTGTTTATTTTGTTTCACTAAATTTTATCTTTTAGCGAAATTTTTTATTTCACTAAACGATGTTGTTTATTTTATTTCACTAAATTTTGTCTTTCAGTGAAATCTTTTATTTCACTAAAAGATGTTGTTTATTTTACAAAAAAAAAATCTCTTAACCTGACAAATTGTTGTTTTTTTTTTTTTTTGTAAAATTAACAAGAAAAATAATTGTGGACGTTTTAAAGTACAAATCTCCTTCGTGCCGTTGCAGGAGATGAAAAACGCGAAAAATGCATAACAAAGGTATCCTAAAATAAGCCTTGAATAGGTGAGCCCTAAAAATTTTTCGTCGTCGCATCGAAGGCTCCCAAAAAAAAATGATCGAGACCGCTTAATCCGACAGAAATTGCCGTTCAAAGTCAATCGCAACCTCGACGATCCTTGAAAGCTAAGGTCTTTTAATTCGCGTCTAAGTTTTTGTCCTGTTCTCCTTTTTTTACCCTCATAAATTTTATTTTATGATATAATAGCTCAATAAATGCTTTCGAACTGCCCATTCAATTAGCTCCCGAGGCGGATGCCTTGTTCGACGTATTTACACGTACCAGACAGCTTCGAGTTCCGCGCGACCGTTGTCCTTTCGTTCGTACCTACGCTTTTTCTATCCATTATCATTATTGATTTCTATTCTTTTTTTTTTCCCACTCTTTTTGTTAACCCGATCCGCCTTTACGTACAATGAGCTCGCAAAACGCGATCCGTTCACCGCGATTATCGTCGGGCATTCGTTGTCGCATAGTCATTTTATCTGGGCGTAACCTGTATTATGCGGATAATGATCGAGAGAGCACAGCTCAATAAAGTTATATCCACGCGCACATAAATTGCATCGGACCAAGAAAAAAAAAAAAATAAAGAAAAAAACTGAATAAAAAAAAAAACATAAAAAAAAATTCAATGAAAAATGCAGGAAAAAAAAAGAAAAAAAAAAACAAGAGCCCACGGACGATTGTCGTCGGTTGTGTCGCAAGTATTGTACTTTGCGTCCTCGAGGCAACCTCCCCCTGCTGCCGGTTCCTGAGCCTTGGATCTTGTCTCCGTCGCTGAACGCATTTTTTTTTTTTTTTTTTTTTTTTTTTTTTTTTTAAATATCACCTCCAACATAAATGTATGCATATGTAAACTCGTGATTTAGCGCACAAGCTCGACGCTCGAACCGGGGCAGGCGGACACAATAGAGCCTACGATCGTTTAACCAGATACATGTAATTAACCGTCGATAATGGGATTCCTTTGTTGGCGAAAAAAAAAAAAAAAAATGCAGGTAAAATGGAACCACCGGAAGAGGGAGAGCCCGAATATATAGACAGCTGCAAAAATCCGAAGTTCCGAAAGATACTGAGACTGCTTCACCACGTGGACAAGAGCGCGGCGATACCGGCGAGATATCCGGGTCAGAAGGTCCTTGAGATCAGGATCATATCGGTGGACAGTAATTGGAGGGGTCGAGGCGTTGCCGGGGCTCTCATCGAGAAGACTGTGTAAGTACAGAAATTATCTTCTCGCTCGAGCAAAGACAGGGAGAAAAATATTTTTCTTTGGGACAAGAACAATTGCTATCACGACACAACTAATGACACAACTAATTTGTCTAGTCATTGCAGAAAGAATAAAGTTGTCTTGATGTAAATCAAAATTTTTTTTTGCTGATTAAAACAATTTTTATGCTGTGAAAGCAAATTTCTTTGATGTAGCTCGAATTTTTCGTTGTTAAAGCCAATTTTTAGTTGTGAAAGCCAATTTTTAGTTGTGGAAGCTAATTTTTAGTTGTAAAAGCCAATTTCTAGTTGTGGAAGCCATTTTTTAGTTGCGGTAGCCAATTTTTAGTTGTGACAGCCAATTTTTAGTTGTGGAAGCCAATTTTTAATTGTGGAAGCCAATTTTTAATTGTAGAAGCTAATTTTTAGTTGTAGAAGCCAATTTTCAGTTGTGAAAGCTGATTTTTAGTTGTGGAAGCCAATTTTTAGTTGTAGAAGCCAATTTTTAGTTGTGGAAGCTAATTTTTAGTTGTGGAAGCCAGTTTTTAGTTGTAGAAGCCAATTTATAGTTCGAAAGGCCAACTTTTAATTATAAAGGCCAATTTTTAGTTGTGGAAGACAATTTTTAGTTGTCGAAGCCAATTTTTAATTGTAGAAGCCAATTTTTAGTTGTAGAAACCAATTTATAGTTGTAGAAGCCAATTTATAGTTCTAAAAGCCAATTTTTAATTATAAAAGCCAATTTTTAGTTATAAGAGTCAATTTTTAGTTATGAAAGTCAATTTTTAGTAATGAAACCCAATATTTAGTTGTACAAGCCAATTTTTTTTTTTTTAAGCGAGGGTAAATTTTTAGCTATAGAATCAAATTTATTTGCTATAAGGAGCAAATTTTATTTGGTGTGGCGACAAATGTATTTATAACACTCGGTGCGATAATGGCGGTTTTGCGAACGATTCGCGTGCGCAAAACCGCCACATTCACACCTCGTGGAATAAAATTTTGTCCGATACTCGTGCGAAATAACGTTTTCTGAACTCGTGTGATTGCATCACTCGCCTTCGGCTCGTGCTGCAAACTCACACTCGTCAGAAAAATTTTTTTTCGCACTCGTATCAAAAGATACTATTACTAATGAGCAGCAAACATTCTGCTGCAGCAGCAATATGTTATTAATCGACCGACATTGTGTCGGAGAAACGGAACAATTTTCCTCCGTGTGCACCATGGTGCATTGCTGCAACGGAATAATATATATATATATATTTTTTTCTTCGCGTTGAAAACAATGAAGTAATCCACGATAATAATATTAATTTACAGAGAGATTGCTCACGAGTTGGGCTTTCACATGATCCGATCGGATTGCACGTCCCTGTTCTCCGGCAAACTGTGCAAGAGATACGGTTTCGAACCGGTTTACGAGCTCAAATATACCGACTACCTCGATGAGAATGGTGCGCCGGTATTCTCACCGGCAAATCCACACGTCTCGGTGATGACTTATGTGAAAAAATTAGCCGAGAAAACGGCGAGTGACGAGAGCGATCACTGAGGAAGCTATCGTTTGTTTCGACGAGGCGCGAGGATCGCCGGAAGTGAAGAGGAAACCGGATGATTTGGACGCCGAGAAGAAATCTGTTAAATCTTAACAGTAACGAAAAGCCGTCTCTCCGTCAGACTTTTGTGAAGTTAATTTTATTACACCGAATAATTGTGTAACTCTCGAAATTGCTCAAGAGAAGAGGAAAAAAAAAAAAAAAAAACAAATTAATGCGATCGTGCACCAAACTACCATCTACGAACCGTCATAGACAAATGTCATCATTTTATGTTACCGATATCACAAACCGTGGCGCGAATTTCCCCCCCCCCCCCCCCCTATTTATCGAATATCGCATGTGATTTAAATCTCGAGTTTGTATTTATTCGAGAAATCGCGACAATACTATTGAAAAGCTTGTATTGCCCAAGAGAGGAAGAACAGAAACCAATGCGATCGTGTACCGAGTTTCGACCTTCGAAGCGCCTTGGGTAAAAGTCATAATTTTATGTTACCGATATCGCGAACCATGACGCGCATTTTTTTTTCCCCCCCCCTATTTATCGAGTATCGCATGTGATTTAAATCTCGAGTTTGTATTTATTCAGGAAATCGCGACAATACTACGAAAAAAAAACCCAAAGATTCGGCTCTTTTTTTTTTTTTTTTTTTTTTTCAGTGTTTACGACCAAAGGAGGCGTTCTTGAATACAGATCTGCTCAGTTCTTATATTCTGACTATTCTTATGTTCTGATCCGTTCTTATGTTTCTGACTGTTTACTGCTAGTGGATTTTGTGAACCACCATATAATTTTCAACAGAAGAACGTTTATCAGAGGAGATTTGTGTAAAAACTACTCTAAAAAAAAAAAATTGTGAATTTAAAGCACCGTACTGGAAGTTTTTATGCGAAGACTCTTACATTAAATTGAATTTACCATTGTGATGAAAAATTAATATACTTTTTCGTTGAAATTAACGTAAATTATTAAAATTAATAGTAAAAATATGAGAAATAAAGTATTTCAAATATTTTTAATATACTGAGCATTAATTTTTCATCGCAATTGTACATGAAATATAATATAGCAGTTTTTGCATAAAAACTTCCAGTCCGGTACGTTAAATTCACATACGATATTTTTTACAGTCCAAATCCCCCACGGAGAGCAGACTGAGATATAAGAACGCCTTTTTCAGCTGTCTATACAGCTCGAATGCTTCCGAATTTCCCAGAACTGAGAAGAACTGCATTCAAGAACGCACCCGGAGTGATACAATGGTATTGTCGCGTTTTCGTTAGCTCTCTTTGCAAGGGAGCATAGATCGTATGTATCATTATAAAATTAATTGTACTCGAGATAATCCGAAGAAATCCACCGACAGAGATTCAATGCATCGCAACGATACCGATCAATCCGTCAGCGGATAAACAAACGACGTTGATGTAAATCTCTTGTTCTTAAAAAAATAAACATTACATCAGATTTTCATTTTACAGCAAAAAAAGAAGTAATGAAACTATGGATCGTTGAATTGTACTATTTGTGTCCGGTTAGCGATGGATCAACTGTGGATGTCGATTGCAGTGTCGTCGTAGCTCGTCACGAGTTTCTTCTCGAAATCGGCGATTTGCTGCTCGCGATCCTTGCTCTCGGCTTCCGTACGGACTTTTTTATACTCCTCGGCGTACTGGGAGCTCTCGATGAGCAGTTTGTTCCTTGCTACGATGGACCTGCTTATACTCAAAACTTGAGCAACAATGCCGAACGCTGACAGGATGAGGCACATCAGGGCGATCGTCACGGTGGAGAATCGTTTCGTCCCTTTGACGCCGTGGAAATTAGAGTCGTCGGGGCCTTGAGGATGCACCCTAGGCGGGGCATACCAGCCTCTTATGTCGGGGTCGTAATAAACCCTGAATAAAAGGGTTTATTCTTCAATTACTTTCGAAAACGTCGCAGGACCGAAAAATCATCCAAATAAAGATTGAGTGCTATTGCGTTACTGGGTGTTTGAACATTTTACGAAAAGCCAATTGAAGAACACCAATAAAGTGAAAGAATTTTATCGAATGTGTAATAATCAATAATTGACTATCGGTCAACAATAATTATCGATTATCGACCAATAAGAATTATCAATCATCAATCAATAATAATTATCGATTATCAATCAATAATAATTATCGATTGCCGATCAATAATAATTATCGATTATCAATCAATAATAATTATCAATTACCGATCAATAATAATTATCGATTATCAATCAATAATAATGATCGTTTATCACTCAATAATAACTCTGTAACGCCGTTCATCAAAGGCAATCTTTTTTCCATTTATTACTCATTGTAACTTTCAGACGTCACCGTCGAGCAAAATTGCCTGTGACGTTCACATTTTCTTCGTAACGAGATTTTTCATTACATTCATTACAGCGTAATCTGAAAGTTGAGACAAGTATGAAATGGAAAAAAATTCTCTTCAACGGAGTGCCTCAGGGATTTACTTTCCAGTCGATGAAATTATTCTGACTCTTCGGTGTTACTCGAGTAGGTTGCGTTAAATATTTTAAACGTACGTTTACGTGCAATTGCGATCCAGTTTTATTTACATGATTTTTGGATGACTCTGTCCCTGGGCTTTTTTTTTTTTATTTCGATCCCATTTTCTAGATACGTACACCCTAATGGGACGTCCGTCCGGTCCTCGATTTTGCATTTCCATGTCGTACTGCCTTCTTGTGTGTTCCTTACTCAGCACCTTGTAAGCCTCGTTTACTTTGACGAAGTCCTCGTGACTAGATTTTTTACTCGTATCAGGATGCATCTACAACGGGAGCAACGATATGTCATCGTCGAACTTCCGACGTCGGCGATCTCGTGGTCGGTTTTTTTTTTGTTGTTCATTTTCCCCACTCACTTCTTTGGAAAGCTTTACGAACGCATGACGAATGTCTTTTTGCGTCGCGTTCGGCGACAGTCGAAGAGTCTCGTAATGGCTGTGCAGATTTCTTTAACAAAAATCGGATTTTTTTTTTTTCGTTTCGTTACAAAGCTTACGTTGTTTACACGAGCTTGACGACAATGTGGTTAGAATGGCTGTTGCATTGTTCGTTTCATACGCATTGTTTACTCGGGCGTCAAGTGCGCGTTTGTTTCGCGACTTTTATTGCGGAACATCGACGTCAACTCGAGATTGCGTGCGTATCACGAAGGCAACGAAAAATATTGCGAAACATGTAATTGAAATTGTACGGCTTAATGCGTCGCACGAACGCAAGTGGCTGAGAGACGAGAGCGATGCTTTGCAAACCTATACGTTGCATATTCTTTCGTGTTTTTTTTTGTTTTTCTTTTCTTACCTGCGACTTCCGTGGAATCTACAAATTTGAATCATCTCCGGCTTGACGATACGAAAAATTTGCGACATGTCAAAACGAGCTTTCCTCGAGCCTCTACGTGAATCAGATGGATTTTGTTGCTGCGCGAAGTAATATCCCCGACGTGACGGCCATCATCGATGCGACTGACGTGAAATTTTTCCTCTCGGAAATCAGCTGTTCGGCTGTTTCGATAAACTCGACACTACGCGTGTCAAATATTAAGAGTCAGGTCTTTCGCTTTCGGGTAATTAAATGTGTGTTATTAAAAACTAAGTTCTTACTCATTGTTCCCTTTTTTATTTGCTGTTGTGTATGTAGTGTGAAATGTTTTGCAACGTTTATATAATACTGAGAGTGAGATATCCTTTCATATTTGCTTTAAGTAAACCGCGAGCCCAACTCGCTCGTTTTCGGAGTATGTAAGTTGGAGCAAAGCGCTCTATTTTACGCGGGCAGTATATCTATAGTTGTTGGATATATAGATATACCTTCCATGTGATATCGAGCGCTCTGCTCCAGCTTTACTCTGAAAACGAACAGACCTAAAATTTGAAAATAGACGCTTGTTATTATATGTTGTTATTATAAGTGATTTATCGCGCGTCAATTGAAGGTTTGTTTGCGCGTCTCATTGTGGAATATCGCGGGTTATTCGGCATCGTGCGCTTATCGTTAAGGCAACAAACATACGTTACGAAACATGTAATTCAAATTATTCGGCTTAATGTGTCGTACGAACGCTAATTTTTAAGAGATGAGACACAATGTTTTGCAAACCTATACATTGCATTTTTTTTTCTTGTTTTTTCTTACCTGCGACTTCCGTAGAATCTACAAATTTCAATAATCTCCGGCTCGACTATACGAAAAATTTGCGACTTCTCAAACGAGTTCTCGACGATCCTTGACAATGAAATTAAATAGATTTTGTTGCTGCGCGAAGTAACATCGTCGACTGACGTGAAATTTTCCCTCTTGGAGATCAACTGAGGTGCTTTAGATTCGGCGTTTTTCGTTACCGTAACGTGATTGCGCATGCGCACGGTCGTTTTCTGGTATGAACTCTTACTACGCGAGTCAAAAATCACATATTCGCTTTCGGATAATTAAATATGTATTATTAAAAACTAAGTTCAATCTTACGATATGATAACAATTTTCATTTACGTTTTTTTTTCTTCTTTGTAGTATAAAATATATTACAATATGTATATAATACGTAGGGTGAGATCCCCGTTCATATTTATTTTAAGATAGGCCACAAGCCCAGCTCGCTGTCCACACTCAAAATTTGAAAATACACTCGTGTTATAAGAGATTTTTCATTTTTTTTTTTTTTTTGGTACAATTTCGTGCTACGCGTTTTATATCGATTAGGAGTCGACGAACCATCGATTTGTCTGAAATATATATATTTTTTTTCGCCAAGAACTTTACGGTACGATAATAGTAGAAGCAATCTGGCATTGCGTGTCTTTTTTTCATGAGAGTCCGCGGGACGTACACTCCGATAAGTGTTTCAAAATTTATCGAGAGATATACTATTTGTGTCGTTGACAATGTGTTTTGATCTCGTTGTAAATGTTATTAGAAATTGTGAATGTCGCTCCAATTGTACGATGATTTTAGTGCGAGTGACGGGTACTGCTTTGCGTGTTTTTTTTTTCTTCGTCTCCTTTTTGTCATGATATTCCGTAAAATGGCAGCTGGGAGTCATTTTTATCGTTTGTGTCTTACGAAACGCCGCTCCGCTCGATTGGCACAAACATCATTAAAAAATATCATTTGTCTAAGTTTACTCAGCAACCAATCTAACTCGTTCAGTCCCTTGGTTTCTCCTTCTTACGCTTAATATAATAGTTATTACAATTATAATACATAGTCTGCTTGATGAAATTCGGAAAGTTCCACAGGTCGAAGAAAAGTATAGCGCGTTAAGATCTGACAAAAAAAAAAAAAAAAAGATCCTTTCCCTATCCCTCCCCCCTGCTTAATTGCCAAACCCCCGATTAAAATCTCTGAATTGAATCAACGATTCCCCTAAGTCTAATTAACCTTAAGAATTTTTATTCTCCACGATCGGAACGTTAGGATATACCGGAAACTCGACCGCGGCAGCGGGATTTTTTACTTTGAAGCTAGGATAGAGGCCAGTCATGCTGGTCCTCGTGTTTCGTCCCTTCGAGAATCCGTCCCAGTGATTGCCGTAAACCTCGATCAAGTCACCGACCCGAAGTTCGAGCTCGCCGGTTCTGCGCGGCTTATGATCGTGGATCGCGACGTGAGGATGAGGATTCTGTCCTCCGTAGTAATAAATATCGTCTAGCGACGCGAATCTGTCGTAAGCGTCGGTGTAGTAGGTCTGCATGAGTTCGTAGGCGACGCGGCAGACCTGGGAGCTGAACGTGCAAACGAGATAGTCCGACTGGGAGAGCAAATGAATGTCGACGATGATGCCCTGCAGCGACGAGCCGGAGTATCTTCGCGATACTGAGGCGGTTTCGGCCACTTCGGGATCGCCGATTATCTCGTACTTCGGATAACGCTTTCTCGCGTTCGTTATTACTTTAGGATCGTCGCTGGCGACGAAAACCCTTCTGACCTGCGGAGGATTCTCGAGCTGATTGAAGTACTGCTCGACCTTGACCATGTACTCGTCTATGTCGTGGAAAGCCGCCTCGGTGCCAACCTTGTCGGTTCTTCGCACGTGAATGCCGACGATCGGCTTCTCGAAGCCGAGCTTCTCCTTCGAGTTCTCGAGGAGATTCCTCACGTTTTCTTGCGGTCGCATCAGGTACTTGAGTACCTGACCGACCCACCAGACAAGAGGATGGCCGTGAATTTTCTCGAGCCTCGGGGCTATGTCGGCCGGCACGCTTGGCGGTTGAAACTTCGGTTTCGGATAAACGTTGTCGACTATCGGCAGAGAGACGACCTGCTTCGTCGCGTCGCCCGGCCAGTTGCTGTGCGACGCACCGCCCGTCGACAGACACGTGTCGCTCACCGGCTTGAATACCGACTCCCAGCCGTCTTTGTGGTAACGCCAACCGCGCGATTTCAGTATCAACGTTCGCTCCGTGCCGTACGCGACGAGGAAACAGTACGTCAAGTGATGGATCTGACAACCGAAGCCGCAGCCCTTGTTCAGGTTGCATATCAATTTTCTCGCTTTGCTGCAGTCGCTCGGATTTTGCAGATACCTGTTGAGAAAGAAATAATGAAAAATATGTTACATTCGTTTCGTTTGTAGCGCGGTTTCAGCCTTCGAGTTATCGTGAATATCCTCGTAATCGGTCGTCTACCTAAATCGTCTTTGCACTAGGTCGGATAAGTCTTTAGCTTCCTTCTCTCTCCATTCCTGGTGGCCGTCGGCTTTCGTCAGTTTGTCCAAATCGTTTATCAGCGATTTCTTGTGCTCCCAGACCATCTTCAGAGCCTCGTCGACGTCCTTCTCGCGCTGCTCGAGCGCGATGTCGTCGACGTTCTTCTTCATCTTGCTCAGTTGAGCGTGAACGTAATACCTTCGGAAAAAAAGATCGTTTCAACAATTGAATAATACATTGGTAAAAAAAAAAGCTTGAATCAACTGCATATTCGGGCGAGAGATGTTCAAATAAATATTTCGTTGGTAGAAGAAAATATTTTAATGTGTCAATGAAAATTGTTGGACCAATCGATCTTTTAGCTGTACCAGTGAAATGTTTATTTCAACGTCCGTCCCCGAATCTTTGGTTCATCAAATGGTTTTTTTTTTTCTTAGCGTGTCATAGTTTATTTCTCATGGTATAACTGATTTATTCAATTTTTCTTTTTTTTCTCCCTTTCGCTATTAATATTACTTGTTCTGCTAATTTTAATGTCCGCACCCTCATCTAGGGCTCATCGTTGCAATTTACGCGAAACAAATCTGAATGTGAAAAGAAACACCTTACATCAATGGAAATAAATAAATTATTGACATCGACTACTGCCAAAACAATTTCAATAAATAAATTCTCCCGCAGTGCTCACCACATCTCTTGAACATTGTTAGTTATTCTCCTCCGAAGTTCTTCGTACTCCGCGGAAGGAGGTCCGCGTTTTCCGCCGGCATGCTGGTCGAGCAGATCGTAGTAGAGGGCAGCTTTCTCTTGCGCGGAGCCCAGATGATCGCCCTGCACTCCTTTCGACGTTTCTCTGCGAAAAAAAAGTTTTGTAATTTTTATTTATATCACAAGAACTCCTTTACATCGAAATTACAAGTGGGGAATCGAAAACAAGAGGCATGCAATATTTGAGAATACACGTTTTCGAGATAATTAACATTTTAACGAGAATAATTAACATTTTTCGAGTTAAAATAAAATAAAATATATATGAGGTATTCCATATAAAATCGACTGAATTGCAGTAAAAAAAACTCTTCTAAAAAATCTGAAAAAATTCTCAAATAGCCGATATTGCTTATAAAAATAGTCAAGCGATAGCTTATAATCGACTGATTTCATCTTCTAATTTTTTTCACTGTTTTTTTTTGCAAAAAATTTGAAGAAAATAGAAGGTGACGACAACCCACTCCAGCTTAGATTTTTTTTAATTCTTCTATGTGAAACACGACTTTTCATCATTTTTGTCAGGTTTTCAAATTATGCTTCTTCACAAATTCCTTTTTTAAATTGTAAATAATGAGAAACCAATATGAAAAAATCTAAAAAAATATCTGAGTGCTTTTGAAAGTTAGTTCAATGATATTAAAAATCGCGGGCCAAATCCAAGATGTGAAGGGTCAGACTCAAGTCGATTTGGTATGGAACACCTCACATATATCGCACTCCTAGAACCACAGTGTAATATCTCTTACGGAATTACCATACAAGTTGTTACACTGCTGTTCCGATGGTGCGATACATAACATTATGTTATGCAAATTATATTCACAAAAGTTTCTTATTGAACCGTCCCGCATTACATGTCTATAGACAACTCAAAAGATAAAAAATATGAGTGACGTTAGCGCAGTGTTTGGTTACAAATCTTGGCAATCTTCATATTTCTCTATCGTTCAAATTTGAACCAGCCATCACGTCATTGTCCACGACCGATCTTCAGAAGTCTCCGCCCGATCGTTACATCATCTATCGAAAATGCTGCTCTCACCCTAAGATTATATTGGCCAGCGCTTCGTTCTGCTTCTTCAGTATCTCGAATTCGCTGGACATCTGCGAGAGACGCTGAGAATTCTCCTTGAACGCGGAGACTCCATTCTCCATAGACGAGGGATTGTTTTTGAAGACATGCGATACGGAGAGAATGAGAACGAGGAGCCAGGCGGCGAGTAGAGCTAATCCGAGCTTGCCCAGCCAGCTCGGTCTTCCCGTCCACAGCGCCATTCCGCGACAGACGGAAAACTGCAGCTCCCACCAGCGTCAGTTACATTACGAAAACTGCGAACAGAGACAAGTACAATCAGTGGTTTGGCCTTTTGAGGAAAAGTGCATGTCGGATATGACTGGATCACGATAAGTCGCGATAACTCGCGATTAGATTTACTGCATCCAACTATCCAAGATTGTTTAACGTCATGGGTGAGTTCACGAGTGGGGTTCGGCTCAGTTCCGCTGAATCCGTAAATATTCGCGTTGTATCCACATTTACGCGCGGCTGAAATAAGCGTTCTTGCACTCCAGTCTGGACAATCGCGAATAGAAGAACGCGCAACTGGGACGATCTGCATTCTGTACGTTTCGTGAGCCGACCGATTTTTCAAGGTTATCTGTACGTGAGAGCGGGTGCGGGTTAATTTTTTTTTTTAAGCCAACAAAAACGATGAATTAAAAGAACGATTGAAAAGTGTCGAAGAGAGTCGTTGAACCATGGAATGCACTAACAGCTGTGATTATCAACTAGGAATCGATACATCGGTTGGGAAACGTGTTGGATGCACACATGCGTTCACGTGAATGCAAAGTCCAAATTTATTTATCCACATGCAGATTTTATAAGTCGTAAAGATACTTTCTGCAAAACGAAATAATAATAATAACATAATGGAGTGGTAGGTGTAAGAGGAGACTACGAGAGAGTCTACAAATGTGTTAACTTTACCGAATTTCCGCTCACTGTACAATCAAGCTGTCTCGCGATCGCTGCGATTGCACAGTAAAAAATAATTTCGTGAAATAAGAATACGAAACACAATTTTTGGTAAATAAGTGAGAAGCTCGTTCAGGTTTGTTATTATTATTTATTATTAAAATTCAGAGAAAATTAAGTGTAAGTAAGTAACACTTATAAAATCTGCATCTTCGTGACTGAATTGAGTTTCACGTGCACACGTGCGGGTCCGGCCTGTTCTTAAATTGGTTTCGAATCGACGAATTTGTTCGTAATTTTATTTCTAAACCTACGAAGCCTACGATGGTTCGATTCGAAAATTAATAAATAAAAAAATCGTTTACAAGAGTACAAACTTTTTTTACTCTGTAGAATTGCCACATCCGGATATCCCGGATCGCGTAACGCTATGCGCTTCGCGAACACCAGTGAACATCCGCACGATTTTTTCAAGGTTACCCGCGCGTACGAGCTGGAGAGCGAGTTAATTTTTTTTTAGACGCAACGAAACGACGACTTAAACGAACGATTGATAAAAATGAAGAGTCGGACTTAAGGACACTTCGAAAGCGTCAAGGAAATGCGTCGATGTTATATCTCGATTGCGTTTACTGTGCAATCCAGTTGTCTCGGCGAACGCCGCATCACTCCTACGGTCGCTCTGTTTTCATTGAGCATCCGTGTGTGCGCCTGTGTATACAATTCGATACACGCCGAGCTTTAAAGCGCTCTAACGAGAAGAAATCGCCGGATGTTCTAATAACGCTTTAACCCTTTCTACTCCGTGAGACGCAACAATAATATTTCATTGCAAACACTGGTACGAAACTGGCCACTGTTTCCTCGAGGGTGAGATCAACTGGTGTTTCGTAATTGGTAAAAGGCACGGACACACCGCGACAAAAGCTGGACTCGATGGACGCTGGTTTTTTAGCCGGTGCGAAAAAGTTTGCGCGAACGAGGTAAAAAAAAAACTGAGCGTTCGACGAGACACGAAGCTCGTGCGATACTCCGTAAAAGACCCTGTTACAGCGATAGTCATACGAGCACGAGAATAGAAACGGGGCAAAATTTATATGTGTATCGTCGACAAGTAAAATAATAATGATAAATATCGATCACGCGACCGAGCGATGTTGCTCCGTTGGACAACACCACGAATCGCGTTTTCACGCGTTTCGCTATTCAAAAAAAAGCGTGTACAATAGGTGGGACTTTGTATAAACTCGAGATAATGTAGGTTTACACTGGTCGTATGCATATATATATATATATATATATGTATATATATATATCGATCATATGTGTGCCCACGGTCTTACATACAGGCCTGGAAACGACGGTGGTGGGGGAAGGGTCGCTTAGCGTCCAGTTTTCGCAGCTTCAATTTTCGGCCGCATGGTGCGCATCGGAAAGGGGATGTCGAGTGCGAAAGAGCCAGTCATATGTCTCTGTCCTGCTCACAGCGCATTTTATTTGATTTGTACCCTTTTTTGCAGTGAGATATCACATAAGTTTTCGTCATTTACATACGAACAATTTGTCGAAGAGAACTTTTTAAATTTTTACACGTACGATTTTACACGAAACGCGAAGATAGAACTGTACGGTTTAGGATAGTCTCGCAACATTCCCCGACCACAGCGCCGCAAGGTGGTAGCGGTGAGAAAAACAAGTGTGGACACTAAGCGGCCCACTTTCGCCTATGAAATATGCCCGTCGTTTCCAGACCTGTATGTAAGACCGCGGTTTACACTGGTCGTATGCATATATATATCGATCATATGTGTGCCAGTCTAGCTGAGCGGTGGCGCCGCCTACCGTGGAGATGCGAAGCCGGCATGCTTCGTGCCTCGTCTTCACCGCGGCTCAAGGATTTCCTTCTTAAGTGTCGGAAAATTAGAGTACTTCCTTACCCTGCGACGAGCTTAGGTGCCTTCGATTTGCCGTTGTAATGATGGTGCGCAGGCGCATGGTCGTTCTCTAGTACGAATTCTTGCCAAAAAAAAAACGGTCGTGCGCATGCGCGCGGTTTAAAAACTTTACCATTTTTCAGCGTAAGAAATCAATGGCGGAGGTTTCAATTCGATATCTGGAAATTTGTAGAAAAAAAAAAGTGCAAATTTCTGCGGCTGCAGAAATTTGCAGCCGATGAAATCCTCGGCCGATGAAATCCTCAGCCGACGAAATCCGTTATGTACCTGTTACGAAGCCTGGTTTTGTAACCGTAGCGCTACGACACTTTGTAACATTAACATTGCCCGTAGATTAGTAATGGTCATAAACATTGTTATAAACATGCTATATATTCGTTACAGAGTCCAGTTACATTATTGTAATGTAATTACGTTGTACGCTATTAACATTATCTGAGTATCACGAAAGTTACACTCACATTGTTACAAGTATGTTATATAACGGTTACACAATTTTTATGCATAACTATAACGTTACATTGATTTATAACAGTTACATTAATTGCATATAACAATCTTAACATTACATATTACTCCCAAGTTATATATCCTCTATATATCGGAAGAATACACATTGCCACATTGCATGTAACTTCCATGTTATGTTGCCATAATAAAACGTGTTCACTGGGATCGCTATAAAAAGTCTCAGGCATAGAAACGTTGAATCGGTTGCAGTCTCTCAGATTCTTGGACCATACAGTTTATTAGTAATATATGCAGAAAGCCACATAAGATACCGTGTAAACGCTTCGTTAACCGGTCGGTATCCCGGTTAAAATATTTCTCTGAATATCTCTGAAAATATATCTGAAAGTCTCGAAAAATTTATGTGCAATCTCTCTGAAAAGTCCACTGAATTTATCTAAAAATCAGTTCACCAATTGAGAAACTTCAGTTCATTTTGACGGCGACAAAGAATCATCAATAAATGTCGCTTCGATCCTCTTAATCGTGTCGTATTTTTCTTTCCTTGTGTACAGTTGCGAGGTATCCAGTTTTTGCAGTTTGTCAGCGCGAAGCTTTTAGTGCCGAATTATTTGATGTAGAGTTGTTTCCGTGTACATTCATTCGGTGATGCACCTTTTGCCCTAAACCCTTCTTCTTGTATAGTTGAGCGTTGCACTGTTTTTAGTGCAGTTTTTTGCCTTACAACGTTGCCTACGTGTACAGTAGTTCGGTGAAAGCTTTTTTATGCTTCGTGTTGTCCTGGGTATAGTTGGTGTATCCACATCTATTGTCGCCACCAGCCGGATCTCCACCCAATGAATATTATCACGATGACGGAGCTATCGACAAATAAAAAACATCTCTTAAAAACTTCATCGCGTTTACGACGAGAAAAGCCAATGAGCCAATGATATCAATGAAAATCACGTAGGAATACGCAGACAAATCTCGCGGAAAAAGTAACAGTCGACGCAACTATTGCGTCAACTGCTACTTTTCGTGGTGCTTGTCTATCAGTATGAAGTTTCCGAAAGTGCAACAACAATCAGAAATTATAGTTTCGAATATTATTGTAGAATTATAATTGCATCAATCGAAAATTTTAGTTCTTGCATCGTCGTCAGCAAAACAGTTCTCCCGACTCTAGAAAAAATTTTAGCTGGCGATTGTTCCAGCGGATTACTCACACGATGAAAGTGCCGCATCCGCTACGCGCTGAAAAAAAAAAAAAAAAAATGGCAATTAAAGTTGGATGTCATTATAAACTTGCATAAATACCGATAGTAATTTATGGGGTTGCTCCGAATTACCTTTCTTTTTAATGATGTAAACGGTCCGGCTTTCCGTGGCGGGCACCTGATTTACGTTGACCGTTGCATTTATTGGACCCGGTGGTTGAATCAGATATTGATATGGCTGCGGTGGTTGCGGTGGCTGCTCCGGATATGGCGGTGGTTGCGGCATGGGATTTGTGATGATGTACTGTGGTGCCGATGATGCCATAGCACTAGATGTATGAATCCCAGAAATATTTGCTTGCCGACGTAGGGTATCTTGTAAAAAAAAAAAAAAAAAAAAAAAAAAGAAAAAATTAGTCAAGCGAATAGCGAGGTAGAGTGTTTGACCGTTATATTTCTTCGTCCCCAGCAAGTTGATGGACTGCAAACGAACCGAAAAACGAACACGCCCGTTGGGGAACGAAATGGACCGTAAAAAACGACAAAACGGACTGTATATTTTCTGTTGGCATTTTGTTTGTTTTTTTTTTTTCGGTTGCGGAAATAAAAAACGGACCAAACATTTTTTTTTTTTTTTTTTTTTTCATTTGCTTTCGTCCGTTTTCGGTTCCCGCAACCGAAAAATTGACCAAGATCGTATTTTTATGCTATACTTTCATTAAAAACAGAATTAAAGGCAAAACAAACAAATATTTAAAAAAAACACACACTTAGCCAAAAATTTTAATAAAAAAAACGGTCGGTCCTTCCGCGGTTTTCACAACTGAAAAAGGACCAATCCAAAAACGTACGGTCCGTTTTACCGTTTTTGCGGTCCGTTTCGTTCCCCAACGGACGTGTCAGTTTTTCAGTCTGTTTTTTTTTTTTTTTTTTTTTTTTTTTTTTTCTGACAATTGACGGAGAATGCCTCGTACGCCGATTATCGCGACACGTATGTTCCTTTTCCTGATGGCTTTATCCAACTAAATCCACAATGTGCGATTCGACGTATGAAAAAAAAAAAAAAAAAAAAAAAAAAAAAAAAGAAAACAGCATAGATAAATGTGAGCAGGTTCTTAAGATAACATATCTCACGGGTACCTTTCTCTGCCGTTAGACAAAGTAAAACTGCTAATAGTGTACGTTTCCTATGCCAAAGTCATTGTCGATAGGCCCGGATAGCGCATGTAATGCCTGTTATCAAGAGAACGATGAAACTAGCGCGAGCGAATTTTCCTTCTATTTATTTATTTTCTTCTATTAATTGTCTCTTATTTATTTTCTTCTATTAATATTCTATTATTTCATCTGTTATATTATTCTTTCTATTTATTTATTTTTTGTCTATTTATCACTGGTAAAGGCTAAAAGGATCTTTTGGAAAAGTATTGGAGCCACCTGCCAATATTCTATGGTCGGAGAGTGATTGCCTCAAATAATTGTCACATCGCAGAAATGGTATAGAAGTCCGGTGAGCTAGATTGCTCTGACATGTGAGTAATAATGAAAATTTCAGCACAATTATTACCTTCGAATAATTCCAGAATAAGAGAATAAATGTACTTAAGATATGAAAGTCGAGGTTGAAGGTTGTGGTAATCGAAACACTCGGTGGGTGAAGATGTTGGACCAAAATATGATTTATTTCAATGAAAATGCACGCAGGTGAAAAGTTTTGTTTACACCGAATTTACTACAGACAAATGTGCTTCCTAGTTTTAAATGATGAAGTCGTTGGATATCTTTTTGTTGCCGAATGTTATGCACGTACACAGTGCGAACAATGTCCAGCTCTCATCATCTCGGCGTCTTTATGATCACTCCCACCTAGGAGCACAGCTTTTTTTTTTTATAAAATTAAACCCTTTCACGTTTCTTATCAAAATTGGAGTCCGGTGGGTTAAGGCCTAGAAGGCCGTTAAATTTTCGTAGTGTTAATAGCGTGTATTTTCGTTAGTATGATATTTCGATGTCTACCTCTGTCGTACTCGAACGTTTCCTAATTAGTGAACTCGATCTTTTGCAAACCTTTGGATCTCTACTGAACTTCGGCGATGTACTTATATTTGGTTCGCGTCAATTTTATTTCGTCAATATATAATATTGCCAGCTAGACAAACGTGCCGTCGAAAAGTAAATGTTAGCATAGAAGCGGCAGCTTGGCGTCATAAAGTCGCACATAGTGCCATTATTAAGACGTATTATTAAGAAAATTAACTTTATTCATTAAGAAAAATTAACTTTATTCAATGGTGTTAATTTTTTTTTTTTTTGCAAAAAAAATGAATTCGGGCCGTATGCGAAATTACCGTATGGATACGGCTCGAATTTGCTTTTCCTTAAAAAAAAAAAAAAAAAAAATAGCACCCTTGAGAAAAGTTCATTACAGTTTTCATTGCCGACCGCGATATTTCACTTCCCCTTAAGGAGGTTTCTACGTGAAGCACCGCCCTTCTCGCCCATCCCGGGCTCAGGCGATATAAAAAATTGCAATCAACTTTTCTCGTGGGTTCTCGGATATACGATCAAAATGAAAAGTCTCATCGGAAGCGGATATGATCTCGGCTTTCGATGAGACTTTTCTTTTAACCGTACATGACAGAATCCATGAGAAAAGTTTATTACAGTTTTTATCACCGACCACGATATTGCACTTTAAGAGCATGTGCAATAGCACATGCTCTTAAAGTGATGTGCAATACCGCCGTCAGTAATAAAAACTGTACTGAATGCCGTTTTGAGACCGCCGTACACCGAGGAAAAAGAAAATGATTTTTCCCTTCGAAATCGGCAAATGCAAGACAATTTTCGTTTTTTTCTCGGCGATCGGCGGCCTCGAAACGGCGTTCAGTACAGTTTATCACCTTAATTTATGTTAATTACGTTGATTTTTTAAAAATCAATAAACAGTGCAGATTCATTTATTACTTTTAGAAACAACCTTGAATATACATTTGAGAATATACCTAGTATAAGTTGTAACGAGAATTTTTAGGCTCTCGTACACTACGGCCCCGACTCTCCACAAGCCGCTTTCCCTTGCTCGATACCGAACCATGGGACTCGAACCCACGACTAGAACACGAACTTAAGATACCGAGCGATCATAACCCTTCCCGTAGGGTAAGGTGAATACCCTTCTTCGCACGCGGTTGGGCGCCAGGTACCTAGGTACCACCGCTCGAAGAGCGGCATTTTTATTATATTTCGCGGCGAATTACGGGAGAAGATTAGGGAAACGGAGAAAAGGCAAGGCCGGCGAGACTCCGACTAGCTCAGCCCGCCTGGGAGAAAATGGTAGAGCGGGGTGGACGGGCGAGTGACCAACGCAATAACAATCATCTAATTAATTTTATTCGTCGTTTGACGGCAAAATCTCAGTGAACAAAATTCGTAGCTAACATAATCATGAATAATTGGAGCGCAGTCGAAATCGGTAATTTAGCCTAGCGAGGTACGTGAGAGAACTGAAGTTGATTAGGGAATGTAGCCGGGGCAAAATTATTGCGAAAGGTTAGATGTAGCCAAATGGTAAACTAAACTATTGTCAAGGATTAAATGTAGCCAAGGTAAAATAACTATTGCAAAGAATTAAATGTAGCCGAGACCGAAATACCGAAATTACTGCTCATGATAAAACTTAGATGTAATCAGAGGTATTATTAACTACGATGTGGCTATTCGCACCCTTTCGTGTGTCGTATGTCGTGTGTCGTGCGTCGTGTGTCGTACATCGTGTGTCGTGTGTTGCCATATAAGCTTTTGTACAGGTGAGCTTTTTCGTGTGTCGTCTGTCGTGCGCCGTATGTTGAAGCTTTTTCGTGTGTCGTACGTTGCGCCTTCCTGGTCGTACTGTGGCATAGCATTTATCGTGTGTCGTGTGTCGTGTGTCGTGTGTCGTGTGTCGTGTGTCGTGTGTCGTGTGTCGTGTGTCGTGTGTCGTGTGTCGTGTGTCGTGTGTCGTGTGTCGTGTGTCGTGTGTCGTGTGTCGTGTGTCGTGTGTCGTGTGTCGTGTGTCGTGTGTCGTGTGTCGTGTGTCGTGTGTCGTGTGTCGTGTGTCGTGTGTCGTGTGTCGTGTGTCGTGTGTCGTGTGTCGTGTGTCGTGTGTCGTGTGTCGTGTGTCGTGTGTCGTGTGTCGTGTGTCGTGTGTCGTGTGTCGTGTGTCGTGTGTCGTGTGTCGTGTGTCGTGTGTCGTGTGTCGTGTGTCGTGTGTCGTGTGTCGTGTGTCGTGTGTCGTGTGTCGTGTGTCGTGTGTCGTGTGTCGTGTGTCGTGTGTCGTGTGTCGTGTGTCGTGTGTCGTGTGTCGTGTGTCGTGTGTCGTGTGTCGTGTGTCGTGTGTCGAGCATTTTGTGTCTCGCACCATTTATTAGGTCCTATTACGTTAGGCCACAGTACGACCAGGAAGGCACAACGTACGATGCACGAAAAAGCTTTAACATACGACGCACGACACACGACACACGAAAAGCTCACCTGTATAAAAGCTTATATGGCAACACACGACACACGATATACGACACACGACGCACGACACACGACATACGACACACGAAAGGGTGCGAATAGCCACATCGTATTAACTATTGCCGAAAATGAGATGTAGCCAGAGGAGAAATCACCGGACAATAACTAAGATCAGAGAATTAAAGTTAAACGGAAACAGGAAATAAGAGAGATTTTACGAATAATTAACTCGAAAACTACCCAAAATCGATAAGCAATAGAAGAACATAAAAATCGTTGCGATTGCCAGACCCACTCGATCCTTAATGTAGCCGATTCACCGGTACGCTGGACGCGATATAAAACAAAGAAAACGCCGGATAGAACAAAGCTAGAACGCCAGATAGCCGAGGTAACCGAGACAATTCTCGGAACGTATGGTTCGATGTAACCACGGCGCGCCCGTGACCGCTCGCGCGCAATATAGCCAATGCGTGGCCGTTCGGCCAAACGAACACCGGAAGACGCGCCAGTGATGCCAGATCGGCGGGAAATTTCCCTCGGAGGGAATTTTGACTCACCACTCCGCCGCCCGAGGGAATAAAAATTCCCGCGTGTAGGCCCCGCCCATTGTTTGCCAGCCGTGCCTGCGCATGCGTATTGTACCAGTCTGTGCCTATCAGCTGGCTTCGAATTTAGGTGTATCTTCAAAAAATTAACTTTGACAATTTGTGAGATCTAAATTATTGGTTTAAGAGAAAAATTGGTAAGGACTTTTTTGTTCGTTTTTGATTGTATAACACCGCATTTTCTTAATTTCTTTTATTTATTTTTTTTAGCTGATTTTTAAAAATTTTATATTTTGCCAAGTTCCCACGATTTAAATAAGGAACTAAAAAGAAATTCTTGAGCCTTTATTTTTCTACTTTCAATTCTACACCAAGGCATTTTTTCAAAAGAATTAGATTTAAAAAAAAATGCTTTGGTATAGAATTAAAAGTGGAAGAAGAATGTTACATT
This sequence comes from Amblyjoppa proteus, assembly GCA_963922035.1. Taxonomy (NCBI): domain Eukaryota; kingdom Metazoa; phylum Arthropoda; class Insecta; order Hymenoptera; family Ichneumonidae; genus Amblyjoppa; species Amblyjoppa proteus. The sequence continues at coordinate 12,128,973 of OY998233.1, forward strand.
TTTTTGGCCAAAATATAACATTTACAAGACGTAGCTTTCAAAAATTTCCATATCGTTTCTCATAAAAGTTTAAATTTGAAATTTGCATGTATATATGACATCCAGTATATAAAACCCATATATAAACGAAACTTAAAAAAAAAACAAATCCAAAAACAAGAAACCCAAAGAAAACCAGGCCCAAAAAAACCAAACCCAAAAAAAGGGGTTCGAAACCGCTCTCCCCCCCTGTCCCGCCCCGCCAAAAACCAAAACAAGTCAGTCTGAGACTTACCCACCTAACCATCATAGAAAAAATGCATTAACAAAAACTTGGCGAAAAACACCAAAAAAAAAAAAAAACCCAAGAAAAAAAGAAACTCAAAAAAAACCAAACCTAGAGAAGGGGCTTTGAAACCCCTCTCGCCCCTCCCCCCCCCCCCCGCCGCCAGCCGCCCTACCTCTTTCATCCTTTCTTTTAATTTCTTTTTTTGGGTTTCTTTTTTTTTAAGGGTTTTGTTGTGTTTTTCGTCAAGTTTTTTTTTAACGCATTTTTTCTATGATGGTTGGCTGGGTAAGTCTCAGACTGACTTTTTTTGGTTTTTGGCGGGGCGGGACAGAGGGGGACAGGGGTTTCAACCCTCCTTTTTAGGGCACGGTTTTATTTGGGCTTGTTTTCTTTGGTTTTTTTTTTTTTGGGTTTCTTTTTTTCTTGGGGTATTTTTGTGTTTTTCGCCAAGTTTTTTTTAATACATTTTTTCTATAACCAAAAAACGAAACCCAAAGAAAACCAAGCCCAAAAAGCCAAACCCACAAAATGGTCTTTGAAACCCCTGTCCCTCTCCCCCCTGCCCCGCCCCGACTCTTTCTTCCTTTTGGTTTCTTTTTTTTGGGTTTGGTTTTTTTTGGGTTTCTTTTTCCTTGGATTTTTTTTTGTGTTTCTCGCCAAGATTTTTTAATGCATTTTTTCCAGATAAAAAAAGAAACCCAAAAGAAACCAAATTCAAAAAAAAGAAACCCAAAGAAAACCAAGCCCAAAAAGCCAAACCCAAAAAAGGTCTTTGAAACCCCTCTCCCCCTCCCCCCTACCCGCCCCGCCTCTTTCTTCCTTTTGGTTTCTTTTTTTGGGTTTCTTTTTTTTGGGTTTCTTTTTTTGGGTTTCTTTTTTTTTAGTTTCTTTTCTTGGGTTTCTTTTTTTTGGGGGGTTTTCTTGTTCCTTTTTTCGCATTTCTTTCCCAAGTTTTTTTTTATGCATTTTTTTTATGATGGCTGGCTGGGTAAGTCTCAAGCTGCCTTTTTTGGTTTTCTGTAACCCGAAACAAAAAAAAAATTAAATAAAAAAATTAACTATCCGTCCACCGAACCATTCATCCATCTATTTATTTATTTAACAATTAATAAATATAACGCGTACGCTATGCCTACGCGCTATATTTATATATACGATAGGCACCGCCCACTGGCGACTACCGGTGCGCGGCGGTGGGGGGAGCGCGGCGAGCGTGCGGGAACTTTCGGAGGGAGCATCTGGCATCACTGAGACGCGCTCGTCGTCGCTTTGTCTCGCAATCTGAAATATAGCCCATGTAACCGGCGACATCGCCTTAGCCTCGATATTACAAAATTCGCAATATGTAGTCGATCGTAGTGTGCGAAAGTGACGGAAGTCACGACGCTGACGTTCGAATCAAGGTACGCGACTAATTAGGCAAGAACGGAGGATAGAATGTAGCCGAGAGACACGCGAATTTACCGAAATAACAATAAAAAAAAGAACAGCAGATACGCGAAATTACTAATACGCGAGAAGATAGCCGAGAGGAAGGAAACATAAAATAAAGCAACATAAAAGAAAAAGACCAGCGCGAAAATGTCGCGCTGCTTCACCGGACCCAACTCGACATGCTTCACCGGACCCAACTCGTCGCCCGAGCGACAAACGCGAGAAAATTACAATAGAAATACTACAAAAGATTAACGAAAGGTAACACAAAATTATCCGATAACTAGAAGTGTCGTTGGGTCCTGGCTCCGCATCCCCGGCGAGCACAGAGTACCAGAGAGAGACGGAAGCTTACCGGTGTGCGAACTGCCCGGGAGACTGCTGGTCGAAACAAAAGGGACTGCCACTCATCACCGCAATCGATCACCGACTGACGAATAAATTAGCACGCTCCCGGTTGTCCGCACTAGCGCTTCCCCCTCTCTCGCGACTCCCGAACTAGCCTACGTGACCGGCTAAGACGCTGGGAACCGGTTCTGCTCCCGGCAGTGGGAAGCCGGTTCTGCCCCCGACCGTGCCCCGCTGCCCGCGAGAATCTTCCGCTCGCAGCGATTATTGTCGATATCCACGGACTCCTTCCTCCCAGGATCCGGTGGGGCAAGATGAACGTGAAGGGAGGCCTCCCTCGCGAAGTTAAGGCGTCCCTCTTCCTCCGTGGTGGGCCCACACGGTACGCCACATAACTGCACCTCATGTCCATCCTTTCCTCGTAATCCCCGCAAGTGGAGGCGCCGTGGTGAGCAGTCCGCGGCGTCCGTGAATTCGACGGGATAGGAACGGCTCCAGGCAGTGATGCCAGATGCTCCCTCCGAAAATTCCCACACGCTCGCCGCGCTCCCCCTAACGCCGCGCGCCGGTGGTCGCCAGTGGGCGGTGCCTATCGTATATATAAATATAGCGCGTAGGCATAGCCTACGCGTTATATTTATTAATTGTTAAATAAATAGATGGATGAATGGTTCGGTGGACGGATGGTTAATTTTTTTATTTAATTTTTTGTTTTGTTCCGGGTTACAGAAAACTAAAAAAGGCAGCTTGAGACTTACCCAGCCAGCCATCATAAAAAAAATGCATAAAAAAAAAATTGGGAAAAAAATGCGAAAAAAAGAACACGAAAACCCCCCAAAAAAAAAGAAACCCAAGAAAAGAAACTAAAAAAAAAGAAACCCAAAAAAAAGAAACCCAAAAAAAGAAACCAAAAGGAAGAAAGAGGCGGGGCGGGTAGGGGGGAGGGGGAGAGGGGTTTCAAAGACCTTTTTTGGGTTTGGTTTTTTGGGCTTGGTTTTCTTTGGGTTTCTTGTTTTTTAATTTGGTTTCTTTTGGGTTTCTTTTTTGGTCTGGAAAAAATGCATTAAAAAATCTTGGTGAGAAACACAAAAAAAAACCCAAGGAAAAAGAAACCCAAAAAAAACCAAACCCAAAAAAAAGAAACCAAAAGGAAGAAAGAGTCGGGGCGGGGCAGGGGGGAGAGGGACAGGGGTGTCAAAGACCATTTTTTGGGTTTGGCTTTTTGGGCTTGGTTTTCTTTGGGTTTCGTTTTTTGGTTATAGATAAAATGTATTAAAAAAAACTTGGCGAAAAACACAAAAAAACCCCAAGAAAAAAAGAAACCCAAAAAAAAAACCAAAGAAAACAAGCCCAAAAAAAACCGTGCCCCAAAAAGGAGGGTTGAAACCCCTGTCCCCCTCTGTCCCGCCCCGCGAAAAACGAAAAAAGTCAGTCTGAGACTTACCCACCCAACCATCATAGAAAAAATGCGTTAAAAAAAACTTGACGAAAAACACAACAAAACCCTTAAAAAAAAAAGAAACCCAAAAAAAGAAATTAAAAGGAAGGATGAAAGAGGCAGGGCGGCTGGTGGCGGGGGGGGCGAGAGGGGTTTCAAAGCCCCTTCTCTGGGTTTGGTTTTTTTTGAGATTCTTTTTTTCTTGGGGGTTTTTTTTTGTGTTTTTCGCCAAGTTTTTGTTAATGCATTTTTTCTATGATGGTTAGGTGGGTAAGTCTCAGACTGACTTTTTTTGGTTTTTGGCGGGGCGGGACAGGGGGGGAGAGGGGTTTCAAACCCCCTTTTTGGGGTTTGGTTTTTTTGGGCCTGGTTTTCTTTCGGTTTCTTGTTTTTGGATTTGTTTTTTTTGAGTTTCGTTTATATATGGGTTTTATATACTGGATGTCATATATACATGCAAATTTCAAATTTAAACTTTTATGAGAAACGATATGAAAATTTTTGAAAGCTACGTCTTGTAAATGTTATATTTTGGCAAAAAAAATGTAACATTCTTCTTCCACTTTTAATTCTATACCAAAGCATTTTTTTTAATCTAATTTTTTTTGAAAAAATGCCTTGGTGTAGAATTGAAAGTAGAAAAATAAAGGCGCAAGAATTTCTTTTTACTTCTGTTACGTCTCAGCGGTCTATTTAAAATTACGAGACATGTGCTCGTCGAGTCGCGGCGAACGGATACTTGTCTGCAGCGATAAGAGGTATCTTTAAACTTTATCGCTGTCAGCTCAGGGGTGATAGCCGGATCGCGAGCCTCAGAGGTCGAGGAAAGGAAGGACGTGTACGCAACTAGATTAAAAGGGTCCGCTCTCCGTACGGAATGATTATTCTGTTCCGGTTACGATGAAATAGTTGTAGATTTATTAAAATGAAAGGGAAATGCGGTTTTACAATTGATTAATAGAAATTACCGAGCGAGAATAAACATTTAATCGAATGAGTTTTAAATCGAGCTTGTCTCGATTCGTTAGAGTTTAGAATACGCAATTATTTAAAGAAACGAATTTTATCGGTTGACAAAATTTATGAAAGATTTATTATAACTGTCGGTCGCAGCCGATCAGTTCTAAGTTTTATTTTCGGGATTTATTAGTTTGTCGTGGACTGGTGGAAGACCGGTCTGACTGTTCGCTGTTAGGTTTCGATGAAGACTCCTTAATATTGGACTGCCGATGGAAGACCGGCCAGTCCAAGAGTTCGGAAGAGACTGCTTAATTTCTGTAAGACTAATTGCCGTGAAGCGGCCAAAAATGCTGAGCTTGCACGCCACCCGCGAGCACAGAAAAGACTTGAAAAGAGTAAAATTAAATAAAGCGAACGCTCGCGTCTGGCGCGAGCGGATACGGATTGTAGAAATTTGATATTAGCGTCCGGTCAAGAGAGAGAAAATCGAAAGACCGAACGACAAAATTGAATGTGCATAATTTGAGCGTGAGAAAGGAAGTTGAAATGAAATATTTAAATTCTAATTTTAACGGAGACGAGATTCGTGAGAAAATATTAATTTATGAAAATGAAATGATTTCTAATCGATAAAATAGTGTTACCCGAGGGGCAGGACGTAACAACTTCCTTATTTAAATCGTGGGAACTTGGCAAAATATAAAATTTATAAAAATCAGCTAAAAAAAATAAATAAAAGAAATTTAAAAAATGCGGTGTTATACAATCAAAAACGAACAAAAAAGTCCTTACCAATTTTTCTCTTAAACCAATAATTTAGATGTCACAAATTGTCAAAGTTAATTTTTTGAAGATACACCTAAATTCGAAGCCAGCTGATAGGCACAGACTGGTACAACACGCATGCGCAGGCACGGCTGGCAAACAATGAGAGGGGCCTACACGCGGGAATTTTTATTCCCTCGGGCGGCGGAGTGGGGGGTCAAAATTCCCTCCGAGGGAAATTTCCCGCCGATCTGGCATCACTGGCTCCAGGCTGTGTAGTCGGGAGGGACGGGAAACTCTGTATATCGGTCACTACCCGCGTCCCTCTGGCCTCCTAGTCCGCGGAAACTGGTCTTCGGCTTCCGCCTGCTTGCCGAGCGAAACACTCTCCGGCCCTCTTAGGCCAAACTCCATCCCGTGGACACGACCTAGGGCACACCGCCCGACGGTCGGGTCAAATAGTCGCCAGACTCTTGCACGGCCTAAAAAAAAACTTTAAAACAAACGCAAACACAAAATACGGGAAATGCCAAAACAAAATGGCAAAATTAATGAAAAACGTAGAAAAATCCTCCTCGGCGAGTCGACGATCGAGTCAGTTCGACGAGCGGCGTCGTCAGGGGCGTAAATCCGGCCCACTGCCCGACCGAAAACCGTGCGAGGTAACGGGACGCGAAATGTCACGTCACAAAGTTAAAAAAAAAGTATCTAATATGAGTGAAAAAAGTGAAAAGGAGAGATTTTAGAGGAACATCTGAACCTGTAGAAATTATCTTTGAAAACATTTTTTTACTTTATTGAATAACTAGAGTCGGGTTTTTTCTCATGTTACATTTTGTGTTGTTTTTTTTTCCTTGTAGAATATGTATGTGGATACGCCCCGGGCATAAATAAATTAACCATCCGTCCACCGAACCATTCATCCATCTATTTATTTATTTAACAATTAATAAATATAACGCGTACGCTATGCCTACGCGCTATATTTATATATACGATAGGCACCGCCCACTGGCGACCACCGGCGTGCGGCGGTGGGGGGAGCGCGGCGAGCGTGCGGGAATTTTCGAAGGGAGCATCTGGCATCACTGAGACGCGCTCGTCGTCGCTTTGTCTCGCAAGATGAAATATAGCCCATGTAACCGGCGACATCGCCTTAGCCTCGATATTACAAAATTCGCAATATGTAGCCGATCGTAGTGTACGAAAGTGACGGAAGTCACAACGCTGACGTTCGAATCAAGGTACGCGACTAATTAGGCAAGAACGGAGGATAGAATGTAGCCGAGAGACACGCGAATTTACCGAAATAACAATAAAAAAAAGAACAGCAGATACGCGAAATTACTAATACGCGAGAAGATAGCCGAGAGGAAGGAAACATAAAATAAAGCAACATAAAAGAAAAAGACCAGCGCGAAAATCTCGCGCTGCTTCACCGGACCCAATTCGACATGCTTCACCGGACCCAACTCGTCGCCCGAGCGACAAACGCGAGAAAAATGTAATAGAAATACTACAAAAGATTAACGAAAGGCAACACGAAATTATCCGATAACTAGAAGTGTCGTTGGGTCCTGGCTCCGCATCCTCGGCGAGCACAGAGTACCAGAGAGAGACGGAAGCTTACCGGTGTGCGAACAGCCCGGGAGACTGCTGGCCGAAACAAAAGGGACTGCCACTCATCACCGCAATCGATCACCGACTGACGAATAAATTAGCAGGCTCCCAGTAGTCCGCACTAGCGCTTCCCCCTCTCTCGCGACTCCCGAAACTAGCCTACGTGACCGGCTAAGACGCTGGGAACCGGTTCTGCCCCCGGCCGTGGGGAGCCGGTTCTGCCCCCGGCCGTGCCCCGCTGCCCGCGAGAATCTTCTGCTCGCAGCGATCATTGTCGATATCCACGGACTCCTTCCTCCCAGGATCCGGTGGGGCAAGATGAACGTGAGGGGAGGCCTCCCTCGCGAAGTTAAGGCGTCCCTCTTCCTCCGCGGTGGACCCACACGGTACGCCACATAACTGCACCTCATGTCCATCCTTTCCTCGTAATCCCCGCAAGTGGAGGCGCCGTGGTGAGCGGTCCGCGGCGTCCGTGAATTCGACGGGATAGGAACGGCTCCAGGCAGTGATACCAGATGCTCCCTCCGAAAATTCCTGCACGCTCGCCGCGCTCCCCCCACCGCCGTGCGCCGGTGGTTGCCAGTGGGCGGTGCCTATCGTATATATAAATAGATGGATGAATGGTTCGGTGGACAGATGGTTAATTTTTTTATTTAATTTTTTTTTTTTGTTTCGGGTTACAGAAAACCAAAAAAGGCAGCTTGAGACTTACCCAGCCAGCCATCATTAAAATGCATAAAAAAAAACTTGGGAAAAAAAATGCGAAAAAAAGAACAAGAAAACCCCAAAAAAAAAAAGAAACTCAAAGAAAAGAAACCCAAAAAAAAGAAACCCAAAAAAAGAAACCCAAAAAAAAGAAACCCAAAAAAAGAAACCAAAAGGAAGAAAGAGGCGGGGCGGGTAGGGGGGAGGGGGAGAGGGGTTTCAAAGACCTTTTTTGGGTTTGGCTTTTTGGGCTTGGTTTTCTTTGGGTTTCTTTTTTTTGAATTTGGTTTCTTTTGGGTTTCTTTTTTGGTCTGGAAAAAATGCATTAAAAAATCTTGGCGAGAAACACAAAAAAAAACCCAAGGAAAAAGAAACCCAAAAAAAACCAAACCCAAAAAAAAGAAACCAAAAGGAAGAAAGAGTCGGGGCGGGGCAGGGGGGAGAGGGACAGGGGTTTCAAAGACCATTTTTTGGGTTTGGCTTTTTGGGCTTGGTTTTCTTTGGGTTTCGTTTTTTGGTTATAGAAAAAATGTATTAAAAAAAACTTGGCGAAAAACACAAAAAAACCCCAAGAAAAAAAGAAACCCAAAAAAAAAAAAACCAAAGAAAACAAGCCCAAATAAAACCGTGCCCCAAAAAGGAGGGTTGAAACCCCTATCCCCCTCTGTCCCGCCCCGCCAAAAACCAAAAAAAGTGAGTCTGAGACTCACCCAGCCAACCATCATAGAAAAAATGCGTTAAAAAAACTTGACGAAAAACACAACAAAACCCTTAAAAAAAAAAAAAGAAACCCAAAAAAAGAAATTAAAAGGAAGGATGAAAGAGGCAGGGCGGCTGGTGGCGGGGGGGGGGGGGGAGCGAGAGGGGTTTGAAAGCCCTTTCTCTGGGTTTGGTTTTTTTTTGAGTTTCTTTTTTTCTTGGGGTTTTTTTTTTTTGGTGTTTTTCGCCAAGTTTTTGTTAATGCATTTTTTCTATGATGGTTAGGTGGGTAAGTCTCAGACTGACTTGTTTTGGTTTTTGGCGGGGCGGGACAGGGGGGGAGAGCGGTTTCGAACCCCTTTTTTTGGGTTTGGTTTTTTTGGGCCTGGTTTTCTTTGGGTTTCTTGTTTTTGGATTTGTTTTTTTTTTTGAGTTTCGTTTATATATGGGTTTTATATACTGGATGTCATATATACATGCAAATTTCAAATTTAAACTTTTATGAGAAACGATATGAAAATTTTTGAAAGCTACGTCTTGTAAATGTTATATTTTGGCAAAAAAAATGTAACATTCTTCTTCCACTTTAAATTCTATACCAAAGCATTTTTTTTTAAATCTAATTTTTTTGAAAAAATGCCTTGGTGTAGAATTAAAAGTAGAAAAATAAAGGCGCAAGAATTTCTTTTTACTTCCTTATTTAAATCGTGAGAACTTGGCAAAATATAAAATTTATAAAAATCAGCTAAAAAAAATAAATAAAAGAAATTAAGAAAATGCGGTGTTATACAATCAAAAACGAACAAAAAAGTCCTTACCAATTTTTCTCTTAAACCAATAATTTAGATGTCACAAATTGTCAAATTTAATCTTTTGAAGATACACCTAAATTCGAAGCCAGCTGATAGGCACAGACTGGTACAACACGCATGCGCAGGCACGGCTAGCAAACAATGAGCGGGGCCTACACGCGGGAATTTTTATTCCCTCGGGCGGCGGAGTGGGGGGTCAAAATTCCCTCCGAGGGAAATTTCCCGCCGATCTGGCATTGCTGGCTCCAGGCCGTGTAGTCGGGAGGGACGGGAAACTCTGTATATCGGTCACTACCCGCGTCCCTCTGGCCTCCTAGTCGGCGGAAACTGGTCTTCGGCTTCCGCCCGCTTGCCGAGCGAAACACTCTCCGGCCCTCTTAGGCCAAACTCCATCCCGTGGACACGACCAAGGGCACACCGCCCGACGGTCGGGTCAAAGAGTCGCAAGACTCTTGCACGGCCTAAAAATAACTTTAAAACAAACGCAAACACAAAATACGGGAAATGCCAAAACAAAATGGCAAAATTAATAAAAAACGTAGAAAAATCCTCCTCGGCGAGTCGACGATCGAGTCAGTTCGACGAGCGGCGTCGTCAGGGGCGTAAATCCGGCCCACTGCCCGACCGAAAACCGTGCGAGGTAACGGGACGCGAAATGTCACGTCACAAAGTTTAAAAAAAAGTATCTAATATGAGTGAAAAAAGTGAAAAGGAGTGATTTCAGAGGAACATCTGAACCTGTAGAAATTATTTTTGAAAACATTTTTTTACTTTATTGAATAACTAGAGTCGGGTTTTTTCTCATGTTACATTTTGTTTTGTTTTTTTTTCCTTGTAGAATATGTATGTGGATACGCCCCGAGCATACAGTACAGATTCAACAGTTTCCAAGAATTATGTTTCGCACGGTCATTGCACTTTTTTTGTTTTTTTTTTCATAATAAAAAGAAACGCTCCCAGGCGAGCAGATCGAGAATCGATTAAAAAAATCGATCGGTTGATTTCTGGAAGAATTTTGCCGCGCGAGCTGCTCGCCGTATACGCGACAGTGCGAGACAAAACCAAATATTCGAGTGCTAATGAGGTACAGCACTAATGAATTTCGTTTCTCATCGGACACGTTAGTGATCTTAATTTTTTACATGACATAAATATTAATACTTTAACTATTGCATAAAACATTGTCTAAATAAAACGTATTTAATCGTAAACTTAATCGTTCGTGTGAATAAATGATTCATTCAGTTATTACAATGCCGTAAACTTAGAAGCTCTCAGATTTAACAAGATTATGTTGATTTCGTAAATCGTCAAACAGGCTTATCTTGTGCGGTGGTTGAATTACATTGACTTTCCGTTGTCTGAAATAGTCCCGTCTCTGCTTATGGCTCTCTGCTACAGACAGTCTGTTATCAATATTACTTTTATCGAAATTTCGGCTAATTTTAATATCTTCATTGCTCACCTGCGCAATACTATCGGGTATTGGCAACGGTTTGGCTACGCCGATTCGGACGGTGCCTTTCGGTGCGCCTTTGAGGGCTTGTACTGCTTGATCTAACGTTGCATTTTCCAGAGCAATGTCGTTCACAAACAGAAGACGATCGCCTGGAATGAGTTGTCCATCGACCTGAGCAACGCCACCTGGTACAAGTGACCGTATTACTATCACAGTTTCGTTGGGGTTCATTGGATCCTGAAAAACAAAATTATATCAATAAATGTTACATTAAAAAAATTGAATGTCTCACCAAACAAAAATAGCAACGAACAAATAACGCTCCTATACGATCTGTTCAAAAGTTCGTATCGTTCAGAAAAATGAACCTGCGTACCTGATAGTCCAATATCGAAAACCCAAGGCCTCGTTCTCCTTTTACTAATTGGATTATTTGGGGCTCGGAACTCCACATTGCTAAGCCCGTCAAAGGTTCGAGCGAGCGCGATTTCATTTTGTTCAAACTGGCGTCCGTCACTGTGGCCGTTGTTGTCGTCGATGCTAACGATCCGTCCGATTTAGCTTTAACCAAACGATCGGTCGTCGGCAATAAATTCTGCAGCGAACCTCCGAGAATGCTCTGCAAACACGAGTTCAATTATCTATAACGGAAAATCGCGTGCGGTGAAGCGACGTCATAGCAACGTACTCTTGTTTGAAACGCAGCTTGATGTTGCGCGGTGTCGATCGGACAGAGAGGATCTTGCGAAGCGATATTTCTTCCGCAGACCATCCTGACGTTGATGGGCAATTCTTTGAGAACAGTTACAACTTCCATGTGATTGATTCCTAGCAACCGATAACCGTTCACCTGAAACATTTGCGATATTCATGAAAATTGAATAAGTATAAACGTATATTAAACATACGTCGAAGATAAGTTCCTGAAGCTCTCAGCGTACAGGGCGGAAATTCTCATCGGATTTGATAACCATGATTATACTAATATTTCTAAACAAACGAACATTGCATCGCCATCTTTCGTGAGGTCGCTGAACAATCTGTGTTTTTTGTTTAAGATTAACGGAGTTACCAAATCGCCTTTGCCTCTTAGTAGAATTCATCTCAGAGTGCCGCGGCTGAATGCACGCTCGACCTCGTCGAGGCTCTTTCACGAGAATTTAAACCGCCCCAACGCTATGAGGAACTGAATATTTAGTCACGAACCTCGCAGGCATTTAATTTAAAGTGTTAATAACTCGAGCCCGACAGTTTCGGTGAAATATATTTTTGTACTCATAGTTACAATTAAATTCTTTTAAACTTATAGCTGTTTAGAATCTGTTAATGTGTATTTTGACTTTAATTATATTGGAAACTTCTGTTCGCTAGTTCACGCTTATTGTAACCTTAGTCGTAAGCGCGGATTTATTATCTCAGTCATCACTGTTATCTGCAATGTATTCTTATCATTATGCGAAAGGAGGAAATCCGTTAAATAAATTAAATTGAATTTCAAAAAATTGAACATCTCTATGTGCGATAAGAAATTGACATCACCTCTAACAGTTCATCGCCAGACCGCAGAATACCATTTTGGCCTACGGGCCCTTCGGGAAGGATCGAGCGAATATAATGATGAGGCCTAACTTCTTGTCCGTTCTCAACGTCCACTGTGCCTTCCAAGCTGATGCCTAGACCACTGCCCTCCGCGAATTTTGTCAACTGAGCAACCTATACAGGACGTAAGAAAATATATCAGAAAGCGTAGAATTTTTGGTGCTGGAAAGAACTGATCGAATGTCGCCGGAGACTAATCGTTGCACATCATTGTGACTTCATTACCACTATTTCGGTGTCCCTGCCGAGTATTTTTTGCCAGTTGGCTTTAATGGCCGCGCGAATTTGCGGAGTCAGTTCGCAGGAAGTGTCGCTGAGTAAAGCTTGAATGTGTATGTCCATGTCCGGATCGTCGTCCGCTTCCAGAACTTCGGATTCGTGTAAGATTGCACTGTCTACCGTCGTGTGTGATTCTCCCTCCGGTTCTATGTCAGTCGTTGTATCGCCATCCTGAAAATATTAATTATATTGTCCATACTGTTTTGTTCCATATAAATCTTCCTCATTTTCTTATTGAATTTATGCCGCTTGGCCAAGTACATAGAAATGATTTTACGGAATTTTTTTGACCTTTCGGGATGGCTGGAAAAGAGTCTGTAGGAGAAAATATGTTTCTGGGGGGATCCGAAATTTCCTATTCAGCCCATCATCCGTTCAACGCTCTTTCCCAAACCATCCCATACTATTCCCATACGCAGCATAAATTTGTTATTACAAAAAAAAATAATAAAAGATAAAATAAAATTTACCATTCGTACGCTTACCGCGCTTATTGGAAAGCTGGGGAGGCTCGCGATGGATGGTGAACTAGGCTGTGGTAGTCTCGATTCACTTGCGGCGATCGCCTGTTGAAGTTGCTCGTATTTTGGTCCTCTCAGGTACCGTTCCAAACAAAGCAACACTATTTGCCCTGTACTTCTCAAGACTTCGACAGCTTCGTGGTTCGAGTAACCTTGCAAGGAGTGCCCGTCGACTTCCACCACTCGATCGTTTATTCGAATCATGTTACTCAGATCGGCAGCACTTCCTTTGCTTATACTCTTCACGAATATCCCGGACAGCTCCTCTATAAACGGAAAATAAAGGCCTTATGAGTCAACAATCAATAGCAAATATTTCAAGTAAACATTTCAAATAAATATTTCAAGTAAATTCATACGAGCCACCAAAAACTTGCCAGTAATGTTATAAATAAACATACCTTTTTCACATACGTATCCTGCTATTGTAATGCCCAATCCGTAGGTGTCTTTCCTGAGTTCAACGGTGAAGCGTTCCATCTCCGGAAGAGACTTGACATCGATCGTGTCCATGGAAAGAGCTGGTAGTTCTGGAATTTGTGCAGTAATGGGAATGACTGGAATAACTGAAACGGCCCCGATCGGAACTGGGTTTCGGACGACATCCATAATGAGACTCGGTCTCGTCTGAAACATCGTTGGACGACGATATCGTTAGTGGAGTTTAAATTGCGTTGCATATTAATTTGCTAAACGAACATTCAAACATCCAGCGTCCTATTCAAATACCTATATTTATCGAAGCAAAAAGTCGAACACGAGTTGGCAATGTGGTGTCTCGACTTTTATACTTACGTGGATTTCGATATCCTGATCATGAGTATATATACATCCGTTCTCCGAGTCTGCGCCATTGCGGAGATTTTGGTTGTAAGTTTCTGGTACACTGTGCTCGAGATGACGGTCCAATTCGTCGGGATCTCCGAGGATTTTCGTCGGAACGATAGGTGCGTGACTTCCAAGGGCCTAACAAATAACAAGGTTGCAACTATTAATGCTTAGCAGGATAGTAAAATTTCTTGTCTGTCGATAATTTTCGGCAGACTTTCAACGTTCCTTGCCATGACGAACAATATCTTGATGCAGATCGACGTAAAAGACTTCGATACCTGATAATCGGGTGAGGTAGGTTCGACTGGTCGTGCCACAACGAGCCGCACATGCGTCCCTGACTGTCGTAAAACCGCGGCTACTTGCTCGCTGCCCATTCCACGTAGATTAACATCGCCGATCTGCAAAATATGGTCACCGCTCTGTAGCCGGTTATCCTGAAAAATAGAATAATTCGATTCAATAAGTGGCGGCGTATTTCGAACGTTTTCGTAATTTTTTATATTGCAATTGACAATAGATTATTGATTGATTGAATTTGCAAATATCAATCAATATATCAATCAAATCAATCAATATTGGTTATTGATTGATTGAATTTCTGCGCAATGAAAATTTTTCCAAGAACTGCAAATAACATTGAACTTACACGGTCGGCAACTCCTCCAGGTAAAATGGTCTTGACAACGACTCCTGTACTTCGTCCACCAATAATCCCAAAACCGAGGCCGCTACCATCGTTGATCAGATTAATAACTTCCACTTGTGCCCATTCAGTGTTCAGCTGAAAAATGAATACACGATGGATAAATCTATGTTTCCATTACCGAGTATTCGGTTGAGTGTCTGTGAATGTCAGCGAGATTGTACGTTATTATATTAATGGATGAAAAATTGATGTTGTTGGACTTACCACCATGTCAGAGCCAGATTTAGAGGTGTCACTGATTGCGGAAGGACTTCGTTCGATCAGGAGGCCTCCGGGGGCTGGGAGCAGTGCTGGGGTGGTTTCGTGGGTAGCAACAGGCAACGACACCGAATGGTCTTTGTCAGATATAACTTGATTCCCCGGAGGTCCCGAGATAATGACAGAGCCAGTGTCTCCTGCTGCCACCGTCGAACTGGAGGCCGCGGATACCTCATCCGTTTGCAAAATGGTTCCAGTTTCTATAAAATAATTAAACAAGCACGTGTAATCTCGCTATCTGCTATGGAAATTGGAAATCGAAAATTCAGGTTCCCGGAGATTCGCCGGAAATACATCGACTTCGTTTTGAAAATTTAATTCGACCGGAAGATGACATCATACCGGAAATACGTGACTTCCGGTTTGAAAACTTCCTTCTTCGACCTGAAGTGACTTCATACTGGAAATACGTCACTTCCGGTAAAAAAAAAAATGAGATTGTCAATCCGGTAATGATGTATTTCCGGTCGAAAAATTAAATTTTAAAACCGGAACGCCATAATAATAATAATAACTTCTCGCCTGATGCACTCTATTTATACAGGGAGTCTTCATACCTGGGGCACTTCGTGCGACAACTAATTCAACAAGGCCGCGAGCCTTTTGAAGAATGGAGATAGCTTGTTCGTGAGATATATTGGAGTCCAGCGGCTGTCCATCAATGGCCAGTATTTGATCGCCCTCTATCAGTCGACCATCGCTACAACATAATTAAGAATGTAAATGAGACTAAATTGTATTGATCTCGTTGGGTTGAGTAGGAATTTTAATTTACTCCAATCACGAGTAGGCAGCGCTCGTACGTTTTTCGCATTCGTCGCATTACATGCAGTTCGAATAAAATAACCAACATTTTCTCCAAACTCTAACCATGCCCTGTGTCTCGTAAAAAAAAAAAGTATCGTCTCGGAACATTTTAATGAGAACTCTCTCATTGTTTCAACGATGTATTTTGCCGGCCAACTAAACCGACAGATGTGTCGAGCCAACCGGAGCGACGAACATGCGCAGTGAACGGCATCGTGTCACATCAATTTTGCGTCGACTTAACTCACGGCACATAATTTTTATGTAATTCCGCGAATTATTGCGAGACTCGACGCTCGTATCGGAGCATCCGTCGGAGGGATTTTATCGCAACCAGGCGAATTGAAAAGCTCGTATCCGAATTGTATTACAAAAGTCTCGTCGATAACCCGTTCCGATGCTCCGCTTCCGAGAACAACGACAATAAAGATTTCACTTCCGGTATATCGAAGCGTAACTTAACGGTAGTGTCCCTTTAAAAAGAAAGTCGTTTCTTTAAGTACTCGGCGTCGAGATGCTGCCGCCTCTCTCGACGGTGGCTCGTCGTGTCGTTTTTACTCTCATATCGTTTATTGTATTTTACAAAACGAAAGAAATGATAGCGATATTTTGGAAACTTTTGCTCCCCAGATCCACCTAATAAAATATGTACAATTACTCGTTTGCTGACTTTGTAACAAGTAAAGAAACATGCGACTGCAAACGCTATTGCACAATCACGAAGGTGTGTCTTTTTTTTACATGATTTTTACTCCATTTCCAAAAGTTCATTTCACTGAAAGCGAAAAAAAAATCATAAAAGCCTCTTTTCACGTTCATAGCGTGTCGTGAAAAATGTTCCCTCTATATGTAAGATGCGTTCATCAACCACGTGTGCGGATAAAATGCGAGTGCAGATTACAAACGGAGGTGAATTCGGTGTGCAATTTATTGTAATTCACAAAATCTGATGCACTAGTCGGTCTCATGAAAGTACGATGAGATACAAAATAGCGAGATAATGGAGCGTGGAAATGTGATGAGGATCGAAGCGGTTATTGGTTGCTCTAAAGACCTTTTTTTTTTTTTTTGCACAGCGTAAGATTACAAGCAATTTGTGCGTCGTGAAGTGAACTCACTTTCGGACCGGCGCCAATTTGCTTGTACAATTCACGTATCACGCGAAGCGCCCACGAAGTCACAGTTAATTTTATGCGAGCAAGTACTGAGAACTAACATGGTAACATTCGTGTATTTACAGTCACCGGAGTTTCGCTCGTTAAAATCACGTATGCATATTATTAAGACAACGTGTATCAACTGCAATGCTAACTTGTGTGCGATTTGCAATGTATGTAAATATATATATATTTTCTTTTCACTTTATTAGATGCTTTATGTGAACTTGTTTCGGAGGCGTTTCACGTGTTATTAGCGTAGGCCTGCGAAGCACCCTTGGTCAAAATTAAATGTATGAACTTCCGCAATGCCTAGATGTAGGTCGTCGTACATTTCTTGGAGCGGCGTGGACTAAGTCAGCGATCGATGCCGACGACATGGTCGTATCAAGTGCTGGTGCATTATGGACATCACGAGGACACTTCGGCGGTGTGAAAAAAATATATATATTTCGCGCTATATTCATTTCTTCGGAAATAACGGTTTACTCGAGACTAAAGCGTTGCCGCGATATCCGGGCATTGTGCTTCGGTTGTGGTGTTGTAATTTCTATCATTGCTGGATTAGCGAGCGCATGCTCGCTGCGGACGTCAGCCAGGTACGTACACACATTCCCTTACGGCGCCAGTATTCGGAACGAGAGTCTCATTCGCGACTCAGTGGTTCACAAACGCTACGAACAATACCGTTCGACAAAATTCTTCGGGGCTGATGTTCTTTTTTTATATCGCTTTTCTATATCGCGAAGTCTTTTTGGCGAATGAAAAATACCATTCTTTATGCCAATTAAAGACTACCGACAGATAGTATAAAAGCTCTTTAATTTATAAAGAAAATTGTCCTATGTGTGTTCTCCAAATTGCTCGGAACGATTTTTTACAGAATTCAATGCACGTATTCTGTCAATTTTAGAGATGTTTTTGAAATCTTAGAACTGACGAAATTCAAACTTTTTGTCGGTCGTTTTACGTGCGAAAAGCCTTTGGGACTCAGTTTCCTACTCTTTCTATTATCTCTACTGATTTCCCTCTTTTTAAGGCCGTGCATAATCAAAGACAATGCTGCAAACAAATATTTAATCCGCGTGCATGGCGCGGATTCGTAATCCATTCCATTTGATTGCCTATCAGATCGTTGCACTAATCGGTTTTCGCAATTTTAGCTGATTTATCGTAAGTTGGCAAATTTTTCAGCCTGCTGAACCGGCAAAGCACGACGACCTAATCACTTGGGTATAATTTTTCGTGTATACGAGTGAATTTGACTGACGCTTAAATGACTTACCATCCAGCAATTCCAGTAGTCTGAATCTCTTGAAGAAAAATCCCAAGTTCTCCTCTGTCAGTGCTTCTAAGTCCAACGACACTAAAACCGAGGCTGGTGCCCTCTGGTTTAAATAACTAGAATAACAACATGTATTTACTATACCGCCCTAATGTAAGAATGCACAGTAAAAAATAATTTCGTAAAATCGGAATACAAAGTTTCATAACAAATAATGTTGTTAAACAAGATACAAACTCGTTTGTATCTTGTTCAGGTTTGAATATACAAACCTATCCTTTTATTTCCTGCGTCATTAACAATTTTAGTTTTTACTTTTTTTTTGCAGAACTAGAGCCAGATAGTGCGATCGGAAAATAAAAAAATTAAAAAATTGTCGATGTTTGTGGACAATGAATTGTTGTAAAAAGTACAAAATCTTTTACAGTATGGTATTTGTTGGCACAGTGGGCCATCCATTTATATTGAAATCTTACGGAGAAAACGATTTAAAAAAATCATATTCTAAACATTCGAAGCCTCTATGTTGTAGCAAAAAAAAACTTATTTTATTCAGACTTCTATAAAATAGACCTTAAAGTCGTATTTATTGTTAAACATGTTAATCATTCCGCCAATTAAAGGGTCGACACGCAGTTTTTGCAGAAGGACCGCTTTTTTACGATGACGAGTAATTATTGGCGTTAAAGGCTTTTACAACTAAAAACGGGGATGAAAATTGCTCACCTGTATGGTGCACACCTGGCGACCCTTCGCCGCACCTTCTATAACTTTCTGGAATTCCTTGGCGTAAGTCGGCGTCGTTATCGGTGGAATGCCAATAGGGTCCGATACCATACTCGGACTCGTTACCTGTAACACGGTCAAACATGAAGCTGGAGGTGAGCTTTGTCAAAAAACGATACCGTACATCAATAATTATAATTTTTATAAATTCAATTCCTATAAATTCAATTCTTATAAATTCAATTCTTATAAATTCAATTCTTATAAATTCAATTCTTATAAAATCAATTTTTATACATTCAATTCCTATAAATTCAATTCTTATACATTCAATTCCTATAAATTCAATTCTTATAAATGCAATTTTTATACGCTCAATTTTTATAAATTCAATAAATGTTTTACCTGTGCACTTGTATCTTCACTGCTGCTGTGGGTCAATGGTGCGACAGGAACTCTTTGATCCTCCGTCTCGCTGCAGTCCTGATACAGACCCTGGTAAACATTGGCTGCTAGTGGTTCCAAGGGCGTGCTTGGTACCGACAGTTCCAGCTGACCACTAAGATTTATATCGAAATCGCCAGGTAAGATCGACGGGTGTTGACTGAGCTGGGCATTCAAATCCGTTAGGGAATCTTGAATGGTGACGATACTTCGGAACGTCGGGTCTTCCAGTAGACATACCAGAGCCTTTAAGTCATGAGTAATATGCATTTGAAATTTCGGATCGCCGCTGTCGTCAACGCGCTCGTGAATATGCTCCAATAAATGCAGCGCTGTCGACATATCTGAAAAATATTCCACAAACGAATTAGTCTATGACGACCAGGCAAATATAAAAACGAGAATATAACAAGCATCGTATTGATGGTACACGAAGCCTTGCGGTATTTCACATGCTTTCTTTTTTGTTTGTTTGCTTTAACTGATTCGATTGCTTATTCTGATTCGAGATTCAATCGTTTACAATCGTTTACAATCGTTTATAATCGTTCACAATCATTCACAGTCGTTCACAGTCGTTCACAATCGTTCACAATAGTTTACAATCGTTTACAATCGTTTACAATCGTTGACGATTGCTCACGATTGCTCACGATTGCTCACGATTGCTCACGATTGCTCACGATTGCTCACGATTGCTCACGATTGCTCACGATTGCTCACGATTGCTCACGATTGCTCACGATTGCTCACGATAGCTCACGATAGCTCACGATAGCTCACGATAGTTTACGATAGTTTACGATAGTTTACGATAGTTTACGATCGTTTACGATTGTTTACGATTGTTTACAACTATTCACAATTTCGAAGACTTGAACTTTGTTTACAATTATAAGAGTATCACAGCTCCTTAAATTAGTAATATCAGAATGAGAAAGTTAAATTTACCTGCACTTAAGGGCATGTTAAATATTCAAGGGAGATCCCACAAAGTCCAAATACCAGTGTGTAATGATTTCTCAGGGCTCTGAAACACAAGATGCAGTGTAATCAATGAATGATTGAATAGATTGAATACAAAATTGTGACCGGTTAAAATTTACGTCGTCATCTTCGCCCTCGTCTCTCTATTCCCGTCGCCACGATAGCCGTCGGGTGTCGGTCAATTTTACCTTTGATAACTCGAACGAGATAATGGGAGTGAAATAGAACGGGCGTAATGTGAGCGACTGCAGTACGCGACCTAGAGCGCAGTATATATAAACCGCGCGGCAGCAGACGGCTGAATAAGGACAACGCGATAGAATTCGACGCGGTAGCCCGACGCTTCTGGTCGATGGGTTTCTGACAAAATTACATTTTCGCCTGAAGCGCTCATTAACCGTTAATCTCTAAATTACGATAACAAAACCAGTCGATCACCCCGATCGATGTTGTTGAAAAGTGCACGAAAAGTATGTATAGTAACACTTGCCTATATAACTATAAATTGTAAACTTTCGTTCTGTAAATAATAATAATAATAATAATAATAATAATAATAATAATAATAATAATAATAATAATAATAATAACAGCAACAACAACAACAACAACAACAACAACAACAACAACAATAATACATGATAGCTCGGTGGTAAAAGATCAAAGATCTGTTACCACCATAGGGGGATAGCGCACATTTCGAAAAGATAGTGCATTTAGTCGTATACTATCTTTTCGGTTCTACTGTACTGTACTATCATGCAGAACTACTCTACTACTACAGTCAAAACAACAAAAAAAAATGTATATGGTTTACGTGTACAGCAAAAAAGTTTGCACCATTTACAACTTATTGCCAAACAAACGTCCAAACAAAAATTGTTAATGATACGGGAAATGAATTATTTAACATATTAAATTATTTAAAAAAATTATTTTTACGAATCTTCGTATTTCGATTTTACGAAATTAGTTTTTACATAGCCCAAGTAACAATTTTTAATACGTCACAGAAAAGTTGGCTTTCTCGTGATCGATAAAATGTTATCAGTAAATTGTCCCATTTTCGAAAGTTGACTCTGTGTCATGGGATAGCTTACCGATAGCATTTTGGCGGTGGTAAGTAAAGAAGCGGACAACTTTTCCGTGACTTCTTAAAAATTGCTGCTTGGGAGTTTGATATTGCATAACAGAGGTCTTTAATAAAAATGAAAATAAATTGAAAATAAAAAAATTGCCCTTTTCAAAAAAGTGCACACCATTAATTATTTCATCCTCTTTAATGTTACTTCTTTACGTATGGGAATAGCGCATATTTCGGCAAGACAGTATAATTTTAGGGATAGCAGATAATTAGTGGTGGCGATAACTCATACCGCAGAGCCCGTCCGCATGCGGATCCACTACGGCACGTCGATTGCTATAACGGCTCAGGGACGTCGAGAACGAGACGGATTGATCGCAAGAAGAGTGCTCCAGAGCGCGTTCCGCACTGGTCGATAATGCAAACAGAAATGCACTGCACTACTATAATCAAAGCAACGAAAAATAAGTATTTTGTTTACATAGTAGCGCATGCAATATTTTAATATTTTGTATCAGATGTTTTTACACCATCTGTAATCAAAATTAAGAGGAAAATAAAAAAACTCGCCACTGCAAAAAGTGCATACAATTATTTCATCCTCTTTCAAGTTAGTTTTTACATTCACTCATTGTTTGCTATACACATGCACTTTTAATATTGCATGAAGAGGTCTTTAAAGAATCTTTGATCGAAATTAAATTGAAAATAAAAAACTGACTTCTAAAAAAAGTGTGCACACTTAATTATTTCGTCCTCCATAAAGTTACTTTTTTACCTAAACTTTACTTATTCTTTGTTATGTGTATGCACTCTTTTTGCAGTTGGGAGCTTTTTTTATTTTCATCTCTTTAGCATTCCAGGAAATGTTAAACATGTTTCTAGACAATGATTTAACAGCCCATTTTTTTTTTATTTTAATGCTTTCTCCATCTACACACTTTACATTTACATTTGTGATAAGAAAGTAAAAACCTATAATTTAAATGTAGATAAAAAAAATAAAACCTGGAAGCTTCAATCCTCATTCCAGAAACAATTTTCTACAAATCAATAATTCCTACAATGACTTTGATTTCTACGATATGAATTACGACTTGAATACATTTGTTTTTGTCTATACCGGATAGCTTTTCATCTCGCTTGCAGAAGCTCCGATGAAAACAAAAAAAAAATCTCTCATACTGTTTTGAAAACTTGACTCAAAATGGGAGCTTGTTTCTTGCCATTCGGAGGAGGCAAATATACACAGTATGCAAAACGCAAACAATGTTTTCTTTACAAACAAAAAAAAATTTTTTTCATACAAAATTGTGAACCAATTTCTTTGCTACGCTCTTCCGTCTCTCTATTCGAAAACTGCATTTTCTTTATTTTTATTTCTATATTGCGACGCTACGCAGTTCTACCATGCTACAGAAACACATCCAAACATTAACATGAAAATTTTCAAAATTTCTTTTCATCAACAAGGAAGCTTCTTCCATGTTGATGAAAAAAATACTGCCATCGATTGACGGATTTCGTAAGTCTGTTTCAAAGAACGAACAATTCAACCAAAGAATGTGAGTTCAGCAAAATTGCGATACGATTTCAGCATCGCCCAAGGACAAACAAAAGCGTACTCAACAAATATTCACCTGCAACAAACGGAAGACAGGTTAGACTTTTTTATTCTTCGGCTCGTCGAATGAAAGCTGCGTCGCTGCACAGATCCGGCAATTCGCAGCTCGTTCGGCTGAACAAGCGCTATCCACGACAGCGTCAATAGCGCACTCCGCCAATTATAACTTCGCGTAAGTTATAAAATGTTTTTGACTGACAGGTGAAGAACGAGCTTCCACAGTCAATACACAGCTGATCGCGTCGAGTTACGTTAAGCTGTATTTGCAATAAGTCCAACGGACGGACGAACGCGGCAAGGCTGGCTTCACATGATGAATCTTTAACTCGCCGTGTCGTGTTTTACTCGCATAACCAATCACGGATTCACCAGCTAATTGCGCGCCACCAATAAACATCGAACGACAACCAAACGATTATTAAACGCCAGAAGACGTTGCAAAGTCTAAATTGTCGGGACAATTTTACGGAGTTACAACTTGTCAGCTGGCCCGAGTTTCACGACAGTGGCGAGCTTCTTGCGTTCCTTCTGTCCGGGGCTCCAGCCGAATCGAAAGAGACAGACGCTTCGTTCGAGCGCCTCGAGCTTTATTTACGCTCCACGTGACCGCAGCCTCGACCCGACCAGTCTCGACTGTCACCAACCTGCTCAGGCCCGGCTCAAAAACCTCTCCACAAATTAAAAAATCCTGACTGTTGCCTCGAGCGCGAAGCTGCTGTTTGCTGCTGTTTACAGCGATCATGGGCTCGGATCACACGCACAGACGATGGAGTCATCTGAGAAAGATCTTGGAGAGATCCGGACCGTTTTGCCGTCCGGACTTCGAGCCCTCTCCGGACACTCTCCAGTTCTTGATGGAGAACTGCAAAATATTGGTCATCGGAGCCGGCGGATTGGGCTGCGAGTTACTTAAAAATTTAGCTCTTATGGGCTTTCGGCAAATCCATGTTATAGACATGGACACGATCGAGCTGTCCAATCTCAATCGGTAAGTCAGATCGCGCAAAAAATTTATCGTAATTTTCGACGAGCTCGAAAAAAAATGTATTTTTTTTTTTTTCCGAACAGGCAGTTTCTCTTTCGTCACAACGACCTCGGCTCGTCGAAAGCTGAAGTCGCGGCCAGATTTATAAACAACAGGGTGCCCGGCTGCAATGTCGTGTCTCACTGCGAAATGATCCAGGACAAGGACGAAGCGTTCTACCGGCAGTTTCACATCGTCGTCTGCGGCTTGGACTCCATAGTGGCCCGACGCTGGATCAACGGAATGCTTCTGTCGCTTCTGGTTTACAAAGACGGCGAGCTGGACCAGAGCAGCGTCGTACCGATGGTCGACGGAGGGACCGAAGGGTTCAAGGGCAATGCCAGGGTCATTTTGCCGGGCTTGACGGCGTGCATCGAGTGCACGTTGGATCTTTATCCTCCACAGGTAAAAATTAAGGACTGTCGAGGCCGGTCCGTAGTTTCCTGAAACAAAATAATTTATTATAGTATTTATTTATGTAATTCTTTTTTATCTGTTCGTTTTTTTATTTTGTGTTTTTGAACATTTTTTACAGTTTATTCATTTTGCTTCCACAAAGAGGAAGCTTCGGTTTCATGAGAAAAAAGATCTTGAGATTTTTATGAAAATGTGTTCAGACTGTTCCAAAACATTGGAAAATTGTATTTAGAACAAATTTCTCAATGTGTGTATGTGTGTGTGTGTGTCTGAGACCCAAAAAATTGAAACTCTTGTAAGATGAGAACAGCTTAAGCTATCGAGCTGAAATTTCTAAGGTAGAGGGGCGAATCCTCGATGTTTGGTCAAATTTTGAACAAAATGCTTTCAGTCATAAAAATTTTACACGATTTTGAACTTCGCTAAAAAAGCTGGGCGCACGTTAGCTCTTATAATTTTTTAGCTATCGGGCTAAAAAGTTGTAAACAAAGGCATTATTATCGACTGACGATCCCGATTTAATTTAGCATGGATAGATCGAACAGTTTAAATTTTACAAAATTTTGAATTATTTGAATTCAACGAAAAATTAGTATTTTCCTTCCGACGCGAGTTTCCGTATTAAATATTGAGTTAAGAGTAAAATAAGTGTCAGATTCATGACCAGTAGAAAAAACCACATCTTTGTAGCGAATATTACAAAGATTGGTTCGATTATTTTTTTTGCCGCAAAGCTTCAAATCAAATGATTTTTCATAGAAGCTTTATACACAAAAGAACATTTGACGAAAAAGCTTTGTGAAAATCTCAATTTCCAAGCTTTTTAAATTTAATTAATTTCTTTATTTATTTATTATTATATAGAATATATAATTATGTGTTCTTTCTAACAGAACAAGCTATTCAACAGAGTGTTTGGCTCGCACACAGGTCACTTATCCCTTATGCACGATAGCGAACACTCCGCGTTTGCCGGAGCACTGCATAGAGTACGTGAAGGTAATTCAGTGGCCCAAGGACAATCCGTTTGACGGCATAATCGACGGAGACGATCCTCAACACATAAATTGGATTTACGAGAAGTCAATCGACAGAGCGACGCAATTTGGTATTCGAGGACTGACGTACAGACTAGTCCAAGGGGTGGTCAAGAATATAATCCCTGCCGTTGCTTCTACAAACGCGGCGATTGCGGCCACGTGTGCAACGGAAGTTTTCAAACTGGCCACCAGCTGTACCGCATCTCTGAACAATTACATGGTACGCGATCTGCACAGATATAACATTCGACCTGCTTGCATTCTTCGCGTAAGCGGCGAAGACCGAGTAATTTTAAATATTTTTCTCAGGTAATCAACAACTTGGACGGCATCTACTCGTACACTTACGAAGCCGAGAAGAAATCGGATTGCTTGGCTTGCAGTCAAACACCGAGAGAGATCGAAGTCCCCAATGCAAACGTAAGACTGAAAGACTTGATAGACTTGCTGTGCGAGAGGGCCGATCTGCAAATGAAAAATCCCGGTCTGACTGCAAACGTCAAGGGAAAAATGAAGACTCTGTACATGCAAACCGTCGCGAGCATCGAGGAGAGAACGAGGGGGAATTTGACGAAGACTCTGGCGGAGTTGGACCTCGAGGATGGCACGGAAATCAACGTGGCCGACGTAACGACACCGAACACGATAGTGTTAAAAATTCGTTTTCAAACCCGGGATATCGACATGGAATGATAAAAAAACGGTCTAGATCGAAGCAACTTGTACGAATGAATTACGACGATTTCTATTTTGATAAGCGGCGTCGGATTTGAAATAATGGAAGATATCAATAAACATCCCTCTGTAAATACCGTTCAGTATTTATACATTTACGTATTCATACATTTTTCCTCACTCGAGTTCGAACGATAAGGCTGCGGCAAATGGGTTACGCTAAAATTCTTGCTCAACTCGTGTCACTAAGTTGCTGCTGTGTCTGTCGCGAAGCGAACGGAGCTTGATTAAGTGTACTGAATGCCGTTTTGAAACTCCAGACCGCCGAGGAAAAACATGGTGGCCACGGTCAGGGAAAACTGGGAAAACCGAGAAGTCAGGGAAAAAAATCTTGGTCAGGGAATCAAGGAATTTTAACATTGGTCAGGGAAAAAGTAAATTGTCGTCGAACCTTCTATAAATAAATAAGGAGTAAATAAAAAGGAGACTTAAAAAAACATTGAGAAAATTTGGAAAAAGAAAAAATCGAATTAAACATTAATTGAATAAGTAGGCATTTTCATTTGGATAATTAATTTTTTTCATACAAGTCGTTAGAAATTTGGTCAGGGAAAATTTTTAATTGGTCAGTGAAAAGTCAGGGAATTTTTGTCCGGGGGAAAAACGACCACTATGAAAAAGCAAATTGTCTTTCCCTGGGGAATCTGCAGATGCAGGGAAAGGCGATTTTTATTTTCCCCGGCGGTCTGCGATTTCAAAGCGACATTCAGTACAGTTTTTGTTACCGACGGCGATATTTCATATCACCTTAAGACTGAGAAGATAAATCTATTTTTGCGCGAATCTGTATCAACGCTTTTCGTTAGTTAAATAATCGCTTATTTGATCTACTGTTCGCCAATAATAGATATTCGTAGCTAGTAAGTGTCGGCAAGATACGGTATAAGACGAGATAACTTTGTATTAATACAAATACACTGGTTACAATATTCGGACGTATGCACGTTTTCAGTACAAAAAATATCTGTCGTGTGACATATTTCGATGTCATATGTAACGGTATAAAACTGGATAAAATGGCTGGATAATATTTCAGTTCGTTATACCCATTAGAATTTTTCATTAAAAAATACACTAGTCAATAGTAGCGAACGGATGACTCGAGGGGGATTTTCCGCCTGGAATACATATTGTCCGTTGTTATTCGAGTAATATTTTTCGTTCGGTCAGGGAAATTATTTTTACGAAATAATCAGAGGCTATTGTTATTAATTTGTTTTTTTTTTTTTTATGAATATTCCCAAAGTCGACACTCTTTCCAATTTTACAATTTAATAACTAGTAGATGTTTTAATGTCAAACTGCTCACAACTAAACGCTGAATAGAGTATTGTAATCGCCGCCCGATAGCGAAGGTCCTGCGAAGTAAATCGTGCAGTCGGATTTGAGCTATGCTGTATGCCACGGATGTTATAAGAAAAAGAAAAAAAATGATAGTCACGATAACACAAAGTGCGCGGTAGATTGGATTTTTTTTAGTTTTCCTAGAAGAAGCCCTCAAAATGACTGCACGTTTATCCCGAGCATAATTTATCAGAGTGCAACATCAATACTGTTTAGTCAGCTAAGCAATTAATTAATTGTACAGAAAATGAAGTAAAGTTTGACGATGGGGATCCGGATGCATAGTAGTCGATATTGATACACAGTTAATCTTGACACTTTCGAAGGTAAAAACTCAATAAAGGTATTCGCGATAACAAATTATCGCGAAGCGTTACGATCTTCGTCCCTCTGAGGGTCTTTGAGTTTAGACTTTAGCGAGATTAGCCGAATGGACCTCGCACCAATCGTTACAATGGCCTAACGGAAAAGTAAGGTGAGTGCAAAAATCATGTCAGTAAGTTACGGGGGGGAGGGGGTGCATCGATTTTCTGTTAAGCCTTAGCGTCGACTTCCATTGCAACTTCGCCGACTGCCTTTTCGGCCTTCTTTTTCTTCCTCTTTGCGGATTTGGGATTCGCCGAAGAGTTCAAGAGTGTCTGCAAACAAATTCCATTTAATTATTTAATAATGTTTCGTTAAAATTTTATTTCACATAAATTAAAAAATAATACGACAGAAAGTAATATCAAAAAGATATTTACCTTTAGCTCCTGGTCATCCACAACGCAATCCGACTTGAATGAGTCAAGTTCGAAAGGTATTCCCGTAATTTTGTGAGGCCCGTTCGGCATCAGCAATACTGTGAACTTGAACTGTGCCGCGTATTCGTTTGGTTTCTCGTACAAAACCTGCACATAGAAATCATCGATAAGAACTTCAGAGTATGAAACTTAATCCATCGATTGCGATTCGTCTTGTTAAACGAATCCTCGCATGCGTTACATATTAATATAAATGCATTGTTATTGTTATAAAAAATTTAATCGAAAATTGTAAAATCGAAGGTCATAAAAAATTAAGTTGAAAAATGAAACTTGAATAAAAAAAAATGAAAACTGTATTACCTGGAACGGTTCGATTAATCTATGATTCACACACTCGACAACAGCCATCTTGGCTTTCTTCTCGTCCTCGAATGTACGTAGATTGAAAGGCATCAGACCGTGTTTGTGGGTCACTTCGCAATAGAACATGCGGGATGTTTTCAGCTTCAGCTGATAGGTCTCCTCCGTTTTTTTGTATATGGTGACACGGGTGTCCTGTTCCCGACCTACGCCCTCCCCCGTGCTGACCAGAACATCCATGGCATACACCTAAGAATAAAAAATTATTAAAACGTTAATAAACATTATAAAACGTTATTAAAAAACCGATTGAAAATTTAATCCAAAAAGATCGACATTTTTTTTATTTCTCCTGCAGTTGAAGACTGTTCGGAAACGTGGACCACATTATTCTAAAGATATCTGCCTGAGACTGAATTTCAACAAGTCAATTTTTGTATTTTACATCGCATAAACTTTGCTCGAGAAATTTCACTTAGACAATAAAATTCTATGAGTGAACAATCTTTTTTTCTTCCTAAAGCAGTGCACTGACAGAGATTTGTCAAAGATAAAATTTCATATCATGAACATATGATATGAAAATATGATCTTTAGGATCGTGCGACAGCCCACGTTGAAAATGACGGTATGATAGAATCGTTCTGTCCTATAGGACAGAAAACGCGGTCTTCGAGAGGGTAAACGATGAACGCAGAGACAACACTCACTTCGTGAGTCTCAAATGTGAACTTCTCGTGTTCCTTCTTCTGCGCGTCATTGGGATTTTGTATGATGGTCTTTTCACCGTCAATTTTGAACTGTTTAAGCTGGTGGCTCAACATTCCCTCTATCGGCTTGCAGTTGTAGGCACCGCAGATCTTCTCGACCGTTCCCGTTATCGAGTACGTCTGCAAAGATAAAAATAAAATAGAATATCATTCGGATTTTTGGAAATTGTAAAATTGTTTCCATCTCGAAAATACCTCGGTCCCTGGCTTGAGAAGCCTCAGAGCTGCCTGAGATGCGTAGTGGGCGGCCAATACCACATCGGCCTTCCTACCGGTCACCTTCTTTTCGGGGGATGAGCCTATGACAATCGTATGCGCGACGACTGCGATGAAACCATCCACGTGCGCTCCAAGATCCCTGCAAACATTTATTCGTGAGTTTATTTATTTATATATTTAATTCATGATACACGGGCAGAGCCCATTTCCTCAGCGTTAGGTTAAACGTACCCGAAAAAAAAAACCAACAGCGCAATTCAATTAATCAAATAAAATAAAATATAATAGCTCCAAATGAGTTCACTAAAATATAGCCTAAATAATCGCAACAAAAAATCCAAAAATAAAAGGCGAAAGAAATTAAGTCCTGGTGCGAAGAAAACAGAGATTACAGAAACCAAACAGTAATAATTTTAAACAGTGCCGCGCTATTTAATTCGAGTTCATAGGTCAAAAGCTTCGCGGGTATTAATCATTTTTAACGCTCCCTCGTGACTCCATAATCTCCATTGGTATTTCGTAAATAACAATAATGATTTTTATATTATTAATAAATTGTGGTTTTTGTTTTGTTTTGTTTTTTTTTTTTTCAATTACCTATACAACACTCGAAATTCTCTCTTGCTTCCTATCAGGTCCACTTATCAGGTGGAAAATGAAACAAACAACGACAGTGTTGCTCAATCGTGTCTGCCGGTGTACTTACACTTTTACCATATCATCCTCTTTTAGAATGAGATCTGGCTCGCTGGCGATTGGAGAGAAGTGGCAGATGCAGTTGTTGACCGATATGCAAGTCGGGAAGGCGATACCCTTCTTCAAGTCTTTTTCTTTCTTGAAAACCTTGCTCGTCTCCTCCAGCAGTAGCTTGTCCCCGTACTCACAGGCTTCCCTTACAGACGCGCCAGCGACGCATTTGTCCAAAACTTGTTTCAAGACCTCTGAAAAAAGCAAAATTACAGACTTTAATGATGTTCCTTCAAGCCATGCTCAGCCCCCTTCCTCTAAGATAATTTTCAAGTGTGAATTCGGTACAAAATATTAAAGGTCTTAGTCTGACATCAAAGATTCGGCGGAAGAAAGAGCATCATTTTCCATCAGTCGTTTAACTTATATATTCATGATTAAGACTACACTGTGAAAAAAAATGGTACATTTAATGCACTGGAAGGAAGTTTTTATGCAAAGATTGGTATATTCATTTTAATGCACAATTGTGATGAAAAATTAATAGACCATTTAATAGTATGGAATAATTGTGCAATCAAATTAAAGTTAATTATTTCTTAAGTTTTTAATATACTGTACGTTCATTTTTCATCACAATTGTCCATGACATAATTTTTGTTTTGTTTTTTATATATTTTTTTTCTTTGTACGTAAACACAAAACATTTAATAACTTGTTAAAATGTAAAAAGGCATTTTCCCGTCGGCTACTGTCAATAAATAAATAAATAAATAAATAAATTAATTAATTAAATAAATAATACATTGTATTTACCAGTTTATGCAAAAAAACCTCCAGTAACAGTACATCAAATTGAATACAATTTTTTTTTTAGTGTAAGCATGAGTTTTCTTTGCATGTAATGTTATTGATAACAACCGATTGTACAAAAGTTCCAGTTATGGGTGTGAAAGGTCTACACAGGTCTGCAAGATACCAAAGGTTGAGAATACCAAAATATTGGACAGCCATGCCAAAGTTTCTATAAAACATAAAAATTGCCCCAAAAGTAAAAAAGAACATTTGATCGTACAATGGGCTGATATTACCCAAAGTACATGCAGGGCGGAGACATTCTTTTTTACTCTTACATTTTGTGCACAGTAAGAAGTTCTCTGATATAAAGAATTCAGAGTGATCGGGAGAACGATAACAAGCGATCATACAGGTCGCATTCACGCGTTCAAAACGTCAATATAGGTCTATTAATAATATATAAATAAATATGCTCATGCAGCTATGGAGACTTTTCCTAAATCCATTTTTCCTAAAGCTATATGATATTATTTGATAATTTGATATTTTTCTTATCATAAAAACTATTATTTGTAGAACGTATATAAAACTATGTGAAACAGGCTGGTTCCCATAAATAAATAAATAAACAAATAGATCTGTAAAGTACCGTAAGTTGAGAGTGTGGCAATGTCGGGCAGCCAAAGTTACAATGAAATGTGAAAATTACTCAGAAAGTAAAAAAAAACAAATGTATATTTGTACTCTACGATGAAATTATCACGTGTGACCCGATGTTTCACAAAAAACATACAGGACCGACCCACTTTTTTACTATCCCATTTTACCCACGATTAGAAGTTCCCAGATACACAAGATTCAGCCGAAACAAAAGATCGATAACGAGCGATCGTACAAGGTTCGCATTTATGGGTTTGGAAGGCCTGCATAGGTCCGTAAAGTACCGAAAGTCAAGAATACCAGAATGTCTGTCAGCTACACCAAAGTTACAACAAATTATGAAAAGTACTCCGAAAAAAAAAGTACATTTATTCGTACTCTACGATGGACCTGCGGTCCGATATTTCGCGAGATACATGCGGGGAGGGAGACATTTTTTCAACTGGCACATTTTTACACATGGTTAGAAGGGACAAACCGCGGACGCGGAGTCGAATGCCGATTATCGTTAGTCACGAGGACGTGAACGTCGATTGTATTATGACAATATTTCGTCCGATGTGCGATACGCAACATTGATATTCGCTTTGAAATACGGTTCGAAGACTTCTAATGTACGACGGTCCACATGGCGAGTGGTGGCCGGCATTGGACAGCCACATTCCATATGGCTGAGGGAAGAATCGGCTGGAAATCGAGAACAAGCAGGCTCCCGACGGGCATCAATCGTTTCCCCCGGCTCTTAGGTATTTGACGTATCATTTTCTTACGGTTCACGATCGCTCCGGCCATATTATACTTGGTGACAACCAAGTCTTCGGCGATGGTCTTCTCAGCTTCATCTTTGTCCGCCATAGCTTTAGCACAACTGTGATTACTGTGAGCAAAGAATATGGATATCATAGAAGCGTACTTCCCATAGCCCACTTGAAGCCAAAAAGTTGGGGTGATGTCGACGAGCTTATCACCCCAGTGGTAAGATGTCGCTACAGTAGCGTGCGAGTGTGTATTGTACATGTGGCCACATGCACAATACACACTCGCACGCTACTGTAGCGACATCTTACAACTGGGGTGATAAGCTCGTCGACATCACCCCAACTTTTTGGCTTCAAGTGGGCTATGGGAAGTACGCTTCTATGATATCCATATTCTTTGCTGTGAGCTATATGTACGAGCGGTCACGTGACCGGGAATTGACCATAACCACTTCCGAGATCCGATATAGAATTAAGTCTCATTCACAAGGGAAAAATTCACGGCGAAAGGAGAACCGCCTTTACTGAGAGATCGAAAGCAGACGTAACTTTCAACGCTAAATTTATAAATGTTAATGTATTGTTAACGAACACATTCCACCAAGAACATGCTAAGTTTGGTTTTGTTGAAAATACAATCAATCGGGTGGATTTCATTTACAAGTAACGTAGCCGGTACAAATGGTAGCTCGTATAATTTACCTGTAAATTGACGACGCTACTTTCGGGACGGCAATAGTTACTGCCTTAAATCTAGTATTCGGGAAAAATAAAATCTTGTTGTCGGGCGGAGCGAAATTCCTTATTAATTAAACGCAGCCTTAAGCTCCGTTTGAGATCCCAATAACATCCTTCGTTAACGCTATGTTAATGTTTGGCTACACTAAGGCCACAATAACGTTACGATAACGGTAACGCTACGGTGACGAAAATCAAATTATTTATTTGTTTTTCCTAGATGGCGGTTGGACAATTTTATTTTTCGATGAGTAACGTCATACCTGAAATATGTCACGTGCGGTTTGAACATTTAATTTTTCGGCCGGAAGTCACGTTATAGAGGAAATACTTCACTTCCAGTTTGACAATTTTATTTCCGGAATCGGAAGTGACGTATTTCAGGTATGACGTCACTTCCGGTCGAAAAATAAAACGTTCAAACCGATAGTGATGTATTTCTAGTTTGACGTTACTTCCGGGAGAAAAATAACATTTTCAAAGCCAAAGTGACGTATTTAATTTCTCGCACGCGAATTTAACTTCTCGCACGCGAATTTTACTTCTCGCATGTTAATTTTACATGCCGCACTAGTGCGAAAAACTCCGACGCATGCGCATGTCTTACAGTCGCGAAAAGTCACATCTCCTGCGTTTGTTGCATAAAGTAATATGTTGAAAAATGTATCGAATAAAAATAATCTGATCCGCGTTACCGTAGCGTCAGCGTAGCGTAACGTTATCGTGGCGTTAGTGTAGCATAACATAGTGTTAACGAAAGATGTCATTGTGATCCCACCCCTAGTAGTTTGTGGTAGTTTGTCAAAGTACTTGTTATGCTCCACCGTTAGTGAAACAGCTAAGAATGAGTCAACCGTTCGCTCGCTTTTCAATTTAACGAAAAGGGTGCGGTGCCGCGTCCGAACTCACATTTTGACGTATATAATTACAGTGACGTTCGATTATTAAGGAATTTTAGATGACGGCGCGAGGCCGTGGTGTGACAGGTCATGGGGGCCTGTCTTGGTCACTGTTTTGCCAAAGTAACAAACCCCTTCACGTACAGGTTAGTGCGCCGATCGACGTACCTTAATGACATAAAACTAATTCGTCACCGCCCGACAAACATTGCGTGCTAATTGAATTTATGGAACACAAAAATATATATTCACAATGTACTGCAACATACTTGAACGTTATTTCGCTTGCATTCGAGGTATCACAGGCATACCAGCATGCCCTTCCAAGAGGACGAACCAGTTGAGGTAGGCGAATCGTTTGCACAAAATCTTTGTTACGCGATTATTAAGAGAAAAAATAAATTTTTAACTGTGAAGGTATCTTGGTTCAATTAAGGTTTACCCGTTAACCAATGACGACGAAGGAAGTACCGCACATTCGGGGACATCGAAGAGGTAAGCCGAACAGACTGTCGGATGTACCTTAATAAACCTGTAAACAAAGTAATAACAAAACTTTTCTCTTCCTTGTGTGGATAGTTTATTGTCGTTGCTCTCCTTGAAAAGATTTAAGGTAAACTTGGCTACATTTAATACGTGTATCACGGTCTGGATTTGATCGGTTTTTTCCTGTCGTATCGAGCAGAGGCTATTAGCCGAACGTACTTTAATCGTAACTGTGCTCCAATTTCATTTATCGCTGAAATTAATTACTTTGTAGAAAAAACATTGCGTTTCTGTCTCTTTGGAGTTGGTCGAGGAGAACAATTGGTCCAGAGCTTTCAACAAATACTCTAGGCTCAAAACTAGAAACGATGCATCCACAAGGTAATATAATAATATAGTAATAACAACAATCTAAAGTAGTATACTATAACTGTACAATATTAAGTAATATAGGGTAAGTCACGGTAATATGGTATTATTTGATGAAAATAGGAGGTTTAACATAAAAAAATATCTTACATTTTTTGTTGTAAACAATTCTAGAAAAATTGAACTGAAGTAATTCACTCAGAACTTTTGATATTTGCGATTGGCGATATCACCCTGACACTACAGGTGATACGGACATAATTTAATGAAAATTGGAGGTTTAATGTTTTAAGAAATCTTTGAATGTTGGTTGTAATCAGCTCTAGAAACATCGATCTGAAGTAATTCACTCAAACCTTTTGATACTTGCGGTCGGTCATATCACCCGGACACTACGGGTGATATGGTCATGATTTAATGAAAACTGGAGGTTTAACATTAAAAAATACCTTTAAGTTTTGATTGTAACCAACTCTGGAAACATCAAACTGAAGTCATTCACTTAGAATTTTCGATATTTGCGATCAGTCATATCACCCGGAGGCTATGGGTGATATGGCCATGATTTAATGAAAATTGGAGTTTTAACATTAAAAAATACCTTAAAATTTTTATTTTAACCAACTCCAGAAACATCGAATTGAAGTAATTCACTCAGAACTTTTGATATTTGCAATCGGCCATATCACCCGGACACTACGGGTAATATGACCATAATTGGCCAATAGTGGCCAATTAGACCTAGAGAATCGTATAGGAAACGCACAAAACATGTCTTAGTACATTTTATGTTGTCTGGATGAACTACAGAAAGATAATAATTACCTCCGTCAAGTGTTTCAGATGCCGATAAACGATATTATAGGCGGCGATATCACCCTGACTTACCCCAATATAACTGTAAAGTATAAAGTAACACTGTAAAAATAATACTAGAACTGTACAGTGAGTTTATAGAGCAAACGAGCATAGAAAGTAGTTCGTATGGAATTACAATGCCAATTTCTCAGGATTTCACATTATTCGATGACATTGTCCTTAAAATGTTGCTTAAAATAATTTAATTCAACGTCCGAAACCGCAGCGAAAATGTATCAGTGTATCAGGAAAAATAGCGACTGTCCACTCGTCAATCTCTTACTGTAACAGTGTAGGGGTAATTCTCGATCGGTAACAAGAGTTTTGCGTAACCGGAAAATTATAAGACATGCCGACTGAGTCGACGACGCGCTTGATGGATCGTCATTCGCAGATCGTATATTTTTTGGAAATAAGGCAAGCTCGATCGAACGCTTTTTGCCCAAAATGCTCGTCCAGCTCACCTTTTTCTCCGAAATATTTACGATTACTGATAAGCGTTCGGTCGAGACTTCAAGCTACGTTTTTTTCAAGAAATAATTTAATAGGTCACTGTTTATTAATAACAAGTGCTTAATGTAACA
Organism: Amblyjoppa proteus; assembly: GCA_963922035.1. Taxonomy (NCBI): domain Eukaryota; kingdom Metazoa; phylum Arthropoda; class Insecta; order Hymenoptera; family Ichneumonidae; genus Amblyjoppa; species Amblyjoppa proteus. The sequence continues at coordinate 12,165,284 of OY998233.1, forward strand.
CAATTTTTCTTAGCTCTGGTCTAAACACCCCACCGCAAACCCTTGACGCAAGAACCCTGCTAAAGCATCAAGGATACGTCTCTTCTACTCCCGCGTCTTCCCTGGACCTCGAGTGGGAGCACGAAGGTTCGACAATGTTAACGCCTCGTGCCAGACTCTCCGTTGACAAAATGCGTTGGTCCGATTTTTCAGTTATGCCATTGGTTGCAGTGTACAATCTCGAGGTGGAAAGTGCAAAAAGTTCACCGTCTCGCAGCTCGACGAACGCTAGCCCGCCCTCGAATTTAACCGCTTCGCCATGGTCCAGAGGATCAACCCCGAACAGCTTAGAATGGGACCCGGTCGAGGCAGATATCACGTGTGTCGATGTTGAAACTGAACAATTATTAACGGAAATTGAGAGACTAGCCAGTAGGGCGCTCAAGGAGACAGGCGAATGGACTGATACTAGCTGATGATTAAAAAAAAGTAAAAAAAAAAAACGAATTGCCAATTGTAAGTAACGCGGCTAATTGTATTTTTGTATTCCGTTGATACATACAGACAGATATACGAAGCGCAGTAGAGGATATTTAATGAATATTTCGGGTACTGTTGCGATCGAAATATTGGCATTCATTGTTTTTGTATATATTTGAACTAGCAAAGATGTCGTGTCTCGGTGATAAAACCGCGAAATCATATCCGCTTTAAGAAATGTAATCAACCAAAGTAACACCAATTAAAATGCCACGCGAAATCCCTCGGGGCTGAGGTTTACGTCGACTTTTATTAAGATTTAGGATTCAATTACCTGTGAGTGGTTACGCAATAAAGGTGCGATTACGATACTGGGCGAACCGTGAAAAAGGCTTTTTCTCTTAAATTACTTGCTGCATTTTGTGAAGCGTCGTTACAAAATCAAATTATAAGTCACTGCTTTGAGTGAGATAAGAACGGTGGTCAGTACTTGTAGCCTGTGCAGCACATGCACATTTCCGAGCATTATGCACTTCTAGTCGACCCGCGAAAAAACACTTTTCTTAAGTTACATGCTGCATGCTGTGAAGCGACGTTACAAATCTTCAAACTGTCCAACTTGAATATCCGAATGCAAATTATAAGCCACCGCTTTGAGTGAGATAAGAACGGCGGACAATACTTGTAGCCTGTGCAGCACATGCAGATTTCCGATCGCTATGCGCATTGCAACGCAGTCATTATTCGTATTATTCGTACGACAGTGGAGTCGAAACGCGCGCTTTACAGGATTAAGGTAACGTGGCAGGTGAGGTTTTGCCTCGATATATTTGCACGCACGCACGCACATTCTTTCGAAATGTGATTGTTTTTTTTTTTTATGTTTCTGGAACATTCTGAAAATATGTATGTGAAAAAATTTCGAAAAACAATTTGTTTCTTTTTTTTTTTTTATGAAATCAAATCTTCCTTGAAGTGCCTGTACAGTTATGGTGTAATAGCTCAAATCGTTTTATTTGGGTTCCATCGATGATGATGCGCAGTGAGACCATCGAATAGAAACTTTGTTTAGCCTTAGAGATATTTTTGTAAAAGGTCATTAAGTAATTGTCACATGTATCGTCCGCTATGGCTGTACGTTGACTGGAATAAACGTGGAAAGCATGTTATTCAAACGGCTCGATGGTATATTGTAATAAATACATAATAAAGATATAATAATCATAGTAATTATATTTGGTTCGAAGAATGAAAATTGATTTCCAAGACTAAATCAATAAAGACTAGGAGAATACAATAATATTGAACAAAAAAAATATATATATTTCTCGGTAATCAGAAACTTGCAAACTTTACGAACCGCAAAGACGGTAGCTCGAAGTGTCCCTTTTCCTGGGCATAGACGCATTATTTTTTTTGAGTATAGACGATTTGGGATGTTCTAACATTATCTATAAATCCGAAATTTCTAATAAAGAACAAGTTTCTTTAATCGTGTATAAAATTTTCTACGTTTTCGTAACAAGCTTACAGATTTTTTTAAAATTATATATTCTGTGAACAGTCGATCGGACAAATTAAACGAAGAACAATCGTCGTAGAACGAGTAAAATAATCGCCGAGAGCAACGAGGCGATGAGGATACTCCAAAACAGGTCATTGGGAGAGGAAACGGTTGCGAGTTGCTGATTAACGATGATATCTGCCTGAGCTTGATCCGCATTGTCCACAAGCTGCGAATCGACGTGCCGATGCCTAATTTCCGGCTGCACGGTGCTGGCCGATTCAGAAGCGAATGCCGATTCGGCCGATGGAGTCTCCTCCGCCTAAAATCAATCGGACATTTTTGCAATCTGAGAAAATCGACTTATATTTTTTTTTCGTTTCAAACGGGAACTACAATTTACCTTCAGGGCAATTGTATTCAGCATGTGCTGTTCCTCTTGCGTAATTGGCTGCTTCGGTCCATTTTTCGACAACAAATCTGCGATTTTACCGCAACTGTCGCACTGCCAATTTAACGATCTGCGGTACATAAAAAAATCCATAATTTCAGTTACGTGTGATCGAACAACACGGAACACCGCGAAAACCGACCGACCTCGAACCGGTCGAGCGAACACTGCGGTCGGTAACGAATCGCCTTCACCATTTTTTTTTCTCCGAGACTATTAATGTTTTGGACAAAAGCAAACTACGCTTCTGTGCGACTAACTATCGCCTACGAAAATCTAATTTGTTTTCGCAAAATGTTAAGTCTCGAGGAAAACAGGTAAATCGATTTGTTACCGGCCGTGCAAATTCCGCGGTCGGTAATGCATCGCCTTCGCCATTTTTCTCTCCGAGACTATTAATGTTTAGAACAAATGCAAACTAGGTTTTCGTGCGTTCTACTTATCGCCCACAGAAACCTAATTCGCTTTCGCAAAATATTAAGTCTCGAAAAATACAGGGAGCCCGATTTGTTATCGACCGAGCACACGACGAGCTATTTTATATGACCACATCCTCGATATAGCCCTGTAAGTACAGATTAGTAAGATAAGAGACTGATATTTTTTTTAGCAAAAACATTCTGATAATTACAATACACATCTCCGTTTAGAATTAGAGGCTCTTTCCACATACTTTTTATTGTTTTAAAGTACCAAAACTCTTATGCACATCGATCGGTAACATACTTACTTTTTAGCTAGTTTCTGCCTCTCCTCCGCGCTGTAATCGAGCGAGCCGATGGTGTCGTTTCCCGGTGTGGGCATAAAAGCGATGAGCGCCAGCAAGGCCGTTCGGATGCTCCACGAGGGTTGCCATGTTTCCGGATGATGACCCGATATGCTAAGGCATATTTTTTTGTTTATCTCGAAACGGCCATTGGGCTGAAATAATAAAGTTTCGTTATCGATCCACCTTACCGACCGACGGAATATAAAATTCCCCAAAAAGCTCGCTCACAGTCAAGAGGATGATGTTAGGCGGTTTCATGGGATACTCCGGAGGCAAGAGAATCCTTCCGTGGTAGACGCCGCCTTCGAACTCCGTAGACGGAGGGCCTTGAACCGTGAAGTGCCATTCGAACAAGTTGTCCTCCAAAGGGCAAGCCCTGTACTCCTCGGTAGGCTCGTCGAGCTCGTGGGCTTCCCTCATCAACCGCTTTACAGCTGAATCCAACAATCGATCAAAAATCTTATTCACAAAAAAAAAAAAAAAGATACGAAACCAAAACAACATTTATAGACGTGCGAACCTGGACTCTTGGTGTTGTATTTCCCTTCGAACGACATGACAACGTGATTTACGGAGCGCTCGGTCGCTCACCGAGACGGCAACCAAACAAACGTTCCGCAAGGACGTTCCAGCTGTGCGCTACGCGTCAATATCTCCGCACGCCACGGAAACCCCTCTCGATTATTAACATGCTATAGTAATGACATTTTTTTTTTTTTGGAGTACTGCGTTTCCAATTACCGTCGAGCGGCGCTTGTGATTTCGCGAACCGAGAAGCTCGTCCCTAATGATTTATTGGCAGAAAGTGGCTGTAAACTTGTCAAATGAAATCTCAAACAATTGCTTACGCCCGCGATAGGTAGCGAAAACGGTCACGAGCTAGGTCAACAAAGCGACCGATCAGCTTCGAGAGCACCGAGCGCGAACTCGGCCGACGTTGCGACTGAGCTGGACTGAGCGAAGTGGGACAAACCGTCGTGTCTCCGGTGAGCGGCGAAAGAGCGTGCGAACGCAACCGGGCACTGTGGCCATTGTCTATTGGGCATCGTCGCGCGTGGGGATTTGACTCCAATCGGGATGGCTGCATTGCGCAACGCGCCGATCCCCCCCACCGGCTCTTCCCGGCCGCGCTCGCCGTGGAAGCGCCGCCCGCTACAGTGGCTACGCACCGTTCGGCTTCGAGCATCGCCGAGGCCCACATTGGACGCAGGCTCGCCATCGAATGCTGGTCTCATCTCTACGCCCAGTACTAACGCCTTTACAAATAAAAATCATCGTCAAATAAATGTGCAACTTCTGGCACGAAATAGAAGCACGGATTACGAAGAAATCAGGATGGTCCAAGTGCGATACACTCGCAATCTTTTCTTGCGGGGAATCTGCATAATCTACCTCTTCGCTTTCCTCAGCTTCTACATCCAGATACCGGGTAAGTCAACCAAAGCGCGAAGACGCATTTTTTGCGCGAACTGGGAAATCTGTTGAAATTGGACTTTCGTTCGACCGATCGTCTGTTCGATGCGTGGCTCTTTGAACGATCGCTTTTTTAAAGTTTTGCGATGTCCGGCTGGACGCGTGCGGCTTTTTTTTTGCAAGTCCACTCTACGAGAGGAATGCGGCTTCCACGCGTCCGACGACTCTAGCGATAATTACGCTTAACTGTAATCGAAGAAAGATCATTGTCGGGGCGATATTAAATTTAGTCCGGTGTTCGTCAATCCTAGTATTTTTTTTTTTTTATCACTCGGAGGAATTTTCCAAACGGCAATTATGCAAGATTCTAAATTATTATTTTGGGCACTGGAGACACTTGCCCATTGGCCGAACGAGGACTGTGATCGTCTTATAGATACGCGGATATCCAGCGATCCAATAACACATTCTGAAGTATTTTTCATTTTTTTTCTTTATATTTGGAAGAACCGCTCAGAATCTGCTAGTCAACGGTTCGCCGTTTGTTCACTACTTTGAATAATTATTTTCTTAATGCACAAAGTGCGAAATATTTATTATCTTGTTTCTTTTTCTTTATGTACAAACAACGAAGATTTGTTATATTATTAAAATTTTTAAGGAATTTGTTTCCCGTCTGTCAATAAATAAATAAATTAATTAATATTTGTCACGTTATTTGGCAATAATAACTTTGAGCCATAAATCGTGTTATCTTCAATGAAGATTGATGAAGGAAATGTAATAATCTCTAATTTTACAAACTGGACGAATAAAAAAATATATAGCACTGTATATTTTTTATTAATTTCTATGTAACTGATTTTAGGGCTGTACGGCGACAATGGGATATTACCTGCGAGAACTCAGTTGGACCTCAATGGAAAAACGTCTCTGCTGCAGAAGTTCAGTCACAAACCGACTATCCTCTGGCTTGCTCCGTATCTAGGCCTGAACGTTGAATACATGCTGGATGTTGTGGCATTGCTCGGATGCGTGCTGGCTTTTATGGGGTAAAACAATTATTTATTTATTTTTACTACTTTCAATGCTAAAAACTACCAGACACAATGTAAATTATTATTAATTTTATTGCGCACGGAAAATGTTATATTAACAATTTATAATTTTTCAGATTCATTTCCCAAAGATTCTGCATAGCTCCAAACTTTGTAGCTCTGTGGTCGCTGTACTATTCACTTTACCAAGTTGGACAGATTTTTATGCGCTACCAATGGTATGTTAACAATGTTCGTGTAAAAATAGATTTTTTTTCTTTTTTTAATATCTTCAGAAATGTATATTGATTACATAACTCACAAGCTGAATGGTAATACGATACGGGCGATCGATACGTAACACATAACGCGAGTATCATATTATGATACAACCGAGGACATTTAAGATTTCGCTATCTCGTTCTGCACTGAAAGCACCTGTTCCCGTTTCCGAACACTGTGCGTAACTTTAGTACTCGAAAAAAATGTGCCATCGATTTTCTACACGGACGTACTTTATTCCGAATCAATACGATCGATGGTTTATTTCAACTTATCGTGCGTGTGCTATACTTTCATGGTTGTCACGGCCCTCCCAAATGTGGAAAACCGGGAAAAGTCATGGAATTTTTTTTTTAACCCTGGACATTTTTTACATCTGGTGTTTTTTTGTTTGATTCGTGCTGCACGACGTCAACATTTTTTGTTTCAGCAAACTTGTCGACTATACACGTCATGTATATGACTATGTCGTGATATTAATTTCGTTGGTGGCTTTCAATATTGTGAACTGAGTTTAATATATTAATAATCATCATATATTATATTTTACGTTATCTTAAATTGTTCTTTCCTACCCCGATCGGTAGACTGGGAAAATAAAATCTTTGCTCTAAAAAACCGGGAGAAGTCAGGGGATTCCTGTTGGAGAATTTCGTGGCAACCATGAATTTTAATCGAGTCGTGCAATCGATCAAGGAAACTTTCATTTAGAAGAATTTTCTTTGCAGGGATACTCTGCTCTTGGAGGCTGGATTTTTATGCGTTATCACAGCGCCTTTCTGGTATCCGTCGAACGGAAAGACAAGCACGCCAAGTGATGCTGTAACTTTCTGGACTGTTAGATGGCTTCTGTTCCGCTTGATGTTTTCGAGCGGGGTGATCAAGCTCACCTCCGGTTGTCCGTCCTGGTGGAATCTCGAGGGTAAATACTCTCGCATCCTCTTAACAATGATCAACAAGTATTATGAAAATAATACGAAATTTTCACCCAACTTTTTACTTGAACGTATATTCTGGACGTTACCAAAATAATGAAAAGTTTGTATTCATATTTGCAGCTCTCACCGTGCACTTCGAATCCCAATGCATACCGACGCCCCTGGCTTGGTACGCGCATCACCTACCGACGTGGTATCTGCGCTTGAATAGCGTCGCCGCCAACGTATTCGAACTCGTCATTCCGTTTCTGTTTTTTTTCCCGAACCGTAAAGTCAGAATAACGGCATTCTACCTCCAGGTATCGACGCGTTGCGACAAACGAATTACGGCATTTTTATTATCTCGTCGCATTGCCTCACATACTGTTTCACTTACAGATCTTCCTGCAAGTCCACATTATCGTAACCGGAAACTGGAACTTCTTCAACTTCTTGGTCATATGTTTGTCCATCGCACTGCTGGACGATCAGTTCTTCTACAAGAAAAAATCGAAGACCGAAGCCTCCGCCGTGTGGGAGTATCTTTCGAGTGCAGTCTGTATTCTCACGTTCGCGGCCATTATCTACGGCACGCACGTGTTTTACAATCTCAAGATACTCGAGAACTGGACCATACAATCCGAAATTGGTGAGCCGAAATGCGTCTTTAGGACACTTGCGGATGTTTCGGCGTATCGTAAAAATTATCTGACTATACTGACTATTTTTTTAGGATTTACCCAAGAACAATTCGACCAAGTTCTCTCCAAAGTTGTTCCGTACTCGATTTATATTGGCCTATTCTCCCTCGGCTTCGTCGTAGCTGATTCTATGACTCATTCGATGTTGTCGTCGAAAGGAACGTACAACAAAATTGTCAACACCCTCACGACGGTTATTTATACTGTGATCGTTTCTTTCATCTTCGGCATGAGCACCGTAAGTTGATCGCACTTTAGAGCTTACCCCACAGTAAATGGGTAAAAACGCATGCATATTTCGTGATTTTTTTTCTTGGTAAATATACTCTTTATCGATTTACTTTTTCAAGGTGGAAGAAGGATTAACGAACATTTAGGAAGTTTGTCATTTAATTTTATTGTTATTATGTCTTCTTTTACAGGTCGTATTATGAGGCGTTAACTCATTTATTGACCAAATAAATTATTTTCTTCCAGGTTCCTTTCTCCACATTGCACGGATCTCACAATTCAACGGTGCTCGCATCGTGGAGGCATTTACACGCTAAAGTCGATCATTTGCATCTCACCAACGAATACGGCTTATTCCGTCGGATGACCGGAGTGGGTGGAAGACCGGAGATAATAATCGAAGGAAGCAATAGTATAGATGGTCCGTGGAAAGAATATGAGTTCCTGTACAAACCTGGAAACGTAAACAACTCGTTGCCATTTGTCGGTAAGACAATTTTTTATTCTCCAAAGGCGAACTATAGTAATCATAGTAATTTTAATTGTAACTGCACTTTACGATTTCTAAAAAACGCCTTTTATTATCGTTCCCAAAAAAACCGTGAAAATCGAGATTTTCACAAGGCTTCCGCATCTAATCTATTTTTTTGTAGAAAGCTTCTGTGAAAAATCATTTTCCGTGATTATTTGGCCTCCTTACGGAGGAAGCTTTGTCGATAAAAGAAAATAATTGCGTTTGAAAAATGTTTTTGCAATATTCACTACAACAATTCCTTATAAAAATTGAAGTTATTTGTCGTTTCGTGAACATGTTTGGTGCATTTTTTCTCACTTATCACGTAACTGCCACTTATTTTACTCAATATTTTAACTCAATATTTTATGCGGAAACTCGCGACAGAAAAAAATACTAATTTTTCATAAAATTAAAAAAATAAAAAATCTCATTTAATTTAAACGGTTCGATCGAACCTCGCCGAATTAAATAAGGATCATCCGTCGATAACAGTCCCTTTATGTACAACTTTTTAGTCCGATAGCTGAAAAATTGTAAGAGCTAGCGTGTGCACAGACTTTGCAGTAAAGTTCAAAATCGCGTAAAAGTTTCATGTCTAAAATAATTTTGATAAAAATGTAACGAACCATTGAGAATTGTCCGCTCTACCTACCGTAGAAATTTCAGCTGTATACACAACAAACACAACAAACACATATTGGACACAACAAACACATATGAGACACAACAAACACAAACGCACCCACATCTAGACATTTGTTCCAAATATGATTTTCGATGTTTTGGTATATTCGTTACTGAAACCACAGCTTCCTGTATGAGAAAGCAAAATAAAATAAAAAATGTCTATCGAACTGCAGCACCTCATCAACCCCGTTTGGATTGGCAAATGTGGTTTGCTGCACTCGGAACTTATCACCAGAATCCCTGGATAATGTCGCTGACTTACCGTCTCCTCAATGGGCAGCCCGAAGTACTGCAATTGATCAACAACGTCGAAAATCCTTTCCACGATGCACCACCCAAGTTCATCAGGGCTAGCCTTTATCACTATCACTACGTACCATGGAGTAAAACGTGAGTACATCTAACGTTACTCGTGATTTTGGGAACATCCCGATTATGTATTCAAACTTTGCATTTTTAATCAGCTCTGGCTATAACACCGTATTATAGACCATCGATATATATATATATCTAATATTATTTGTGTTAAAAAAAATAATAATAAAGACGGAACGATCAGACTTGGTGGACGAGAGAAAAGGTCGGAGAATACTTCCCTGTATTCAGCCGTGACCATCCACCGCTTCTCGACTATCTCGCAAAAATGAGGATATTTCAAGACAAGAACGTCGTGAAAGTCACCAACGATCCGCTGAAGCTCGTTCTGGACAACCTCAGGTCGATGGTCGGCAAGGTCGAAGCGAGTTTGCTATTGTGGAGTGTTTTCATGGCAGGATGTGCAATAATAATGACGAGTCAGAACAACTCGCCCTCCAAGAGAAAGTAATTCTCCAAGAAATTTCCAAGCTCTGAGCTTCACGAGATGTATTATAATTACATTGTATTAAAGTTTCGTTCAATTCAACGATCACCTAAGGAGTGGAGGCTTGGAATCTTCGAGGCTGTACGATTACAACAATCAGAAATCCATAATACTCTTTTTTTTGTCTTTCTTCCAATTTGTAGTCTTACGAAAGCACACAGTGTGTATACTTCTATTGAAAAAAAAAAAATGTAGATTTATTTTATCATGAACAGATTAATCGCTGTTTGAAACTTGGGCTCCCGTATCCAAATGTCTGGTTATATATTTTAGTTAATTGTACGAAGGGAAATATAGTGAATACCAAACGATCCTTATTCGGAAAAAAGGAGTGGAGTCTCTCGCGTGTTACCTTCGCGCGCCTCACGAAGGCAAGCGGCGAGACCGATCTGAGCATTCCGATTGGTCCGGACGAAACAGGAGAAGTCCGCTTCACGGCCGTGATTGGTCCTTCGCGCAGCTCATCCGTCCCCGCACTGGATAACACATGAGCGACTCCGCACTAAAAATACATCACACATATATATATATATAATGTATTCTCTTAAGAAAATTACTATAAAGAATAATTTATGGACAGACATGACCCTTTGCAATCCGATCAGCAATAGTAGGCTCTCATTGGAAAAAAAAAATCGATCTGTATCAAATATTTACTGTACATTAGCTGTAGTGTTTGTGACGTACGATTATGTTGACGCATTTAAAGCAATGGCTTTTGTTTTGTTTATCAACCTTTTTGTAAGAAGCGCATATATTGAAAAAAAGGAAACAATAATAATAATAATGGGTACGATAAAAAATTGTTAATTTATTATGAATCATTCGTCGATGTTTATAGTGTCAACCCGTATCGACATTGAGACTCGGTGAGGATGGGAAATCGAGGGGAATTAAATATTTGCAATAACAGTGGTACAATAGAAATATATCATTTGGAGTACCTTAAATACAACTCGTTCTGTAGAAGCATCGTGGCCGATTATAAATAACGACAATGGGAGTTCGGCAGTACTCGAAGAACCGGACACTTGTTTGATACTTCAAGCACGTACTTGAAGTACGCAAGTACTTTTTTTTAGGCTTTCGAGTAACAAGTACAAGTACTTTTTGAGTAATTAAAAAAATATTTATCTGTTTGTAATTAATCGATGTGTTTTCGGAACTAGAAACTATATCGCCTTGACGTTGGTTTCAGTAATTTTCACAAAAAATTTGTTCCTGACCAATCAATAACTGCTCAAATCTGGGAATGCTCTTAACCGTCCGACCGCACCTTTACCTTGCGTACCCTGAGGTAAAAGTGAGTACATCTGCTTTGATTCGTAATTTTGGGAACACCCTGAAACATGATTATCCCAATTTCGTAGTTTGAATCAGCTCTCGCTATAATACTGTATTATAGACCATCGACAAGTAACTAATTGTATTTGGCATTTTTTTTGTTATAAACATCAGACTTTTTTAGAAAGATGAATTTATTCACCTTATTACGGAGCATTCACCGATGTTTATAGTGTCAACCCGTTCAAACTACAACATAAATATATAATTTGAAATACCTAAAATACAACTCATTCCGGCGAAGGATCGCACCCAAATTGATAAATAACAACGGGAACTTAGAAACAATTGCGATATTCGTCAGCGTTCGTGAAAGTCATTTCGAAAATTAGCAAATAATGTCTATCGCTCTCGAAGGATGCGCGTTTATCCTTTTCCCCTTCGGTCACCGCGACGACTTTTCGAAGGCATCGGCATTTGAATCGCAGTCTTAAAGCGTCTTCTTTTAATTTCTGACGACGACGCATCTGGGATTTCCTCGGAGTCTTCGACAAGGTTCGTGCCATTATCGAACAGCGTGTCTCTCCCGATGTTTTCGGCGTACGTTTCCGGTCGAAGAATGTGCGACAAGCCGATAGGATATTTGAACAACTGTACGAGTCGTCTTTTCAGAGTCTCCAGCGATTTGGCGCCCCTCTCACTTATCGGAAGGTCGGATCCGAAAGTCCTCGAGTTCGAAGAAGAGTTCTCCTCCATTTTCTTCGAAATAATGTGCTGCAAACCTAGGAGTGTGTGATAATTTGGTTCTACGAAGCTAGTGAGCCGATCCCGCTCGTGAATTATTCCTTCGGAGATGTTGCAGCCCCACAGCGTGACTGCGTGTTCCTTCCTGTTCTTCCTCGGGCTGTTTTTCGGTGGCCGGCTACGTTTGCGACTTCGAGAACTGTTCGGCAAACTCTCCTCCGCGACGTCGGACAACATCGTCGAGAGTTCTCTTGGCCGGGATGCACAAATTTCTCGAACATCTCCTTCGCGCGACGAAATATATCGGGTCTCAAAGATTCTCATGAGTTTGTCGAACTCGTGATTTTTCTCCTCATCGAAGACGTCGCTGACGTCCGTCGGTGTGCGGCACTCCATGTCTAATTTTATTCGGCAGTCGTCGAGTCGCCGATTGTCCTGATAGTCAATCGAGCCGTCCACTCTCGTTTTTCCAAGACGATTGCAGTTTCCGGAGCACAGCGGTGCGAAGTGTCTTTCGCCCTTCTCCCTTTCCGTACCGGAGACGTTTCTTCTCGGGCATTCAACGGCGCTCGGGCGTTCGGACTGCAGATGCAGATAATCCAACGATTTCAACAGCTGCTTATCTTTTTCAGTAAGAAACCTGTTCTCCGGCTCGTCGGGTATGACGAGATCGGCCTTCAGCGTCTTCAACAGAACATACAAATTCCGCGTGATCTTCTCGAGCTCGATCCCCCTGTAATACTTGGCTCTCCGTCCGGATCTCGAGGCCGGCGGCACGAGCTCGAAAAACTTCACTAGCTCGATATCGACCTGCTGCATCTTCGAGCGCTTTCTCGCCCCGAGCTGCTGCATCCTCTGCCGCTCGAGTCGGTCGATCACGTCGGTCTCGCTGGCCGCCTCGACGTCGATCCTCCCGTATTCGCGCGGGATGTCTAACAGCGAAACGCCCTTGTCCCAATAGCGGATGATCGACGAGTGCCGATGACGCACCTGAGTTCTGTTTCTTCCGGGAAACTCGAGCGCTATGTTCGACCAATTAGTCCCGTGCTCGCCGAAGAGTCTCAGCAACTTGGCGTCCTCGTCGATACTCCACGATCGTCTCGCTCCCTTCTTCCGCTCAACGAGCCTCAGGTAGTGATCGTTAAGCTGCGCGCTCGATCTCTCGGGAATTATGTGCTCGGATATCCTGCTGAAATTTTTACCGTACTTCGCGACCGCCTCCATCAAGGCCGCGTCCTCCTCCTTCGTGAATCGGCCCTTTCTGAGGTGCGGCGCGGCGTTGTAGGTCCAGCGAAAGTACACCTGATTCTTGTTCCTCCCGTGCATGTAAATCGCAACCGTGCCCCAGGGCACGTAATTACCGATCTTGAACCTGTTTATGCAGACAGCGAGTCTCGCGTCCTCCTCGTTGGTCCAAGGTCGCTCGTTCCCCGATATCGACCTGTTGTTCGTGTTGAACCGTATGAAGCATTGGTAGCCACTCCTCTGCGTCCCGAGCTCCCTCGCGAGAGCCTCCCAATTCTGGCGCTTGTACTTTTTGCTAAGCCTCTCTATCTTCGAGTCCTCGTCCTTGGTCCATCTGTATCTGTTTATCTCGGGATGGAGAAAAACCCTCCACATCACTCGGCACTCGTCCGAGGTGTGACGGCTCTCGAAGTCCGAAGCCGCGATCTTCATCCAATCGAACTCTCTGTCGTCAAGAGGGCCGATCATGGCCTTGAAGTTCTTGGGAAGATTCAGGCTGCCGGATCTCCCGGAGCCGGGCACGTCGCTCTCGGCGTGGCAAGACGCTCCGTCCTCGCGCTCCGTCTCTAGAACGGCGGCCGACGCCTCCTGGCGAATCGCCCTCCAGAGAATGTTCCGGTCCTTCGCGGTCCACGGACACGTGTAGCGGAGATGAACGTACTGGAGCTCGCCCTTCCTCGCCTTCGTCATCGAGTCGTTGTTGCAGGGAGCTGAAAAATTTTTTGAGGTTTTGAAGTAAGGCATTCCGGCGGTGGCGAGAAAAACTTTCGAGTTACGATTGTTGCTCGCGGTTACGCGAATCTTCTCCGTAACTATGGATTTGTTTTTTATGCATTTCTCCAGTATCGCGAGCAGCTCGATCTTCGTTTCTTGGAGGAGCTCGATGAGCATTTTGTTAGTTTCGTAAGCGGTGCGGGAATCGTCGACGACGTTCACGGCCTCCCGGTGAGGCGACACCTCGCCGAATCCTCTCGACGGGGCGCTCGAACGGCGCGCGGCTAGGTTGGGAGTCGCAACGTCCTTGCGGACGTTCGGCGAGATCGAACATTCGTCCTGCGCGAGGACGTCCTCGAGGGCTCTTATCTCGTCGAGAAGCTCACTGTCGTCCTCGGTGTCGCTCATCTTCGGTCCGGACGGTGACGGCGAAACGTAAACAATGCAACGCTCGCCATTGAGGCTCGGCGAGACGCGCAGAGGCAAGCGGACGCAACTATTGGCTCGGCGAACGGCGGAACGTTTGATTGACGGGCGACCGGAACCACGCACGAGACATCTTCGGGAGGACGCTGCACACGCGCCAAGCTCATTATGCGAACGATTCGATGGCAATTTACTGGTAGTCTGTTTAAAAAAAAAAAATTGGAAATTTTGAACGTACCGGACGGGACGTTCTTATGCTAAAACTGGGGCATTGAATTTAGTGGACAATTGTCGTGAAAAATTATGCACCTTTAGAGAGAAATTAGGGTACATTCTTAAAAGCAAAGTACTTATAAAGTTTTCAATATTCTGTACGTTGATTTTTCATCACAATCGAACAAGAAATTTAATATGGCGTTTTTATGTGTGCAAAGTTCCAGTACCGGTACATTAAGTTTCATAGGAATTTTTTTTTTACAATTTAGTAGTAAAAGAAATTTATTGCCGAATTTTTCATAAGAAAAATTCGTATGAAATTTAATGCACCGGACTAGAAGTTTTTGTGCAAAAGCTGGTATATTAAATTTCGTATACAATTATGATGAAAAATGAATGTTTATTGTATTAAAGATATTGGAAATACTTTATTTTTAGTGATTTACTTTAATTTTACTATAAAAGTAATTCAATTTTAAGTTCACTTTAATTTCAATGAAAAAGTATGTTAATTTTTCATCAGAATTGTATATTAAATTTAAAGTACCAGTTTTTGCACAAAATCTTCCAGTCCGCTACATTATATTTACAATTTTTTTTTACTTGTTTTATACCCAACGATAATTAGACACATTGACAAAGGACCATCGACCCGAGTCCTTAAGCCAGATTTTCTCTTTGGTATTAGGAAGGGTTTTTTCCCTTCCTCAGCTTACGATTAAAAATGTTTGTAGCTTTTATTTCGTGACTCTATCGTTGGCCATAAAATATAATCTTTTTATTGATAAATTGTCTGCGTGAAAAATATGTGCTTGCGCGTAATACGTTGAAGCGGTCTTGCGGTTGATATTACACACTAAAAATATTATCGATTAGTTCTACTGCAAATCATTATACTTTACTATAATTTAATTTTAACTTGAATAATTTAGTCTACGTATTTTTTTCCCGCCTAAACCCTGATAATATATTTGCCGACGAAAGACCGTGTCTCGCTCGATACAGTGTCAGCGATTGTTCCAATATCCCCAAAAAACTGAACACGCCTTGTGGGCAAGTAAAATAATCCTGAAAAATGTTGTTCAAAGAAATCTCGATACTCGAGCTTAATAAATAGTCAGGTATCAGCTGGAATTGTATAACGGAACCTCGAGGACTTTGACGTTCAACCGGATGTCAGCGGACATATGTTTCCGGCGACATATCTGCGGCGCGGTGCGTGCGCAGTGATAGCCTCGCAGCCCAAAAATGTCGACTGGGTGAAGTACGTCGACTGTTATCATGATAAAATTAATATTTCTTGGTTAAGCTTGTGATATATTTGGAGGGCGAGACGCCGACATTGCAAGCTCGGAGGGCGCGGATATCACGGTGAACGTATCCGTTTGTCGTGTCCGCATATCGTGCGGTCATAACCGGCCGACGGGCCTTATGTCAAGACAGTACGGTGTCGGGAGGGCCGACGACGACGTGCCAACATGAAGAAGCTCTTCTCGAAGATCGACAACACATCGAAGGAGCCCAACAGTTATATCGGCAAGGTATTCGTTGTGGGTCGACACACCGTCACCGTCGAGGAAGTTCTCGCGGAGGGTACGCATTAACTATCCATCTCCTATATCTATATCTCGCGATCCCACGGCAGTCTAGCCTCCTCGGGGTTTTTTTTTTCTTTATCCGCCCCCCCCCCCCCTTGGCCACCCCCGTCCACATTTCCAATTATTCAACCGACGCAGGACACTCGTCGCTCGATCGTTTAAAATTATTTCACAAATCGCCGAAAATTCTTCCAATCGACGGATTTCCTCGAATCTTTACCACTGTGCACAGTAAACTCGTATGCAGGTGATGAGCCCACAATTCTGATGATAAACTTTCAGCTGCAGCAATATTTTTATCACTCGATCTCTCATTCACGCATGTAAAGTGCCCATTAACATTTTCATTCTCGTTGCCTGAGCTCGTTTCGAGCACTGGTTTTTCCTGTTACCTATTGTCACTTTTATCTCGATCTATCAATATAAGTTTTTTTTTTTTAATTGTTTCCCAGGTTTACAAATGTTCTTTCACTTGATGTATATTCCCAATCTTTTTGACTTTACGCAGTAAAAATTCCTTGTATTCAGATGCCGAGCCTGCAAACAATTTTTATAATAAACTTTCTGCTGCGACTATAATTTGCTTGCACCATGTTCGATATCTCCTCTGCGGATGTAAAATGTTTGTAAAGTTTTTTATTATGATTGTCAGAACTTGTTTCCATCGTAGATTTTTTGTGTTACAATTTGTCACTTTCATCTCGATCTATCAATGGGGAACCATTAGACACAAGGGAGTGATACCGAGTTTGCTTGGTAACTAAGGATTTTGAATTGTAGTTAATGTAGCTCCGTCGCCCCTCATATATGTATCTAGCGTCGGATATTCTTGTCTTATCTCTGGCCCCCTCGAGTCCTCTGCTTAATGGTGCTTATCATCGGATCGCAACTCTGCGAGCCCTGCATGGCAACCTTACACCAATTTTGAAAAAAAAAAAAAAACCAATTAAAAAAAAAGTTTTGGACAAAATCAATTTTGGACAGAATTAATTTTGGACTAAATCAACTTTGGACAGAATCAATTGTGGACGAAATCAATTTGGGACGAAATCAATTTTGGACAAAATCAATTTTGGACAAAATCAATGTTGGACAGAATCAATTTTGGACAAAATCAATTTTAGACAGAATCAATTTTGGACGAAATCAATTTTGGACAGGATCAATTTTGGACGAAATCAATTTTGGACAGAATCAATTTTGGACAGAATCAATTTTGAACGAAATCAATTTTGGACAGAATCGATTTTGGATGAAATCAATTTTGGATGAAAACAATTTCGGATAAAATAAATTTTGGATCAAATCAATTATGGAAAGAAAATCCTGGAAAAACCGAAAAAAAATGCCCACTCCTAATTGCAAGCATTAAAAATTTTTAACTGCAAATTCTGTGCTTCAGTATTACCGAATTGTTCTGCGAAACCTCTGTCCGAAACGCCTGCGTCATTGTAATTATTTTTTCATTACAGGAGGATTCGCGATAGTGTTTCTGGTTAAGTCCGTGGCTGGCCGACATGCCCTCAAACGCATGTACGTCAATAATGAACACGATCTCAATGTTTGTAAAAGGGAGATACAGATTGCGGTAAGCCAGTAAAAATCTTCATATGCAATCGAGAATAATCGACCGTTAACAGTTTTGTAAATTTAACGCCCCGTCCCTCTTTGCAGAGTAACTTAAGCGGACACAAAAATATAATAGGATATGTGGATAGCAGTATCGCCCACACGGGAGGCGGGGTTCACGAACTGCTTCTCCTAATGCCCTATTGTAAATCCCAAGTTCTTCAGATGATGAACAACAGGTAAGATCGGGCGTTCCGGTTGATGCTGATTCCTCTACGGTCGATTAATCGTTAACCATTGAATATCTTCAGATTACAAACGGGCTTCAGCGAACCGGAAGTGCTTCAAATATTTTGTGACGTTTGCGAGGCCGTCTCGCGCTTGCACCATTGTCAGACGCCCATTATTCACAGGGATCTTAAGGTACGGCGAGTCGTAGGGCACGAAGTCTCGAATTCTCGTACATATTTATTTATTATCTATTATATAAGTACACGGAACAAGCCTTTTTTACATAGTATACGCACATGCCCGAGAGTTATACAGTGTGTAAGTTTACTACCAGTTACAGAGTGCAAACAAACGGCCGAAAATTGCAGGCGCAATAATAGAGCCGCTCCAAGTGCATTACGCGATATGCCGAATACTTGATTTATGTCGGTGAACTCGTCTGCTGTTCGCATTAAGCGAGGGATCAAGTGCTTGTAGTTTATGAAATAAAGCTGAGTCCTAAACAGTTTGGCATTATATTTGGCAGTTCGGCAACTACATATATAGGGGAGAGCAGGGCAAAATGAAACAGTGGGTCAAAACGGGATGGCGAGGCAAAACGCAATTTTTCAATAATTTTTGGATGGAAGAGTGAGGCAAAAAGGAGCAGAAAATCGGGATGTATCGCTTCGGCACAATGGGGTATCCAAAAATTATTGGAAAATTGCGTTTTTCCTCGTTGTCCCGTTTTGCCCCGCTCTCCCCTAGATGTCCCGATATTCTGGGAATTTCTCGGCCATCAACATTTTATAGTTTTTTTAACACAACCGACAGCGGTGGATGCGCGGTTGGTGTGCGGCTTTGGTGGTCCCCAGAGTTAAGCTGAATCGTTCGCGGTCAGTACCTGGATGGGTGACCGCCTAGCCGTCCACTAACTGGCGCATTGGAACCGTTGAGCGGGAGGTCGAATTCTGAGGATCGGTGTTCATACTCGAAGTATCGAATGCGAACATCAAGACTCAGTTGGAATGACTAGCTGTATTGGCGCAGGTTTTCTGCAATTTCCCTGCGTCCTCGTGCAAATGCGATACAGTATGGGGGGTAACAGCGGCTGCAGCCGCGAACTTTACAAGCGAGAAATTAGATAAAAATTGATGAGAATAGCGGCTAGATGGCTCCCAGATAGCTAAATCCTTAAGAGGGGAATTAGTATTTTTAACAAAATTGAAATAATAGTCAATCCACGATTACTTCAAATTTACTCAATCGAGCAGTCGTCCAAAATCGAGCAGTCGTGCCAAATATTTTGCGATGTTTGCGAGGCTGTTTCGCGTTTGCACCATTGCCAGACTGCCATTATTCACAGGGATTTAAGGTCCATCGACTCATAGGGCAAGGCATCTCGAAGAACCGTACAAGTACTAAAGATGTCCCGATATTCTAGGAATTTCCAATCCACCAACAGTTCGTAGTGTTTTTCACAAATTTGAAACAATAGTAGATTCATCAGACGCGCAAAAAAAAGCTTCTTGGTAGTGGATAAAATTTGTAATGTCGAAAGAATAAGAGGTAGAACAACGAATTATGTAATTATTTCATTAAAAATATCGCAGGAAGCTTTTACCAATCTTGCACATAAAAATTTAAGATTAAAAAAGTTGTTCGTAAGTTATATGAGCGATATTTCTCAGGAGGAAACGACAATCGGATTGTAGTTTTATTGTCTTTCAGTGCGGCAATATAAAATTCCATGGTAATTAATTTTGTCGTTGATGTTCGTAGGTGGAAAACATCTTACTGGCCGACTCGGGACATTACGTTTTATGTGACTTCGGATCGGCGACTGGCAAAGTACTGAATCCCAATGTACAAGGTGCTTCGATCGTTGAGGAGGAGATTAAAAAATATACGACACTCAGCTACAGAGCTCCCGAAATGGTCGATATGTATTGCGGAAAGCCTATAACGACTAAGGCTGATATATGGGTATATATACATCTAACATACACAGATCTAGTACAGAGAACCACAATTTAAGCACACAATTTAGTTACGCAGCAGCGTTCCAGGAAAAAAGAAAAACAAATAAAAAATCCATACCTCGATAGCTTCAATAGTTTTAATTTTCCAGGCACTCGGATGTTTACTCTATAAGCTCTGCTTCTTCACATTACCTTTTGGGGAAAGCACGCTTGCTATTCAATCCGGAAATTTCTCCATACCGGATAACTCCAGGTGTGTGTGTGTGAGTTGTGTGTCTATGAGGCTTTATTATTATTGTCGAAAGCTCGACATCGTATGGTCCTTCGATTTACAGATACAGCAAAGCTCTGCACAGCTTAATACGATACATGCTCGAGCCCGATCCGGACGTGCGGCCCGATATTTATCAAGTTTCCACTATAGCTTTTCTAATACAGGGCAAGGAGTGTCCCGTGCAAAATTTATACGTAAGTAAACGCGCTGTCGACCAAACCTCTCGTCGAAATCGCCTTACAAGTTTAATGTGCGACGATTTATTCAATTACAGAAAGTCCCGACACCAACGATAGACTCTTTGCCTAACGCCCCGATGGAGGCGGAGAGTGTGAAGAGATCGTCGTCGGTGAAGATCACGAAGCCGGCACCCGTCGCCGTCGTGGAGGGAACTTCGGTCACGCCGAGGCAGCGACCGAAGGGTCAGGGCGTAGGAACCGGACCGATCAACCTGAGCGGACAGATCGTTGGTCAGATATCCGGACAGGGCAATCCGTTGCAAAACTCCGTGGGGAGTTCGGTAACATATGTTCAAGTGAATCCGCAGATTCCTCCGGCCGCGGTCTCGCAACCGTACATCGCCCAGAGCATTCAGAGTGTTCCAGCGATACCGGCGAATCCGCAGCCACCTTTGCAATTGTCAATGCAGTCATCGTTCACTCCGGTTCCGCCGCATATACCCTCTCCGAATCAACCGACGGGCTTCGCATCCACGCAGAGCAGAACCTCGCCGTTCGGCCAGCCGCAGAGTCCATTGACCAGTCACTCGCCGTTGACACAACAATCGCCAGTGACTGTTCAAGAAAAAGGTCCGTACTTTTTCGAATCGAGGCAGCACGAACCGAGACCCCTTGCGGCGGTCGGCGGGCCTGACGAAAATCTGGAAGCGCTTTTTCCTGCGTCAGGTAAGTGTGACGATTTGCTCGTTGAGGAGGCGCGAGAGCTTCGGACTGGTGAAGTGAGTGCTTCATTTTTAAAGTCGTTTATACAAAGTTTTACGCATCTGTTGATTATAGTAGACGGTTATTTGTATTGCAGCCGGTGTTCTTAACCCAGAAAAAACATTAATTGCAATGGGTTTGCAAAAACTTTAATTAACAAAGGTACACATTCGGTCAGGTTTTTCAAAGAGTAATCCGTAATTTTTGCTCAATTTTTATGTATTAGGCTCATTCTCTTCCTTGAAAGATGCTCTACGAATTCACCAGCCAGATATTCGATAATATTTTCCGTTTAAAAATGACTGCTGTTTTTTTATGAAGGAATTTTGTTGATGGATAAATGAAATACTAACATTTTTAAATGGAAAATACGTTCGTTTATCGATTACGTTGTTGAATACAGTTCTGTTCGCCTAAATCCAGAAATATTACACATATAAGCAGCTGAAGTGGGCGTTCTTATATTCCAGTCGCTTCGCAATTTAGGGTTTATTGTTTACACAATCTTTTTTTTTCATTTCGTATATTACACTCTTTAGTTTTTACACTCTGATAAGCGTTCTTTTGTTATCCAAACCGATGAAATGTATCCCGCGAAAAGAATCGGATGTATCATTGGCAATTTAAAACACCCACTGGCAGTGAACAGTCACAAATAAAAGAACGCGTAACTGAGCAGAACTGCATTCAAGAACGCATCTAGATCGTGAATTCGTAGAGGATCTTTCAAGCAAGGGAATGAGCCGTAATACATTAAAATCGAGCAAAAATTGCGGAGCTTTCTTTGAAAAAACTGAACAAATATATCCTTTTTCGAAAATTAGCACAACTCGGCTAATATTTTTGCGAATCCTTTGCAATTAATGTTCTTCTACATTAAGGACATCGGTTGAAAGTGTATAAACGACTTCAAAAATGATAGGATTCATTTGACTGGTTTGAAGCGCTTCATCCTCCTTAAGGGAGTTCGAAGGTGGAACGAATTCCGAATACGTCTTAGTTTTTATTGATTCGTTATTTTTATCACACTTGTACGGCACACAGGTTACCCGGACCCATTCAAAGACGACGCCCGAGCGATGCCCCCGCCAACGAAAATTCCACCCCCGGTCGCGCCGAAGCCCAGTTCCACAAAGGTGCTCCAAAAATTAGTAACTCCAACGAACAGTGGTCCAGCTTTGAAATTCGCTCCACCCGCTCAATTACCTCCGAAGATGAGTACTCCAACTGCACCGACTAAATTGACACCGACTCTACCTCCGCCGGTTTTTCCTAAGCCCGTCACCAAACCTGAAAGTCTAAGCCAAAATATAAGCGCCAACACGTCGCCACCAGACAGTCCAACAACGGCATCCTCGCGACACAGAAGGAACGTCAGTGATACGAGCGCGTTCAACAAGTAAGTTCGGTCCAATATACATGTACTAGCAGGTTGTCGTCGGTCGGCCGCGCCCTGCTATGGACTGTGAAATTTTGGCTTGTTTGTTTAACGACCTGTAAACTCACCGAGAAGTACGGAATAGTATCACATAGTATAACAGGAAAATAGTTAACGGGGTCTGCAAGGAACAAAAAGTCATTTTCCAACGGGAAATACGTCACTTCCGGTTTGAAGATCTCATTTTCGATCGAAAGTGACGTCATACCCACAAGAGGGAGCCCCCAGAGGGACTTGGAATAATCAGATCTTGAAGGTAACACCCGGGATTCTTGAAAATGGGCACAAACAAAGGATTTCCCAAAAAATAAATGTAAAATACACAATATGTCAAATACGTATATACACTAAACAACCGCGTAAGTGGCATTCAGATAATTTTTATCAACCGGATAAGTAGTGGGGAATCCAACTTTGCCGGTTGTGCCTAGTTGATTCGGGTCCCGAGCATGCAACTTACGCGGTCGTCTACTGTGTATGTATATTCTGGAAAACCATTCATGCATCACATTTCTCACAATTATTGCAGAGTCTTCGCGAACGAAACTTCACAATTTTTAGCACCTTACGATGCCTCGGTGAAGTCGCGCTCGGGTGAGGCGACGCCTCCTGAAGTGTCGGCTGATATCAGGCCGGCTATTGGCGCCAGTGTCTCCCATGTACGTATTGTAAGTATTTAATTGCACGAGTTTTCTTTTATTTATTTTTTTGTTGTTGTTCATTCATTTATTTATATCATTGGTAGACGGAAAACAAATTCCTCTTACATTTTAATAACATGATAAATCTTTGTTGTTTTTAAATAAAGAAGGAAACAAGCGAATCAATATTTCGCACTGTGCGTTCAATAATTATTCGAAATAGTAAGCAAACGGTACACCGTTGATTGGGAGGTTGCTCGAAGCGAAGAGTTTGGTTTGACGCCACTATCTTGAAGTTCTGAACTGTTCTACCAAAGAAAACTTCACTGTCCAGGCCGTTAGCCCAATTGACGATACGATAAGTTGTCGTTGAGTTTTTCGATAATCACCTTTCCAGATATACCCGAAAAGTTTTCTATTCTTTTGGTTCTTATTCTTTGTTATTTCTTTTACCAACACTTTCCGAAACCGCGCGTGGGATCGTAACGAGCCGTGAGACAAGAAACTGCATTTTAATTAATGTTTTAGATTAGCTTGGATTGTTTCATAGAGTTAGTTGTTCTCACTTTGACCGATTGTTCTCGAATAATTTTCCAATCTTCGTATTCCGTAGTGGAGGCTGATATAAATCCGCTTTACAGTTGCGATCTAAGTAAAGTTTGCATAACACCCGATTAACGATGCATCGCACGTACATTCCCAGCCAAAAATGAGATTCAGTGAGAATATGAACACTTGCTAATAGTATAAAAATCTGAAAAATATCCACTATATTAAAGGTGCCAAGAACATTAATTTCACATAATAATAATGTTAAAAAGTTATTAGCAAATTGTTCAAAAAAATATATTTAACGGATAATCAGTGAACCTTTTTTGTCTTTTCAAATGAATTAATTGATTTTTTACAAGTAACATGCATTTTTTCAGAATTTTATTACATTTTTGAACTTTCCGTTTTAATTTTTTTACGCCATAACTACGGAATTGTTCGCGCAATCGTCGCGAGACTTTTTATGGGTACTGTGGAATCGTAATACGGAAACATGTCCGAAATGTGTGCCTCTAAATAGGTTCTTCAAATAAAAAAAAAAATTGGAAATGTAAGAAAATGTTGAAAAACTTCTTATAAATTCTAAAAAAAAAAATAAGGTATTCATTTAAAATGAGGAAATGAAAGATTTTCTGATCATTTTTAACGATTAGTTTTTTAACTAATTTGTCAATAACTTTCTGGCATTATTATTATGCAAAATCAAAGGTCTTGACACCGTTAATACGGCCGATTTTTTTCAGATTTTTGGCATAACGCGAAGTACCGAAATTTGTATTCAAATTAAACTTTCAGTTGGGAATCTATGTGTGAAACATTTTTAGCTAGAATTTCGAATCGCTAATTTATCATTCGTATGTTGGACGTAGGGTGAGCTTTCCAGCATTTCGGGCGGCGAAGGGAGATCGCTCAGCGTGGACGTCGCGGCCTGGAATCCGTTCGAGGACGCCCAGCCGTTCAACCAATTAACGGAGGATCACATATTTGGAGCGGAGTTCGACAAAATCAGAAGGGGCAGCAACAGCAGTATCAGCGGCGTCAAAAGTCGCGAGAGCTTGGTAATGACATACTCGGAAGTGCCGGAGGATCCGTTCGAGTCGGCCCCCTTCAGTCTGCCGGGTAAGTTTTGCGAGCCGCGGCGACTCACGCCACTTTCTTAGATCAGCGTTAGTAATAAATCCAAATAATAACAATAATTATTACTCCATGGATGATATTTGAGGATTATTTCTCGTAGGCTATATCCGTAGTAAATAATGCATGTTTAAGCATACTATTTTTTTTCAGCCGGGAAAAAGAATAAGCTCGGACCGAAAACGGCAGCAGTCGCTGGAGGTAATGCATGAGACACTTAATTCATTCGTACTTTTTGGCCTTCCACTTCTACTTCCTCTAAAAAAAAATCTACTAAATTGATTGCCGCTGCGCTAAATGAAATTTTAAAAAATACACACTTTTATGCATAAGCGTCACTAACACAGTTCGATAAGTTTTAGCGTCAACCAATCGCGCGCGTCCTTTAAAAAGTTTGGGATATCAAATTTGTCACGGTAGCTCGTTGGATCGGATGATAGTAACAGGAAAGAAAGCTTCATAAACGAGCACTATTTATTCCTTATAATCAGATCGCTATGACAAAAAAAATGGAGAGCTTATGGTCAACGGCTAATGTATTAAATACATAACTACGTCACACTACTAACGGACCTGTTAGGTGCTGAAATACAGTAGAACCTCGATTATCGGAAGTCGTCGGGACCAGGTCTAGTTTGGATAATAAAAAATTCGGATAATCGAAACGCAAATTTTTATTTACGGGTTTATGACACGTATATAAATAAGACATATATATGAACGATGAGTATATGTTAAACTCCAAAACATATCTCGAACTTTTAAGTCTCATTGCAAGAATTGAGTGAAGTAAAGTCGTTCACTCACGAAATCTCGAAGCCGCCTCAATGTGAGCTACGTACACTGTAAAAAAAAAAAAAATTAGTTTGAAAGTTAATTAACGGTATTGGTAGCTTTATTACATAAACTCTTTCTGAAATTTTAAACACATGTGCGTTGTCAATTTGACAGTAGAATTTTTATTTTTAATTCACATTTTTGTAAATTTCATGCAAACGATTTGCAATTTTCATATTTTCGTGTTCAATTAATGTAAGCAAATTCCAAGTTCTAATGCATTAAATTGACTATTTATTTGTACAGTGTATGCAACGCGATTCAAACGATTAGGCACAGAAATTAGTCCCCGATGTGCGCTGTCCGATTCTGCTGGGGTGAGTGAAATGTCTCTCGCAAACCAGTTATGTAGGAACCCATTACACGCTGGAAGTTGGAAATTATCCTGCGTTGGTTCGGATAATTGGATAATTGGATGAGCGAGGTTCGGACAATCGAAGTTCTACTGTACCTGCCTTCATATTTCCGTTTTCGCAAATAGGCCGACTCTGTTATTGATAATTCTATCGAACCGTCTAAAGGCATAAAATTACGCGCGCGAAGTAGTCGTGAAAAGGCTCTCGCGATTTGTGACGCGAGCTCGAGTTTATTTTCGAATCGTTCCACCAAAGAGATCCAACAGTAGCGTAAAACGTAGGCATAAATTTATCGCTTCGTTTGTACGAAAGGTTTATTGGCTTCTGTAGCATCCTAAAATAACAAGACGAAGAAATAGTGTGATAAAAAAAAAATTTAGCTTCCAAGGAAATCTAGTCCGTAGGTTCTAAAAATGAATACTGTACGAAATTTAAACGTTTACAGTTAACGAAACTGTAGGTCGATTCAATTATCCAAGGTTTTTTTTTTCTCTTTCGTTCGGATTATTTTCACCGATTATTCCTCGACCTCAAAATCGTGTAACATAATTTTCTGTGTCCACTTGATATCCCCCCCACATATACACACACGCACACACACATGGAGGCAGAGCCTTACATCGAGATAAATGACACTCTCTACATCCTCAAAAATTCGGGCCTATGATTCCAAGCGAATCGATCCCTAAAATTATTCCAATCGTATCGTCCCGTGCGAAAGATTGTATAATTGCCATTCTTGAAAAAAAGGACACGAAATTTACAGTCACGACATTGAGCAAAGCTTCTTTTGTCTGATATTCTCTTCGGAAGTCTCTACTGGATGGAAAAATGTTCTGTGATTTTGTTTGCTCAGTTTATTATTATGCTCAATTACCGTCAAGTTTATTCCATTGGTTTCACGCAGTGGCCGATAATTCGATTGTAAAAAAAGAGAGCATCTACGTAGCATCACAGCCGCTGATCTTCCATATTATATATATATATATAAAGTTTATTATTTTTTACATAAGGATAAATGTTTCTCTTGTAAATTGTAAATTACCTTGCATCACCAGTTGTTGAAGCCCATCCCACTAAAACTATACATCGAAAATTCATATTCGCCATATTTAGCGTCGCGCATAAAACTGTGTCGATCCTGTTACATCGATCGGCGCTCAATCGCAGTATCGCCTCGATGTTCCCGTATAATTTTCCTCGTAACAGTGGTTTTGAGCTGATATCAACAACCCTCAAGTATTTCAACTATTTACAAAAAAAAGTGGAATTGCCGGCGGACAAAAACATGATAACGAGAATCCTTATTAATTATTATTACTATTATTATTGCAATCATCATTATTGTTATTACTATTATTACTGATAACGAACTAACGAAGGCAAAATGAAACGTTGCATATAAATATTATAAATAATGTACTGTGTTGCATACGTAATATGTGATATATATTTGTTTCCGCAGAAAATATTTTTGCTCTACTCTTGCTTGAACGAACTTATAATGGCGATATAACATATACGACGAAAATTGTATAGAAAAAAAAAAAATACGTTGCTAAGCGAAAAGAAAGTGCATCGCACGTAGCCTCAACTCGAGACGGATAGTTTCGATACTTCGAGCCGAGATCAACGCGGATTTCTTAATTGGCCTCGTATTAACGTTTTGCAGAGCCTATTTGAACTCTGGCTACGCAATCGATCTTTTCTTTTCGCCTCGGTTCACAAGAATATACATACACGTAAAAATATAAATAAATGTATAGAAAGGATTTATGGATTATAAAACATAAAATACATATATATGAATGGAACTGTTCATATATACGTATGCATATATAAAAGACCTTTGCAACTTTGGAAGGCAGTATATTAATATAAAAGTCGCATTGTATTCGCATCGTCTTTCGAAAACGTCTTAAGCTCTACGGTGACCAGTCGACAATGCCGTATTTGATGAATTACCATTGTTTTTCCCGGGGTGTATTATGTGTGCGGTGCCCTAACGACGGATATACTTTTCCCGTCATCTTTTCTTTTTAACGGATGCACTTCAGCATTTACCGTATGCGACATAAAAAATAAAAATAAAAAAGAAACCGGAATGTCGGGTTAGTAGCAAACATAACAATCATCGACAATTAACGAATGGCACTAACAGAGAAAATTGTATATTTTGCACAAAAAAGAAAATTATTTTTGTTTTGAAAAAAAATTATGTTTCCTAAAGGCGAACCGATTTTCGTCGGTAAAGAAAATTGAATGCAGATATATATATATATATATATATATATATATATATATATATATATATATATATATATATATATATCACTCAGGCGAAAACTTACGACTGTGGCTGTATTGGGTTGAATGTATCGGAGCATCGTTGCATATCCACTGTCTGGAACATCCTAATGAGTTTTGGGGGACGCGATACTCGGGTTTCCGTTCCTCGTGCATAATATCCGGGTCATCGCATCGGGTCATCGCCTTGTCCTATGTCGCTTTATCACCCCATGGTGTTTGTTGGTTGTATGTCGACTCGTGTTGTATATCTCGTGTATGAGAATTAATTAGGTCTCTCTCCCGTGTCGATCGTACACGGCGTACACCCGGTTTTAAGTATCATTCATCGAAAGTAGCGAGTAAGACGTCCCTGTATTACTCGTTTGCGGACAAAATTTGTTCCGGCTTGTCGCGAAATTTCATTTCTGAGATAATTAAGAAGAGAAAAACCGTAGATGGCGGACGTTTATTTTGAACATTGCCTTTCTCTCGCTGTATCTTGATGGATATAAGTTTGCAGCAATAAAAATGTAAATTAGTATACGGAGTACTTTTCTTTCAATTCGATAATAAGCACAAAGCGCAGCAAGCCCTTGACCGTTCGTGCCATTAAAAATGTGACGAGTAAATGATGTATGGTCGACGAGAAACGAGGGTTATTACTGCGTTTTTGGCACAGCCGTTCCCGATACCGAAAATCTGATTAGGACTGTTCCAGACAAGGTGGCAGAGCTACTAACCATTTTTTTGAATGTAAATAATTTTTTTTTTTTTCTTCACATTACGGCATTAACTTGCTACGAGCCCAGTCTAATCTAGCCTTATTGATCGTAAGCTTATCGTACTAGCGAGCGGTGCGGCACAAGATACACCTACCTACTCGAGTGCACTGTCTGTGGCAGACCTAATCAGAGATATCCTCTCTACCTTGCTATATCGTACTTTCTAGGTTCAATCGAGCACCTTGCATGCAACGATTTTCAATGTGAATCTGTAACAATTGAGTTTGGGCGATATCCAAAAAAAATTGTAAAATTTGCCAAAGATTGATATCGCCGAAATATTTCACGTTGCAACTGAGATGCTCGATGATTTTTTTCTCGTCAATCTTTCAAGAGCGTTTTATTAAAACATCATTTTTTTTCTGCTAGAATCATGCGATAAAGATGAAGATAATGTGATCACAATGAGTCGGTGCCTTTCGTCTACCGAGCATACTCAGTTCAAACAAATAATAGCAAAATTCTCGCACAAGACACACCTACTGTTTGAATGTCTGTGGCACTGTCTGTGGCAGACCTAATCAGAGATATCCACTCTATCTTGCTGTATCGTACTTTGTAGGTTCAATCGAGCACCTTGCATGCAACGATCTCGAATATGACACTATAGCAATTCCATTTGGGGAACTCCGAATAAACAAAAATATTAAATTTACCAACGATCGATATCGTAAAAAATCTTTTGTGTTGCGACTAAGATGCTCGATAATTTTTTTTTTGTTTTCTATCTTTCAAGAGCGTTTATTGAACCATTAAAAAAAGATTTTGTTTTCTTGCTAGAATCATGCGATAAAGTGATTACGATGAGTCGGTGCGTTTCGTCTACCGAGTATACCAGCTAAAGTAAATAATCGCAAAATTCTCGCACTGTGTAATTGTACATCGTATGTACTTAGTTTCACGCACGTAGGATTTACAACGGCTATGATTACTATAAGTGTCGTTTAGGTAAGTATGAATAGTCTCTTCGTCTACTCATGAGCACTCCTCCATAAATCAATTCATCAGGGGACTTTTACCATTAATTCGCCACATTAAAGCTCCATATGTTTATACGAAATCCATCCTTAATCAATGCCCGCCTATTGGCATGATCCAAGTTGAGCGCGTTTGCATTATTTTCAACTATATTTTTTTCGCCAAATTTTTTAGCGTTTTATTTGAAACATATGTGAACTGTCGAAGTTTATCGCTAAAGAAAAACCGTTTAAAAAATTGTAAATTTAATGCACCGGATTCGAAGTTTTTATGCAGAAACTGGCGCATTAAAATTAACGTACAATTGTGATGAAAAATTAATGAATTTTTACACTGAATTTAAAGTAAATAGTTAAAGCAAAGTGTTTCTAAAAATTTTAATATACTATACGTTAAATTTTTCGTCACAATTGCCCATAAAATTTAAAACACAAGTTTATGCGTAAAAATTTCCAGTCCGATACATTAAATTTCATACGAAATTTTTTACAGTGCCACTGTAAAAAGAAATTGTAAATTTAACATATTGTACTGGAAGTTTTAATTAAAAACTGGTGTATTAAATTTAATGTACGATTCTGATAACAAATTAATATAAATTTTCATTGCAATTAAAGTACTTTTATCGTAAAAGTGAAGTAAATAATTAAAAGTACAGTGTTTCCAATGTTTTAATACAACGATCATTAATATTTCATCGCAACTGTACACGAAATTTAATACACGTCTTTACGCGTAAAATTTCCAGTCCCGTATATTAAATTTCCCACGACTTTGGATTACAGTTTGAAAGACGCCTTGATTTGAATGATAAAAAAGAAACCTTAAACAAATCATGCCGATTGCGGGTCATTCCACTGGCACGACGACAATTCACAAAATATTTGTACAGTAAACATTTGGTTTTTCAGGTAAAAGCACCGAGACACGAGGCAGCATGCAAGCAGCGCATTGGAGTCCGAGCGCGGAGCCAGCGGCGATCGACGACGAGGCCTCGTTGTTGGCCGAGTCGAGTCCGGTCTCGCCGCCCTTCGTCCGCGCGCCCCTGGAAGACCGTTCTAAATACGAGAAGCTGGCATTCAACGCGGACGACCTCTCGAGCGACAGCGACAAGGAGATAGCCCAGCGAAACGAGGAGCGAATGAAGAAGAAGCGAAGGCGCGTGAAGGGTGTCCTGAGCAGGCGAAGAAAGGAGCAAAGTTCGCAGGACCCGAACAATCAGCCCGTCGAGTACGAATCTGACGATTCGATAGGCTCGGCGAGCGATCTCAAGGCGATAAACGACGAGGAGTGCGCAGCGGAGCACGAGGACGGGCGCGAGAAGATCGACGAGACGATATCTGAGAGCGTGAGAACCTGCGGCAGTTCGGCCTATCACGCCGAGTGCGAGTCTGTCGCGACGCACGAGGACGATCACAGAGTGAGAAAGCCGAGGAGGCACAATCGGGACCACCATTCGCAGCAGCTCGCGACGATCGACGCCGATCCGGTCGTCGGTCACCAGTACGGCGAGAGGCCGCTTCTGCTCGACGACGAGCTCGACACGGAGGCGAAGCCCGAGCAGTCTCACGGCGACCCCTTCGTCGGTCACCAATACGCCGCGAAGCCTCTGCCGTTCGAGCATGGAAGCTCGTCGGACGAGAACGACAATTCAAAGACCCTGAAGAACGGTCTCTTCAACCTGGAGGAGGACGTCTTCGCTCTGGCGCCTTTCACGCGACCGACGAGCTCGAGGAAGAGCAGCGGCAGCCGAGAGAGCGGTCCGAGAACCGCGCTTCCGACGAGCATTCCCAATTCCCCGCCGAACATAAGTTTGGTCACGCCGATATCGAGCTCGCCGATAATATCGGGGACCCTCGTCGACATCGGCGACGAGTCGGACGTGCAGTTTCCGTCGGGCCTGGCGCCGCGAGCCTCAAGAATAACGCTCGACGATCCGCGCAGCAACTACGAGAACGTCAACTTCGAGCCCTCGGCCGTTAAAATTCCCGACGAGAAGGACCTCTTCGGCTCGTCACCGTTCAGCTCGACCGAGTTCGTGAATCCATTCGGCGAACTCACGAACTATCCGAGGCCCGAATCAACGGTCCAGACAGCGACGAGCCAGCCGTGTCAGCAAATTTTGTACAGCCCCGACTACATCAACATAGCGCCGGATTTTCATCTGCCCGCCGAAGCGCGGCAGGAGATGAACACCGCCGTCTCCAGTTCGAAATTCGGCACCGTCACCGTCAACTCCGGAAGCCTGCTCGAGTCGTCCAAGGATCTCTTCGGTTCGATACCCTTCGACGAGTTCGCCTCATTGTCCGTAAACAGCCAACAAAGACCGACCTCGTTGCCCCTCTCGCAGTCGCCGTCCTTCGTCGACAGCGCTCTCAACACGATTCTCTCGACGAGCGCCCATTCGTCCCACTCGGCACAGTTGCCGCCCTCCATGGAGCCGATTTACGCCATACAGACTATTCAGCACACGGCGAGAATCACCGTTCAGACGACGAACAGCGTTACGAACTCCGACGTATCGCCGGACATTCTTTCGCCTATGTCGCCCGAGCCTCTCGTCGCCGACGACTCGCCGAAACACAAGAGGGACAAGTCGAGATACGACAAATCGAAGTACCATCTGATGAACGAGAATCGCGCCGAGAACATAAACGTTCTCACCGCTAAGATCGCTCACAAGTCGAAGGGTGTCGTTTACAAGAAAACGCCAAAGACGAAGAAAAGTGGCGCGGCCACTGCGGGCTTCAGCAACATGAGCTTCGAGGATTTTCCGAGCGACGAGAACGACGAACGCTCGAGCGGCAGCAGAGTCGCGCCCTTCGAGGTCATCAGGGAACCCGAGAAACGCTTCGGGTCTCTCAAGAGGCGCAGCAATCCCTTCACCTAAGGTGGAGCCAGTTACGGAAGCAGCTGTTATGAGGCTTTTCGAAGTAAGTCCAATAAGTTCAACATCCCTGCGGAGACACGTCGCGTCTACGCGGCGAGCTCTGCCTTACCGACCTCTTATACGAAAATTTTAGGCAGCGAAACGTTCGATCGGAGCAAATTGCGCGGGCGCTGAAGGACAAGTGATATGAGCAGTTGACACTTCGATGTGGCTATTATATTAGATATGAAGTCACGGAGCTTTCGGGGTTTTCGAGCTTAAGTTATCTGCGGAGCCGCAATTTTTTTTATCTACGGTGCAGCGAGACGGGGAATTTACGAACGAAATTAAAACGATCACTTTTTGAATCGTATCAAACTTTTGGGTACTTTACGAAGCGTTCTGAGCAGCTTTCGTTCGTTCCTGAGAATACATCTGGGTAATATACGTGACTTATTGTGAGCTATTTTTTTTTTATATTTTAGTTTATCGGAATTGGAGGTTTTCCGAACAGCTTTGCATAATTTAGTTCCCCTGTTACGTAATTACAAAAATTAAAATGAAAACTATTTTGGAGCGATTATAGTTCTGTGATTTTTTTGGGTCATCATTTCTGAAATATTCACGATCGAAAATTATTGGGGAGCATTGAAAAAGGTCTTTTTTTCACAATAAGTCACACACACACTACCCGGCTGTCTCAGATTTTCGGGATATAATCGCTGCAGTATCAAAAGTGGCAAAAAAAAATTTGTATGCATTTTCCAGTCTGTTTATCTCGAAAGAGCTTTCTGATACAGTGATACTGTACTAAACCGTACTAGCGGACCTTCGACTATCGAGTTGTATTGTCTCTCCTGTTGTTTGTCATTTAGAGCATTAGTATTAGCCACGATCGTTTCCGCGAAAATTGGAAGAGATTTATGTAAATTACGAGGGTCCCCGGTTCGATACTTCGAAAGCGATCGATACAATTCCGATCCACTTTAACGAATCTCTCCGCGAAACAAAATTCTCTCTGAGGAAAGTGAAAACCGCAACTCCCACTAGGTAAGGCGAGAAATTTCCAAAGAAAGAATCCAACGAAACGTGCATTGAAAAGACGGCAGTCGATTTCAATGAAATTGTTAGAGTGTGAAAATCCAAACATCGAAATTACGGAATCTGAGCGATGTTCCAACAACGATCGTGCCGATTTCATAGCGTGGAGTTAATAACAATTTTTTTTTTTTTTTTTTTTTTTTTTTTTTTAAACGAAATAACATGCCAGCCGTCTATCCATCACGAAATCGCCTCTCAATGCTTCGATCTTCTTTAAGACGCTTTTTCTCGAAATCATTGCATTTAAAATCAAAACAATTTTTCTAAAGCAAACCCTTCACACCTCTCATATTTTTGTTCGATGCCATAAACTCATAGGTTACAAGCTTATACAAACATATGTTACAACCTTATGACTCACAGTACAGAAATACATTAAAATTTCACATGAAATTGAATCTCAATGCTTCGATAATTTTCAGGACGCTTTTTCTCGAAATCACTGCATTTAAAGTCAAAACAGTTTTTGTAAAACAGGCCCTTCAAAACTTCTTGCATTCCTGTTCTATACCATAAACTCATATTCGAACGGACGAATTTCATAGTGCAAGCTTTACAACTCACAGTACAAATAAGCATCACAATTTCACTTGAAATCGACTCTCAATGCTTCGATGACTTTCAGGACGCTTTTTTCTCGAAATCACTGCATTTAAAATCAAAACAGTTTTTGCAAAACAGGTCCTACAAAACCTCTTGCATTTCTGTTCGATACCATGAACTCATATTCGAATGGACGAATTTCATGTTGCAAGCTCACGACTCACAGTACAGAGAAACATTATAATTTCACGGAGTGAAGTCCATATCTGTACTTCGAGCCCTATCGATAACAGCAATGAGATTTTTTTGAGCGACTAAAATGAAAAGATTGAATCAAATAATAAGCAACGCCGATTCCGAAACATGGTGCATTAACGGATTTAACAATTTAAATAATATAAAAAAAAAAATCATTACTTTAAAAAACCCTATCTTATCGTCTATAATTTTTCTAGAAAGTTTACAACAAACGCGAACGCAGGAGTAAGACGGATGTTGTTAAAAGTAAGAAGTACGCGATAGTATAAAACTAAACAAAAAAAAAATTGAAGATAAACTGTAAAACTTTTCGTAAATACACCAGGTTTTTCGAAACATGGCAGCTTAATACCAAAAAAAAAAAAAAACAATGAAAAAATGGGAATAGTCGGAGAGAAGCACATGCATCTATTTTTGCAGCTACACGTTTTCACCACATTTATACATTTTAAGGATTCATAAAATTTCTACTAGTTATTAAATTTATATTACCGTAGATGAACAAATTATTAATCGTTCTCTTAAATTAATCTGAGATTAAAAAAGAAAAGTACGTTCTATTATAGTTCACGCATTTAATGGGGTAATTCGAGATGTATGGCTGATAATTCGTACACTGCTTCATAATCAGTGCTTTGGTCCGAGTCTGATAATTTCTAATTGATAAGTGAATTCTAATAAACAGTTAAAAATTTACGACCCCCCCCCCCCCCCCCCCTACAACTACGATGGTCTATCCTGTTCCATTTTATTCTTCTACAAACATTCTACCGTCGTTAATCTCGCCGATGTACTTAGCCGGAACTTTATCTTATCGGCTTTCCCCGTCGCTGACTCGCAATGAGTGAGTTTGGACATTGCTGCCTTGAATTGCTGAGTTTAATGACGAGACATGAAAATTTTCATTGAGCCAAAAAAAAAAAAAAAATGTCGAAAAATATTTCACGTCGTGCAGAATTTCAGACCAGTCAAACGAACCTTTGACATAAATTTTGTTCAATTTCAGTTTCAATTCGGAGCAACGATACGCGGTGAATGTTTCCGTATCTGTCGGTGACTTTTCACGAAGTTTGTAATTTTTTATTGTTCTGTAAAAATGAAGTAAGAGTCTCGAATGGAAAATTCAGTTTTACATTTCGAATTTACCGGTTAAGCCGCCTGATTCCTATGCAGACCTTACGGGCAAGTAAAGCTTTTTAAAAATGCTTCTGTAAAAAAAACATCACTATAGCAACACGGTAGAACGAAAATGTTAAGAATCATTGCTAGCGGATCTCAGCTGCTGATTTTAATGACGGTATATGCAAATTCTCGTCAAATCAAAATGTCGAAAAATATTTCACGACATGCAGAATTTCAGATTAGACAAATGAACTTTTGATATAAATTTTGCTTAATTAATAATTCAGTTGTAATTCGGAAACATGACACGCAGCGCATGTGTTTCAAAATGTAGATCGTTAATGTATTCTTGTTGAGGCAGCAAAACTACTTTTGTTGCTACAACAAAACTACTTTTGTTGCTACAGCAAAACATTTGCTGCAACAGCAAATGATTTTGTTGCCACAGCAAATGATTTTGTTGCCACAGCAAATGATTTTGTTGCCACAGCAAATGATTTTGTTGCCACAGCAAATGATTTTGTTGCCACAGCAAATGATTTTGTTGCCACAGCAAATGATTTTGTTGCCACAGCAAATGATTTTGTTGCCACAGCAAATGATTTTGTTGCCACAGCAAATGATTTTGTTGCCACAGCAAATGATTTTGTTGCCACAGCAAATGATTTTGTTGCCACAGCAAATGATTTTGTTGCCACAGCAAAATATTTTGTTGCCACAGCAAAATATTTTGTTGTCCCTATATTAAACAAGGTAAATCAGTTGTGGTAACAAAATTCTTGTTGTCTCAACAAAATTTTTTTTTTTTTCTCCGTGCTTGTTGATAAACGTTGTCATTTTCAATTGTTCGAATTAATGTTTCGTCAAAATGACGAAGTAAAAGTTTCGTATGAGAAATTCAGTTTTACATTTCGAATTTACCGGTTAAGCCAAACCATCCCGCCCGATCCTTAAATGCATGTGGCACATACTCAGTCGGTAACAAATCGCCTTCCCTATTTTCTCCAAAACGATCGATACGACGAGCCGGAAGCAAATAAGGTTTTCATACTTATATCTACTGGCTACAAAAACCTAATTTGACTTTGGTCGAAGCATCAACCATCGCGGAGAAAATAGGGAAAAGCGATTTGTTACCATCGGAGCATCGTTACGTGTGTGTCACATGTCCTCAAGGTAGTTATGTCGCTTCGCGCTCATTTCGCATATGTTCGAGAAAAATAAGAGAAAATTGCATGTACTTCTCGATGGTATAAAATTCCGAAAAAATTCATGCATATTAAAGCTACTGAAAAGATCAATTGTGCATAATAACAATTCCAAAATGTTATTAACAAATTAATCAGAAAAATTAATTGTTTAACAAATTATCCGGCAACATAACTTTTTTTTTCTTTATGAAAATGATTCGTTTCATTTTTCTGAATACCTATGAATTTTTTCAGATTTTTCAGTCAACTTTGATTCGTTTTTTTTTTTTTTTATATGGAAAAAAATGTGTGAAAAAACAAAAAAATCAAAGTTGACTGAAAAATCTGAAAAAAATTCATACGTATTCAGAAAAATGAAACGAATCATTTTCATTAAAGAAAAAAAAAGTTGCTTTGCCCGATAATCTGTTAAACAATTAATTCTTTGATTAAATTTGTTAATAACATTTTGAAATTATTATTATGCGAAATTAATCTTTTCGGTACCTTTAATATGCATGAATTTCTTGAGATTTTTATACCGTCGAGAAGTACTTGCTATTTTCTCTAATTTTTCTCGAACATATGCGAAATGAGCGCGAGGCGCTCATTTCGCATAAGCTTTTAAAGCTTTTAAAAAATTCTTGTATTAAAAAAAAAAAAAAAATCACTATTGCAACCCGATAGGATGAGAACGCAAAAAATTATTGCTCCCCGATACCCAGCGATGCCCGTATTAGTTAAGAACATTAACGGGCCTCCCATCGTATTAAAAAAAAAAAAAAATCATGCCAATTGTTACGTGGGTAAAATGAACGAATAAAAAAGCAAAAATCATTCCCCGAAGTCCACAGTCCGACAATTTGTCAGCATGCAGTGTACGTGGAAAAGATATTAAAAAAAAAAAGCTATAAGATGTATTAGCTTCGGACTCTATAGAGGCGCAGTTAACAATAGCGGGGATATCGATTATTCGTTATTCCTCTTAAAAAAAAAAAAAAAAAAAAAAAAAAAAAAAAAAAAATGCCTTTACACACAAGACTGATCTTGTAAAGTGGTCCATGCGGGATGGATGCCTAGACAGTATTACGTAGTTTGGAAAGAGTGTCCAAAACGTGACTCTGTACAATAGAGAAGGGCACAGTCGAATACATTGAATAATCGAAGACCAAAAGAGCAAATCTAAATGATAACTTGAATTCAGTGATTTTCAATTATAAACAATAAACGAACAAGCAATTTTCACATTCGGTCTCTTAAGGTAGTCCTTGCGAATAGTGTTCACTTCGCAATAAGTTTCAGAGAAATGTGAGCAAATTGCAAACACTTCTGGATGACATAAAAATCTGAAAAAAAAAATCAAGCATATTAAAGGTGCTGAAAAGATTAATTTTGCATAATAATAATTCCAAAATGTTATTAGAAAAATTGATGAAAAATAAAATTGTTCACCATGTATCTCGAAAACCTAACTTTTTTTTTAATGAATATTATTTGTTCATTTTTTTTTTTTTTTTTGGATACGTATGAATTTTTTCAGATATTTAAATTCACTTTGATCTTTTTTTTTGTATGGGAAAAACGTGTAGAAAAACAGAAAATTCAAGGTGAATTTAAAAATCTGTAAAAATTCATATTCACTCAGAAATATGAACGAACAATTTTCATAAAAAAAAAAGTTAGGCTTCCGGGATATTTGTTGAACAAATTTTATTTTTCATCAATTTGTTAATAACACTTTAGAATTATTATTATGCAAAATTAATCCTTTCGGCATCTTTAATAAACTTGATTTTTTTCAGATTTTTATATCATCCTGAAGTGTTTGCAATTTGCTCACATTTCTCTGAAACTTAAGTGAAGTGAACACTATTCGCAAGGACTACCTTAAAATTTCGTTCCGATGTTCGAACAGTGTGCTCATCCGTGCTTGCTATTAGTTTGTTTTTTTTTTGCATTTTGTACCGATGATATATATAATCTTTATTGATAGGGTCACGATAACTGAAAGATCAAATTTTTTTGCGAAACAATAAGATTGATAAGTCGGGACGATGATTCCATTGAAATCGCCGCGGTAGAGTTTCGTGGTCTAATCGAAAAAAAAAAAAAAAAAAAAAGAAATAATAATACTTTGGGGCCTTAGAGATTAGATCGACGGAGCTTGGTTAGATGTATCGAGAGAATACATTAACCTCCTCGTTGTAATAACTGATATTCTTCTAAAATTGCTTGGATCATGTCTAGTATTGCTATTGAACTGCGCCTTTGCAACTCGATGATGTAAAAAAAAAAAAAAAGAAAAGAAAAAAAAAACAAGTGAGAGTTAAAAATATTTAGTGTAAAATTAAGACAATATTATAGATGAGCCCGAAAGTAGACGAGGTTGTGTATAAAGTATGCAAACACTTATGTAGCCACGTTTATACAAGTTTCTTGTTTATGGTCGTATATAATAGGTGCCTTCCTGTATGAAAATTAGTACTCGAACTATGTAGACTATGTATTGTTTCGTGGCGAGAACTTTACGATAATTGCAGATCAAACCAGATAACAAGTAGCACAATTTACATTATACAATGTAAATTACTCTGATATTCGGCCAGGAGCCGTGATTTAATACGAGGCGCTTGCATTTCGTGCAACGTTCAAATGTACGCCCGTGAGTTATTGCAGAAATAAAATGTACACCGCAAAAAAGTAACAAACGCTTGTAACATCGTTCAATTGCAGACTTATTGTATGCTAGCAGATCGCTGTGGCTCGGGCGGTTCGCACCCTCGTTATGGCCTATGGAATTTCGGTTTGTGAGTCTTACTGCCACGTAAACTCACCAGGACGCACAGAATAGTACGGGAATACGTCACTTCCGGTCTGGAAAACTCATTTTTCGACTGGAAGTGATGCCATACCGGAAATACATCACTTTCGGTTCGAAGATCTCATTTTTCAACCGGAAGTGACCTCATATTACAAAATACGTCACTTCCGGTTTGAAGATCTAATCTTTCGACCGGAAGTGACGTCATACTGGAAATACGTCACTTCTAGTTTGAAGACCTAATTTTTCCGACCGGAAGTGACGTCATACTGGAAATATGTCACTTCCGGTTTGAAGACCTCATTTTTTCGACCGGAAGTGACGTCATACTGGAAATACACTTCCGGTTTGAAGACCTCATTTTTCGACCGGAAGTTACGTCACACTGGAAATACGTCACTTCCGGTTTGAAGACCCCATTTTTCGACCGGAAGTGACGTCATATTGGAAGTACGTCACTTCCGGTTCGACAAAACCATTTTTCAACCGGAAGTAACGTCATACTGGAAATACGTCACTTCCAGTTTGAAGAGCTCATTTTTCGAACGGAAGTGACGTCATACTGGAAATACGTCACTTCCGGTTTGAAGACCTCATTTTTTCGACCGGAAGTGACGTCACCTCGGAAATACACTTCCGGGTCCGAAAACTCATTGTTGTACCAGAAGACATATTTTCGCTATAACGCCACTTCCGGCCGTAAAAAAGAGAACGAGATTTCATCGGGGTCCTTCTTGATTCATGAAACTTGGAACAGGCAAATCTAACAACTTGTCAAAATATCAAGATATATATAAAATTGAAC
Source organism: Amblyjoppa proteus (assembly GCA_963922035.1). Lineage (NCBI taxonomy): Eukaryota > Metazoa > Arthropoda > Insecta > Hymenoptera > Ichneumonidae > Amblyjoppa > Amblyjoppa proteus. The sequence goes on from OY998233.1 coordinate 12,206,033, forward strand.
GATCCCAAGACTGACCTTGCGAACGCTTGTTGCTTTTTGTGGTGAATAATTTATAACTGTTGGAAGAAAAATTCGTAATTTTGATCGATGTACAATTTAAGGCGTCTCGTTATTGCAGTCATTCTTGTTTAGCGTACCTGTGCATGAATAAATGCATTACAACCGGGGCTTCAAAAAAAAAAAAAAAAACTATTTTATACGAGCAACTGTCCAAATTCGTTGCCTCAATTATTTATGTTTTACATGATAGATTGTGCCTAATGGCTTTGAGTGAGTCGAATATATGTAGGACTGATGTAGCGGTCGCACAGTTCATAGATTAATTATCATTTATAGTAGAATCTTTGATACATTCCCTTTTTGATGAATTATTATGCTATCGTATGGGAGTAAAATTTTTTGTCATCCCTCTTATTCCGCATGTACGAACACAGTGGCACGAAGAGTATATTTCTTTTACATTCATCTCAGCCAATCCTTCATTCTTTACACCACCCTCAACCAAATGTATTGCAGTATTCCGAAGACTTTCCCGCTCGAGTGAAAGAGTATTTATCCTTACGTAAAAGCTACGTAGAACTCCGAGGCGTTTTCGTGTTACGCTTGAGGTTATACCTGCGTGAGTTCGCTCACCCGATTACTCTGCCGCAGACCTTTCCCCGCAAGGATTCATTGCGCCGAGTGACGCAGTTCTTTCGAGTACCACGCGAGGGCGCCTCAGTGACATCAAGAGACGCGCCGGCGTCGCGACGCCGGCTCGTAATTTTAGGTTAAAAAATCACGGTCCAGTCGAGCTTCGCGAAACTTGCAGCGTTTCCCACTGGCCGCACCCTAGTGCACCTTTTAACATGTTGAAAGCTGCACAACGCGTGAATTTGTGTCGCACTTGCGATCTCTACGAAAGTAAACACTGGACAGGGTGCCTCAGTGGGAATCGCCTTTGGAGCCAATGAAAATCTCGAAGGTTCTCTTATTGGGGGAGCAACGCGCATGCGCGCCTCTCCTCGTGTCAAAGGGTACGATACGGAGACTAAGAATTTTGCGAAAACGCCTGAGGTGCTTTCGATTTAGCGTTTTTTTTTTTTCGTTAGTACAACGTGACTGCGCATGCGCATAGTCGTTTTGTGATACGAATTTTCACCAAAAAATGATCATGCGCATGTTTTTCGGTGGAAATTCGTACCAGAAAACGATTATGCGCATGCGCACCACCATTATAACGGCAAATCGAAAACACCTCAGGATACAAGGTTTGAATAAATGCGTGTACTATATTTGGATAAGTACAGCATGCCTCGACCACCAGGATTGAATGCATCCAAACAATTCCTGCTTAAAAAGTCCGATAGAAGGCAAAATAGAGTGATAAAGCTGCAGACAAGTCAGCCTGTCGTGTTTTTTTTAAATCCGTATCCTATCGTATAGCAAACGTTTCGATGCAGTTTTTTTTTAAACAGGGGATTCCCATTAAACCGTTTCTGTTTTACATTTTTTTTTTTTCTGTAAAACCCGTACAAATTTTCACTGGAAAATTGTATACCGCTCCGAAAATCATTGCATTTGTTTAGAAAGAAAAATCATAAGTATTTCCAGCTCTTAGGCTAGCGGGATTGCGTCACGTGGTACGATGTAGAATGACGAATCCTTTACTACCTGCCTTTGTTTACACTATATATATATATATATACATTTATAAATAATATATGCTAAATTGTATTTTGTTGTTAAACAGTTGTTTATTTGGGTACGAATGAGATTTGCGAGTATAACTTTTTAGAAGACTTGTAATAACTAGACGTAATAACCATTATTATTAATATACAAAAAAAAAAAAACCAGAGAAAAATAATATATTCGTATTCGATGTAAGGCGACTCGCAAACTGAAGTAACGATGTTTTCACACGGAATTCAATTTTCGTGAATTATTTTTTCTAAAAAAAAAAAAAAAAAAATCTTCGCTCATGTGCAAGTTGCAACGTACATTTATCCGTGATTGAACGAGGGCTACAATGTACATAAAGTGTACTTTGCTGTGTACCTATGTATAAAAAAAAAAACGATAAAGTGCGCTGAAATAAAATGTATCATACTATGATCTTGTAAAATATATAAATCGTACATTTCATTCATACATTATCATTTTAAATTTGTTTTCATTAACGCAATTCAACAGCAGCAACAAAGCTTTTCGCCTAGCCCTTGATGTCTTTCCCGGGCCATTAAGAAATTTATTACGGAAATGATGAGGAAAGTAAAAAAATTTAGCCAACTAGTGGTGATGGCCAATTGCAACGACACGCCGGTATTGATTTCGTCGCCGCGCCTCCAGTTGTTAGCGTCCGGCTGAAGATAGTCCATGAAATCGAGAATTGCTCCGCAACTTAGCCGACCGTAAATCACCTGCGCGATGTAAGTGCTTCAATTTATACCGATACCATTTTGCAGTGAAAAATATAATACATAAAAAATAAATTAAAAAAAAAATTCTCCAAAAATACCTTAAGAAGATCGTCTCGTTGCGCATTACCAAAGAGTGCGATTCACGTGCAATTGACAACGAATTTCGATGCCTTTCTAACGGAATAAAAATTTGAAAAAAAAATCAACCATTTAGACGGTGCTAAGAAGATTAATTTTCCATAATAACAATTGCAAAAAGTTATTAACAAATTAGTTTTAAAAAAAAAATCATGGTTCAACGAATTATCCGGTGAACTAACTTTTTCTTTAGCCCAAATTGACTCAATAATTTTTTTTGAATACTTACGAATTTTTTGAGAATTTTTTCTAATTTAACAAAAAACCACATTTTTTCATTTTTTTATAGATAAAAAATCACGAATTTTTGAATATCAGAAAAAATTTTTAATACATTTGTGAGTATTCAAAAAAATTATCGAATAAATTTGGAAAAATCGAATAAATTTGGAAAAAATTATCGAATGAATTTGGCTAAAGAAAAAATTAGTTTACCGACTAATTCGTTAAACAATGATTTTTTTTTACTAATTTACTAAAAACTTTTCCGAACTATTATTACGGAAAAGTAGTCTTCTCAGCATCTTCTGTATGGTTGAATTTTTTCAGATTTTCATTCGATCAGAAAGTTGACGAAATTCTCTTTGAATTGCACATTAATCACACTCTTTGGTAATGCGCAATGAGACGACCTCCTTACTTAAAACCGTGCTGTTTTTAAGGGCAAAAATTACCTGAACTTCACGACCTCTGGATCCGAGCAGGTGAATAAGATTTCTTTTGTACTGTTCGCAGGTTTTGTAATATCCGTCCGTGAGCACGACGGCGTGAGCGAGAGACAAGCACGTGATGAAAGCGGCCAAGAATGCAGCGGCCATCCACTGCTTGCATGGCGATCTTCTTTTCGGCACCACAACGACGACTTCTCCATCGATATTGTTTCTGACAATAATTAATTTACGTGACTTCGTCGAAAGTAGCCGACGCAACTCCGAAGATACCTGCATGAGACTAAATTTCACTCACGTTGTAACGACTGGGTCTTGCATCGCACAAACTGGGGAACATATAGGTGTCCAAACGCACAAGATGTTTTCAGTAGTATTTTCATTTCTGACGAAAAATGAAATTTGAAGAGGACAATGAATTAAAACATGATGCGATTTAATAGCCGAAACGATATAATACAATTCGCATTCCTGCCGTAAAAGATGAAAAGCACGAACAATGCGGAATGTAATAATACTTTTTTGCTGGAATGATTCTTTTTCTTCGAGTATTTTTACTATGCTGACTTACCGATTACCGATTACTGGATAGACTGATTTTAGAACATTAACAACCGCAGACATTAACATTTTGAGTGAAAAATTATTTTCATCAAACCTGATTTTAAACATGAATAAGACTGTTTAAATGATTGATAAATTAACCAACCAATGAGGGCTTGTAATTTTCAAACAGCGATCTCTCATTGGTTGGTTAGCTCACCCATGCATTGTGGAGATAAGGTACAAAATCAGGTTTGATGAAGATCATTTTTCTCTCAAAATATTAACTTCTACCGTTCTTAATGTTCTGAAATCACTCCATTCAGTAATCGGTAATCATTAAATCAGTATAGTAACAATACTCAATGGAAAAAAAGCATTTTCGAAAAAAAAAATTCTTTTTCGTATTGACTGTGTCGAATCAATTTTGTTTCCGAAATTTTACGTCGGAAATGCGAATAGTATTATATTGTTTCGCCTATTAAATCGCATCGGGTGCGTTCTTCAATGCAGTTCTGTTCTGTTAGATTAAATCCAGCATTGTTCGAGATGCCTCCACGCGTTCTTATATTTCAGTCTGCTCTCGGTTCAGAGTTTAGTTTTGACCCAAATCCGATGCGATAAGCGTTCTTTCGTGATCATAAAAGCAGACGAAATGTATCCAGCGTAAAGAGTTGGATATAGCGTTGGTAATTAAAAAAAAAAAAACCCCCACGAGCAGTAAACCGTCACAAGAGAACTAATAGCCGAGCAGATCTTCTTTTTCTTCTTCTCATGGATTTATGCCAGAGGCCAAGTTCCATCCGAGCAGATCTGGATTCGATAACGCACCCATAATATTTTACCCATTGTCCGCCTTACACTCCATTTTTAGTCTGTCGGTACTGAAAACATCTTCTGCATTCAGGCCTCTCACCCCACAAACTTCGATCGGGGAAGTTCACTTGAAGAATAAAATCCTACAAGTGAACAGTTCTTTTTCTCCCTAAAGCATTGACGTTGATTCGCCAACGACAAAAATTCAACTCGTGCAGATATCTTCGTGGCTTCGTGGCACAACAGTTATCATCGACAACATACCTGCTGCAGTAGGCTAACGAACGCGAGACTCTCGGTCCATCGAGGTTTCTCCCGATGCAGCTTCTGTAGCCGTGATAGACTCCGAAGACGAGGCCAAAGAAAACCGCAGGCACAACGGCGTACGTCCCAAAATGGCAAAGCTTAACATCGCCTCCCATGAATGTGCTGAAGGTGTTAACCCCGTAGAGTATGCATTCGCAGTCAACGTCGATGCACGAGTCCAGAGTCCAGGCCCAATGTTGCCAGGCCACCACCAGCGAGACGATGGAAATCGTCGAGAAAACGGCCGCTGAAGAGTAGAGGAAGGCAAGTCGCTTTTCCGCCTGCATTCCGTTCATCATTGGTCCGGGATGTGTGCGACGCTGCGCAAACAGTACTGGAACATCATCGAAGAAATGTCTGTCAGCGGGGACGCGTAACTTGCCGGTCTGCACATAGACTTGCGTCTGGATGACCAAAGTTATAAATTTCTTCGATAAACAAAGCTCGTACTTATAAATAGGTCTTGTTTGGATGGCGTGGAACGCACGCTTCGATCACCAAGGTGAGATGCTCCAAACGGTTTTCACTCTGCCAAGAATGCTGCTCGATGCCGAAAAGTCCCGTCCGTCCTCATGTTCCGTCGATCCAGCGCAATTTCATCGCCGAAGCGGCTCCGTTCTCGTTGCGATCATCGTCGTCGATCGACGACTGTGACGACGCTCGCGAGATGTTTGCAGATCACTCGACGTTCACCTAGGATAAGATGGATTATAATTGCTTTGATGAGGCATTATCGCTCATTAACATAACACATTTCGAAACGAATCGATGAACGATTGTTCGAAGCCTCGGTGCACGAGGCTACCACCTTATCCACTGCACTCTCGGTCGATACTAAACGCCCGATGAATTGTGACGAACCAACGAGCTATTTCTTCTTACCTTTTCACGGTCGACGATAATATTTGTCTTCTCGGCCGGTGTGGACAGGACAAACGTGAGAATTGCCGAAGAGACAAAGTTCAAATATTTGTCTAACACTGCAAGGCCGTAGCGCGGACAGCGATGATGTCATTGCTTCATCCCGTTGACTTTTTTCTTCGCGTCTCGCGTCGAACGGAGCCAAAGATTCTTCACTTTACGATCGAGAAAAATTCACCTCTTCCACAGGTTCGATCACCTTTCATTCACGTACGATCGCAGTTTGGTTCCACAACGGCGATAATGATACGTTGTCACGGAGATATGCCTAGATAAGATTGTGGCACATACGCGATGCCTATCTCGCTCCGTCCTACGCGCATCCGAGAGTTTTCCTAACATCAGTGCCGCGACTACGCGAGCAGCGCTGCCGCGCGTTGATTAAAATTACAAGGAATTCTTTCTTCTTTTCTTTTCTTTTCTTTTCTTTTACTTACGCACAAAGATTCGTTCTAAACCTATCAAGTGCCATAATTTACTCTCCAACAATTTTATAGAATACATCACATTGCTCGTGTCGCAAATTTTATTTTTTGCGATTGAAGATGATTTTTCGTTCTATTTACAGGGCTTAGGAAATTCGTTGCTATCCCGCGGCAGGTCTGGATCGGAGTGTGTCACTTGGATCTGCAATAGAACAGACATTCGTCATTTCTTATCGTATTTGGTTAACCACGACGAGGCCGTGAACCGTCGTCTTTGAACTATCGACTGACTAAACAATTTTCTTGTTTCATTAATTTGTTTCGTTATGTCGTTCAGGGAAGAAAAAATATCTTAATTCAGGCAGGTCGTTACTTACAAGTCATTTATTTCTAAGCTAGTTTTACATTTAACCGATTGTAACGGCAAATAACGACGCGCATTGAGTTTTTTTTTTCATGGACCCACAAAATCATTATCGGCCATTCGAAAGAAATAAAAAATAATTTTTTTCGTCTTCCGCGATGGCACGATAGGCGGAATTTTTCGAGAAAAAATATCGACGCTCCGTTTCATTGGGAATTCGATATTACGGTCGAGGTATCGATAATTCGTTTCTTGGGCCAAACAAATTTGCAAAATGTTCGAATTGCCGCCAATTCGCCCGATCCGTTTTTGGAATGGAAACAAAACGAAGCTGCGGTTCACGAAGTTAACGAAAAATGATTGACGAGATTTTTTGACTCTTAACCGGCGAACGTGACTATAAACTTTTAGTGGCCAAATAATTTTGGGATGGGTACATGTAAAGGTACTGGGGTACGGTTTGGATCAAGGTGCTGCTGGTACACACAGTCTTACGCCGGGTTGATGCTGTGATGCCTCAGTTCGGAAAGAGCTTCCCGGCTATTCCATAGGCAATACAGCGACGCTATTCCTAAGCCGATTCCGCCGCCCATCGCGCATCTGTGCAATCCAGCTGGAACAGAACAAAAACCCGGAATTTAATATTATTATTTACAATTACATCCACTTCTATAGATTGCTCTGCACGTAAAAATATATAAATCAATTGAAGTGAATCATTATTCACCGATACCGGTGAAATATTAAGGAAATCTGTAAAGGAATTTAAATTTCATGTTTTCGAAAATGTTCTAATTTCAAGAAAAAATAAACGTTTGAGGGTTGAAGGACTTGGGTCGATGGCCCGTTGGCGATATAAATAGAAATACGTACTGTACATAATCTCCTAAATGCATCAATGTTCGTACCGTGCAAAACATTGTCAATAAATACATTTGCTACTAAACTTTCATACAAACCTGTAGATTTGAAAAGCATGCCAGTAGCCGTTGCGGCAGCCAAGGTATTCAGCGAATCGTCCGTGCCTCTGGCCCAAGAGAGGAGCACACCGAAACCACTGTACATTACCGACACGACGCCGAGAGTGTTCGATAGAGACGATCCATTCTTCATTACGTGATTAATTAATCTGTAAAGGATCGGTACCGATTCACAAGATTATCTACGGATGATAAAACAGATCGAGCGGCTAAAATTTCGAGAAAAAACATTGACTCACTGGGTTCTCCTAAGTTTGCCAGTTTGACCGGCCAGGGTGGTCGATTTGAGACCCCTGTAAAACCCAGCTGCACCGCCGAAGCCAGCTCCAAGTATGCACGCCGCCCCAATTTGACTGAACGCCAATTCGAAACGTCCTCTCTGCTTCACGGCTCCTTCCGGGAATATGAACTCTGGCTGGCTTGTCGGCAAGTACGAAGGATCGAAGTTTAGATACGGACTTAAAGGTGCTATTCCGTGTTGCGACGTCACTGAAAGAATATGTTGTCTTTGTGATATTACTGTATATACGAGAATATGAAATATCTTGTGTTTAATATCTAATATTAAATATCTAGAGCATCATTACGACAACCCAAACAAATGGATGCCAAATGGATGAGGTATTGCCATATACTTCATAATATGTTTTCGTATGAAATTCAAATCTACTGCCGTGATATGTTTGTAAAAAACAATTCATAATAAATTTGTATAATACTGTCCATAAAATACGCGTTTAAAAATACTTTTTTTTACAGTCCTACATAGCTATATGTAGATTTAACAGCTCTATAGAGTTAAAAATCGCAGATTAACAGATTACAAGGTGACCGTTTGTACCCCGAAAAAAAATCCCCCGACTTTTCACTGACCAATAAAAAATGTTCCCTGACCAAACTTCTAACTATTTGTATAAAAAAAAGTTAATGATACAAATGAGAACGCCTAGTTATTCTATTAATGTATATTCTATGGTTTTTCTTCTCTTTTTCAAAATGTTCCAATTTTTTTTTTTTTTAAAGCTCCCTTTCATGTACTTCTTATTTATTTATAGAAGGTTCGGCGACTATTTACTTTTTCCCTGACCAATTTTGAAATTCCCAGACTTTTCCCTGATTCCCTGATCAAGATTTCTTTTCCCCCCCCACTTTTTCTGGTTTTCTCGGTTTTCCCTGACCGAACCCATCATGGATTATGGTAACCCAAATTGTCAAATGGATGAGGCACAGTTATATACTTGATAATATATTCTTGTACAAAATGCGAATCTAATACAGGAACGTGTTTGCAAATAAACAATTGACAATAATTTTAATAATACTATATGTAAAATTCGTGTTTAAAAATTATTTTCTTTCAATCTTATACAGCTGTACATAGCTTAAACAGCCCTATGCAGCAAAAATTATAGATTGACAGATTACACTAATCCAAACCGTCACCGTATGGATGCGATGCGGTTATATATTTGATAATAATGAAGCTATATCTATGAAATTTGATCTGACCTGTAAAAACTACAAATGTAAAAGGGTTTGTCCCGTAAATAAATAAATAATATATTTTTGTATGAAATTCCAATCAACTGCAGCAATATGTTTGCAAAAAACAATTCATGATAATTTATATATTACTGTCCATAAAATACTTGTTTCAAAATTATTTTTTTACAATCCTATGCAGCTATATAGCTTGAACAGCCCTGTACAGCTAAGATAAGAAATAAATGAGGTACAAATATACATTTCATAATATATTTTTGTATGAAATTCTAATCTACTACAGCAATATGTTTGCCAGAAACAATTCACAAAAATTTGTATACACGGTCCATAAAGTACATGGTTAAAAATGATTTTTTTACGGCTTGGACAGCCCAATAAGCTAAGATTGCAGATTAACAGATTATGGTAAATTCCGTAATCCGCAGCGTTGTGATATGGATGAGGTACAGTCATATATTTGACAACACATTTTTGTATGAATTTTCAATCTTCTAAAGCAACATGTTTGCAACAAACGATTAACAATTTTTATAATACGTGTTTTAAAAATGATGTGTTACAGTTATTTTTCTGCAGTTATATATATATCGCCGCTATATTAATCGCGGAATAACAGATTGATTGCATATATTCAATAAATTTTCAATTTAACGATTCTGCGAGGTTTCTGCTTCTGCTAGAGTGACCGAAATCTTCGGAGAATCTCCCGAAATTTCGCAAACACTGACTGGTCAATTGTGGGGTTGATTTATTGGGTAGAAAAAAAAATATGATTGTTAAATGTTATACACAGAAACAATTACATAATAACTGGCAAAGTTTCGTCACATTTGATGAGATTGTTAGAACAGTAACGTGTTCCCGTGCGGTGTATAGGTTGGAAGTCACAGTGTTGTCTATTAGTCATTTTGGAGATGAAAGATAAATTTTTCATCGCACACTCACCGGGTATATTCATACCGTCGTTTCGTCGACTGGAACTTGTCGAAACGTTATCCGTGTTGTCGTTGCGAAGGTCTAACATTTTTAACAATTTATTGAGCTGGTGTGCTCTCTTCGCAGGCCAATGTGAACATCAGACCCGAACGTTGCAAAGAACGATGAAGTAACGAGAGATTATCGATATGAAGCTGGCCAGGATGAGACATCGAAGAAAAAAAATCTCATGCATTCAGCGCAATGTTACCAACCCTACGAATAGTAGTAGTGATAATCATTTTATTTTCTTCAGATTCTTACAACCTATTACAAAATTGCTATAATAATTATAGCCTTACAGTAAACCTTAGATGTCGATAATAATGACGTGGACATTACTCAGATAGAGCGAACGCGCGATACTCGCAAGATGCGAAAATATAACAAAATAGCTTCTTCGGAACATCTGCCTCTGCAAACTAAAGGCTTGAGGGGAACTCAAAGTTCGCTAAATACATTCTTCTATACGACTCATACAATGGACAATTTACAACGACGTGCTCTAAGCCAACCCTGCGAATATTGTAATCGTATTAATGAATATCCGTCAAACCATTATACCAAACTTCCACCGGCACCGCAATCGAATTGAAGCGGATCTAAAAAATGTATCCCGTCACTTCCAGTCGGGAAAATCCTTTGCCTCTAGCTCAAGTGATCTCATATCGAAAATATGTCACAGCCGTTTTGAAAATATCATTACGTCATGCGGAAATAGTCACTTCCGGTTTTAAAATATCATTACGTCACGCGGAAATAGTCACTTCCGGTTTGAAAATATCATTACGTCACGCGGAAATAGTCACTTCCGGTTTGAAAATATCATTACGTCACGCGGAAATAGTCACTTCCGGTTTGAAAATATCATTACGTCATGCGGAAATAGTCACTTCCGGTTTGAAAATATCACTTTCCAACCGGAAGTGACAGCGTACTTGAAATACGTCACTTCCGGTCGAAAAATCAGATTTTCTGACGTTGCTCAAACAATTCGATAAAAGCTAAATTCGGCCAAAAACAAGCTTTACAGCGCCATCTGTAGTATAGAAAATGCGTAAACATAGTGTTTTTTTTTCTAAACTAGTTACTTTTTAGCGGAAATGAGTTTGGCGTAGCCTGTCGGCAATTTCGGTTCCTGTGGAAACTCGGTATTATTTGTTTGCAATGCACTAATGGAAATTCGCCACACCAATGCGGATGGAAAGCTTGTTCTTTCTCTTGTATCTTTTTTTTTATTATTATATTATTATAATCGCCAACTGAGATGTCGTGTGTCAAAGCTTCGAATCGTTTGTCATGGCACTGATAACGCGCCAGCGATGAGCATCTCGGGGCCAACACCGTAGTACTTGGCGTTGTTCTCATTGATATTACATAATATTAAAAGTTATCGCAGCGTCGAGTCAAGGACGGTACGGAAACGTGGAAGCCCAACGCACAACATTTACGAACAACGCGGCAAAGTCCAAGTCTCTTGAAATTTTTAAGTCCTATATAGATTAAAAAAAAAAAAAACGTTTTGTGGATCCAAGCAATCCGGCGATCATCCGAGGTTATCGTACGATACCCGATGTCAACGTTAGCGTGACACGGAAGAGGCCAAAGTTACTTCTTCGCATTCATTCATGTCGTCCGGATTAACCAATTGTCCAAATGCCCCTGAGAAAGTTTTTAGAGGGGTCGACGGTAATTCTATAAGTCTGGACGAAACTACCAACTCCAGCCGTTATCCCAACAACTCCGGAGTCATAAAGTTCGTCCTGAGGAACAACAGAAAGTTTTCGCTGCGAATCAACTTCCTCCTCACGGTCCTCATCGCTGTTGTCTTTGCCGCAATTACGCATCCCGCTCTGCTCGTCGGCGTGTCTGTACTGTTCCTTGCACTTCAATGTAAATATTTTATCTCCTCTGTAAATATTGGTATGTATTACATTTTTAAAAAAAATTATTGTTTTAAATTTGTTTGAATTTTTTTTTTTAACACCGGCTCTGTTTCCAGATACTCTGCTGGTGGTGGAATCCGTGGGAATTCAGATAATTGGGAAAAGAGTTTTCTCAAGCGAGGAATCTAGTACTTTTCTACCTTGGAATACCGTTCAGGATATATTCATCAATGAAGTTATAACTGGGGTAGGTTTATATTTAAATGACTGTGCTATATTAGTGAGAAACAATATTTGTCATATTTTACTCGGTATGTTAGCGTTAAAAATTAATTTAAACAATTACAATTACATAGTCTGGTGACAAATTTCCAATTTAATCTTTCTTTTTTTAAGGTGCCATAAAATGAATTTTCAATTTAATTTTTCTTTTTTTTTATGGTGCCTATTTAAGTTTGCAAGTTAAATGTATATACAAATTAATATAGTCTTGTTGCCATCCATTATAGCGATTAATTCACTTCTCATTGCCATCAACTATTGCAATTCAATTTTCATTGCCATCGATTATGGCAATTAATCAATTATGGTTGATTATGGCAAGCCACGCACCTTCAATTAATTTTGAATCCTTTTTTTTGCAGCAGAGAGTTTTGTACTATCTGACCTTCCTCGTAAAGGAGTCCGTCGGTGGCAAAGAAACAACGAAACTTGTACCTCTGTTCCATGAAATAAAACCGGAAAGAAAATGCCTGGAATACATGTACGTTCGCTTGGCAAGCTTGATTGGGTCGAACGAGGGAATGAGCCTATCCTGACCATTCCTGGTGCTTATTGGCTGTGTCACAAAAAACATATATACAAATTCACGTTCAAATGGCACAAAACTCTGAGGTATTACTATTATTGTTGTTAGTATTTACAGAAAATCGTTATCATTATGAAAACTTATGATATCCGCGTCGAATATCTGCATCACTCACGATACACGAGTATCGAGTTTGTTTTAAAAAAAAATCAACGAATTTTTATCAGCATCAGGTACCGATTGAAATATAATAATTAAAAAAAAATGTATTTAAATTGTTATTAAATTTTTTAATTGTTCGCGTGTTTCAGAAACACAGAAGGTTTTGCCTATCCAAAGGAACTCACGAAAGTTATTAGACGAATAATAAAATCGCAGCCGCGACAGGGTCAACAATTTGGCACGCGCCATCTGCTCGTTACATATAGTAAGTCGTACCGGACGAGTCACTCGTCATTCGATAACAGTTAAATTTGATTTCCAAAACATTCTCAAAATTTACAGCTAAATAAAACCTTTCGTCAATTAAAAAAAAAAAAAGTTATTATAGCGATAGATTGTTGTGTAAGCCGTGAATGAGGTAAATATAAAATACCGATGTCGAAAAGTTCTATAAACCCAGATAGAAAAATGACGGCACGGCGACGGAGCGGTGGCGTTACCAATGGTACAATACCCATTTGACGGCACGTTTTTCTATCTGGGAAGTGGATACATTTATAGATATATTGGGAAAATTACCTCATACAGAAATTTACTGTGCGCTTATTTCTCATTTCATTTCTCTCATCTCATTTCACGAACTAACCGATGTAGCAAATATTGGAAAATTCACTTCGTGAATAAGCCCTCAGTATATAAATACAATGAACTTATTTCTCATTTCATTTCTCTCATCTCATTTTACGCTCGAACCGATTTAATAATTCTCATTGAGAAATTCACCAAATAAATAGGCCGTCAGTACATAAATACTGTGGGCTTACTTCTCATATCATTTTTCACTTCACGTTCTAACGGATATAACAATCCGCAGATCATTCAGCATGGATGCGTCAGGACAAGATGTTCGCGATGCTCAAATTCCGCGACCGAACCGATGCCACTGCCTTCCCGCACGCATTCGTTCTCACGGTCAAAACCTTGAATGTTTCCACCACCGAGGAACTCCGCCCGCTAGATAAATCCGACGATCGTGCCAACGCAAACTCGGAAGTCACTAAAAACACGCGCCTCCAGGGTACCAGCGATGGGAACGAAGAAACCGCTCAAGACAGCTCGCCGGACGGATGCAGTCGTGATTTGGAAATGGAAGATGACATCGAAGATTTCGATAAAATCCCGGCCTCCGACGAGCAATCCGAACGATCGAGCACCGACGCGGAGAAGCCTGAAAGCGATCGAAAAAAAGATCCGGGCAAAGCGACAGCGAAGCGTGAAAAACCTCTCGACGATATCGAGAGCTCGCCACCGTTCAAGAAGCACAATCGACGAGGGCAACAGGTTTCCGATAAAATTAAGCACAAGGAGTCCGCGGACTCGTCGGCAAAGAAAGGGCTCGCTGCGGACTCTGCGGATCTTCCCTATCAGTACATTATAGAGAAGGAAATTGAGGATTCGAAGAGTGCGCCGGAGGAGGATTGTCTGACCGCGACCGAGGCCGAATCGTGCCCCGGACCGAGTCACGGCCACAGCAGCTTGCCCGGAAAGTTATTGCCGCGCAGTCCCAGAGCCGCGCAAACGGACGCGCCGCGCTCGGCCGACATCACCGATCTCGTGATGGAGGGTCTCATGTTCACGATTCGCCAGGACCAAGATAGCGTCACCGTCGTCGAGCAGAAGACGAAGCTCGAAATGGACGAAGTCCTCGAAAATTCGGAAAAGTCCGAGACGAAGGAGGGAGAAAAATGCTTGGTGAACTCGAGTCTGCTCAGGCTCGAGAATCTTATAACGAAGATCGAGATGTCGGAGGCGAGACTGAAGAGCAACGAGGACACACCGAAGTCACCGGCGGCGATCGGCAGCGAAAAGAGTGTTGAAAAATCATTCTTGTACAGTTCTTCCAGCAACTCGACGAACTTCGACGGATCGCCCGGAAAATACGTAAAAACGCCGCCCCGATCGCGATCCCTCGGACAATCGCCGATTCCGGAAATGCCGAAGTTTCCACTAGTCAAAATAAATCTCAGCACCATCGGAGACGTGCTCAACGACAAGTTGCCGTTCGATTCCGAGGCGAAGGTACCGGAAACGAGCGAGATCGCAGACGAGTCCTCGAAGATCGAGCGAGATATCCGCGAAGGTCGCCGCAACGAGGCGGCGATCGCGGCCGAGCCGGAGGAGGAGGAGGAAGACGAGGTCGGACTGGAATTGAAGTACGACGACAAGGACGACTCGGAGACCGATCGAGCGGACAAGGAGGATTGCGAGGAAGAAGAGGACATCGTGCCTGAGGCGCTGCGGCAGAAAAGCGGCGAGGCTCTTCTGGACAAGATCGGCGCGAACGACCGACCGAAGTTCGATCTCTGCACGACGCCGATCAAAGATTGCATTGAAATAATAAAATCCAAGACTCCGAGAATCGTCTCGAACGAGATTGTTACCGACGATCAAATTCCACCGGAGTTGCAGAGAGCTTTGCGCTTGAAGCGTACGAAACGCTCGGTCTTCGCCAATGAAATCGAAACGAGCAGTCCTCGAGACGCGTCCTCGACGATCAGCGACGAAGATTCGACGCCCGATCGACATTTGTCGCAAGGGGAAACGCCGAACGCGCCGTCCGAGGAACGAATCGCTACGGAAAACGAATCGGAAGATAAATCGTCGAACGCGAAGCGCTCGATCGCTACGGTCGACATCACCGAGGAATTCGAACAAGAGATATCGAGCGAGAAACGACGAAGGCAACCGGCGAGAAGGAAAAGCCTGCGACACGCGGAGGAAACGTCAGGCAATGCTAATCAGTCCGCGGACGAACCGGAAATACGAATAGAAATGTGGAAATTCATGGACGACATAACGCGCGGCGCGAAAGTCGTCGTTCGTCGTCTGGACCTTACGAATATTCCGAATGGCGTCGTCACCGAATCTTCCCTATCGAAGTACAACACGAATCAACGATACGCCGCCGAGTCTTAATCAAGTGGGGGAACGATCGGTACTGTTATTTATATTAAATTATTGATAGGGATGTGCGAAGAGTACTTTATTTTCTTTTCATTTGTTCCGTGATAAAAACGATCGTAATCGCCCATTCGGTCGATGGTAATAACTCTAATAATCGATAAATCAGTGCAATTGTTGAACTCGTGAGGACGGCTTTGTATTTGTATCGTATTCGGTAATTGTATTGTACAGAAGTCGAACGAAGCTGTTGGAATGGTTTTTTTTTTATATATAAAATTGTTAGGATTTCGATTATTTATCGTGTCATATTCACAGTCTTAAGTAATGCTAGTTTAAATTCACGAATCTTTTTATTTCTTCAGTAACCTATTAATATCGGAATATTTCTCTCTTTGAATTTGTTCAGCGGCTATTTTCAAGTCTTCCATTTTGTTCAGTAAGTTTTTCAATTTTTCATTGCGCTCTTCGCTGGAGACGGTCTTCTGTCTCGTTCCGATGCCGAGACTTTCGAACAGGATTTTTTGCTCGTCAGTTGTGAGCACGTTTTCCAGCTTCACCGGAAGACGCGGCCTGATCGGTTCTACCTGCAAATTGTACAATCTTTCTTTAGATTAGTCTCCGATTATCTGAAATACTAGTGTAAACTTCCGAATCTTTTGATTTTCTGCCGAAACGGCTCGTTAGCGGCGGCGTTTTCGGTTGGCTGCAATAGCGTGCAGTCAGTGTATCCAAAAATAAAGATAAAAATAAAAAATGAGTGTACACAGATTGCACACTGGTGCATCATGTCGAAAACGCACATTGAATATACAAACTGTGCGCACAAATGCGATACATAGCATAAAAAATGATGAAATTTTGAATTTTTTAGTTCTACACTCTTGTGATATTCTCGACGACTTTGATTTTTGTTTTTTTTTTTGTTTTTGTTTCTTCATTAATTTCGCCTTACACATATTTCATTCTCGAGCTTGGTGGATCGGGCGCGCTCTTTGGCGCACATGGCGGGATAGCGTTCCCGCGCGTCGCAAACCTCGAAAACAGCGTCTTCGCATTCTTGCTCAATGTCATCTGAAAAGAAAAGAAAAAAAAATCTTACGTTCGGTAATAATTAGATACCAATTGGCTGCAACGAATGAATCACCGTTCCATACTTGGCTCGGTTGATTCTATAAATTGTAATACATTGTATTACATTATATTACCCATCGCTGTGCACATAACCAATATACGAAAATGCCTCGTTCGGCACCTACGATCGCACTATAGTAATTATGTATTGGGTAACTTATTAAATTCTTCGTCTGATAATCGTGTGCGTTTCGGCGAGAGGTTTATTGTTGGCCACCAACGAGCATCCCAATTCCCATTAATGTTCAAACTTTTGGGTCTTTGTTTCTACGCAGTTCTACACATGAAGCGTCATCCAGCGAAGGACCGAGACTCGTGCGTCTCTAAGTGCAATAACACGATATACCACACTGACGCTGCCTACGAGAAATAACCATGACGTAACAGAGTCATGTCAGATCTACGATTTTCATGTCGTTCTTCGTTCCTACGTAACGTTTTACTGAACATTTCTTTCATTTTCGTTTGCCTCTTTTATACGCCGACAATTTACGTTTGCAATTGAACGTCACAGCCTATTATTTTTACAAGTGGTCATTAAGTGTTCAGGGATTTTTTGTTCCTAAAATATATGAAACTAACGGATTGTTGTCCCGGATAGAGAACCGACGACACGGGATCTAATCGGTGCTGGCACGGGAACGCACTTCGTGCTGGCACGATGCACACACACACACACACATGTACGTCCGCATGTGACGATATTGCGACGGGACGGCATTTTTATGCCGAAAGCTACTTGCACAGTTCCAGCTTGGCGCGAAGCTCCACAGTGAGCTGGAACTGTGCGAGGAGGTTCTGGCAACAAAACGCCGTGTCATCAAAATATCGTCACATGCGGACGCACATGCGTGCATTGGGCGGGCACGTCGTGGCGAATACACGGTTACGTTTTTCTATCTCGTGTGGCTCGGACGCTTCGCACCCTCGCGATGAATTATGAAATTTAAAAAGTGGACATTTAGATTTTCGGGGGATTTATCGACAACACGTCACTTCCGCTCTGGAAATTTCACTTTATCTACCGGAAGTGATCTCGTGTAATGTGAGTTCTAGCTTCCTCGCGATAATCTACTGACGATTGTTTTTAACTTAATTATCAATTAACTAGATAAATTTTTTGAAAAATGTGCCGTTTCGCAAAATTTAACACCGGGTTTTCCTATGATGTAAATCGTCAACGTTTAAAATTACAAAAATATGCAAATTCTGTATTTCTGCATATTCGATGCGGAAATGGGTCACCTAAAGCCAATGGCGGTGGTAAAAATGCGATATTGCGAAAAAAAAAATGTCGACATTTTCGAAGTGGCAAAAATAAGAGGGGGTACGAACGACCAAATCTCGAGATTATAACATATGGGATTGATTTATGATTACTATATAGGATTTATGATTTATGGGATTGATTTATGATTATTACATGGGATTTGGGTTTTTCGAAATTGACTCCCGTACATTATAAATGCCGAAATCTCGAGAATATAGCATATGAGAATGATTTAGGATTTTCAAATTCCACTCCGTATACGACCGGAACTGAAATTATACAATAATCAGGCCCTGGAGAGCTCCCGTAGGGATTACCTTGATTGAAAATTGGAACAAGCAACCAACCTTCCGATATATATATATATATATATATATATATATATATATATATATATATATATATATATATATATATATATATATATATATATATATATATATATATATATATATATATATATATAAAAGATGTCTCAGTATCCAAAAACAAAAATCTTAGTAATATGCGAAATACGAAGAAAATTTTTGCTTTTCTCCATTCTCGCCATTGCGAGCTAACATGAAATAAAAAAATGTGAAAAGCGTAGCAACGAATTAGCCTCGGTGTTACAATGCTTTCGTCACGGGACCCAAAGCGTAAGATTTTTGAGACGAGGAATTAAGAGGCATACGAAGAACTTTCGCATATTGCCACATCTGTTGATTGAATATTTATAATGATTTTATATTTAAAAAGAAACTCAATCGACGTGACGTTGCGAAACATATACGCGCAGCCTCTCACGTTCGTTCGATTGCAAACGTGCAAGTGCCGTTAACAACGTTGCACGCCACACGATTATGTAGCTCTCTCGGGCTCTCGGCCTCATCCCATCCGCGCCGATAGCGGCAGAGCCGGTGTGTGACACTTCGCCTTAAGCTGCAAAGTCCAACCGCGTCGTTGAGTGCCGATGTGCACCGAGCCGGTGCGCTAATCCCGATTCACTTGCGACGCGTTGGCTGCTGTGAATATCAAGGCCTTGGAAGAGCACGGCGTAACACTTCGGACACTGATTGACAGCGCTGTTTTATCCGGCGAGGCATCGATCGATCGATTTGTCCCAATACAGGATTAGCAAACTCTCGGTTTCGTGGTTTCATCTTACGACACGTCCTTTCAGTGCGCGTGGCACCTTCAACTGGCGAGCATCGGTTGGTCTCTCATCGCTCTCTTTCATTCCGCCTTTGGTTGCCGTGCCGTATCGCCATTTCCATCAGTTCCGCTTTCGACCCGTCTTCGCAGTCGACATCTCGCAACATCAGATTCGTCGAGGTACGTTCGCACAATGAATTCGTTTGTTATGCCGCCGGTGTGTGGGCTTTGCGCGTTTCTACGGGGCAAACTCGACTACGATCAATCGATATATTAAACCCTATTTCGTCGCATAGATTTTACCGGTTTCCGTAGGACTCCACGAACTTCCAACATTCCCAGTCCGGCAATTTTCTCGGTCTTACAATGAGTTACCTCAAGTGCATGGCCACTTCGTTCGTCTATGTAGCATCCGCTCTGGCCATCATCACGTTTCTGCCGTGGTTACAACCGACCGGAGAATTTACCGAGTATAGGTAAATTTCTTTTATTATTATTGTTATTTACAGAAAGTAAGTTTACACTTTTTTGCATCTGCTTCTATACAAACGCTCTCATCTATTACTGTTAGTATTATATAGTTTGAGTACTTGTAATTTATTTCGGATTTTTATTGGCGTAGAATATATAAATAAATTTTATTTTTAATATATATTCGTTGACTCTGCTTCGATTGCTTCCCTGGAAGACGTTACCGCGATGCGTCCACTTCCTCATTGCAAAAGTTGTGATTCTATAGGTTTTTATCGAAGGCTACCCTTGGTATGCCAGTTTGAGTCGATGGCTCAGAGGATTTGGGTTTCTTGTCTTTTGAACAGTTCGCCTCTGTTAATTGCAGTGTCCGCTCAGTAGCTTATGCGTCTCTACGCGATCACCTTGTTTCCTATCCTCGAGGGTCTTTAGATTTACTCTAATAATATCATGGATTGTATGTTTTTTTTTTTTACTTTTTACACAAATATTCATTCGCTTATGGTACATTATGTTACCAGTGCGTTGGTCCAGTGGTTAGCGCGCTCGCCTCTAAACCAGAATACCGGTAGGTCGAGTGTTCGATTTCCAGTGCCGTCGTTTCGTCGAGAAATAAAAATATTAGCGGGACATAGCTCCAGATATGAACTCGAGGCACACGCGTACTTATTCGTCTGTGCCACAAGTATATAGCCGTAATTCATGTTTATATTCTCGACGAAACTGGATGTAGCTCCGGTACCGTGAAGCGAATCTGAGACCGACAGTATTGGCATAGGTTTTCTGCAGTTTCCCTGTGCCGTTAGTTGTAAGACTGAGGCAAATGCGACGCAGGGGGGAAGTCGGCTGCAGCCGCAAAAATGGGGGAACTGGCTCGGTGCGTAAAAACAAAAAATAGAAGTGGGCATAAAAATAAAAACGAGGACTTAGTAATTACGCATCAACCGAGTCGACCCACTATGCACTATAAGGCAGTTGCTTTGAGAAAAGGGAGAAAATAAATTAAAAAAAAAAAAATTATCACCTTAAGCGAATGAATATGCTTAATTATAGTACAATTATGTGTTCATTCGGTAAGAAAAATTATACTGAATGCCGTTTTGAGACTGCGGGTAACGTTGAAAAACGAAAATTGTCTTTGCCTGCTTCCGTCGATTCCCTGGGGAAAGGCAAGGGAATTCCCCTGAAGAGGGAATTCAGTATAGTTTTTGTTACCGGTTACGGTATTTCGCATCGCCTTAATTTAATCGCTCTCTTGACGCTCCGCAGCATCAAGTCTCCGGGTCCTCTGGTCGGCGTACTTGCGCCGAACGGTCGCTTGAACGACGCCGAAATATTGTTCAACGGCGAGCTGAAGGGCGGCGAATACTTCGATTCTTACGATGGAGAACTGTACACGGGAATGTACGGAGGGTACGTCGGTAAAATCGTGGGAAACAAGATAATACCTGTGGTTAAATTTGGCAAGGAATGCGGTAAGTTCAATTTGTGTATTTATCTTGTGTTATGACCGTTATCTTATCAATGGACATTCGCAGCCGGCGTTTGGGAGGAAGATAAATGCGGACGACCTCTGGGACTGAAATTCGACAAACAAGGTCGCCTCTTTGTGGTAGACACGTACTACGGTATATTCAAGGTCGACGTGAAAAGTGGAAAATACGAAAAAGTCGTCGATACTTCGCAACCCATCGACGGCGTCGTTGCCGAGTTTCCCAACAGCGTCGACGTCGCCAGCAATGGGGATCTTTACTGGACCGTGTCCAGCACGCAATTCAAGCTCTACGACGGCAGTTTCTCCCTATTCACCGATCCCACGGGAAGGTAATCTATTCATCTCAAATTTCATTTTCCAATGTCGGATGCGCAAACGTCGAAAAGGCGTTACATTTTTTTCGAGCTGTTTCATTACAACTTCAACTCTTGTTGAAAGAGCAAAAAAATGAAATGATTTATTTCATTTATTTATTTCGTCATTTATTTATTTGGTCATTTATTTATTTAAGCAAAAAACACTTCAAACAAAAAATACTCACTCAACGCAATGAGGCGTTTCAAAAAATTGCTACAATTATATTGCTGATTCGCGATTATTTATACTAAAGAATTTTGATACTCGAACTTCCCTTAAAATCGCTTCAATTTATCTCCTACACGGTTTATCGATTTGTCGTAAAATTTCGTGATATTACCAAAACGTCGGCTTTAGGCGTTAGGCACGCGATGATGGATATTCGTCCGTGCGTTTACGACACCATGTTACGTTAAATAACGATTGAATATTCCACAGATTGATGCGCTACAACGCGGCGACAAAAAAGAACGAGGTCCTGCTGAAAAATCTTGGCTTCGCGAACGGTGTGAAGCTCAGCGACGATGAGAGTTACGTCATCGTTGTCGAAACGATGACGTCCTCCATCGTGAAGTACCATCTGAAGGGCCCGAAGGCTGGAAAGCGCGAGGTCTTCATTGACGGTCTTCCCGGTATGCCCGATAACATACACTCTGATGGTCAGGGCAATTATCTCGTGACCTTGTTTGTGTCCGCTGATCCGGAGCATCCTCTGATCACGCAGACTCTCATTCCGCATCCTTACATAAGGAAAATGATCGCGAGACTCCTTCGACTCGTCGAGCTGCCCTTCGCGACGCTGGATAATCTTTATCCAAATGACTTTGCCAAGAAGGCAGCTCACGCCATAGGATGCTTCGAATCAACTGGGTTTATGTTCCCGCGAAAGGTAACCGTTCTCAGAATCGACGGGAACGGAAAGATTTTGGATGCGCTTTATAATTCGGACGAGAAAGTTGCCCTGATAAGTTCGGCGTTCATTCACGACAATTATCTGTGGCTCGGATCGCCATTCAACGAATTCCTCGCACGAGTGCCTCTAAAACAGGCTTTCCCTAACACCGAATTTCCTTCGAAAACTACGGAAAAACCGAGAGTCGTTCGCGAAGCGAAAGTGGCTCCTCAAGTCGCGAAACCCGTTGAGACGCCGAAAGTAGAGAAAGTGGCTGCTCCAAAAGCAGTCACACCTAAACTCACACCTAAACCAACACCCAAACCGACACCCACCGAAGCTCCCAAGGTTGCCAAGACTGTGAAAGTCGAGCAAGCAAAGCCCGTTTCCAAGGACGAAAAGGAGACCGATAAGAAGCAGCAAACCGGCAGCGTACCCAAGAAAGCTGCGGAGACTCCGAAACCACCGAAGAAAGTGGAACCAGCGAAGCACACTAACGAGCTTCCGAGACCGATCGACCAAGCTGAGCCCACAAAACCGCCGAAACAGGCACCAGCTGCGAAAGCATCGCAACAGCCCGAGGCCGCGAAACCGACGAAGCAGGCGCCAGCTGCGCAAGCATCGAAACAACCAGAGGCTTCGAAACCGCCCAAGAAAACAGAGCCGATCAAACGCAACACCAAACTTGCCGATGAAATATAATTTTATCGATGAATCTCAAGAATATTTTTTCATTTTAAACATTCCATAGATGGAACAATTGCATTCGATCGATATAAAGACTATTTTGTTCAACAAAGAAATACGATCAAAACAAATGTTTTTTTTTGTTTGTTTTTTTTTTTATAAATCTATATAAATAGTTTTCTCTTGTATTTCCGGTTTATTTATGGTTTAAGCACATTCGCTTCCAAACACAAACTTCGACGGTTCGCCATCGAAATCGGTGAAGCTTTACGAAGCATAGAAAAAAAAAAACAAAAAAAATCTTCCTTAGGTAATTCGTTAACTGACGGGCAGCAATATACTACTATTCCGATGAAGAGTTTCGTATACGTTAATGTGTAGACACTGTGATCTATAAATGTAAATAAGGTTGAGAATATGATTGTTTTTTGAAACTTTTTCTATTGGTGATTGGTATGTATAGTATAATATATAAACATATCCTAATTTTATAAGTCAGAAATAAATTTCCTAAGGCACACCGAGGTGTTCATCGTTAGACTATGTAGACTAACGACGAGTGTTCCAACCCTTGGACATGTCCATGACACTGGCCACAGTCATGTATTAAACAATTTCATTATCGATAAATATACATTTGCGTGTAATTTCTCGCGACCCTTTCGGCTGCCGATTACGGAAAATAGATCGACAAACAGTCTACGTTTCCATTAACTCTTTTACTACGTAAACGGTTGTGAACTTGTCGCTTTATCAAAAAATCACCGTACTATGATAACAATTGTTCGAATGTATTCACGATAAGTACAAGATCGATTTAATGGATCTCAGTCAAGGGAAATATCCTTAGTTCACTATCCATACCTTTCGGCTGCCGATTTTGGAAAATAGATCGACACGCAATGCACGCTTCGATTGAATTATTTTATTACGTAAACATTGTAAACGTTTCTTTCTCAAAAATTCACTATACACTGTTAACTGTTCGAATGCATTCACGATAAGTATACTGTCGATTTTTTTAAAGTCAAATTGCTGCTACTCAGGTCGTATCGAGTCCGCGTAATGTCGCCGGAGTCTACTGGAGCGCAGTCAACGGAATGGCTAGCGGCCTAGATTATGTCCTCAACTGCCCTCGATATTTGCGTTATCTTTGCCATAATTTCCCGTGACCCTTTCAGCTACCGATTACAAAAATAGATCGACAAAAAAATCCACGTTTCTATGAACTCTTTCATCAAGTAAACGTTATAAATGTGATGCTTTAAAAAAATCACTGTAAAATATTAATAACTGTTCGAATGTATTCACGGTAAGTATATTATCGATTTTTTTTTGCCTAATGGTTATGTCGAATACGCGTAATGTGTCGCCGGAATTGATTGTCTCTCAATTAACGGAGTTATCTTATTTTTATATTGTCCATAATATATTTTTGCGTATAATTTCTTGTGACCTTTTCAGCTACCGACTACGGAAAATAGACTGACAAACAATCCACATTTCTATGAACTCTTTTATTACGTAAACATTGTAAACGTGTTGTTTTTTAAAAAATTCACTGTACAATGCTAACAACTGTTCGAATGTATTTACGATAAGTACATGATCGATTTTTTTTTAAACCTAAAGCGAAGCTACTCTGGCTGATGATCGTGTCGAGTTCGCGTAGTTTCACCGGAATCGGTTCGATCCTATTTCATTATCCATATATATACCTTTGAGTATAATTTCTCGTGACCCTTTCGGCGAAGGATGACGGAAAATAGATTGACAAACAATCCACATTTCTATGAACTCTTTTATTACGTAAACATTGTAAACGTGTTGTTTTTTCAAAAATACACGGTACAATGTTAACAACTGTTCGAATGTATTCACGATAAGTACATGATCGATTTTTTAAAAACTCAAATCGTAGCTACTCTGGCTGGTGAATCGTGTCGAGTTCGCTTAGTGTCACCGGAATCGGTTCGATCCCAGTCAACGGAATGGCTATCGGCATAAATTATATGCTTAACTGTCTCGATATTCTAGCTGGCAGCGTCCGAGTCAGACGGGTGTGCAGGAGGTGTCGCAATTTCCAGAGATACGTTGGATTTATCGCGAAATGCCAATGACCGTTTCTCTCGAGTTTCGCTCGTTTCTGTGCGAAAATCAGTGCAGTTTTATAGGCCAATATCCGTTGGTCGTTCGATGGCTCCGATTCGAGTTTGCCAACGGTGCCGAATCCGAGCATCACCAGCTCCTCGCCGATCGACGGTGCAGTCTGTTGGCATATCAGTCCGCAAATAACTCACCGAGCTTCAAGGTCGAGGTGTTTTATAATTAATCATTTTCGTACCTCGTTCGTGTCTCGCAGCTTTATTGTGCAATCCAAGTAGTCCCTTTTTCTCGCTACCGGCACGAATTCGATTTCTTTACCGCCGACGACCGTTTGCAGCCAGCTAATACCTTCATTACCATATTGAATTATTGATTAATAAAAACGATTTTTATAAAATGATGAGATAAATAAATTTTAATTAATTAATAAAAACGATTTTTATAAAATGATAGGATAAATAAATTTTGATAAATCAATATAAAAGATTTTAATATCATTTCTGTTATCTGCAAAATATTCAAAGACTTTCACGACATAATATCAAATAAATTCTGAAATCAGCATCGAACTTAAAAATTTGTCTTTATCTTATTTTTCTTTAGAATATTTCCTTGAGCAATAGAAGAAATAAAATTTAACGCACCATGATTCGTAACATCCACTCCAGCAATTTTCAATGGTAGATACTTTGGTGTTCCCAGTCTGGGTAAATCGACAAGTGGCTTATGATCCACCATTATCAGAGCTCCGTGGCTCGGCTCTATTCGCACCGCTCTACCTTGCAGAGGAATCCTCAATTTGACAAAGCGCGTAGGCACGTCGGATGGCTTTGTGAATTTTGCAAACTGTAATAAAAACTCTATGTAATTACCGAAATTCGTTATCATCGGTTATTTTTGCTGCCACTTTAAAAAAAGACTCGAAACTCATATATTCATGTGATATCACATACATTTTTTTTAAGCAAATCATATAAGCACATTTACACTTCCTTTTTGTAGATATTAATAATAATCAGAGTAATAATATGGAAAATAATGGGTAACAAATCTCAGCACCGAGTTTTGCTCGGTCCTCACATGAAACCTTTAAGAGGATAGCAAACGTAGCAGTACTAAGATGCGTGCAGGCAAGGACATTTACAATGAAATACAAAAAAGAGAAGCGCCTCGTCACATGCGAGTCTCATGCTCGTAGTTAAATCAACTCAAGCATCATAAGTTTGTGTTTTTAGTTTTTGTAATTTTAGAGATTAAATCAACGCGAGTGCTAAATCACTTTCTGCCTTGGAAGCTTAAGTGCTTTTAATTGTTTTGATTTTTATAATTCCTTATTCAGGAGTTTCAATATTTGGGATTTATTATACCCTGGTTGTAAAAGAGAAATCTCTTGAGTAAAAGATTATAAAATAATAATTTTATGCCTATAATGGTAAAATAGGCATATGGGTTTGAACGATCGAATTGTATCGCACTTACGGGTCGTATTCTGTACAGGGCAGTGAGAAGAGCTGCGCTGGTCACGCCGTATGTGACTATCTCCATCGCTCTGGTATCTTTTTCCATGAAATTGACACATCGCTCGATCAGAGTTACTTTTTTAGGCACCCCTTCTGTAGTGTCTTGTGCCATAACGTGCTTAGTACGCTTTACGTTTTTCGCAGACTGAAAAAAAAAAACAAAACAACATGAACTTCTGTTCCTCGGGTTAATCAGGATCGAGAGGCTGATCGAGAATCACCAATTACACGGATGAAAGTCACTAGAGTAAGGGCCGATTAATTATTTTCAAAAAAAATATCGCTTTTCATTATTCATCGCAATATCGTGCTGTCGAGTCGAAGTACAAAACGGAGCAGAGAAATACGCGGCAAATTATCTGCAGTAGACGAAACGTTCCGTCAGCGATGCACCTTACTTGTTCGTCGCGGCCGCAAAAATGATTAGCGCAACTAATGCGACGTGTGGTGTTGATGACGATTAGCACATCATTTTCAAGGGAAATTTAATCGTCGTTGATAAATTGACAACGTAAGGGAATAGAAAAAATTGTATGAACGACATTGCGATTTTACCTACCTATCGTCCGTCGACGTTCGCACTGGTCGAGGAACAGTCGCGCTTATGTCAACGACTGATTTGGATCGAATGCCGGTGTAATTTTTTTTTTCGGTGTAAAATATATATGTACATATATAGCTGGCGTAGCGGTTTGTCATTGACGCAACATTCAACGAAAACACGTATCTACAGTTAGACGTTATATGTTATTTCGGAAGCTAGAGAGGACGCGTGAGAAAGTATATACAAATGTATATTTATCTAGGGAGGATTATCGCGACCGATTCATTATCGAGCCGACATCGAACGCAACCGGAGCGATTTCAGATGACATCTACAGTTACGCATATGGCGACTGGAAACGAGCACCACGTGACACAGCAGTGCGAGAGAGATAGTCGCATTTTTTGAAATAATGCCAGGTAAAAAAGGTCGACACTTGGCGTAAAAGCGGAGTATCGTCAAACGCGATATTGAATTCTACATGAGCTGATACTTTGTTTTTTCAAGAATTGTCTACCATCTCCGAATGCCATTCGTTACAGTTTTTGTTACCGACTGAGTTCGTTTCACTTCACCTTCTAAGTTATTTAGGAAGCCAGAGAGAGGCAGAGAGGCTTTTGAAAATATGTAGAAATGTATATTTATCTACGGAGGATTAGCACGATTTTTTAAAACCAACGCCAGGTAAAAACGGTTGACACTTGGCGTAAAAGCGGAGTATCATCGGACGCGATATTGAGTTCTATATGAGCTGATACTTTGCTTTTTCACGAATTGTCTGCAAATTCCGAATGCCATTTGTTACAGTTTTTGTTACCGACGGAGTTTGTTTCACCTCAATTTATAAGTTGTTTCGGAAGCTAAAGGAGAGGCTTTTGAAAGTATATACAAATGTATATTTATCTACAGAAGATTAGCTCGATCGGTTAATTATCAAACCGTCGTCTAACCTAACCGGAGCGATATCACACGGAAACGGAGAATATCTTACGGACCGACTTACGAAAAGTGTCCCAAGCAGAGGTTCGCCATCTGGCGCGGATGGCGTCCCCATTCGAATGTAATCAATGGCTGGGGTAGTAGCAACAGTGTGACGTTCGTATAAACAGGTGAATCGGCCCACAGTAAAAGTGACGCCAACAGGCTCTCGTTACGCTAGAACGGAATATATTTTTTTTCTATTAAAAATTCTTTGACTTAGTTTGATCTGGCCCGAGATCTCCATCTCAGTTTCGCAGAGAATGTTTCGCGAAGGCCAGTATCTGGAGGTGATCAAGGTAGGCTAGCAGTAGCGGCGACACAGCTGCCCAACTGTAAACAGCTGTTTCCTATGTAGGCCAAACAAAGCCTGACGAAAAAGGCTACTTTGTCGCGACGTAATTCTCGAGGCTTTGCGATTAATCGATTTTTAATTACATCGAACCATTCATTACGTTGAAATCTCTTGCATTTTTTTCTCACGTACTTGGTTGTTCGCATTAACGCTCACCCGTGGATAAATGCACACTTATCTGTTAATCTTATTTATCTACTTATCTTATTTACTTTTAATATACGGGGAAAAAGTTTTTTCGAGAAAACCGTCGTTGTATCTAAGCTGGACAGTGTTGCTCCAAAAGTCAAAAGCACCCTTATTTTTAAAAAATATGAATCTAGAGAGTTTCTTATTTTTTAGCTTATGAGCCGAGAATAAAACACTTGCAATACTTGCAATACTTTCTCCCTGGACAGTTCGTACGTTTGGGAATATTATATTATACTTTGGGAACATTAATTTCAGCTGTAAGACTCGAAACCACCTAAAACTGATACTGCAATTTTCACTCACTAAGTTCACGACTCTAATTACTTTTCCCTCTACACGTGAACCGCATTTTAGACGTACATCGCTCCGACGTTAGATTAATGCAAAATTTTTTACACATCGTGCGGAAATCGCGTTATAGTAAGACGTACAGCTTTATGTTTTTTTGTATTACTTTTTTTCACACAATCCTAACGGAACGAAAATTTGACGAATGGAGTGAAAGAGAACTTAAACGCGTGTAACATTAATTGATTGATTTAAATAAATACAACTCGTTCGTACACTTTTTCGACTGGCAGGCTTCGGAAGGCTGCCTGGCTACAGCGATAGTAACAATTAAGGAGAAAACAGTAGAGTACAAGAAGAAGAAGATCACGACGAACAAGTGGCTGGACTTGCAGGACTGGGCGTCCTTGTACGGCATTATACGAAAGGCCATTATTCGTAACAACGAGAGCAGATCCCAAGGCAAAATAGAAACAACGGAAAGGAGAAAATCTACTCGGCACTTGGAAGTCACGTAAGATCAAACTACCTACATAATCGAATGATCTACATAATATCAGATAGATTAAAATATGTTTTATGCCACATTAAATTGGATCATATAGTTTGCATGTATTTAAAGTCTATAGTTAAAACATAACGAAATATTTGTAACAAACGCAACTTTCGTGGAAATTCAATTCTTGCAGTCATTGCAATAGCAACATTGCCATATATTGTTAATAAATTCGAGTCTCGCGAGCTGAATTATTGCGATCATTGTAAATGGAAGACTTCCAAATATATATTTTTTTTTAATTCAAGTTGTAAATTCAATCATTGTAAATTCAAGATCGTCAAACAGTTTTTCAAAAATTAAAGTTTCACGCAAGCTAAAAGTTTGCGATTATTGCAAATGCAGCATTGACAAATATTTTTCAAAAATTAAAGTTTCACGCAAGCTAAAAGTTTGCGATTATTGCAAATGCAGCATTGACAAATGTATTTAAAAAAATTAAAGTCTCTCTTCATCTAAACTTTTGCAATCACAGTAGATGCAATATTGCCAAATATTTTTTTTTTTTAATTCAACCTTCGTGGAATAAAATTTTTTTTTCAAGGATCCTCAATATAAATTTTTTTCGCAGATACAAATTCGAAGCTGCCGAATGTCCCGAGGACAGAACTTCGTTGCCGACGATCAGGGTGAGCGTCTCGGCGCCTCGAAAGACTTCCGGCAGTTCGAATCGCCGAAAAGTCAAGGGCGACGTGCACGATGTGAAAAAGTACGAGGAACGAACGAACGACGAGGGCAACGTGGCTCAATTGAGCGAGAACGAGGATTTTATGTGCGACAATTATTCCCTGGAGGAGTACGTTCCGCCGGAGTTGCCGAGCAACACGAAAGCGAGCGCGGATCTCAAGTACGTGCCGAGTCGAAAAAGTATGCTGATGCGTATGCGCTGTTCCACCGACGAGAACAAGTACACACCGACTTCGGGAAACAAAAAATCACCGGCATCGAACGGCGATCAGACAGAAGTCAGTTACATTCCGAATTCGATAAGTTCATTGAAGAAGCCGGTTCACGCAAGGTACGATCCGTGCGGCGCTCTAACGCCGAGTCTGAGCGAAACGTACGTGCCGAGTTCGAAAGGCGTGAGAAGCAAAGTGGAGGAGTATCAGCCCGACTTCGCGACTAAAACGATGAAGTTCGACGACAGTTACGTCCCATCGTCCACTTATCCAACGCGCGAAAGGGAGGAATCGAGAAAGCGAAGCCGCAAGAGCCGAGAGCCGACGAGCGTCAAATCGTCGACGAATCGCTCGCTCGTTTCCAAAGTCCCAAAACGCGAACTCTGACACTTGTACGAAGAGCTCATTTTTCGGATCAGCGAAACTTTCCATGAGCTATAGATTAATCGATTGTAAAACCCGTTGCACGGTCGACCTGAGCTGTGGATTTGTGAGGATTGGATTAGTATTGCAATACCGGTTAATATTGGAGTTTGGGCTGCTCGTGCGAAAAAAGTATCTGCACCACTTTGCCACTAAAACGATGAAGTTTTATGTCGGTTTCGTGCCATCGTCCACGTATCCAACGTACGGCAAAGAGGAATCGAAGAAGAGAAACCGTAAGAGCCGAGATCGGACAAATAAGAAATGGTCCCTTCATTTACAAAGTCCCAAAACGCGAACTCTGACACTTGTACGAAGAGCTCATTTTTCGAATCAGCGAAACTTTCCATAAGTCCTAAGCTGGATTTATGAGAATTGGATTAGTATTGCAATGTCGATAATATTCGAATCATCTTCGAGTTGGGACTGCGTGACCGTGAAGATATTTTCATGATATCACATTTCATTGCTGGCAAGTCACTGCCAATGCAGTGCTTTAGGAAGAAAAAAACGAACAATAAATCGTCATTGAATCGTTCGCTAATTTCCAAAGCCCGAAAACGAACTCTGAAACTCGTATGAACAACCAATTTTCCGGCTCAGCGAAAATTTTCACGAACGATAGATTAACCGTTTGTAAAATCCATTGTTCTGTCATAATTGGTCGTTCTGAGTTACGGATTGATGATAATTGGATCAGTGTTGCAATGTCGTTAATGTTCTAATCATCTTCGAGTCTGGGCTGCTCGCGACTTCGTCTCCGGTATTTCACGTCGCCCCAATCGGAGAAACTTTGACTGTAAATAAGAAACTCAACGTGTACTTGAAATCCAAATTTTCACTACTAAATATCGTATTGTCGTCGATAAAATATTGTTTTTAAGAAAATACATGTGCCGATGTTCGTCCTTTTCTCGATCGTGAATTAGTCAACATCGAAATTCGTGACACCGACCGTGACACATCACCTCGCCTCGATCGAAGAAACTTCCACTGTCAATAAGAAATCCAACGTGCTGTACTTCAAATCTGAATTTTCACTATTAAATATCGTATTGTCGTCGATAAAATATTTATCGTAAGAAAATACATATGTCGAAGTTCGTCCTCCCTCGACCGTGAATCAGCGAATATCGAACCCGCGAAATGGCTCGAATGTACAGCTGAACATATGTCATTCATTTATTTTTATTTGTTTTATGTGCGAAAGCCATCCCTCAGCCTTCTTCCATCGGTTCGTCAACCAAGTTTTGGATGGGTTCGACGGACGGCGTGGATGTTTCCGTTGTCATCGGCTCTGTGGTCGATTCTTCGGTCTTTTCAGGCGTAGTGGCGGCTTTGTCGGCTTCTGGCACTGGCTCGCCGGCATCTTCGTCATCGGTGTCATCCCCGGCGCCCGGATGAACAGGAATGTGGTGCTCGGGATTACTCGAAGCTTGAACGATATTCGGCTGTTCCAGACTTTTTTGTGCTTCCTGAAAACAATTAGTATTAAGGAGTAGTGAAATGTTGAAACGTTCAAGTTTTCCCTCCCGATATTTCACTCATCTTAGCGAAGTTGAATTATCGAATAAGGGTCGAATTTTAAGACGTAGGTTCGAACTTAAGATCGCTCCTGAGATCGAACTTAACATGGCAGTTTGGCCCGAACTTCTTTCTTAAGATCTATCTTAAGTTCGAACTGCTATTCGAACTTAATTTCCTCCGTAAGTTTGATCTCAAGATCGAACTTGAAGTACAATCGAATTGGAGTTTAGAATTCGGCGCAAACTTCTTCGATTTTGAGTAAAGCTCTTCGGGACACAATGAAGTTCGGGCCAAACTTCGATTAAGTTCGATCTCAAAAGCGATCTCAAGTTTGAACTGACGTCTTAAAATCCGACCCTGAGGCTACTTTACTTAAAAATGTGGAGATGCACTATGCGAGTCGTGCCTTTCGCACGAGTACAAAACAGAATGATTTCGATAATAACACTTTTTTTGTCTTTAAGGGTCATTTAGCTCGGAACGAAAGTAACTCACCTTCATGCCGCTGACTTTGTTAATATAGAAATCGTAAACGAATTTAGCGGCATGGGGCATATCCTCGATCTCGACGGGTGGCGCCGAGGGTTCTTCCTCGTTCAATCGTGTCGTCGGATAAGTCTCGTGGGGCAATAGCTGAAGCTTCAAAGGTCGGCGCATAAGTTGGTCGAAGGCTGGCGTGAGTTCGAAGCAATTCTTGAACAGCGATATTCTGGCGAATACGTATAGACCAAGACGCGCTCGTGACATGGCGACGACGAGACGTCGCGCGTCTCGCAGATGACCGACCGCTCGAGTTTTCACCAATGACAACAGGATGTAGTCGTTCTGTTGACCTTGATATTTGTCCACTGTTGTTACTTTGCTTGGACGGCCGATGAGCGGATTATTTGCGCATCTGGAAAGAAATCAACCTGTTATACACAAAAATAGATCTCTTATAAAAAAAACTTTAGTGGGTTCGATGGGTAGGCAAATTTATTTTCCGGAAAAATACGTCACTTCCGGTCGAGAAATTAATTTTCCGGGAACAAATGTCACTTTCGGTTTGAAAATCTTATTAATAGACCCGAAATGCACACATACCGGAAATACGTCACTAACTAGAACAAAATAGTTTATAATTAGTTAAATAAAAAAACCGACAGTAGATTATCGCGAGTAAGCTGGAACTCACCTTATATTTATAACGTCCCTCAACAGGTGCTTCTGACCGTTGTATGTAGTCAGTATGCTAATTTTCTCAGCGGGATATCCAAGAAGTCGCATGTACATAAAGACAGCGACGCAATACTCAGCTTCCGCAAGATTCTGATAGAAATAGGCGCTTGGCTCGCTTTCGCCGACGCCGTTGAAATCTTCCACGTTGACGAGCTGGAAGTCGTACAGGAAACCGGCATTCGCGACCAGATATTCGGGACTGCGCTCGACGTGCATCAAATTGCCGAGCTTCTTGTAACGCCAGTTGTACAGATTACATATGCTTGGTCGTGCGCGACCCTGCCCGTCCAGGTCGACCGTTGGCACACCAAGTCTGACGAATCTGGCGAACAAAGATTGCTCCATGTTCGAGTACTTTTGGAAAGCCATGTTCTTGATCACCGGTGGCAATTGATGATGATCACCTATCATGATCCATCGTTTCAAACGATTGTAGCCGTCCTGAGGATTCTGCAGTAGCAGAGGAATGAAAGTTTCGATTTCCAGAATCTGTGCAGACTCTTCCATGAGGATGTTGTCGTACTTGAAACCCATGTCGACCAATTCGCGCCTCTTGAGGGCCGCGTGTGTACACGTCATGGCGATAACCTTTGCCTCTTTAACCAAAAGATACTTGGATCTGTCGAGGCCAGATCGCAAGAGCTCGAAAGCTCGGAACTCTTCCAGTTGCGTGAATGTTCTCTCTATGTACCTACGGAATAATGACATTATTGTATCGTTATCGGAATAAAATAAGAATTAATTCCCAAACTTTGATTCGAGAAAGTATGAGCCGAATTCCAACTGTATCTTCGC
Source organism: Amblyjoppa proteus (assembly GCA_963922035.1). Taxonomy (NCBI): domain Eukaryota; kingdom Metazoa; phylum Arthropoda; class Insecta; order Hymenoptera; family Ichneumonidae; genus Amblyjoppa; species Amblyjoppa proteus. The sequence goes on from OY998233.1 coordinate 12,240,735, forward strand.
TTTGAAAGATTCAATGAAACTTTATATATATATTTTTGTTACCTCTTCAGGTTTATTTTACAAAAAATATTTGAGCCTCGCAATGTAGCACATTAGCTCGGATTTGTTTAGACAGAGCCAAACGATGAAAAAACTAAGGGCGGTAGACTCGAATTCTCCTAGATTGATACTAAGCTCAATCACCTGAAGCAACTACGTGCCACATTATTGTGTCGTTATCGAAATAAAATAAGAATTTGTAGGCCTGAAGGACTTGAGTCGATGGCTTTTCGTCAATGTATTTGATTATTCTGAAGTATACAATTTAGTATGATATAATAAATGGAAAAAATTGTATAGCATTGTAAATGATTTTTTTTTTTTTTTGCTACTGCTAAGAATTTATTGCGGAACTTTAATCCGAGAACGTGTGAGTAGAATTCTACTGGTACGGATAATCTTGAATTCGAAAGATTCAAAGAAATTTCATTTATTTTTTTACCACATCACTTTTATCGTCCAAAAATTATTTGAGTTTTACAGTGATAAGATAAGACATCAGTCCCAATTTCTTTAGACAGAGCAACGCCATTAAAAAACTAAATAGGGTGGTGTTGGCTTCCCCAGGATTATACTAGGCTCAATCGATACGTGGTTGTCATTGTACAACGTACCTGAAGCAACTATTGAAATAAAATAAGAATTTATTGTGGAACTTTGACCCGAGAGAGTATGAGCAGAATTCTCTTTCTACGTGTTATCTTCGCTTCAAAAGATTCAACGAAAGTTGATATTTCTTTTTTTGCAGCTTCAGGTTTATTTTCCAAAAATTATTTGGGTAACTTTCTGTATGCCATTTGAAGCTGGACTGGTTGAAGCGGTCGTGAAGCTGAGAGCTTCGCGCTCGCCTTTGCAAAGGAACAAAGTCGCGACGTGTTGCGACGTACTGGCAAGGCCCTTTCTCACGGTGTTGAGCCATGGGAAGAGGCACAGATAACCTGCAGGGCTTCTCAGAACGGAGATGCAGCGGAAAGTAATACGGCTCGCGATTAATAATGATTCGAAGAGGCTGAAACCCTAACATTAAGTGTGGACACCTAACCCTGACCGTTATAACGAAAGCACACGACGGAGCCAAACGATTAAAAAACTAAAGACGGTAGAGTTTGTTTCTCCTAGGATTGTACCGGGCTCAATGGATACGCGCGTATCGTTGTAAAACGTACCTGAAGCAACTACGTGCGATCTCAAGATCTTCCTCGTAACTGTTGCGCTTGAAGAGCGGTTGGGGTGCGTTGTCGAAGAATTTGTGAAACGGAAATTCATCGTCGACCAGGCTAGTGACGGAAGAATTTTTGCCGCCGCCGCGCTGTTTAAGTCTCGCCTCGAATCGTTCCCAGCGCGTCGAGACCTGGTCCATGAAGAAATGCCCGGCAGTTTCGCAGGTGTAGGCGACATCGCCTTTGACGTTCAGAGATTCCTGTACAGAGGTCAAATAAAATGCGGTTTTGCAACAATTCGTGTCGATCGCGAACGACATTGCACGAAGCGTCGCGGCGCAGATTTACCTGCAATCGCTGGACCTCCATCAACAGGTCAAGGCGTTTCGCGAGAACGTAATTGACCCTTCCATATCTGCTGAAATCCTTTTCGGTCTCGAGGGCCTCCTCGCCGTGACCGAGACGCAGCAAGTGCCTCTCGTCGATATCCAGGGCCATAATCTTTTCGAACAGTTGATTCAACGCCTGATTCGAATGGGTTACGATCAAAGTCCTCTGGTTGGGAAAATTGTGGTAGAGATTCGATATTATCTGGACGGCCACATCGGTCTTACCGGTGCCGGGAGGACCAACGACCAGAGTCAATCCAGGCTGCATCCCAGCCCGGATCGCCTCGACCTGAGTCGGAGTAAATGGGATTTGATTTCTGTAACAAAATATCACAGTCAGATTTGTGATTCCAGCACCGCAAAAAAAATTATCAACGGCACGTAAAGTCTCATAAGGCGACGTACTTTTTCGGCTGGTTCGCCTTGTAAGGTCCCCGACTGGGTGGAACGTGGGGTTCGACCATTATCATTTTCTTCGTCGCCTCGTCTTTGTCCTTATTCAACACGTCCTCGAAGGTCAAACGGAAAGGCCGTACCATTTTCTTGTCATCATTCTCGTCGTCCTTGACCCTGATGTTGTAACCAGGAAAACTGTTCCGCAGATGATCGATGTCGAGGAAAGTGTCGTTGAAGTCCATCGTCGGTATCTCGTCCGGCATTCTGAGCATACGTAAAATAATAAGTACACATTCTTCGCATACTTTGTTCAATGACAAACGGAGTCGCTCGAACATCGAAGTTGGCGCTCCGATTATCCGAATATCACAGTGAGACCGCAGAAAATTAAAGGATACAAATTTAGATTTTAAAAATAAAATCAATTTCTCAATGAAAATCATTTTTCGAAGTCCTGGAGGACTCAGGCCAATGCCCTTTGTCAGTGGATATAATTATCTTTTGGTATAAAAGTTGTATAAGATGATAGCCATAAAAATTTATAGCATTAGCAATAATAGTAATTAGTGATATAAGTGCGCTAAAGCGAACTTTGTACGCACGCTATAAAGTGAGTCACACAAGTCATACAAGTGCAGCGAATGCCACTCATTTCACAGTTCGCGTGTGATGTTCGCTACGCCGCACTGGTATCGCATAATATTTTTTGTAACGCATGTAGGAACAGTGCTACTCCGTGGCGGCTGATTGTGGTGTTGTATAGCCAGCGTGCGTAAAGTAAAATCGGCCCGATGTGCGCATGAGCCAGGTACTTATAGTACATTGGGCTGTAAAGCGCCACTTACGTCGCTTTCGACAGGCACGAATAGTAGCACTTTTCATGCACAAGTTAAAAATAGTATATTATGCTACAAGGGAGGAAAGTGCGTCTTTGCACCGAGTGTGAAGTTTAATGCCCGAGCGAAGCGAGGGCAAAAATTCACACGAGGTGAAAAGGCCTTCTTCCCGAGTGGCATACGCTATTTTTTCCCCGAATGTGCTAAAAAGTGGCCATAATTCTGTGCCTGCAACGGGGATGAAAATTGTTTATTTTTCTTCCCGCTAAATCACTTTTCCTCTCGCTAAATTACTTTTCCTCCCGCTCGTCAAGACTCTACTACTTTCCATCCCGTTGCAGGCATGAAATAGGGCCTTTTTAGCGTACTCGGGAAAAAATTTATTGTACTGCCAATTTTTCTGCTAATTTTTCTCATGACCCGAATTCACCAAGGTAGATAACGTACCTAGAATATCTGGCAGCCCCGGGATCTCCGTAACCCAATATAATGTTGTGAAGCCAGTCGGGTACGACACACTCAGTGTTCATGAGTTCCCGGATCGTCTCGAGAACGGCTTTGAAGTTATTCTCTTTAGGCTTGCGTCGCATTATTATGTTGAAGCTCTCGTAGACGTCTTCGCTACCGTGGCTCGCGTTGTCCATGTCGATGCGATATTGATTGGAATCGAGCCAGACTCGGTACGTGCGCGTATCACCCGGTAAAATCGGTCGGGGTTCCGGTCCATCCTCGATAACTCGCCCGTTCGAATCCAGCATACCCTCGACCTCGCAGCCTCGCACGAAGGTCAAGCCTACTTGCGATACGAACGGCAGTTTGTGGCTGTATTTCGTCCCGATCGGATTCGGCGGTTTCACCGTTATCAAGAAACAAACATCGTGCTTCCGAAGATTTTCCCACTCGGACTTTATCTCTTTTCGGACGCTCAAATTTATCGAAACGTCCGCTCGAACCCGAGAAGGTCTTTTCTCGCCGATGTTCGGTTTGGCGACCTCCACGACCGCGAATTGCGTGATCGGCTGGGCCATTCTGGCCCAACCACCAAAGTAGATACCACCGTCTTCCGATCGCCTGGAACGAAATAAAAGATTAATCAAACAACGAAACAAAAGACGAATTGTTAAGTTAAGTTTAATTTCGGTAAACAAAAATACAAATATGAAACGAAGCAAAACATGAAATGAACGCAAAAAAAAACGCGATTTGTAGCACGGAAAATTTAGACTTGATCGAAAGGTTCTATACAGTTTAGTTTCGGTAAATACAAATCAAAATATTCACCCAGGAAATACTCACCAAGGGCTGAGCCTGCTCACCGAATCCTCGATATCTTGCCGGATCTCGTCTGAAAATGTTTAATGCCAATAGGATTTTCATATAAACTTTAATGTCGCCAATGAATCGTGTGGATAAAAATACCTACAAGTTGACTCGAGACGAAACAGGTTGAAGTTTCTCAACAAATAATCGTGAAGCGTAAGAAACTGGAGGTTGAGCTTCGGGAGGGCGAGACAGCCTTCGCCTGAAAAATATTCCGTCGGCACGATGCTCTCGTTCCAGATGACATCTTCCGTTGGGTACAAAGGCATTTCGTTCAATTCCTCGAGCTGGGAAGCTCTACGTTCGTGGCGTGATATCTGAAAAAAAAAATATATATATGACGAGTCTCAGAAAAATCTTGCCGGTAATAAAGCATTCGTACTCCGGTTGAAATTCTCAGCTTACCAGCAATTCCTGAAGAAAATCTATATCGAGTCGGTACCAATTCTCGTCCATTTCCCTCTCTTCGGGCGGCACAAGATTGAGGTAACTCGCGATGGAGCGCAGCTTCTCTCGGCTTAAAAAAAAAGACGAAAAATAAGTTCCAAAAGACGTATCAAAACCACCTTGTATCGGCAAATTTAATTGTATGCTTTATTGTTACTTTCCAGGGATAAATCCCCATTTGCAAGGAGGAGGGTTTCACATATAATTACTTTTTTCTTTTTTAACCCTTCACGTACGGGATGTTTAACGAGAACCTACAATTTGCCAAGACGCAAGCTTCGAATGATTCCAATAACAAGTTGATATGCTAAAAAAAATCTGTAAAAATGACTTTTCGTGCATGTGTTCCAAAAATCGTTATTTCAATTCTACTTTCAATTCCTACAATTCCATACGAGAATGAAACGATAACATGTCACCTTGACAGTCTTGTCGTCGTTATTTCAATATAATATGGAATTGGGAGAATTAAAAGAATTAAAAGTGGAATTGAAATTTAAATAAATTTCTTTGGCAGCCTGCAAGCGATTTTTTTTAGTGCAGCTATAATTGAAACGAGGAAGTGTCCTGGTGTTACTATAGGTCGTAATTCACTTTCCCCTGGTAAATTTAATTAATAACTACCAATTAACCAAAAATTACCTCAACGATCCAAAGTGTTTGAACAGGGCTTCTCTGGTGTCGACACTTGCAACATTCGCCAGTGCAAAAGTTCGCAGATCCGGAAATTTAGCGAACACAGCTTTCTGTAAAAAAAAAAAAAAACAAAAATAATTCAATTCTATATTTCTGTATATTTTTTATCTGCTCTGAAACTAATTTAATCCAAGATGATTTATCTAATTTATTAATTTGCAACTAGTATTATTATTTAATTTTGTATTCGTTTTGAACCTAGAAGAGAACACACGTGATAACGAACTAAGTCATGTGTTTACTGAAATATTCGATGTTGATAAAACTGTAAAAGGAGTAATCCATCAACAAATATCAATATCAATTATTTTTCGAGCTTCTTATTGCAATATCAAGTGTACAGCGAGACTCGAGCTTGAGAGATTCGTTACATATTTACCTGCAGCGACGTGATCTTGGTATAATGAAGCTGTGTCATATCATGATCAGTCAGGGGATCTCCGGTTTCCTCACTGATCTCAAACCTCGCATAGAACTTGAGCATTTCCAGCAGCTGCAACAAGGAATGTGTTGTATAAATTAATTAGACTTAACGATCCATCAATGACCCCACTTCTGCCACGGCACAGAGGGGTCAGATAAAAAAAAATGTGAAAAAAAACGTAGATCCGCGAAGAGGGGATAGAAGCAATTATCCTCGTCATAAGAGAAATTGCTGTTCATCGAGTCTCGGTGTTTACCGGCGAGGAGTTCCAGTGAGCGGAACGACTTCGCTTACTCGTGACGCAATCGGGACGTCATGAAAACTTTGTGTTTTCCAGAGACGGCGTATTGCCGTGTCGGGTTCCGGGAATCCCACAGAAATATTGAATGAGAAATTAAGGTTCCCTACTCCGACTAAAAAATGCCCAAAGGTCCCCTCGCGAGCCGAGCCCGGAGTTTCCTGCTACCTGTTCGTATCATCTTACGTAAAGGCAATTGCTTCACGGCGCATGAAGAGTAGCTTAAAATGATTGGTTGAAAGCGTTCGTTAAAAACACTTATCGGTGTCAAGGGGATACTATCAGCAAATACAAATTAAAATAACAAAGCATTTTTCACCATTTTCCCATTGAGATAGCACGAGTGAAAAGAAACATTTTCTGGTTTGGCACTACAAAAAAGTACAATAAAAAATCCATTACATTACAATTGCATTTTTTGTTTTGATATTAAAATTTAATACTTATATGGTGACGCTCGAAATTAAGTCATAGGCAATTGAAGTGGAAAACGATGTTGTTTGCCTGTTTTGGCAAAAATTGGACCCTTGCACATATACTGTCGCCAAAATAATCTTGTTTCACTTCAATTGTCTATTACTGTGTATACACTGTTAAAAATGTTATGAAATTTACAATCTCGGTATCTGAAATTAGAATTCATATACATTGTATTTGAATTTTAATAACTTAATCTTAAATGCAATACCTGTATATTAAAATGATGTTATTATTACAAATATTATACAAACAATATTGTCTTTAATATACTGGTAAAGCAATATTCTTACATAGGTGTCAATGATATTTCATATACTGTATATACTTCATATAATGTATGCACAAAACTTTATATACATTTTATGAGTTTCAAACAGACATTTTTAACAGTTTATATAAGTGTGGGCTGTCACATCGTGAACCAGTCACCTTTAGTCCTCCAAATCAGTGTTTTGAACCGCTTATCTACCCGGATAGACAAGCGACATGAAACGGACATAGTTGGAGCGATATTTGCGTCAGCGCATATCGCAAATATTGCGCAAACTGCGACCGTTCCATGGCCCTAGTCTATCTGTGTAGGATAAACCGGCCAATAAATGGACACTTAAGCAGACGAAAAAGCCAGTGAATAGTCTTTTTTTATGCACGTGCTCTTATGAAGAGTGTCCATTCATTGGCCCTGTCCATTCGTTGGTTGGTTTACCCTAAGACCATTGTTTTACAGCGCATAAATACACCGTAAAAATAAATTGTACATTTAATATTTTGGAATTTGAAATTTCCTTAAATTACATTAACTGAACATTAGTGTACTTCTTTTCTGAAATTAAAATATCAGATATTAAAGATACAAATCTTTTGCCTGAAGTTTATAAAAATTTTCTTTAAAAATAAGAATTTTATTGTAAAATTGCAACGCACATGGGTTGGAAATTTTAGAAACAGTTTGTGTAAAAAAAGCTTCCAATACCGTTCATTAATTTTCAAGCTGAATGTTTTTACAGTGTAGTAGCTTCAAGATTCAGTAGAAAACTTGGTAGAAAACTATATATGGGGCTACAATCGGAAAATATAAATAAAAAAAATTTCTGAGTCCATTTCACTATTTACTCTTTCGCTACCTGCCTCGCACACCGCGCGCACCGCCGAGTCTTTCCCCACCGAGCCTAGCTATAGAATGTCCTTAAGTATTATACTTCCATAATGAAATGATGAATTGTAAAAAAAAAAAAAAAAAAAAAAAAAAAAACGAAACCGTCAGATTTTGTCGCCCAAATCACTGCCATCGGTTTTGACCCCGTTATCCAAGGACCTTGTTGATTCTACTACACTTCCGATGGTATTTCCAATTTCGTCACTAGTGTACTATGCATCATAGTTATACAACCTCAGTGTATGAAGCTAAAAAGCATATATATTAAATATCCATTGAATTTTTTTTTTTTTTAATAATTTTCACATACGTCTATGTCAGAAATTTAGCATACGAGATTGATTAATAGCCCGGAGCTACGTCCGAGCCCATATTTAAGGATGTAGGAGATAGACGGAGCACCGCGTACGCGGTGCGGGACGTGTGGGCCAGAAGCGGATGGGCAGAAGTGCGGCTGAGCGAGCACGATAACTATACTCGGATAATTGAAGATTTCTCCTCGTTGTGTTCGGTGATCATAATTATTTATGAGATATAGAGAATCGTTAAAGCCCACGGTATAGTTCTTTATTTCGAATGGCGTCTAATCGACGAAGATGAAAAATGTACAACGAGACTGCCCATGCTTCGCGGAATACGACCCCGCAATGCGCGTGCACGCTAAATTGTCCGACCTTCGACAATTATTATTTCATCGAAATGTTCGGTGATCCACTCTCAAATCTCACATCGGTGTGGGCATTTTATGTCTGCAATTATGACATACAATAAAAAACCATTTTTTTATGTAATACGACACTGTGAAAGTCGATTGTAAATTTAATGCACTTGAAATTTGCTTACGTCACTTACATTAATTGAAGATTAATGCACTTTTTTGTGAAACTAAAATACCAGATATTAAAATTAAGAATCTTTTGCGTTGAATTTACAAACAATTTTAGGTAAAAATAAAACATTTTGGGTAAGATTTACACACGCGTGTGTTTAAAATTTCAGTAACAGTTTATGTGAAAAAACTTTAATTAACAAAAATTGTTCTGTTCGATTTGTTTGTTTTCTGATAAAAAAAAAAAATCAAAAAACCTTTTATTTTCTGATTTTAAATTAATTCCTTGATTTTTTAGAATTGATATGATATTTTGATATGAATTTATATGATATTTTTTTTGCACTTTGTTAATAACTTTTTGACATTATTATTGCTAAATTAATGTTCTCGACAACTTGAATACAATTGATTTTTTCAGATTTTTATACTATTGGATGTGTTCAAATCTCACTGAATCTCACTTTTGGCTGGGAATGTACGTGTGAAGCATCCTTAATGGACCATCCATAAATATCGATTGAATGTAAAAAAAAATATATAATAATTTTCGCATACATCTCTATTAGGCATAAGTCTTTATTAGAAACTTAGCATACGACATTGCTTAATAGCCTGGAGCTACGTCTTGGCTCATATTTAAAATATCAGAAAAAAAAAAAAAAAATCAAAGTTGATCCCTCTCTTGACCTTATGAAATTCTATCGTTTCAAATTTTTTTGCATTATCATTAAGACTTCGATTTTAATCTGGTCGATCTATTGGAACCGGTGAAGTGTCATAATTGACGCGAACCTTTTAGGCTTTCTGAATGAGCGGGTATTATAAATCCCATAATTCGTGTGAACTCGCGTTGTATTACATTTGGCATTAGATTCTTGTATAGCAACTTGCCAGATACCGGAACTCTCGCGAGAAACCTCAGGGTCATCTTTATCGTCGAAACAATAAAACCGTGACCGCCTGCTGTGTGGCTGTCGGTTGTTATGAAAATGAATATTAACTTTGCAACGTACACAGCGATTTTCGTGCACAGGTCTATTGGTGATCGAATTGATACACCTTCGTATAATTACTAGTTTAGAAAATTCATAAAAATTATTACCAGTGTGCAATTTTCGAGAATATTCTTCTCTCAATGTTTTCATAACAAAGTAGTAATAAAACTATACATCCACCGAGTATAGTTCCAGTTCATCCAGGGCCATTAGAAGAGGTGAATAATAATAATAATAATAATAATAATAATAATAATAATAATAATAATAATAATAATAATAATAATAATAATAATAATTCGTTGACTTGAAAATTAACAGTTTACAACGAGGTATTAATTATTACTCTTCATCTAACCGTTATTTCTTTATATTTCGCTCCAAATGTTTCGTCCAAAATGAGTGATAAATCTTCTTATTTAAAATAGAGTGAGAATATTGTTGATCGAATATTTCTAATGATAAATTAAATCTTCGACCATCCGGTAGCCACTAATTTTGTCACTGCAAATGTTTCGTCCACGATGAGTAATACATCTTCTTTTTTAAAATAGAATGACTCTCGAAAGCCTCAAAGAGTTTCGAGAACTTCGTATCTGCGTGTGAATATTTTTGTTCGAACATTTCGAATAATAAATTAAATCTTTCATGATTATCCGATAGCGACTAAATTTGTCACTCCAAATATTTCGTGCACGATGAATAATATATCTTCTTTTTTAAAATAGAGTGATCTCGAAACCCACGAAAAGTTTCGACTACTTCGTATCCACGTGTGAATTTTTTTAGTCTAATATTTCCAATGAAAAATGAAATCTTTGATGATTATTCGGTAGCCATTAATTTTGTCACTACAAATGTTTCGTCCACGGAGACTGATATATCTTCTTTTTAAAAATACAGTTATCTCGAAACCCTCGAAGAGTTTCGACTACTTCGTAACTACGTGTGAATATTTTTTGTTTTAATATTTCTAATTAAAAAAAAAAAAAAAAAAATGAAATCTTTGATAATCTTCTGGTAGAAACTAATTCCTGTCACTCCAAATGTTTCATCCACAATGAGCAATGCCTCTTGCGAGTAGTCTATGACCAGTCTTTTTTAAAAATAGAATTCGTTGTGAAATCTTCAAAGGTTCCGACTACTTTAATCGACGTGTGAATATTTTTAATGCGACTATTTCTAACGAAAAATTTAGTCTCAAATGCTTGTTCCGGCAGTCACAAGCTTTGTCAACAACGAAGTGCGTCAATATGAGATTCCATTAAGCATACGAAATTAAAGGGTCGGACACCCGGGGAAACACTCTACCGGTTATTATTTTTTCTTCGTCAGACTCATTTCCCTCTCTATAATCGCTCTCGCGCTTAATTGCCGAAAGATAAATTCGAGATCGGGGGATGCGCTTGTAGTGGCTCGAGCTACCGACAAGTCCCGGCTCACCGGACGTATCGCGATCAGTTCGTCTCTGTACGCGATCGGAGGATCGCCCGTCGACGCGCGCCTCCGCAATCTTTTTATCGCTTTCGACGCGTCGCGCTTTAACGTTGCACATTTATTTGATTTTTTTTTTTTTTTTTTTTTTAATTTTTTCGCTCGACTTTTGCAATTCGGCTGGGAGAGTCGCGGACAAATTTCTTTTCCCTTCACTTTTCAGTGACGTTTGCCGGGCCGAGGCCGCACCGACTTGCGATTTACAATTTCGCCGCCTTAAAAATTTATCGAATATAAACACTCCTCGAAAAACTTAAATAATAGCGCATTGTGAAAATCGTCTCATACGACGAGTTGATTTCGCTCAAGTTTAAAAGTCGCGTCTCTTCGACGTTCACATAACATCGAGAGCTAGCGCAAAGCCACGAAGTGAATGAGGCAGAGATGTCATTGAAAGAAAAATCTGTACACTGTGCGAGACGCGAATGACTCGTAAAAACACACAAACCAGCGTCGTTATAATATCGCGAGTGATCGTCAAGGATTCTTATTATCTATTTTTTTACGCGAGTTGTTTACTGCACACGTGATGGTTCATGAATGACGGAACAATTTTTATAATCCTCGCCCTTTACACCGGTCGCCGAATATTTAATACAAATCAAAGACCCATTCGACTGCTGGCCGAAGGAGGTTCAACGAGTCGCGCTCCGATTGCGAACGTGCCTTTCAGGACCACCCTCAATTATTCCACTGTGCATTCGCTAAAATACCGGTGGGGATTTTTTAAATTTTATTTGCCTTTCGCTACGATCTCGAATAACCGAATCTTGGGACTAATTGACCTGCGGGTTATGCTACGGAGTGACAATTTATAAAAGAAAAAAATGTTTGAAACACGTCCCAAACGAGCACCGAACTTTGGCGGACGCGCAGGTAAGTCCCGATGGACCTTTTTTCACAAACTTATATCTTCGATTTTTGACTTAAAGGTACAGTGGAGTTAGAGATAATGAGTTAATGGACGGACAAAATTGAACTGATGATAATTAACTAAACTTAAAAATTAATGATTCTTAAAGCAATGTTTTAATTATTTGTTTTTATTAAAGTTTTAATTATTTATTTTCATCGAAGTTTTAATGACTGATTTTTAGTAACCAATTGTTCATGTGCGTTCGCGAGTGGAAATAAAATATAGATGCGATTTACTAATTGCTTCTTGAATTTTTTGTTGTCCTTCGAAAAGCTGCCTCTGTAAGGAAACCAAAATTGGCCGAACTTTCTCAGAGAGCTTTACGAATGGCGGTAAAAAAAATATTGAGAAGCAGCGTGCAAATTTATTTGTTAATTTCTCGATGTTAATCCTTGAGTGGCAATGTTTTGATGATCGATAGTCTCGATGGATAAGTCGATAGAAAAATAAAATTCCTTTTTCAATGGTCCCACCCTGAATCGTGAAAATTGTTATGCTCCCATTTTATTGTTTACCGGTGGCGTTGTATCTGTTCTCTAGAAACGATTACAATACGAATAACACGTTCCCGCCTAGATAAGTGGGAACTTCCAGTGATCGTTAAGTAGATCGATAAGAAGTCCACGTGACTTTTGCATTGGCCACTTTCCGCGAACAAATTTTTTTTATTTTTTTTTTCTGCTATTCTTCCATAGAAAAAAATTCCACTATAAACAAGAGAAATCGAAAATTAATTTTCATTCGTCAAATCATGACATTCTCTTGAGATTGTGTTTTTTTTTTTTTTTTGGCAAAAAAAAAACACTTGTAATTCAAATCGGCATATATGACTTTGACTTTATCGCTATCACGAAATTTTGTTATATTGTAACCCAACAGGTGTGTCATTCTTTGGTCGTTCTTGACTCTCGTTTTTTCTCGTGAAGTAGCAGATATCGCAGAGATAATTTCCGACAGATTATGTAAAGTGTCAATAGCGAGTCTCTATCAGTAGCAAGATTGTCAGGCTGCGCTTTGGCATACCTAAGATTGTCTGCGCACCTGGCTTTTTCTGTTCTTGACCCACAAAGTTAAAAATCAGATAGTATGTAACACTACAGTATAGAGTGGAATATTTATTTGTCTTAGGTATACACCTTTTACAAATTTGCTAATTAGCTTCGACTTTAGCAAAATTAGACATTTATGTACTTAGTATAAAATACATACGAACGGGATACGATAAAGAAAGAACACATACGTAGAAAGAACGACCAGGACTGACTTTAGGCAATCTGAGAAAGCAAACAATCCTTCCAGCTCGCGGTAGCAAAATAAAATATTTTTTTGATATCATCTATCGAGAGAAACTAAAGACTAGCAGGGAACACGAAATTCTCAAGGGAGTCATCTCTGTTGGGCTGAAATAATGAGCATTCAACGAGTATATATACGTAGTATATATATAGTATATAGTATATAGTATAGTTTCGTCCTTAAAAGACTTAAAAATCAAACACATGTAAAAATATCACACATGTATGATGTTAAAATCGCGCACTTTCCTCCCTCGTACCACAATACTGCTACAAGGGAGGGAAGTGGGCGATTTTCGCCGATTGTGAAGTGTTCTGCGAGAGCGAAGCGCGGGCAGAAATCACGCGCGATTAAAATCTCTTCCCTTCCGCGTAAGCATATGATAATTTTTTTCCGACATGATTAAAATAACCACATTTCTTGCGTCGCAAAATCGTCATATTCGCAAATGACCATTACACCCCCGGGAGTAATAGGACTTCCAGAGGGAGTAATGAGCTCTCTTACTCCCTAGAGCAAGTAATAATGATCATTGGTCAATAACAGATAATTTGACTTTATGTTGCACGCAAGAAATGCGGTCATTTTAGCGAAGTCGACAAAAAATAGTTTTCATTTTACTCCGTGTTTCCATCAACCGTCGATATTCGTGTCAGCTCGAGCTCCAGTATTTGTTCGACAATTCAGTGATTTAAATACCGAATCGCAATTCAATAGACAACACCATCTAAGTCTTATCCGATCATCGACGGAGCTGAGCATGTTCGCTAGGCATACCAACGATGCACTGACAGACGTCTATTTTTAATCGCAACATAAGCGCGCCCGACCGGTGAATGAAAGCCGAGAATTCTATCCGAGCATAATGTAGCCACTGTACAAAAAAAACAAACCGATAAGATCGGTAATGATTCAACGAGCAATTTTGCAACCGGTCGGCCGACTAGTTACGCTGGCATCCCATGGGCAAGGAACTTGATCATTATAATTAATTCGTAAATCTTGCGCGCGTGTTGGAGTCTACGATTACATTTGTATTTTTGCATTCTAAGAATCTTTCCGACGTCAAGAACGCGTGACAATTTGCGTCGTCGGTGTTTCCCTCGTTATCTAAAATCAATCCGTGATAACCCGCGAACGCGTCGCGCCTCGTCTCGTCCATCTGATTGCTCGCCGTGTGTGTGTGTGTGTGTGTGGCCTGTTCGAAGGATAGACGCTCGATTGCAAACGCAATCTATTGTAAACACATTGCTCGTGCGAGAATCGCACAGTATACACATCTATAGACTGCATGTGCCTTTCTGCGCTGTGCGATAGACGAGGAAAAATCGATGCTCGGAAGACGCATCTTGACTGCGGTAGAGCGAGACACTGTGAGTGCCAACGAGTTATCCTCAAATTGCAGTTTCTCCGTTCGGTCCATGGCTACTTTCGGGGCTGCTGGTCCTGATAACCGTCTCTACTCGGGCCTCTGCCTCGTCGGTCGACTGTTGTCCCGAGAACACTTCCTGGTTGAGTCCCACGACCAATTGCTCCGATGGCAGTTCGATCAGCCTGAGGTGTCTCAACAACGGTTCCTTCTATAGACTCACTCCAGACTCGAACCACTTCGACGAGTACACCATTGTTGATCACGGCGGTCTGCATCTCCAGTTTCTTCACAATTACGACTCGATACCTGCTCACAGGTAAAGTTATCCTGAAAGTATTGCAAACGAGTATTGGGGGCGAATCTTAAGACATTAGACTGAACTTAAGATCGCTCTTGAGATCGAACTTAAGATTGAAGTTTGGTCCGAATTTCATTGCGTGCTTAAGTTTGATCTTCAGTTCAGACTTAGGGTTGATCTTAAGTTCAAACGTAAGGTTAATCTTAAGTTCAGACTTAAGGTTGATCTTAAGTTCGGACTTACGTTTGATCTTAAGTTCGGTCGCATAGTTTGATCTTACATTTGAACTCATAGTTTGATCTTAAGTTTAGACTCACAGTTTGATCTTAAGATCGGACTTAAATTTGATCGTAAGGTCGGACTTAAGTTGGTTCTGAAGTTTGGACTTAAGTTTGATCCTGAGTTCGATCTCAAATTCAAATTAATGTCTTAAGATCGCTCTTGAGATCGAACTTAATATCGAAGTTTGGCCTCAATTTCATTGCGTGCTTAAGCTCGATCTTAAGTTGAGACTTAAGGTTGATCTTAAGTACAAATTCAAAGTTGATCTTAAGTTCGTACTCAAGTTTGATCTCAAGGTCGAAGTTAAGTTTGATGTTAAGTTTGGGTTTGTCTTTGATCTTAAGTTCGACCGCAAGTTCAAACGGATGTCTCAAAATTCGATCCTGTTTCATTTTTGTTATGACTGCTTTTGCTTTTTGGCTTACGTTATCGCTGACGATTTTGACGGTCTCGCAGGTTTTGCGTATCCAGCAAAACCGAGGCGACCCGCTGGGCCCTGGTCTGCTTCGACGACGAAGTTGGCCTTGTATCAACATGGAAATATCTCATCTTCGGAATCCTCAGCCTGATCTCTGCGTTTTTCCTTCTTCTCACGTTGGCCGTTTACGCTGTGCTCCCGGAACTGCGGGACATCCAGGGCAAGGCCATGGCCACCGCGGTTGCCTTCCTCGCTTCCGGTTACATCCTCCTGGCGTCGGAACAGATGAGGACTCATCCGGGCAACGGGGACATCGTTTGCGTACCCATGGGTATGATTTTGCAGACTTTTATTTTCTTCCAATTTTTAGGATTTGCGTTGTTCAGTAAATTGCACCGGTCAATATTTTTTACACGCGTTGTCCTTGAATGTCTTATCTTCTTGCGGGGCATACTCAGTTGTCTGTACGTCACATTTCAAGGCTCAAGAGGCGCGAGAAATTTAGTTGAATTTATGATTTTTGTTTTGTTTTCAATGATAAGATAACGATCGGCTACGAGAGGATATTGAATTTGTTGGTCGTTTATTAATTTCTTTTTGGATTCCGAACATATCGCAAAAATTAAAAATAACTTTTCGATAAGGAAAACAGTGGCTCCGAAAAGTTTACCGCTACGCGTTATCACTCGTCAAGTTTTTCTTGGAAACACGAATTTTTGTTGAATCCATTTTTTGTAATTAATATAAATTATCAATTCTTTTATTCAATGAATTATCTATTTTTTTGTTCAATACAATAATCCATTTTCTGGTTCAATGAATCATCGATTTTTTATAATTCGCGACTGACGATTTTTTATTTCCATTAACTCCAAAGCATTCGTTCTATACTGGACTTTCCTTTCCGCTTTCTTCTGGATGAACCTCGTCGCCTTCAACGTATGGAGATCCGTCTGGTGAGCCACCGTTCGAGCAGATATATCAAATTACACCTAAAGTGCGTCACACACCAAATATGTTGTTCCTTCTTTTTTTTTGGCAGGTTCAAAAATTTTCCCGTAAAGGACAAAGACCTGTTCTTGGCGTTCTGCGGCGTCGGTGTCGTCGGACCCGGTTTTTTTCTTATAGCCGCACTGGTAACTCACCACACGGAAGGTCCTCATCTGAAACCGCACTTCGGCGAAAACACCTGCTGGTTTGGAGGTGAGTTGACGACTTTTCTTTTTTCCTTAACTTCTTTTTTTGCGTTATTAAATTATTTTTATAGCACATTCAGCTAATTCGAAAAACCCCTTCGTCGGATGTTTCAGGCTATCACGAGACATGGGCCTTCTTTTACGGCCCCATAGCCTTTCTTTTGTCGCTCAACATTCTGTATCTCGGTCTCACCTTCTGGCGATTGTGGTTCGAGTATCGAGGCTACAGTGGTAGCGCACTAAGAACTCTGAGATTCAATTGTCTGCTTTACGTTAAGCTCGTTTTCGTCATGGGAATAACGTGGATATTCGAGGTGGTATCCTTCGCGGTGTCGGCCCGTGAAAACGACGTGTACTGGTGAGTTGTTTCCTCTGTTGTTACTCCGTCCGTCCATAATTTCCGAGCTTCGTCAATAGCGAGTCTTCTGTTCGCCAGGTTGGCAACGGACATTCTGAACGCCCTTCAAGGACTCGTGATATTTCTTCTGCTGGTCGCGACACGAAAACGCGTCAAGAGGCTGTTGGCGAGAAAAAGTCCGTTCGGTATAAAGTTTCCAAAATCATGGGCAGCTTACGACGAGAAGGACGAGATCGCTGAGGCTCTCGACGCGGAAATGGAACTCTCGAATTCTCCATAGTTTATTAAGAACTGTGAAACTTTATTGACAATAATCTGCGTCGCTTCGTTCTTTTTTTTTTTGTTTGTTTTTTCTTTTCTTTCTTTTAAGCGGTCTGGTACCGAGATTTTGCAACAATTAAGAGACGAGAAAAATCTTCTCGGTGAGCTCCAGAGTCTCGGGAGGGAGTTCTCGGCGTTAAGATATCAACATGAATTATTCCGAGATTATTCTGAGAGCGCGTAACAACACATATTGACATTGCCTGTGTAAATACGGGGGCGAGCTGCGGCGGGAATTGGTACGGTTTATTTGCTAAACGATGGGGCGAGCTTTACTTCTCATTGTAATTCTATACGTGCCATAATACGGCATAATCGTATCGAAGTCGTAAAAAAAAAAAAAAAAAAAAAAAAAAAAAAAAAAAAAAAAAAAAAAAAACGGACTAATCAGAGATGCACGAGTGCGTATAGAAACGTGTACATAACGAATCTCCAGAGAAACTATTATCATAAGCAATTAGGTATCGAAGGATTTTTACAGAGTGTCTTTTTAAGAATATGTAATTTAATGTTGTCCGGTAATATATTGAACGATCGTCGAACGTCGCTTTTACGAGTGAGCTCAACACAATCGCCTGAGATTAATGTCCGATATCCGTCTGACAAGTTAATAAACTCGACATTCCAAGAAGATAGTTCACGAAGATCTACTAATTTTTAAAGCACGCTCGTGACAGGATAAAAATTTACCCTTCTACTCCTTTATTTTCCCCATTACGTAACCTATTTTTTTTTTCCTCAATCACCGATTATTTCCGTCTATCTTCGAAACAGCATGTTGCTCACATCATACACATTACAACGATATAATACAGTAAAATAAAATGCAATGATGTATTTAAAATCTAAATTGCTTTCCGTATGATATACGACACCAATATTATAATGTTATTATATTGTAGTGTCAACGTAATAATAAAGTTAACGTCGATTGGACACCCACGATGATACTCGCTCAATCATTCGCAGACACTCACGGATACTCACGGATACTCACGGATACTCGCAGATACTCACGAACACTCGCAGATACTCGCACGGATATTCACAGGTACTCATAGATACTCACACGAATACTCACAGTTACTCACAGATACCCATAGATACTCACGGATACTCATCAATACTCACACGGATATTCACAGATAGTCATAGATACTCACACGAATACTCACAGTTACTCACAGATACCCATAGATAATCACGGATACTCATCAATACTCACACGGATATTCACAGATACTCATAGATACTCACACGAATACTCATAGTTACTCACAGATACCCATAGATACTCACGGATACTCATCAATACTCACACGGATATTCACAGATACTCATAGATACTCACACGAATACTCACAGTTACTCACAGATACCCATAGATACTCACGGATACTCATCAATACTCACACGGATATTCACAGATACTCATAGATACTCACACGAATACTCACAGTTACTCACAGATACCCATAGATACTCACGGATACTCATCAATACTCACACGGATATTCACAGATACTCATAGATACCCATAGATACTCATAGATACTCACACGAATACTCACAGTTACTCACAGATACCCATAGATACTCACGGATACTCATCAATACTCACACGGATACTCATAAATACTCACACGGATACTCATAAATACTCTCACGGATACTCATAAATACTCTCACGGATACTCATAAATACTCTCACGGATACTCATAAATACTCACACGGATACTCACAGATACTCATAAATACTCACACAGATACTTACAGAACTCATAAATATTCACACGGATACTCATAGAACTAATAAATATTCACACGGATACTCACAGAACTCATAAATACTCACACGGATACTCACAAATACTCATAAATACTCACACGAATGCTCACGGACAGTCACAGATATTCACAGATACTCTCACATGGACACTCACGTGGATACTCACAGATGCTCACAAACATTCACACGGATACTCACACATGCTCAAAAACATTCACACGTATTTTCACAGATACTCACAAACGCTCACACTTATTTTCACAGATACTCACAAACGCTCGCACGTACTTTCACAGATACTCATAAACACTCACACTTATTTTCACGGACACTCACAAACACTCACACGTACTTTCACAGATACTCACAAACACTCACACTTATTTTCGCGGATACTCACAAACACTCACACGTATTTTCACGGATACTTTGATACTCACAAATACTCACAGGTACAGTGCTGTTCATTAATGCCTGAACGATCTGAATAGGGCCGCTATAGGAAAACTGACCTGGCATTCATAAACAGCCATGCACTTACAAATACTTGAACACATACTGCGAGCGCGTGAAGAGCCCTAGCCAACATAACCGCTAGTTATATTATAATATCAAAATCAATTGTAATTATTATTCTATCGTAACATTATATTATAATATTGTTCTGTTATATTAAAATATTATTATATCGGTAGAAGGTCGTTGTGGCCCTGACGCTTGGCGACTTCGCTCCGGACGATGGAATTCACTAAACCCAGAAATTAACATTTCCGAAGATTTACCGCGAACGCCTAATTGCCAAAGTTTAACATCTTCGAGCGGGCTGCGTCGTGCGTAAAGAGTGCGTATCACAGAAAATTAAGCTTCAAAGCTAATTCGAATGTTCCCATCGAACTCGACGGAGTAAAAACGAAGAGCGAAAGTCGAGAGAGTTCTCGGGAATTTATCGAGCTGGCTGCAGGTGGAGCCTCGTCACCTACGAGTTAGGCTTGCGAGCCCTGGCCCCAGGTGGAGCTCGTTCCGAGTTCGCAAACCGGTCGCTCACGGTACTTGTCCGCCGGAGCTCGACTAGTCCGATCAGTAGCGAAGTGGGGAAAAAGGCGACGTCACGATAGGATTTGCGCGAGCGCCGGTTTAAATATGCGTGTATCGTGGACAAAGAGCGCGTCAACAGTGTGATGATACCGAAAGACGTCCGTCACGAAGCCGACGAGTCGTTCGTGGATCGCAACGCGAGGGCAAACAGTGCGCCGGACAAGCGCGAGGCGAGAGGCGCGTCTAACGATTGGATGACGCGCATAGGCGTCGAAAGACCGTCGGGGCAGTTGTAGCGTGAAGCAGCGAGGCGCTTCGACGCCCGTGAAAGTGTGCAGAAAGAAACACTAACGCACGCCCGGTGAGTCACGCTATGAAAGAGTGAAACTCGTCGCGCAGCGTCTTTGTTTTTTGTTTTGTTTTGCTTTTTTTTTTTGCTCTTTGTAAGCGAAACTCACCACCGAGCCTTCGCGAGTGGACTCGCGCTCGGCGGGGAGTTCAGCGCGACGAGGCTCTGATGCGGCAATGGATCCGTCGTCGGTGCTCGTGCTCCTCGGATTTATATGGACAATGGAATTCCGGTGTGCGGCGCGCGCAACGACCAATGCCACTGCGAGCGACGGCGCGCCGAACGGGGAGGGCTCCCTCTTGATCGGAAAGTGTTGCGGTCACGATCAGCTGCTCGTCGACGGCGCGTGCACGCCCCTCGCGGAGGCCAACGAGATGAACGAGACGAAGGCCTGGCAGCCGGAATTCGTCGACGAGCGCTCGCCCGAAAAAGTGCGCGATTCGCCGGTAAAGTACTTGCTGCAGATCGGTAGACCGATCTGCCGGAGCGACGAGCACGAGTCCGATGTCTATTATTATCCGAAGGGCGGCGATCGGCTCGCTATTCTCACCTCGGGAAAGCTTAGGCACTTCATTCCAGAGGCCTCGAGAGACCTCGCCGAGCGTCCGATGAGCGTCGTTCGTGACTTCGTCGACGACGAGCTCGAGGCCGTTGAGTCCGTTCATTACGACTATCCTTTCGGTCACTACTGCATCGAGAAGGCTATACTCAGCGGCGAGAGACTCGTCGCAACTTACGCGAGAGTCTGCGTGCCGGTCGTCACGACAAGCTGGACCGACACTTCGTACTTCATGAGGCATGTCGTCGATCCGACCTTTCGGGCAATCTCCATCGCGAGCTATCTCACCGTTGCCGTTGTTTACTTCGTTCTGCCGCAGTTACGCGATCTCGTCGGCAATATGATAACGAGCATGAGCCTCTGCCTTGTCGCGAGCCAGAGCGCTGCTACTGTGCGCATTTTCACCGAGTACGGCAATCACGTTAGCTTCATCGTCGCCGGTAAGTTGGGTCGTCATCCGATCTCCGGTTTCGATACTCCGTGAGAAGGAAATATCGGACTCGGGAGTTCTCTTTTTTAGTTACTGAGTTTCGAATTCTGACGACAATATCATTTGTCGTTGGTTGTTTTATTTTTTTAATTTTTTTTTGCTTCCTCGTGGAGGGAGATTTGCTCAGGGGAAAACATTTTTTTTTTTTTTTGAGATTTTAATGAAAACGTTTTTGAACTGTTCCAAAACGTCGAAATATCACATTTAGAAAAAATGTCTGGATACAACTCGAGAATGGTATTATCCAATCGGGTTGAAATTTGGCACGCATGTAGAGCAGTTGGGTGCCTGTGTTTGTTACAATTTACGCAACAATCGAAACATTCGTTCAGACTTTATCGGATTTTGAAATTTTTGGAAAAAGTGTGTTCGCGCTCTAGCTTTCGCAAATTTTGAGATGTCGCACTGAAACTTTGTACAGAGGTAGACCAGCATCAAACAACTTTCGCTATTGAATTTGGTAAGAATCGGTCGAAGTATCTTGGTTTCTGTGATACTTTCAATTTTTCGAAAAATATCATTTGCACTTCAGTTTTTATAATTTGTTGAGATATTTGCATAAAAAAATTCGACATAAATAAGTTATAATCGACCCATGTTCCCTGTTAAATTTTGAAAGAATCGATCCAACAGTTTAAATTTTATAACATTTTGAAAAACAATAAAAATATTCATAGCTCGCAACAGACGCCCGTTTTCGTTTCAAATATTGAGGAAGAAGCTAAGTAAGTGGTGGATCCATGATCAGTGTGAAAAACAGATTAAATATAGTCCCTGAGCGATGACCAAAGAAAAACGTTTTCGGGAATTTTTACAATCAATATTACACGAATGAGTGATGTTGCATATTTTTAAAAAACAATTTTTTTGCTTCTCCGTAGAATCGCGGGAAAACTCAGGTGCTTATCATCTTCTACAGCAAGAAATGCACAAAATGAAGTATATGACGGAATTTCTTGAGTAAGAATCTAGTGCAAAACAAAAAAAAAATTGAGGATAATTCGGGTATTTTTTCGCGCCCAGCCCAGATCCGACAAAGTGCAGCGCAACGTTCTGTTAACAAAATAATTTTTCAAACAGTTGAAAATGGAAAGTTTCATATAGCTTTCTCATAATGTTGCTTTATTTGCAAAACTTCCTCTATGAGTAAGCCAAAAATAAAATATAAAAAAGACTTTTTCATAGAAGAAGCTTTTTGAATAAAGCAACATTATGAGAAAACTATATGAACATTTCAATTTTCAACTTTTTTTTTTTATGCAAAAGACACTTGTTTATCGGGAGACGCTGCAACGTCTCGACGCCAAGTACTTAAAAAAATGATTTTTGTAGATCCTCTTCTTCGTTATTAAAGTAACTGACTTCGTGTTCTTGCGAAAATATAATTCGTTTTTACTTGTTTTTTTTATGCAACAAATACTTGCTTATCGAGAGACAGCTTCTCGACGCCGAATACTTAAAAAAAACATTTGGCTTTAATTGCAGATACCGTGGCGTACGTTTCGCTGCTCGCCGCCTTTTTCTGGCTGAACGCGATCGGCTATTACGTTTGGAACACCTTCAGATCGCGAAACGTGTTCCTGAGGGTGACCGATGGTCGGAAGTACTGCTACTACTCGACCTACGTCTGGGGATCGACCCTGTCGGTATCGGCGACAGCGATTTTCGCCCACTTCGCCCTCGAGACGAACAAGTCGCTCATAACGGGGACGTCTTATCCTCCCCAGGAGACCATCGGCTGGCTCGGTCTTTCCGTGCTCTTCACATCGATCGCCTTCACGATTATCGTCGATCTGTGCTTCGTCCTCACAACCGCGAACACGATAAAGCGCATGAGCACTTACGGCAGAATTCATCACAAGATGAAGTACAGCTTTCGCATGTTCGCTCTTATGTTCACGATAATGAGCTTCGGCTGGCTCGCGCTTCTGTTGTCGCAATTGAAGTACGAGGTCCTCGTTTATTGTCACGTAGTCATTAATTTTCTTCAAGCCGTTCTTGTACTCTACGTTTGCGTCTTCGGACAGAAGAGAGTGACGTTTCTTCTCGGTAAAACCTGCAACTGCTGCAGCAGCAACGACAATCCCGAGGGTCTCGACTGGGGCGAAGAAATGACGGCCATCAACGCTGGATACTGAGACTGCGATGCGTCGAGCAACGAAAACGTCGCAAACATTTTCACTTTCGGTGTCGATCGAAGCCACAAGTGCCATTATTCGAGCAACCTTTTGTTATTGTGTTGAACTTTATCGAACGACGAACACGGCTATTCGACGTCTTATCTTTGTGTCTTGGTTCGTCGCGCCACGATTAGCCGAATATATATATATATATTCACGTATTTTCTTGCCGTCACGAATGCGCCGTGCAAAACCCTGAGATATAAGTGACCTTATTAGAATAGAGATATTGCATGTATAATCGCCACGATACTTAATTATTTTTTACTTAGATCTTAGTATTTATAAAAAAAAAGTATATATCGTTTTTGCAATACAAACCTTTGAGAACTCATAATTTTTATACTCGAACACTGAGAATTTTTAAATAAACTATTCAATCAATGTACACAGAAGAATGAGTCGTTTTACTGAAAGCTTGCGAATTATCTCGGTCGGTAAGAAAAACTGTAATCACTTTCTTTTTTACCATGATAACCATCTACGTTCGAAAGCAAATTTACGTGAATGTGAATTTATGTCCGTTTGGTGCAAGAATCTGCTTTTGACCGGAAAATTCATTGCAGATTTGTTACCGACCTGACCCGACTGGGACGGCCAATCGCCCTTTTCTTCATGCGTTGAAATCTTTCGTCACTTGGACGATTTTCAAATTTCGCACATGATTAGAAGATAGAAGAAAAAACACCAACTGTTGCCCAATAAAGTCCCAAAATTTGGGACTTTGCAGACTTGGTTATTTTTCGTACTTGACCGAACTTCGTCACGCTGAACGCTGATCGCTCATTTCACCTTAAAATTTTCGTATCACTAAATATCTCCACGATATGCGCGAAAGCGTAGGCCGGATGGAAACGACGGCATTGGATTACAATTTTTAGCAACGGGACCTCCATTATGATTGCATTATTATGCAACTTACTATAGTATTACTAGTGGTATTGTAGTATTATTGTGCAACTCACCTGACCAAATAAGCTTCCTTCCGGATGGTTCAGTAAGTTGGAAAGCTGACATCTGACAACCAAATGGCAATCGTCCATTACGGTATTGAAGAAGCGTCTCGTCGGTAACAGAGCTTCCAGATCGATGACCAATTCCAGGAACCTCTCGCAGTAACGCACCTTATCGGGGAAAATAGATCCTGTACAGAGTATTGAAATTTGTGTTAATCCAGAAATTGCCGACATTTTCAATACAATCGCGGGGAAATGGAAATCATTAAGTGCTTATATTAAACTTGCATTGATTTGAATTTTTTAAAATGAATTTCATTGACTCGTCTGGGAGAAAATATAGACTGCAATTTTATATTTCGTTTAAGCATCGTTTAAGCATCGACAACAATAACAAAGTGGCCTGTACAGAATATAAAAAATTGTGCTAATCGAAAAATCGTGAGCAAATGGAAATCATTCTTAACATCATATATTAATCTCCCATTGAATTGAATTTAAGAAATAAATTTCACTGAGTCGTCCGTGAGGACATAGACTACAATTTTTTTTTTGTATAACACGAGCCTCACATGCCCTTAACAAAAATAACAAAATGTCGCAAATGATTGTGGAAAAGTGTATGAATTACAGTGTTTGTTTGTACCTTCTGCAGGAATAGTTTCCAATATGGTCATGAACTTTATCATAAGTCTGTGCAGAAAACGTCTCTCCCACTCCAGTTTCTCTTTCAGCTCCGGATTATCCTTTTTCCTTATGAGCTTCCAATATTTCCTCCACTTTGGATATTTTCTGAACTCCAACTCCCGTCTGCCCTGTTGCAGCGAAGTCCACATGGACAGCGAGACGAGTCGCTTCACCTCCTCCCTCACGAGCGCGACTTCCATGGAATTGAAGCAATGATTCAGGAACACGATCAATGCCGTTTGCTCTTTCAAATCGAAATCCAGAATGCTCTCTTCCAGACACGCTTCCAATACGTGTTGAAAAAATCCGGAGAAATTAGTCGGATTCTTCTCGAAAGCCTCCCACACCTGGACCCTTTCGCGAAACTTCTCGTTCACCATGACGACTATGGACATCGTGTGAGCTCTGTTCGCCTTCTCCGTTTCGTAATTGGGCCACAAAAAATTTTCCAGATACTGGCTGAACTCCAGCATCATTATTCTTCGTATAGAAAACTTTGAAACGCATATCTCTTGTATGTATATGTCCTCGACGATTTGCGAACTAAACGGCAGATGCGTTTCTGTAGTGTGAGGCGCCCAGTATTTGTTCGCCAGCTGAAACGAAATTCAATGATTATTATTAGTAATATTTACAGAAAGGAAGTGCAACACTTATAAATCTACATCTTTTTAACTGAACACATTTTCTTATGTTATAAATTCTTATAACTCCTACAAATTCTTTAAATTCCTTATAACTCCTTATAAATTTTACAAATTTTGGTTGTGCAATTTATTTATTTTATTGATGTATTTATTTACTTATTTATTTGTTTGTTTATGAAACAAGTCCTTTTGCAGAGAAAATGCAGATATAAAGAATAAAGTATGATTGCATTCAGTATACGCTGTCCAGTAAAAAGTCTATGCGAAACTGAAGGACATTCAACTACAATTTATTTGTAAAAAATGAAAATACGCATATCGCATATGACGCACGAAATAACATCTAGTTTGATAGTCATTTTTGTTTACATTGGAGTTGGTTCAGAAAAAACCATTCGATATGCACGAATGTATATATGTATACATTTTTTAGGATGGTCGTTAGTAATATACATTTTGGAACAAGCTCAAATTTGCAGGGGAAAAAAATTCAAGCACATTAGGTGTAATTGAAGGGCACTTCAGGACTTTTTCAACGACTGGCAAAATTCAAGGACAGCTCCAGGACTTTAAGGATCGCTGAACTTCAAACCGAGATTGGTCCGCCAAACAAGTGGGACGGATTGGCGCTGTTTGCGACGCTTAAAAAACCGGTAATAGGCCGATCTCTCTGTGGGGCCAAAATTGATTTTTGGGGGATGATGACGAGGATTATGAGAACGAATTAGCGGCGGTGAATGGACCGTATCGTCATTAAACGATCGACACGTGACGTTCACTAAAATAATATACGTAACAGTTTCTGCGGCTAAAAAGTTCGAGTTTGAGGTTAGAAACGTTTCGGGTACGTAATCGAGGATACTGATGTAAAAAAAGTTTATTGCACATTCGTGAGAGAGAAGAATTAGGCGAGGTTGATTGGAAGTTTGTAATACTCACTTGTGTTATCCTGTCTGCATTTATTTGCTCGACAGTTGGCGCGGGATTGTTGGACTTAACCGGTGGTCCATTTTGGTTGTCCATTGTGTATTTGCAATGTTGCTTGGCGGCAAACTTTAGTGATGAGTGTGATTACTGTACATGTACATTGCGGATCACAAGATTTCGCCGATGAACGTATTTTATCGTGCGATAAGAAAACGAATGTTTGTAAACAAATGAACAACAGAGACGGTGAAACGATGCAAGAACTCTGACAAACACGCGTCGGACGAATCGGACGAACTGAGGGAAACTGAGAGGCAAACCCTTGGAGTTGGCCGCGGGCACCTCGTTCGACACGAGTGTCGCGGGAAGTAAATGTGTAGCGGTTTACAGGCATACCAGGCAACTGATTTACCATCGGTGAACAGTCTTGTCTGCATTTATGTGCTCGACGGTTAGATCGTTTAAAACAATCTAACCGATCTATATCTTAGAAACGGCTTGAGATAACCAATTGAAATTTTGTATAGTAGACCCAGTAGACACAATTTTCATGAAGATTGCGACCCGGTTTGGCGATTTTGAAATCTTTGCAAAAAGGCCATGTTAACTCTAACCAGAGCTGGGCAGTACGTAGAGTACATGAGTACTCATTTGGTACTTTCAGTGCCAAATAAGTACTTTGGTACTTAAAGTACCAAAGTACTTATTTGGTACTTAAAGTACCAAAGTACTTATTTGGCACTTAAAGTACCAAAGTACTTATTTGGCACTGAAAGTACCAAAGCACTTATTTGGTACTTTAAGTACTTGTATAATGTACTAAAACCAAAGTACTTGTACTATTTTCTTCCCAATTAAAGCACGTTTGGATCAATGTTCCAATTTGGAATGTTAAGCGGAAGTGAAACAGCTGTGCGTGCGAGAGAGACAGTTGCAATGTTCAAATTAACTTTATTCAATGGTGCTAATTTTTTTGAGAAAAAAATTAATTCGGCCCGAATGCAAAATTACCGTGCACGTCCAGTTCGAATTTGCTTTTTCTTCAAAACAATTTTCATTACAGTTTTCATTACCGATCGCGATATTTCACTTCCCGTTAACGCGAGTGTCGCTAACGCTGGGTAACTGTTCTACTGTCGGCTAACAGTCCGATAATAGCGCGTTCCGATAATATGTCCATCTATAACTGCAGCGTACTCTTCAGTAGAAAACCCCAACTATCGACCAGTAATGGCAAAAGGCTCAACCAAACGCTATCACAAAACTACAATTTTCTCTGTGACGTGCATGTGGTGTTTGACACTTTACCGAAAAAACTTATCACAACACGTGGTTTTGTGCTCTTTATGATTTTTTTCATTTCCAAATTTTATACCGTTTCCTCAAGGATCAATGCTAATTACAAGAAGCTTTAGAGGCGGAGTCGAGTGCCGTTCCTAGTAATTTCTTTTACAAATTTCTGTTGTTGCTGTAAGTGTGATTTTTTCTTTTCTGATTACAACTGTGCACTATCTACCGTGTGCATTGGGGAGACAATTTGCGATATGACGCCCGAGAAACGAGCCAGACTCGAGGAGGACGAACTGCCACTGGATCTCAGCCTCGAAAAGGCGAATGATATTTTTGCGCTAACCGGCGAGCCTCGAGCCTCTCCGATTATCGAATTTAACCCGCCGCACAATCTTTTGTCTTTACCCACGATAGCTCTCGCGAACTCGAACATTCCCGAGAGCATTCTCGCCATCGAGTGCCAACTTACGGCCAACATAGAGTACGGCATAAAATTCGCGCCGCCTATAAAGCACGTTTACAATCCCATAGATTACGCGTTCGAGGTTCATTCGATGTACGTCCGAAAATACTGCAAAACACCTAAAAAAATATTGTTTCTCGGTATGAACGCCGGTCCTTGGGGAATGTCCCAGACCGGCGTGCCTTTCGGCGAAATAAACGCCGTCACAAACTGGCTGCAACTTTCCGGCTTTATAGGCAAACCTCTGCTCGAACATCCTGCGAGGAGAGTAACCGGTTTCGCGTGCCAGCGCAGCGAAGTCAGCGGCAGACGATTCTGGAGACTCTTCGATGAGCTCTGCGGAAAGCCTGAGAATTTTTTTCGTCACTCTTTTCTGTACAATTACTGTCCCGTCGCTCTGATGGACGACGCCGGTCGCAACATCACGCCGGCGGAGCTGAAGGCAATACTTAGGTCCTAACGTTACGATGAAGATGCTTTTTTTTACAAAGCATTTTAATTGCAGGGCACTGAACAGAGGATTTTTCAGTTGTTCTGCGATGAGGCGCTGGTCGCCGTGATAAACCTTCTGGGCATTGAGAAAATCGTCGGCGTTGGAAGATTCAGTGAGAAAAGGGCCCGGGCGGTCGTAACGGGAGCTGGTCTTGCTACCGATGTAAGAGAATTTGGAATACCGCTGATACCAACAGATTGTATGTCCTGCATAGCGAATTTATGTTTTCCATAGATTTTTGCCTGAACCAACACGAAAAGAAACCTTGTGGAGTTAAAATTTTTACATTGCTTCTTTATCATTTTCATTAATTGGCACAGATTCTTGCGAGAGAATCAATTTTCAGTAATTTTTTGTGTGTAGAATAATCGGAGTCAGTTTTTAAATAATCAGGGCATGATGGAATTAGAAAGATTAGAATGATTAGAATGATCAGAAAGATGTTTTTACGTACAATTTTAGTGAGAACATGCGATTTTACTATTTTTTTTTCTTGTCAAAGAGGAAGCTTTGTAAATACAGAAAAACAACGAGGAAGCAATGTGCATACTTTTCTTATGTGCAAATACGTATATATTTGCATAAGAAGTATTCCCAATGCAGTGCTATGTAATGTACAGTTACATATTCCATACTTTCATGGTGTTTTATGGTAATTCATGTCCTGTATACATTTTTACCTGAAACGATAAAAAGAAACCCTTTTAGATTTCAAATTTTTACATTACTTCCTTATCACTTTCATTTATTAACAAAAATTCTTCTGAGAGAATGAATTTCTAGTAATTTTTTATGTGAAGGGGAGACAAAATAATTATGACCAGAGGAATTACTCAATGGGACTATGAAAGATGTTTGCACATAGAATTTCAGTGAGAACACGCAATTGTACAACTTTTCTTTTCGTCATAGAGGAAGCTTTGTAAATAAACAAATTTTAAATGTCCGCATATGTAAATATTTGCACTGGTCATTCCCAATGCAGTGCTTTGCAATGTTCGGTTGTGCATTCCCGACTTTTACGATGTTTTAAATTCAACGCACGAGTCAATTAAAATCATGGATAATGTTCGTGTTAATCGATCCTTAGACGTTATCGACCCAACGAGGTTTCTTATTCGCCTAATTTATATACGATCGAACGATTTTTGCAGGTACTTTACATACCCCATCCAAGCCCGAGATCGCCGAGCAACGTGAATTGGGTTGAGAAGACCGCGGAAAAGCTTCGAGAACTGAATTTGCTTCGTTTCCTCACCGACGAATGTGACAATGCCGCGGTTCGTTAAGAAATGGATGCAGAAGAAGAAGTTTGCATCTGAGCGGCGTGGCCAAATGTGAAGGAAATCATAGAGGTCATGTCGGAAAAGGATTTGAAATGGATGAATCTCGCGCTGGAAAAGGCTGTCCAGTCGCTCGAGAACGGCGAAGTACCGGTGGGCTGCTTGTTCATCTACGAGGACGAGGTGATTGCAACGGGCAGCAATACCGTGAACGAAACGCGAAATGCCACTCGTCACGCCGAGATTAATTGCATAGACGACGTATTAGAATTTTGTAAAACTAAGAAATTGGATTACCACGAGGTGTTCCGAAGTATCGACGTCGTTGTCACCGTAGAGCCGTGTATAATGTGCGCAGCTGCACTGCATCAGATGCAAGTGCGCACTATAGTTTACGGCTGTGCCAATGATCGTTTCGGTGGGTGCAAGAGCGTTTTTGCCGTTCCGTCGATTTACGATGACGTTAAGATAAACACGAGGGGTAACGTGATGGGCGAGGAAGCTATGCGTTTGCTCAAAGATTTTTACAAGGGTACGAATCCGAATGCGCCCGAGGAGAAAGTTAAGAAAAAGGGAGGGAAGAAGAGGAAAGTCGGTGAATCGAACGCAGCGAGATTTTCTCGCAAAACCACGGACGCACCATCGACGAGCGACGCGTAAAAGCCGATTCGCTATCGGTGTAATATGTGGGCTCCGCGGATCTGTTTAGGCGAGCCTATATGGACCTTTTGTTCGAGGGTATGAAGTGGTATCTGTGGGCGATTTTTATAGTTCTTAATACTTGCTGCAACTTGTTTTCATTTTGGTACACTGAAAAAAACATCATTGAGTCAAGTTAAATTGTCTCGCGAGCTGCCAACGAAAAAAAATTGTTATTTCAATTGTACTTTCAATTCTTACACTTCCATGCGGAATTGAATCGATAACATGTCACTTTCACAGTTTTGCTGCCGTTTCATTGAATGGAATTGTAAGAATTGAAATTAAAAAATATTTCTTCGGCAGCCTCCAAGCGATTCTTTTTTTAAGTGTACCCATATAATCGATTTTTTCTTATTGTTTTACTTTCCTTTCATATTATTTTTATTTGTTGTCATATTTTTTAATTTACTTTGGGCTTGTATCCAGTATTTGCGCTGTCTGCTATGCTTGTGTTCTATTTTTGTATTTTGCTGCACGGTTTTCTTAGGGGGGCTTAGGTTTCAGAACATGCAATAAACAAATCTATCTATCTAATTAATTACTACGCTTATCATGAAAGTGGGGGCTTGTAAAAAATTATATTTAACATACATACAATTTTACCTTGCAACAAATAATTTAAGATTTTGAAAGTTTATAGTCTTATCGTTGTACTTCGAGGAAACTCGAAAGTTTAATAATTCATCTGCACCATGTTGGATCGATCTCGCATTTGCCTTGGTACCATCTGACCAGTAGCTGATTCCGCATAGTGTAGTCTTTCAAAACCATGTCCTTCGTCTGAAAAAAAAAACGTAAAAGTTAATGGCCTGTAATGATTCGTACGCTAAACGGCGATCGGCAATTAATCCTCACTATTATCGAAGGCGGAAATATTCGTTTGTAATCCATTTTGTTTTGGTGCTCCAAGTAACTTTGCGAGAGGATCAAGCGCGTCTCGTCTGTGAAACAGGGCTTGCAGAGCTGGCACTCTACGCGGAAGCAGTCGTTGCACGCACGACAGAGTTCCGGCAGAACAACCAAATTCTTGTCGGCTACTTCAACCTCCCTGTCATCCCAGTTTCTGAAATACAATATTTATTAATCGAGAGATTCGCCACTGGTGATCGATTTTCGTTAGTGAAAAAACATCGATCAAAGTATAGTTGAACGCTTTACATTACACATTACTTATATTTTTTGCTATATTATTTTTAGTTACTTTTGATTTGTATCCAGTTTCTGCGCTGTCGACTATGTTTTCTATTTTTGTATTCTAGTGCACGATGTTCTTAGATAGCTTGGGCCCCAGCAGACGCAATAAACGAATCTATTTGCCTTCACGCGATAGATTTCAAACGAATTTTTTAAATTTGTAAGTGGGAAACAATATAAGACCAGCGATCGATTTTCGTTAGCGAAAAAGCTTCGATCAAAGTGAAGTTTCACCTTACCGCGATAAATTTCGAACGAATTTCTTATTTATAGGATGAACCGGCCAATGAATGGCCAGTTAAGTAGATGAAAAAACCAGTGAATAGACGTTTTTTATGCACGTGCTCTTATGAAAAATGTCTACTCATTGGCTGGTTTACCTTAACTATAAAATACGACAAGACTTGCGATAGATTTTTGTCCGTGAAAAAACTTCGATCGATGTTCAGTTGTATCTTAACGCGATAAACTCCGAACGAATTTTTTAGTTGAAAAAAAGAAAAACTAGAAAATAAGAAAATATCGTTAATTCGGACGACCGTTTTTATTCTTACGATAGGCCGAATTACCTCGGTCGCCGGAAGTCCTCGTTCGATCGCTGAGCGATACCGATGAGAGCGAACAGGTTGAAGAGTACCTGTTCGTAGAGGAGCCGATTGGGCGGATAATGAGCTGACGACAAATTCGGCGACATGTTAGCCTCCATAACGAAAACGTTGAGGTCCTCGTCGATGGTGAAATCGAATCTGACCAGTTCGAAAAAGTTTCGACGATTGTCGAATCGCCTCGCGATCTCGTTTATCTGCGCCTCCTTCTTCAGCGCCACCTCTGTTATCGCCTCGAAAGCGTTGTCCCAAACATCCTCGGGATTCCGACCCTTCGATCTCACGTAAGCGTCGAAGCTGTCCTTCATGGAGAAGCCCAATTTAACGTAGTAATCCTTCAGCGACGGTACGTTCCAGATCGGCAAGTAGTCGTCACCGACCACGTACTTGTCGACGTCCTCGGGATCGAACGGGTGATACTTCGTGGGACAGAAACGAAACAGCACGTCCCCTTTGTACGCGTAGACTCTCAATGGATCGATCGACGTTATGACCGTATAAATTCCAATGTCGAACTTGTAACCGTCCACGAGATAGGGCTTGTCGATGTATTCTTGAACGAAAGACCCTTCGCCGTCGAGATCGAGCTCTTCGACTCTTCTTATTCGTATTCCCCGATGGGCGTTCGATTTCAGAACGAAAGATTTGCCCGGATTCGCGGCAACGTAGCTCAGCAACCCGTTCTTGTTGTCCGGCAGCTTGAACGACAACGGGATGTACTTTCCCTCGGTCGTCGAGAGGTCGACTTTGTTGGTAATGTAGCCGCAACCGGGGAAGTGGTTGACGCGCTGGTGCGGTCGGAGATTCTTTAGTTCTCCGGATAATGTTCTGAACGGATAATCGTGCGCCCACAGTAAGTCCCAGTCGGACTCGTTGCTTCCTCTCTGAAAACCGAGACGTTCCAGTATCTTTAATACGTGTCTCAGATAACCCTCGTCGGGGCTCTTTGCGTATATCCAGAAGACCGGTTTCGTCTGATTCGGCACTTGCTGCCCGGCCGGTAAGGACGATTTCGCCTTATCGGCATGTCCAAGCTGATGCACAGCAATGAGAAACAGTCCGTAAAATAATAAAGGACCTAATAGTGCGTATAAAGAAAATTTCCAGATTTCCTTCAGTTTTGTGTTTAGTACGCTTGTCATGAAGTCTTGAGGCTGAAAGAAATAATTTTTGTTACACCTGGTAGGAAATGATGCGATCCGAATGGCATTACCGATCGTTGTAAATACAAAACTTTTATACCTCACATATCTTCTCGTCGTTTTCATTTTCACCCCTTTTTTCACTCATTTTTTTTTTTTTTTTTTCACTGCCTATTCTCACAATTATGACCGAGAAGAAATCATCGCAGTCGTGGCGTCCAGTGTATCGTCGACACAAGGTACTCGTTAGCGTGTACGAAAAGTACCGTTGTGACCGCCTCTAGCGAAACTCACCCCACCTACTAACCGATTCACGTGTGTTGGAACCGGTTCTACGCTCAACAAACTTCGATCGTTCGATGTATGGGTCTACATGCATCGTCCACAATTCAACAGTCTATATTATATATTGGGCACACATTTTTTTAATGTATTATAAAAAGTAATGAAACGCCAATTTAATTAATGTTATTTGCCTAACGAAAATACTGTCTCAATACAGAATGAAATATTGGTACTTTTTTACATTTTGGGTAAGAATTAAAATTTGTTAATAATAATAATAATAATAATAATAATGTAATATAAAAAGTAATTAAGTGGGAACGTTAATAAGTATTGTTCGCCTAATGAAAATACCGTCTCAATACAAAATGAAATATTGTTACTTTTGTATCTTTTGGGT
Organism: Amblyjoppa proteus; assembly: GCA_963922035.1. Classification (NCBI taxonomy): domain Eukaryota; kingdom Metazoa; phylum Arthropoda; class Insecta; order Hymenoptera; family Ichneumonidae; genus Amblyjoppa; species Amblyjoppa proteus. Next base: position 12,275,631 of record OY998233.1, read on the forward strand.
AAGCGACAAGATTTGTTAATAAATTCAGTACTTCAGTCTATGTTTATAATTGTTCTAATAATAATTGTTCGCACGTTTCCGATGCAAGTTTAAAGTTTTCCAAAAAATCGAGTAGACGATTTGATTAGAGTATCGAATGCGCGCGCAATTCGTTATTTGGACGGATTCGAGAAGCTGCGCGCGCACGCAGCTCATCCATACTGCGCTGCCCTCTACGTCCGCTTATTCTCTTCGTCTAAAGACGGCTCAACAAACGAGATGGGTTTCCAGAATATTTGGTTCTCTCACCCACGAAAATACGGCCAGGGATCTCGATCCTGGTGAGTAAACCTTTCTAAATCTTATCCGTAATTTTTCAAAAAATATTCCACGAAAATTTCGACCCCGAACATACCGAAACGAAACGTCTTCTCGGAGTGTCACGACCGCGTGCAGTCCGCGACTTTGCACCGTACTTTCCCTCATAAAAATCCTCTCGTACCAAATATACAATATCAGAATCCGTCGCAATCAACATTTTTCATCCCTCAATCACAATTCCTAAACCTCCAACTCACGTAACGAATGAAAAATGTTTGTAAAAAAAACCTAACCTACAATACTGGCGTCCAATGAGCGCCCTCGAGGCGCGGTAAATTTTCCCTCGTAACTGGACGATTACAAATTTAAGGAATTCCATGCATGGAATTTATCACGACTCTGAAGGTATCTGCAAGACCTAAAATTTCATCTTTGACGAGTCTTTGTCAATGCACGGTTTTGGAATGAAAAAAGAAAAATATTCTTCGCACCTAAAATTTTATTCTCCAAATGAACTTTCCCGAGCGAAGTTTCTGCGATGCAAAACACAGACGCTCCGAGTTGATGAAAATTAGTCTCGTGAAGGTATCTTTGGGATCGCAATTTATGGTCAGAGTTTATAATTTACGGATGTCTTTCTTTTATAGCCGGGCGTGCGCCAACAAGCACGGTCTTATCCGCAAGTATGGCCTGAACATATGCCGTCAGTGCTTCAGGGAATACGCCGCTGACATTGGCTTCAAGAAGGTAGACAATGCTTTAATACTTAGTTCTTACGCAGGATTTGTTTCCGCCGTGGAAAAAATTTGTCCAGTATAAAAAAAATTGTCCACGGAAACGCAGCATTTTTGCAGCAAATAAAATAAATATTGTAGTGTGCGCTCGGATCACTGCAATCTTGGTCACGACAATGCTGTACCCGCTTTTGTGCTGTTGGTCCGAGGGCACATTGTCTCAAAATGGCATTCTGCGGAATTCTGAAAAGCCACATTTTTTTTTGTCTTTTACAGTTGGACTAATGGACTTACAATCGGCTGGATTGATTTCTGTTATAAACAGATCTACGTGTACGCGAATAGTCATCAACAATATTTTATGTAACGTCGAAAGAACGAGGAAATGACCTTCGGGATGTATTATCTGTATATGACAAGAAATCAGTAAAACGGCTGTAAAAAAAAAATACGTTTATGTTTCAATAATTTGCCAATGAAATTCAAACTGGATGATGTACGAGAGCACGTCTTTGATAACCGTCCGCGTGAATGAGAAAATGCATTGCAGTTTTTATTACCGACCGCGATATTTCACATGCTCTTAAGGTGGGGCTGAGGATTGACATAACCTCAAAATATTTTTAAGCAATTTTTCTCCGAAACGGCCCTATGAAATAAAAAATAACTTGCGGAGCAAACTGCGTATTTGATTATCGTATTGAGCTTCGCAATTCGGTTTTCGTTTTACAGTATCGTTTGGAGTAAAATCGATTGGAAAATTTATCCGTGTCTCTCTCGCACAGATATGTGTTTAGTCTTCCCTTAAGGTTGGACCAAAGATCAACATAATCTCAAAATATTTCATTATTATTATTATTAACTTTAGAGAAAGGAAGTGCAACACTTATAAATCTGCATCTTGTTAACTGAATACATTTTTCTTATGTTATAAATTCTTGTAACTCCCTATAAATTCTTTAAATTCCTTATAACTTCTTATAAACTGTGTGTGAACATATATAATTTGATTTCGTATGTTCGTGTATAATTTCATGCGTACATCTTATGTACACATATACACGTCCAGCCTGTTTTTAAGCCATTTTTATCGGAAACGGTTTTACGAAATAAAAAACGAATTGCCGGACTGACGGCGTATATTTAATTAGTGCCGTACGTCCAGCAATTCGCTGTTCTTTTTACAGAATCGTTTCAAAGAAAATTGTATTGAACATTACCCAGATAGAAAAACGTGCCGTCAAATGGGTATTGTACCATTGGTACCGCCACCGCTCCGTCGCCGTGCCATAATTTTTCTATCTGGGTTATAACTCTGTTTATCGCACTCATACGTGTTTCGCCTCCCCTTAAGAGGCGGTGAAAATCACGTGACCGCGCCTCGAGAGCGGGAGAGATGCCATTACTGGCTCTCGCGGTGCAAGTGAGTGAGACACCATGAGAGAGCAATCTCGCATGGAGTTAAGGTGATGTGGAGCATACTCGGTCGGTAAAAAAGACGGTAATTTTTTTTTTTAAGGAGTCCGGACTCCGACTTCCATCTTTGGCCGGCCTCCGGCTTTGCGTTGCCGCATGGGTAGATTCATTCGGCTTCAATTCTCTTTGCGCCGTTTGGACCAACGAAACTCCGCTTTCGTACGCAGTTTCCTCATTGAGCGAGTCATTGTGTACACGAAAGAAAGGAGTCAGCCTTGACACGGGCTACGTGACAGTCATAATTCGGCTGACGTTAAGTCACACGAGACAATGGGTTAGGAGAGTGAACATCTCGATTGAAGTGTGTACGCGGCAGCTTTGCCGTCGTGTGTCGTAGCAGAAGAGGGGAAGTGGAGGGGAGGGAGGGGGAACGCGGCTCGGGCGAGCAAGCACGAGTCCTTGCCCCGATTGCACGAGATACCTCGAGCCACGAAACCAGCAGCGTCATATGTGGTCTTGTCGTGTACCCGAGTCCACAGCGTGCAGCGGGTTTATAAAAAAAAAAAATAATTTGCCAAAACCCGCGGCCTTTCTCGCGCTATAGTACAACAGCACGCGGGCAATAGGATCGATTGCCCATGACTGCCTGTAGGTAGTTCGCTGCCTGCTGTGCCACTGTCCGACTGGTCTCTAGTTTCTACTTTCACGCACACACTTTCAAGCGACCGCCCTATAGCGGCCTTTGCTAAACTTGTTATCGCACCGTATGCAAGAAAGCACAAGTACAATGTACCGCCGGATCGAACCTGCCCACGGGGTTCACCTTGAAGCGACACCGAAAGGTGATAGGTGAAGCGATATTCTATTAACGAGCGACCGCGAGCGCCAAATTCGGCAATTAATTAATATCCGAAAGTTTTTTTTTTTTTTTTATTTTCGAGATACTCGCTTAGCCTTCGGACTCGCTAAGTTCCCAACGCGCTCGTCCCTCTCCGTTTTCAGCACGTATTTACGATCCTCGAACATTCACGAAGTTACGCCATTGTTGCATCATAGAGTGCTCGTGAAAAGAAGAAAAAAAAATGTATAAATAGAATATTCATCGGTCTCGGAAACTCTTCGTATTTGTAATCGATCGTCTTCTCGGTTTTCGAGCGAAAGACAATCTTCAGTTTCTGTCGCTATCGCCCGCTGTCGCCCGATCGCGTCGCGCGCTCCGGCGAGCCTACGGCCTATCTCTCCCCTTCCCGCCCCTCCCGCCCGGCGGCTTAACGCCGGAGACAGCATCGGTGGCGCTCACGGCGGAGCGAGAGAGACTCACCGACCGTGTGTTTCTCGCAGCAACGTTACAGGTATACTTATATACATGTTCGCAATGCATACAGTTTCATTCCCGTATGCACGCGAAGATGACTATTATTCGAGCGACGTGGATGAACCTATCATCCAACGCCGCGGCGATCACGCGAAAGCCTTACACTCTTGTCTTGGAAACTTGCCACTCAAAGATAGAGGAGCTCCGGTGCGATGTGCCAAAAAAAAAAAAAAAAGCGAGCGGTCGACAAAGACAGCACGACGGAGTGACGATTGCATTCGGACGAATAGCTGAAATCGCGATTTATGCTAAAATCGTTTTAATTTCGTTCGAAGTCGAGCTTCCCCACCGGTGTAGCGAGGAGTTGCGATTGCCCAGCAGCCGCACAGCTGCACAGTACCTTGCAGTCTACCGAACGAGTAGTCGCGAAGTTTTAGATTCTTTTTTTTTTTTTTTCATCTTCGCTCTTACTCGCAAGATACAGAAGACGAACCCGTCGTGACGAGAATTGGGGACGAAAGAGACGTTCGGCTGATCCTCGTGCATCCTGCGAGCGAGACTCGACCATCGGATAGAGCGGCGGCTGCTGCTGTGGTGCTGGGTGAATGCCCGTTGGTAAACGGCCTGTGGAGCGGGGAGGGGCGGAGGAGGGGGGGGGGAGAGATAAGCCCGTGAACATGTAAATAATCACACTTTACTCACAAGTCGGAACGAAGCGTTTCATTCCGTGGCAATCGAATCGTCGCCGGTTAGGCAATAAGGGACATCGTGCGCCGCCGCCGCTAGGCCGAGACACAAACACAAACTGACGTTATGTACATGTGTAAAGCGTAGTCGCGAAGCTTTAGCATACTCGCTGTGAGAGAAGTCACGTACGCACGGCAAGAAAACAACAGACCGTGCGATCGTAAATCGAATGCGTGTATGATTTTTAGACGAGCGACAAAAAAAAAAAACTTCATGCCGATTGTTAACTTTTCCTCTCGTTCGTCGAGCGACGATCGCTCGTCGTCGTACGTTTCGTATTCGCTTCGCTGGAAACGTGAATCTGTTGGGCAGCTTAGGTAGCGCAGAAACTAGTGGCTCTTACAGCGCTGGCACCCATGTTGCAACCGTTGTTCGTACTTCGCCACTGAGCTAGAGACACAGTGGAGGAATACCGTCCCGAGTATACTTACCGGACGGTATAGTTATAGAAAATGCGAAGAGATTCGAGCTTTCTTGAACGAATCTGGGTCACGTATAGCTATCGCGAAACATCGCAGAGCGACGAGAGGTCTGCCGTGCATTGAGCCTGTATCTGTGAACAATGAGTCGTATATGAAAGCACGTGCGGCTTTACTTATCGTGCCAGAACGGTCCGTAGGACCGCTCGGCTATAAAAAAAACGCCGCCACTGGAAGGCCTGCCTCGACAAAAAGAAAGAAAAAAAAAAACAAAAAAAAAACAACTCCAGTATACACATAGGTTATCGTGCGATCAAATGGTCCTGTTTGTGTCCCGCTGACACGCGGGCGCGCTTCACCGATGCTCTCGTGTGAGAGATCGTCAAAACGGACGACCCGGTACGTGCGTGCGAGGATGAAAACGAACTTTCGTCTCTCCCACGTCGTTAACGTTGTGTGGGCATGCAATATATTTATAGCGGTTCGCCGATAGGATATGTTGGTACTCGGGTGAATTCTCGTTACACCGCTTTGGGACTATTCTACAAGTTGCGCATGGCTCGCCCGAGTCCCCACTAACCCAACGTCTCCGAACGTTCGCAATAACCCAGTAGTCGAGAATCGTTCGTACTGCGTCCGTGCGACAAATCGCACAGGCCGAAGGCGCTTCGAGAGACGAAGCGGATGCGCACGTGTGCGTGAATGCCGTCCAAAGATATATATATATATATATGCGAATAATTTGCACGAAAGTAGGATCGAAGTTATAGCGTCGGAAGCTCTTATCGGCGATGGAGAGAATCGCACTTTGACACTTATCGAAAGTCGCGAGGAGTTAGAGCTCCATATAATTCATTTGCAAACTTAATCGTCGCGAGAAAATTTATATAGAAGCCGTGAGCATCGAATTATATTGCCTCGTCCAGGGAGCTGTAACGCAGCTCCCATCCAGTTGTTATTCCAGTGTGCAAAACGAATTCGCTGTAACGTCGTATGCCTACGAAGGTGTATTATGGGTTTCAACAGTCGGGCTACGTTGGGTCGCGTCTCTGTATGCGAGAGTGTGCGTGCGTGTGTGCGCTAGTCATACGGTATCGTAGGGTACGCTGCCAAAGGGAGAGGGTTTCGGTGCGAGCAGTAACCAAGGAAGAAAGAGACGGAGTGAAAAAAAAAAGACTTTCCACCCCACCATGGGTTGCTCTGCCCCCCCCCCCCCACCAAACGACGGCGTACTGCGCTCTGCTATCGTACGGAATCACGGACAAATCAAACATGGCGATTCAGTCGCTGTTTACGGTGGTGGCATACGGATCTCAGTCTCCGCGCGGAAAGTATCAGGTGGATGAGTTTATAGTTTATTCACTGGAATGAGTATTTGTGCCATCGCGGATAGAACGATTTTGTTAAATATAACGAATATGGACGATCGGGGAGGCGATACGATGATCGAATTGACGCCGAGCGGCGATAATGAGGTACGCGAAGCGAAGGGCGTAAAGGCGGTTCCGACGCCTCCGGCGGCTTCGCCAATGGTGCTGACTTCGGCGCTCGGTGCGCAGCCTGACGGAGATGGAGCTCGTTGCAGAAGCAGGCCTGGCAACACTGCTACGACAAAAGATGTAAGACCACCACGGAGATTTTTACTTTTTTTTTTTTTTTTTAATACATTTTTTAAAAACCGATAGGCGTTGCGCTCAGAGATGAAGAGACGGGTTTTCGATGTGTTCAAGTTTTTTTTTTGGACGTAGAGTTTTTGCGTTGCTCGGGGAGACAAATACGATTAAATACGATAAATACGAATGCTCGGGGAAAGACAATTGTTTTGCGACTAGAGACTTTCTTATTGTGTTGTCTCCGTCACCCGTGGCAACAGTGCATCCAGGGATCTATCGATCAATCATATTCAAATACATTTTTTTTTACAAATAGTTTGTCTTCAATTAATTATTTTTTTTTTTTGTCGGAACAGACTTTGTTAGAAATATACCGAGATGAAATAGGTGATAGAGTAGAACGGCGGAATTTAAATCGTTCCCTGCAAATTCCCTTAAAACAGGATTTTTTTTCTGGCATTGCATTTTTTTAAAAGTCGATCAACCATAATAAGCGTCCAATAAAAAAAAAAATTCTCTTCTAGTAGGTTTTGGAGTCACCAATTTTTAAGTCGAGGTAAACATTTTAGCAATCGGGGAATAACTCGACCGGTAAAATTTCGCAATAAAATTTTTCAAAAAATCGATGTTGCCAATATTATTTTTGATATTTTGATTTTTTAAATATAAAATAAATATCCGAATATTTTTTTTGCGAGTATTTTTTTTTTTTCACTTCGAGGTAAACATTTTAGCAATTGGGAATAACTCAACCGGTAAAATTTTGCAATAAGATTTTAAAAAAATGAATGTTGCCAATATTAGTTTTGATATTTTGATTTTTTAAATATAAAATAAATATCCGAATATTTTTTTTTTTATTTCTCATAATTGCGACTGTAACCAACGAAAATTTAAAATGTTTACAGTGTCTCCGATCCATGCACGAGCGTTCCGGAAAAATCGGAAGCGGTAGCGGCAGCGGCGACCAGGAGATTTGTCAGACGGAGGACGGAGCGGATCACGCGGCGAAGAAGCGGAAAACCCGAAGGGGAAAGCCGAAGCATAGAAAGTTGAAGCCCTATTCAAAGCAGCAGATGTCTTACGAGCAGAGGCTCCGTTGCAGAACGATCGGCAGATTGACGAAGAAGGGAGGTCAGCCGCCGGCGCCGTACAACACGACACAGTTTCTCATGGAGGATCACAGCGACCTGCCGGATCTCGAGCAGAAGTTAGCGGACGCGATAACGTCGGAGGTGCCGCCGTCTTTCCAGAAGCCTCTGGCGCCGCCTCGAACGCGCGACTCCAGTTTCAGCATCGATTCGGACGAGGATTATTTCTACTCGTCACCGGAGGACGAAGAGGAATTTCTGACGAAGGAATTCTCGAGCGCCTACGAGGACCTTCACGCCGAAAGGCTGAGCACGATGTCGAAGTCGGAGCTGATACAGGAGTACGTTCAGCTCGAGGCGAAGCTCGATCTCATGACGAAGCGACTGCGCAGCAAGAACATTCAGCAACTGGAGGAACGCGAAACAGAGAGCAAGAACGGCCCCTCCGCGAGCGCGACGACCGACGCCGAGATCGCGAAGAAGCTTAAGATCTGCCAGCAGAGAATAGACGACCTCATACAGCAGAACGAGCAGCTTAGGCGGGACAACGAAGCTCTGAGGGCGAAGAGCTGCGCGAGTCCCGTCTCGAGCGTCGACAGCGAGAGCGACAGCGACAGCACCAGCAACGGAAACCGTAGCTCGTGTGGTTGCTCGGGCGGCAGCGCCGGTTCGCCGACGAGCGGAAAGCCTTACGGCGCGAGGCGGGAGAAGACCGAGCGCCGGAGAAGCAAGAGGGTATCGAGCGTCGACAGCGACGCAGACAGCACGAGCAGCGCAAGCAGCAAGGGGAGCTCGAGCTTTCAGTCGAACGAAAATCCAAAAAATCACACGAACGATCTCGCCAACGGAAATCCGACGAGCCACGAGATCGGCGGTCTTCCGACTTAGAGAGACACGGACGAACCGACAGCAATCTACCACGCATGACGATTATTCGCGCAAACCGCAAGAGGAATGTGACGTCGCATTTAGCCGGAAATGCCCGTCCGAACGAAAATAAAAGGACACCGAGGATATTTTTCTTCCCGTTTCGTCAGTAATTTGTTACTCCGGACGCCGCTTGCAGCCGTAGTTGTCCCTTTGCTTCACTCGTCGGAAAAAAAAAACAAAACGGATGATAACTGAGAGTGAAAAAAAAAAAACAAACGACACCACAGAATACCAATAAGTATAATAATTGCACAAAGTCGAGTCCGCGGACCATCAACTAACGCCCGCCTATTCACGAACGATTAAAATGATGAATAAAGAAACCGAATAAGAATGAAACAAAAATCGGGGAAAAATTGTTGTAAATAATAACGAGCGCATTCAAATCAAGTATTAACTCGATAACCAATTCGGGATATTTACGACATTAAATTTAAGAGAAAAAAAAAAAAACAAACAAACGTTGTACAATATGTATAGAGTTTAGAGGATAAGCATAGCTGTTAGTTTATGGTCTGAATATATTTCGCCATCGTTCGCAGGCAATATCCGAAAACCTTCTCATTTATCATTGGCTCCGCAAATATCGCTAGCGCTGAGTTTACGAAATTACTTTACCGCCCGGTTTCCAATTCGCCGCACCGCGGCGATTTTTTTAGACTCAGCAATCGACGAGGTCAAAAAAAAAAAAATTAAAAATTGTCCTTTCTATGGCAACATCCATCTCATGTACTGTTATACCCGAGCTGCGCGAGGCCCGCCGAATCGGCGGCGGAAAAATCGTGGAAACACACATAATTGTATATCGCGATTGCCCGTACACAAGTTTGATGCTAACTGTGATATGCGAAACATTGTCGTGCTGCGTAAATGATGGTTCCATTTTTTTTTTTTTTTTTTATTATTATTCTTTTTTTCGATAATTATTTCGAGCGTCGACGCATACGAAAATTTAAGATAGAAGAAGAAAAAATTAATATAGAAAAAAAAATTCTTACAGAACAAAAAAGAAAAAAAAAATAAGCACACACCTTTTCGTGCTCGTATCTCCCCTCTCCCTGGCTTATCCCATGTATCGCCTATTATGTCATTATTTCAATGGTTCCATTACAATGCCCACATAATGTACGATATCATGTGCCCTCATTATGATTATAGAATTTTTTTCCAATCAGCTGCAACGCTCAGTATATACATGTCTTATTTCACCCATCCACGAAGCGAATTTTTTTTTTTTACCGACATTGAAAAATGCACTATCTCTGCGTGCGACTTTGTTGCAGTTTAATGATCACGTTTGAAAAACACGCGTATTACATTTTTGAACCGCGCGTGCACGGATCTACGAGCAACCAATCAAGTTCGAGACTTTTTTTTAAGCCCGCGTAGGCTTGACCATTTCGAAATCGCTGAGTTAACTTTGTTGCAACAAAACGATTAGAAAAAAAAAAAAAAAAAAAAGAAAAAATTATTAATACTCATAGATTCTCGTTTCGTTTAATTTCAAAGCTTTTCTGGAGGAACAATTTTCATTTTCTCAAATCGACAGTTATTTTTTTTCACGAACACATTTCATTTTGTAATCAAAGATTTTCATGCTTTGCTGCGTTAGTTCGATACGCGGTGAAAGCTATGACGATGGATACATTTGGAGCCGCAATTTTTTTTTTTAGTTGTCCGTAATTTGTTCATTCCATTATGAAACACCGACCATAATCAAGAAAAAATTAACTCGACGTCGTAATTTACTCCCCCCCCCCCCCCTCCACTTGCATTCACTATACATTAGGATACATTTGGAGCCGCAATTTTTCTTTAGCTGTCCGTAATTTGTTCATTCCATTATGAAACACGGACCATAATCAAGAAAAAGTTAACTCGACGTCGTAATTTACCCCCCCCCCCCTAGTTGCATTCACTAGTTCCCGACGTTCCCAACCTATCAAGGTGATATGTTGTATGGTTTCTCAAAGTCAAAGGTTCTAAAGTTCTTAACACCTTTATATCGAGTTATACAAAAAATAATCGTTACGGTCTGTGTCGAGTATTGCTTTATATTCGTTAGAATCATTGCCTTATATTAGTTCGGTACATTCGTTACAACTTGTGCGTCTGGCGACAAATTTAGGAGCTACGCCGATACAGCCTGCAACGATGTATTCTTTGTTAACTCTATAAAATAGTAACGAATTGTGGTAATTTATATACGGAATAATGTTGTATAACACGCAACCGGTTCCGTTACTCAAAATTCTTTTCGAACTTCGACACGCAAATTGTGGTAATTTTGCATGCAAAACACGTACGACGTATTTTGCATGGAACATTAAATCTTACCTCGATTCCCGATAACTGCCCGTCCACTTTAATCCATCTGTAGAGAAATGGTGGAACGCGTAGTTCTCCTTTCCGCCACGCATTCTCGCTGCGATGGCGCTGTGTCGTAACGAACTTTCAATGTCGTTTTCTCCTCTCTCACGCCGCAATCGTTGTTCGCGACGTAACGCGTTTTTCGGTCTTTTCCGAAACTAGTTTTCGCGTGTACGGTTCTTCGCCGTTCCGACACGATTCGTAATCGAATTTCATCGGTGTCTTTAAAGTATTTTATACTTAACAAAGTGCAACAATGCCACCCAAATTCGATCCTACCGAAATCAAGAAAGGTATTTTTTGCACTCGTTTGTCGGTAATACGAGGAAATTCGAAAAATTTTCCACATGCCTTTTCACCTAACCTCTCGAATTTGTGATTGCAGTGTACCTGAGGTGTGTCGGAGGTGAAGTTGGAGCTACCTCTTCGCTTGCCCCGAAAATTGGTCCACTTGGTCTGGTCAGTAAGCCCAATATATCTATTATATATGTCATGAATGATTTTTTCGATAATGTAAAAAAAAAAGAAAACAGTCCGATTTCACCGGAAGTGAACCTCACTGTTAAGTTGTCGAAACTGCTGTCGATTGCGGAAATCAAATTCGAGGCTTAAAAAAACATAATTAAAGGGGTTGGAGCGCTTCGCATAAGTCAAATGAGTGCTACATTTTTAAAGTCGTTTGTACAAACTTTTACGCATCTGTTGATTATAGCGGATGCTTCTTTGTATTACAACAGATGTCCTTAACTTGGAACAGCATTAATTGCAATGGATCTGCAAAAATATGACTACTCATTTTCAAAAAGGTACATATTCATTCAATTTTTTCAAAGAATAATCTATAATTGTTGCCCAATTTTTATGTATTATGGCTCATTCTCTTTGTTGAATGACGATCTACGAATTCACGATCTAAATGTTCGATAGCATTATCTGTTTAAAAATGACAGCCCCTTCGTAATTCCTTCACAAACAGCTGTAATTTTTAAACATAAATTACTATCGATTATCTGGACAGCAAATTTGTACAGCATCCTTCTAAGAAAAGAATGAACCTTAATACATAAAAATCAAGCAATAATGATGGATTATTCTTTGAAAAAACTAAATGAACATGAACATGAACTAAAAATGAACCTTTTCGAAAATTAGCACTACCAGTTAAAATTTTTGCAAATCCATTGCACTTAGTATTTTCGAGGTTAAAGACATCTGCTGTAATGACTAAAATAATTAGATGCATAAAAATGTGTATAAACGACTTTAACATGGTACCCAGTAGTCCTTGAAGTCCTGAAATGTCCTTGATTTTTTATTTCCCCACAAACCTGAACTTGTTTCAAAATGTATATCACTAGCGACGACCCTAAAAAAACGTCTATCTTAGTTTCCCTGAAATGCATATATACATTCGTGTAACTTACACAAAAACGGTTATCAAACTAAATGTTGTTTCGCATGTCGCGCGTAATATTCGTATTTACATTTTGTTATAAATGTCTCAAAACAACCCGGAAACGTCTTGGGAATGTCCTCGAATTTCGTACAGACTTTTTGCTGGACACCATATTTAATCTAGCACTCGTTTGACTAGCGTGAAGCGGACAATCCCCGTAAGTGCGTGACATATCCAAGAGAAGGTTGTACATGTTTTGTCGACATAAAAAAAAAAATAAAAAAACGAAAAAACTGTTCAACTTGAATGAATCCTTAAAAAAAATGAACCCTGTTACAGTCTCCCAAAAAAGTGGGTGATGACATCGCCAAGGCGACCAGCGACTGGAAGGGTCTGAAAATCACCGTCCAGCTGACAATTCAGAACAGACAAGCGACGATTACCGTTGTACCGTCGGCGGCGTCGCTGGTCATCAAGGCGCTGAAAGAACCGCCCAGGGATCGCAAGAAGCAGAAGAACATAAAGCACAGCGGAAATCTGTCTTTCGACGAGGTGACGGCTATCGCGCGCGCCATGAGGCCGAGATCAATGTCGCGTCAGCTGAGCGGTACTGTCAAGGAGATCCTGGGTACCTGCCAGTCGGTCGGCTGCACGATCGAAGGCAGACCGCCGCACGACCTCATCGACGAAATCAACGCCGGCGAGCTCGAAGTCCCAGAGGAGTAAATGCAATGGTGGGTACAGAGCCCTCCGCTAACTCTTTTCGTACTCCGTGTTATAAAAAAATACTTGTATGAATCTCGAAAGATCGATGAATTATCAATTTTATCAATTTTACTCGATTGAAATTATTGAAATTATTGACGTAAATTATTACCGAAAAGTGTAAGCTTTGGGCTCTTGGTAGGGGTTGGCATCCCATCCACCTGTTCAGTCTCGTCCATCGTCCCGAAAACGGACATGGACGGACGGTCAGGCATTATCGCCATTGGGGAGAAAACCCCAATAAAAAATCAATTTTTTTCCCCACGATTCGTCGTTCTCTCGCGACTTCTATCAATTGAACTACAGTGCTAAATACTTCGAACCTGTTGTTTCAGATATTACAAAGAGGGACTGGAAATAAAGAAAATTTTATTACAATGTATTTAAAATCTCGCCGCAATAATTGTAACTCCTTTCCCGTTCCCGCTCAAGTCGTGTCGTTGTAGTACGAATGATTCCGACGCTTAAATTTTTTACAATTTGGCCCGATCGCTTCACCGTCTTTGCTATCCGCAGTTTCTTCAGTGGTTGTTAATTCGGTAATTTTGTCGTCCGCCTCCTTGTCGTCTGTAGTTTGCTCGTCAGATTTTTCCGTCATCGAACTATCGACCGTAAAAATTTCGGGCGCCACGCCTAACGGCGATGTTCGGTAACTCGAGTCATCCGGAGAATCCTCGTCCAGTGTCGAACTCATCACATTATCGTCGTCGAACGTGAACGAGGCGTTCCTCGAGTCCGTCGACTTGTCCGCCGCAGAATTATTCAACGAATTGTCCTTCGTATTCGTAATTATTTGCAACAACGCCGAGGGATCGTCGATACCGAGTTTGTCGCAGAAACTCGTGGTTTGAGGATTTACGGACAAGCGCGCTGGTTCGATCGGACCTCGCGGCGATTCCGGATCGTACGGTTTCGAAGTTTGCGCGAAATTCGCCGGAATTTCGAGGTCGTTCCCGAATCTCTTCGACACGTTCTCTTTCTCCGCCTCGGTCGGTGTGTACACCGACCTGGCGTCGCCGCCCTTGCCCGGCATGTAATGCGTTCCGCTCTTCACGCTCAGCAAGTGATTCGTCAGGTACAGAATCGTCAACCATTCCAGATCGTACGAAATTCTTATCGGTGACTTTTCGTCGTGCGGTATTTCGAGGATCTGCAAGAACTTTCGTTTCGGCAGACACTTGTCCAGGGCGAGAAACTTCGTGACTTTGGGAGAACCCTCCTCCTTCGGAACCAATGCTGCGAATTTGCAATGTAAATGCGCCGAGAACCAGTACGTCGGGCAATGACGAAGCAACAGGTCCATGCAAGGCGGACTGCCCAGGGCGTTTGCCTCAATGTCATCTCTGGAAAGTAGAGAACAAAAAAATAATCATTAAAATTTTGCAATGAGAATACGAAATTTGGAAGAAAAACTAATACCGACTTAAAAAATGGTTTCATTCTGAGCAATGCTTGCTCGTCTCCGTATTGTGTTATCCCCCTTGGCCAGTCATGAGATAGGAAAATATCGACGTTTCCACTGATCTGAAAGCAACGATTTTTATCTTAAAAAATAATTCACTTTACCATGTTGGCGGCGGTCAGGGAAAACCGGGAAAAATCAGGGAAAAGGTAGATTGTCGCCGAACCATCTAAAAATAAATAAGAAGTGCATAAAAGGGAGCCTTAAAAACCATTGGGAACGTATGAAAAAAAAAAACAAATACAGAAAAATAGAATTAAACATTGATACAATAATTAGACATTTTCATTTGTATCATTAATGTTTTTGAATAGAAGTCGTCAGAAGTTGGGTCAGGCAACATTTTTCATTGGTGAGTGAAAAGTCAGGGAATTTTTTTCCGGGGAAAAACGGCCATCATGTTTACGTCATTGTACACAACCATGAAAGTAGTCCGTACAGTCCAGTCAAACTGGTACGCGGATTGCAAAAACTGTTTGTGCACGTTATAAAGGAGACACTTTTGCGAAATAAGGAATTTAGATTAAAGAGTTCCTGCTTTATGTAGAAAAAAATGTTCGGCAATGAATTTACGGGGAAATATCGCGGCTTAGGCCAATAAATCCACGAGCATATTTTCACACAATTTTTGTGAAGTCAGATATGTAATTTTGGTGCAACCTTGACGAGCGCCAACTTATTATGTTTGTTGAAATATGTTTTACGAAGTTAGTTTTTTAATAGTTGTTGAAATATGTTTTACAATTAATTTGCTTCATTTAGATTCTTAATTAGAAGAAAAGTTTAGTTGCAGCCGTAGCTGTTTTCATAAACAAATAACTGCACTTTGTAAACGATGGAACAATGTAAACGATGAAGCATTAATGTTTTCCGACTATCTATCGAGAAACAAAATGAGCTTGCACTCGTCGATATCGAAGAAATATTACAAATTTGACTTCACGAAAACGGCGTAAAAATATGCTCGCAAATTTATTGGAGTAAATTGAGTTATTTTTCTGTACATTCATTGCTGTACATTTTCTTCTACATAAAGTAGGAACTCTTTAATGTAAATGCACTTTGGTTTGCACTAATTATCCCTTTAAAATATGTGCAACCCATTTTTGAAATCCACGTACTCAAGCGACTTGACTGTACTGCACGGACTACTTTAAGTCTTTAAAGCACAGTGTATCGCCGCTGATACACCTCTTTGAATTCAGGAAAAATGCATTAGTAACCAACCGATGTATTTGAAAATTCATATTTAGGATTATTTTGGATCCCTGAATTCGAATTTGAACAAAAAATTCAGAAATTCAAAATAGTGGATCGAATACAGTGGATATAAAATTTCGAGTGAAGATGTGAGGAAAAATGCTTCGAAGGGTGAAAAGGTAATTTTTTTTTTGTACCTGATTGAGTCTAAATACTTCCAAGTTTCTGATATGGTAGACACTACGAATAGTGAAGTTGTTGTAGGGCACTGTTTCGTGATGGCCTTGCATCCAATCGTGACTTTTGTATATCCCAGAGATGCCCGCTATTCTTACTCCGGCTATAGAAATAACGCTGGCGTATCCCATGTAATAAATATTGGGCGCCACCCATCCGCCGTAAGGCAGCTCTTGAAGGTAATTCGATGCCTCGTGATTGCCTCCAATAAAAATTGTCAACACTGGAGCGACCTTTTCGCCTGAGTAATATCTGCAATCAATTTTCGTCACGCGACAAATTATAATTATTTTTGCCCAAACGACTGTTTTTTTTTTTTCTTAAAGGAAAATGAAACAATTTGCATCGCGTCGCTTTTCAATTGCCTTACCACCACAATGGGAATGTTTGTTTTGTTCACAGGACGCAAATCGCGGAGATTTCAAAAGATTTTCGTTTAAAAACTTACTTGTAAAAAGAACACATGTCTTTGTACTTATCGGGTATCGCCATACACGACAGATCGGTGAGATTTCGGGTCGATTGAAAGTCCCCGCAACATATCAACAGATCGATCTTTTTTCCATCGGACTTTTCAATCTCCTGCAGGGACTCGTATATTATTTCGAGCTCACCGTGCGCGCAACCTTCAACGGCGATTCTCATTATTGCAGTTGAATTATCGTTTCAACGACAATGTATATAAGAATAATATATATTTTTTATGTTCGGCATTCGTTTTACGTAGCCGATTAGTTTATTGCCTGTCCCGGTGAAACGACCGGGTACTTTTGAATCAGAACTTAACCAAACTTAACATACGAAACGGGCTGTAGGCAGAAGTTGAATTCTACATTAGGGTTGGTTCACAACGGGAACGTTGACAAGTTTCTCGGTCATGGCTGGCTCGGCTGGTAAAACGGTCCACCTTGTAATAATTCGCAGACCGTTTTTCTTCCACTCGTACGGTAAGAACGATCGTATGTTTCGGTAGAACGACATATTTCGTGAGTGGAGTTGCAGCACTTGCACGATTAAGGTAGCTATGTCGTTACGTTGGAGTCATAGATATCAGCGTCTATATGACATAAAAAATTAATTCTATTGAACATTAGTCCGGTGACTTCACTTTTTTTTTGTTGCGCATGAATTCTTGATTGATTTGCGCGACTCCGCAGTAATTAATATTTTTTCTCTATCTTTGATTTAAGTATGTTAATTCTCGATTTCGCCTCCGTAAGTGCTGTGTAAAAAGACCGATTTTTCAAGATCTAATTATTCACTCAAATGGTCGGTAAAAGCCTTCGAGTTTTTGTACAAGTAAAATTTGATAGTTTAATTAGAACATGTCAAAAGTTTATGCGCATGACTTTGAATTGCCTTCGCGCTAGCATCCCTGGCAGAACTGCCGACCGACAGGTCGACCATAATCCGCTGGGTCTGTTTGTGCCGTCGAAACGACCGACAGACGACCGAGGGTCGACCAATAGGTCTGTTCGTTACGAGAGTAGAGCTGAAGCAGAGCGCTCAATTTTACGTGGAAGTTGTATCTATATATTCAATCAATATAGATATACATCCCACATAAAATAGAGCGCTCTGCTCCAGCTTGCTCTGTAAACGAACAGACCTAATATCTCCGTTGCTCCCAGAGCAGTTGGTCGAGCCGTCCGACAATCGACCATAGGCAAACCGTTACGGAGGCCCTTAGTGAAAATATCGGTCGACACTCGGTCGGTTCGACAGCACAAACCGACGGTTCTAGAGATTTTTTTTCTGCCAGGGATGTGAAACACTATGGAGTGCGAGAGAGATAGCATCAGTGGCGCTCTCGGCGGAGCGAGAGGGACACATTGAGTGAGCTTTGCCGAAACAGGGAAAAGTGATGATGATAACATAGACATCTTTTCAGTGACAGCGCCATAAACTGAAACGTAATACGCGACCGTGACGTTGTGTGTTACGAAACTTTCATAAAATCCATTCGTTCAATCTTGGCCTCCGATTGCCCTAAACCACCTGCCGACTCGGGCCCGAATGTCCGAACAGTATTGATAAGAATAATAAATATTTTTTATGCGCAACATGCCTCTTACGCAGCAGATTAGTTTCGTTGCTTGCCCGGTGAAACTGGGTGAAACGACCGGTCACTTTTAGGGTTGGTTCGCAACGAGAACGTTGACAAACTTCCCGTCGAATGGCTCGGCCGATAATGCAGTCTATCATGGAATGATTCGTGCACAGTTTTACGTCCGCTCGTACGGTAAGAACAATCGTATGCGTCGCTAGTCGACATATTTCGTCGTAAGACATTGTGTTGCAACGGTGTGTGGATTGTTTGATAGGGAATTGTCATACAATCCATTCGTTCGACCATGGCCTCGATCGTCCTGAACAACTTGCTGTCTTCGGCTCGAATGTCCCTGAAATCTTTGCCGAAACGTAAATAACATAGAAATCTTTGACAAAACGCAAAAATATTTATTATGTAATACTGACGTGTATGTATCGTGCATCGCAGGTTATATTTCCGTCGGAACAACTCTGAGAACCGGTGACAAACAAGCGCCTGCGGAGACACACGAGGAATCTCGTCGTACGTATCGGTATGCCGAGTAAAAAATTTATCTCCAGCCGTTTGTCGGTAAAATGAAATTTCGTCATAACATGCCGCAGCGACTGTACGCAAGATCAATCAGGACACCGTGGGCCATCTTAAGGATTTCGGACGTTACGTGTCGGAATGCTTGCCAAAATATGTCCAGGCGGTGCAGATCGCGGCTGGAGACGAACTTGAAGTCTTGGTCTCTCCCGACGGAATTCTTCCGACCCTGTCCTTCCTCAAGGATCATCACAATGCTCAGTTCGCTAGTTTAGCGGACATCACTGCCATCGACGTACCAAGCAGACCGTACAGATTCGAGGTTTGTGCATGTACGGCGATAAGCTGCAGTGCAACAGGAATTTTACATTCTATCGCATGGTTCATACCAGAGCTGGGCAAAAGCTACAAATACCTTCTACCTGCACTGAAGGGGAGCGAGAAAAGCAGTGAGGTCCATACTTCGCCTGACAGAGCTAGTGAGCTCTAACCGGCAATGTACAGACCCGACTTGTCTCGTTCCTCTTCAGTATACGTAGTAGGTACTTGTAGCTTTTGCCCTGCTCTGGTTCATACAATTTTCGTCATTATGTTCGTTGCTTGTCTGATGAATTTATCATTTTTGCAGGTACCTAATAGTATAGGTTGATAATATGGCTATTTGTGCATAGACTGACTTTATCAAATTTGGTACACGAAATTTCATCATAAAGAAGTTCAACAATTTTTAGATCTAGTAACTGCGAATGAATATAAATATTTTTGCTCCATATACTCAGAAGGTGGTGCTTTTTATAAATACACTGAGCTATTGTCCTAATTTGGCATGAAAATATAATACTATAATCATAATATATAATATATAATATAATACTATAATCAAAGACCTTTGGTATTGAATTTGGCAAAAATTTATCTATGCGGTCAGATTTTATGGAATTGTGATTTTTTTTTAATTATTAAAAACGTTCTAATTCGAGTGAACATGGAGGTATCGAGTTGAAATCTGCTCCAGACATGGACTAACACTGTACAATATTTAGTATTAAATTGTGCGAAAATTGATCTAACTGTTTGAATTTTATGGGAATTCGAAGATTTTGAAATTTTTAATTTTTATTTTTTTTGCGTCTGTCACAAACCGCAAATTTCACTTTTCGATTTTCTACAATAAAAATGGTGACGATTTTAATTTTATGAGATTCGGAAATATTTTTTATGTTACGTAAAAATGTGCAGGGTAATTTTCACATGGCTTCCTCATTTATTATAATTTTGCGAATAGCTTCCTCTACGAGGAATCCAAAATCAATCAACGAATTGATTCCTCATACACAGCTCCGCCCAAAATTGTTCTAAATAAGGGACCCATGTCCAAATTACTTTGCGACTTTTTACATAATTTTTACATAATTCATACAGTAATTGCAGAATGAATATAAATATATCTGCCCCATACAATTCATAATATCCACAAATACATAATATAGGTTGATGACAATGATTTTCATCCATAGAAACGTGACTGTCAAAATTGGTCCACAAAATGTCACGTGAAAAAAATCAAGTGAAAAAAAACCTTTGATCACCAACTTTTGCATGCAGTAATAACAAGTATGGGGGCATCGCTGCAATACACACACACACACAGACGATAGGCCCATTATGCATGTCCGTGCAGTAACTGCAGAACGAATATTCAAACTTTCTGCTCCACATGGACTCGGAAGGCGGAAGATACCACAGGTCATCATCACACCCCATATTTTATTTTTCAGCTCATCTACTGTCTTTTGTCGCTGCGCTTCAACACACGTATCCGCGTTAAATCCTACACGGACGAATTAACCCCAGTTCAATCGGCGGAATGCTTATTCAAAGCTGCTAACTGGTACGAACGCGAGGTTTGGGATATGTATGGAGTATTCTTTTCCGACCATCCCGATCTGCGAAGGATTCTCACCGATTACGGATTCGAGGGCCATCCATTGAGAAAGGACTTCCCACTAACGGGTTATATGGAGGTGAAATATCGTAGTCACTTGAACACTCACTGGTCGACGCTCTGGCTTGGAGTCGTAACAAGAATGATTGGTTTTTAGGTCCGATACGACGATGAGGTGAAACGAGTAGTCGCCGAACCCTTGGAATTGGCACAAGAATTCCGCAGATTCGAGCTTTCGGCTCCGTGGGAACAGTTTCCGAATTTCCGAAACTCCGTCCCTGCCACCGAGGAAGTACCAACGCAGAAGTAATTGCAGCAATTCGCTGCGGATGTCTGTATAGAATTCTACATCTTTCTCTAGGTAATCATCGTTGCGGCGGTCAAACGCTCATCCCGATCTTCTATGAACTTGTAGTATAAAGTTGCAAATAAATTCTAACGTATTAATTGGCCAAAGGATAATGAAAAAAATCCTTCGCACTTGCATAGATTCATACATTTCTCAGTCAATTACAATTACAGGTCATTCGCCATAATTTATAACTTATTTATAACGTTGCTCCAAGATTCCAAACGAATCCTCAAAAGTTGGCGACGCTTTGTCCGGAGATCGGAATGGAAATTGATGGTGAATATTCTATTCAATGTACAAACGAATTGATCGCTAAATTGTCCACGAAAGTGCGTTAATCCATTCGATTGCAAAACGAACGATATTTGTGATGGACGAGTAGTCAAATCTGCATGAGCTCGGTGGAACTTATGAACATTCAAATTTATTATGTACAAGATGTTCCGCAAAAACAAACGCGTGGAAGTTCGGGAGTCATTTTTTTTTTTTTTTTTTTTTTCGAGACTTAAAAATCTACTGTCCCAAAACTCTGCCCTGGCCCCAATTGTGACCCCCGAACAGATTTCTTCCCTGGCCCGGCTGTGGTCCTCCCGCTCGTTGGGTCGGTGTGTTTCCAAAGCCGCGAATGCCTCCTCGGAGAGGTGGAAAATAGTGTTCAAGAACTTTTGGTGTGTTCAGCAGCTCCGGTCCGTCGTATTCTTGAGGGTACTTGAACTTTAGGAAGAAGTATAGATGACCAACGAGGATACCGATGAGCTCGAGCATACCGCCACCCGATATTATCAGATTGAAACCGCACAAGACCCACGGCAGATACATCGCTTTGAATTGTGTTCCTAATGAAATATAATAATATCAATTATTGCCATTGTATTTGATATAACTTCAGTGGTCTCAAAGTAATGGTATTTTTTAAAGCTATCGACAATATGTAAAGCTAACAGGTTGTTGTGGCTCAGGCGCTTCGCATCCTCGTTAGCAATTACGGAATTTAGAAACTGGAAATTTTGATTTCTGAATATTTACCGGAAATACGTCACTCAATGTTTGAAAATCTCATTTTTCGACGGTGACTTCATACCGGAAATACGTTACTTCCGGTCCAGAAATCACATTGTTTCGACCGAAGGTGACGTCATACCGGAAATATGTCACCTCCGGTTTGAAAACTTCATTTTTCGATCGGAAGTGACGTCATATCGGAAATGATCCCTTCCGGTCGAAAAATGAGTTTTCAGGACCGGAAGTGCCGCATTTCCGGTCCAAAAATAAAGTTTTTTGTGCACGATAGTTTTTTCTTCTGCTAACTCTAATATCCATAGAGCAATAGACAATATTTGATTTTTTCACAGAGGCATTCTTTGTTTGCAATTTTTAAAAACTTTGAATACTCATAATGATAATGTGTTCTGTACTTGGGTAAAACGAAGTTTACAATTATTTTATTTTGCTGAAAACAATTGCACGATTCCAATTATTTTTGCATCTCAAGTTGCAATCATTGTTCGATATGCAATCGTTGTTTGCAGTAAAAACAGTTGAAACTCCAAAGTGAAATCCGATATTCGAGAAAACATTTCTAAAACCGAATCCTCCAAACATTCAACACAGCAAGAAGAAATACATTGGAACGATTCCACAATGAATCTTGCCAATGACAATAAAGATTCGTTAGATTGCTTCCATACAAGAGCCAATGCAACGATTTGCCGAAGATCATAAAATGGATCTTTTCGAAACTTGAAAAGATTGCGAGTCAGTACAAGCAGCAGCGACCCATCAAGACTCCACATCGCTGAAATCTGCTAGACCGAATAGAAGTTCATTGTATCTTAAAGAACTCTGAATTCCGAGCGAAACAATCTTGCCCCGTTATCGTTCGTGCAAAGTTCCGATGCAAATAATGCCCATATAGGGAGTCGAGCGCAGCCTATCAAATCGGAGGATTCTTACCGAACCAGAAGTTAACAATCGCGTCCTGATTGAGTTGGCACCAAATGTACAGGACACTGAGAACCATCGGGTCCATTAGTATTTGTATGTTGCCGATCAGACCAATGACAACGCAGCAAATCCAGTTGAATAGTAACATGAAGAGGTAGTCAGCTGGTCTGCCGTCGTACTCGCCGCGCTCCAGTCTCAGGGAGTAATTGTACAGGAAGTAACAATTGATCATGAAGTGAAAACCTGTCGCCGGATTCAACGGATAGAAGAATACACTCGTCGCCGCTCGCCAAATCTCGAAATTGTGTATAAACCGATCGTATATCAGTACAAGTGCGTGGGGGGTTATGATGCCGAACCTCCCGATTAACGAGAGGCTCGCCGTTAGCAGAAGCCAGTATCTCGTGAATATCGGCAGCGAGTTGAACCAGTCCCGCACGTCCGACATTTCTGTTATATTTTTGTCGTTTCTTTCCGCAACACTGTCGAACTTTTGCGACGCGCGAAGTGACGGAGCAAACTGAACACTGACGTGTAAATTCGAAAGGTCATCGATCAAAAGTTGTCATGCAGAATGGCTTAAAAAACAAAAAGACCGACAGGACTGAGCTGGAAGCTGGAAGGGAATAAGCTGCCTCTGCCGTTCGCTCGCCGAATCTACTTCCGGGTACTTCTGGCGCTTTCCATCCAGCCTTGTGACTGAGACTTTAAAAATGATGGGTTGATTTTATTGGTCCCTTTTGTTAGATACTTGCGATGTCTGCCAGAACGGACCAGTCAAATCAACTCGGCTCTCTGACGTAATCGTTTCCACGGCTCGGTTGAAAATCTCCATTTACTGAGATTCCACCGTGCGTTATTTAGTGGTTTTCATCGGGACTGAGAACGCCCTGAAACGAGTCTGAACTAGTGGCAAAATTCTAGTTAATTCGTAACTTTCTAGTCGACAGCCAATCTCGAAAGTGAATTTTGAGTCTCTAGAAATTTTCCACTATGTTCAGAATTAATCTCGGCGCGATCTCACTCGCGGTGGAAACTCGGTAATTGATATTCCACCGTGAGCGAGACCGGTGTGAAATGGGTGTAAACTAATGGCAAAATTCTAGTTAATTATTTAGGATCAAAATCCACTCCGATATGCTACATGGGACTTAGGATTTACGAAATCCATTTCCATATGCTATAGAAACCGTACTGTCTAGAATATAGCATATGGGAGTAATTCTAGGATCGAAATCCACTTCTATATGCTATGAAAACCAAAATCTCGAGAATATAGAATATGGGAATGATTTGGGATCAAAATCCACTCCGATATGCTATATTGGACTTAGGATTTACGAAATCCAGTTATGCATGACATAAAACACGAAATCTCGAGAATATAGCATATGGGAGTGATTTAGGATAAAAATCCACTCCGATATGCTACATGGAACTTAGGATTTACGAAATCCACTCGCACATCCTATGAAAACCGAAATCTCGAGAATATAGCATATGGGAGTGATTTAGGATCGAATAAACTTTCTAGTGAACAGCCAATCCCATAAGTGAATTTTGAGTCTACTAGAATTTTTCCACTAGTTCAGAGTAAATCTCGGCCCGATCTCACAGTGGAAATTCGGTAATTTACGCATTATTCGTGACTGGGTTAGAAATAAATATTCCCCACGGACGTGGTTATAAAACGTAGGTTTCTTAGGTTGGCCTTATTGAAAAATTCGAAGAAGGTAAATAACTGTCGAAAACACTTTAACGATCCCGCGCATTGCCGGTGTGATTACTTTTCCCAAAACACGATAATCGAGCATGTTTTAACTAATTGACGGCAAAATTTGTTGACGTGTACTTAAAGCTGAGTGAAAGGGAAGTATGTAAAGTATCATGTACGTGAAGTCGATAATCATCGAGGGATTCAAGTCCTACGGAAAGAGAACTGAGATCAACGGTTTCGACAAAGAATTCAACGCTATAACTGGCTTGAACGGTACCGGCAAGTCCAACGTTTTAGATTCGATATGTTTCGTACTGGGAATAACGAATCTTGGACACGTATGTATTTATTGATAATTATCGTCCAACCGATATTCCGATAATCCTAGCTCGGTACAGTCGTGTGGCACGGCGCTTCGTATGCGCGTAAATAGCTCCAATTTACTGCGAATAGGGGAGGAATTTTTGTCACTAAAAAACGGAACCGCTGTCTTGGCCTTGAACAAAAAATAATAAAATAACATCGACACGTCCTTTTTCGTATTTATTCGTTAATTTCTATTCAGAGGAATTTAAACAATTTCTGTTTTTATCCCCTTCAAACCTAACCTACAAATCGATCGAAAATTCGTTCTATGGAAAAAGATAAATTACTTACATTTTTTTTTTTTTTAAATCCAGGTACGTGCTACGTCGCTCCAGGAACTCGTCTACAAGTCCGGCCTAGCCGGAGTGAAGAAGGCTAGCGTGACTATTACTTTCGACAACAAGGACCGAGCCGCCTCGCCCGTGGGTTACGAACATTACGAGGACATCGTCGTAACTCGGCAGGTTGTCATAGATGGAAAAAACAAGTATATGATCAACGGGACGAACGTACCCAACAAGAGAGTCCAAGACATGTTTCACTCCGTCCAGTTGAACGTGAACAATCCTCATTTCTTGATCATGCAAGGAAGGATCACAAAGGTATTGAACATGAAGCCAACGGAGATCCTGTCCATGATCGAGGAGGCGGCTGGAACAAAAATGTACGAGACGAAAAAGCAGGCTGCTCTTAAGATCATAGAGAAAAAAGATAGCAAGTTGAACGAGATTAACACTGTAAGTTATTAATCGGCAATTATTCAGGTAAAATATGCTCATTGATAGAATACCGTTTATTGCTTTCTGCAACATTATTTTCATACCTAATAACATCAAAATCGCGTGTTTATATAATTGCCAAAGTATCTTCTCAGAAGAAGGAATATTTTTCGATGAGGGACGATTACCGTTAATCCTTGACATCCATAAAGATGCATTTACCATAGTTGTATTTTAAGAGGTGATAATTATTATTATATTTTTTTAAGATCCTGAAGGAAGAACTCGGTCCGAAACTAACAAAACTCAAAGAGGAGAGAACACAGTACATCGAGTTTCAACGCGTCGAGCGGGAGCTGGAGCATTGCAGAAGGATCGTCGTAGCTTGGAAGTACCTCACGGCTGTGAACAACAGCGAAAAAGCCGAGGGTGATATTCAAGTCGTTAAGAATCAGATCGAAGAAAAAGAGGAAATCATCGCCAACGGGACGAACGACATCGCCGCAATTGAAGAGCAAGTGCAGGAGATTACAACGAAACGGGAGGCCGTGAGTATACAGTTATAAGAACAATACGCCAAATAAATCGAAGCCGTGTAAATGCCCAATAATCAGTCGAGATGTTCTTTTAGGAAAAAGGTGAAAAGCTTTCCGCCCTCGAGCAAGAATTGAAGGACGCGGAGAAACGCGAGAACAAATTAACAGCCGAGACGAATAGCAATGCGGAAAGCATGAAGGTTGAGAAGAAAAGGATCCAACAGTTGAAAACTGATATATCCGGAGACGAGAAACTCTTGGCCGGAAAGGAAAAGGATTTGGAAAAATTCGGTGGTTTGTTCAAGAATTTGAAGGAGAAAGACGAAAGTGATGCAGCCGCCTTGTTAGCGGCGCAAGAGCAATTTCAGAAAGTCAGCGCGGGTCTTTTGCACAGCGACAGTGGCGAGAATGCAACTTTGGAGCAGCAAGTAATAAATGCCAAACAGATCGCGGCCCAAGCTCAGACCGAGGTGAAACAGTGCGAGATGGGAATGAAGCATGTAAAAGAGCAACTGGCCGGCAGGCAGAAGGAGCTGCAAAGCACGCAGAGCGACGATCGCGAAGACAATAAGAATTTGGAGAACAAGGAAAAGGAACTTAAGACTCTGGAGAATGAGTTGAACAAGTTGAATTACGTCGAGGGTTCGCTCCAGGCTTTGCAGAATGAGAAACGCGAGGTGACGAGAGAAATTAGGAATTTGCAGGAACGAGTCGATCAATTCGAATCCAGGTATCCGCAGCTGAGATTCGAGTATCGAGATCCGGAGACCGGATTTCGAAGGGACTCCGTGAAGGGCTTGGTTTGCAAACTTATCACCCTGAAAGACAAGAGCACCGCGTACGCGTTGGATGTTGCGGCAGGAGGGAGGGTACGGTTTTGAAATTCATTTTTTTTTGTAAATTTGATTGACGGCATAACTCAAGGTTGTGAACCGAAAATACGAGGCACATAAAATTTGAATATATGAACGTTAAAAAAACATCCAATATATTGTTCCGTTCTCCTGGAATAAATAACGCGCGTATTTGGTTTTAGGGCGGATATTATTAGTACAATCGCAACTAAATATCTCGACCACGAACTGTTAAACTATTTTCTCTGAAAGTCTGATCAAGACAGAGCTGGGCAAAGTACCGAAAGTACTTAAAGTACTAAGTACGCCAAGTACTTTAAGTACAAAGTAATTTCCGTACTTAGAGTACTTTTATAAAATATAAAGTACAAATTACTTTTTGTACTGAACGCTTCGAACGAGACCCCCCAGTAACATTTAGCTTGTATTAATTTCCGAGCCTGGCAATTCGTGAGATGAAAATTTCACAATTTTAATCTCATCGACGATGCTATGTTTCTTCACATTCCAACTTTGCATTTCCAAATTTGGCAGCTCTACAACGTTATCGTGGACACGGAGACTACGAGTAAGGCGCTGCTTCAACGGGGCCAACTGCAGAATCGCGTCACGATAATTCCACTGAACAAAATAGAAGGGCGAGAGATGGATCGACAGACGGTTGAGTTGGCGCAGAAGCTCGTTGGAAGTGAAAACGTTCAAACCGGCCTTTCGCTGATCAATTATCCCGAGATTACGAAAAAAGCGATGGCATGGATCTTCGGACAGATTTTCGTCGTTAAAGATATGGCGGCGGCCAAGAAGATCGCCTTTCACAAACAGATCATGAGGAAATGCGTTACTCTGGAGGGTGACGTCGTCGACCCCGCTGGTACCTTGACCGGCGGTGCTCAATCGAAAACGGGCTCGATACTCCTGAAAATCGAAGAACACAACGCCCTTCAGAATGAGTTGAGCAACAAAGAACAGAAACTGCGTGAAATCGACCAACAAATCGCGAACACCCAGCGAACCGCCGATAAATATACAATGCTCAGAGAAAAATTCGACCTCAGGGGTCACGAAGTTAATGTGCTGAGGCAGAGATTGCAACAGACGAGTCATCACAAAATCAAAGAGGAGGTAATGAGAACTGTGCCGGTTCGAATTTATTTGTAGCAACATTTTTGAGAACTTGACAATTACTTGAGAACGGCCTGAGCTATCAAGCTAAAATTTCTAAAATGGGCAGAGGCTTCAATCCTCCATGTTTGGTTAAATTGGTAGCAAAATCCATTCAGCCATAACATTTTTAAGCGTTTTCGAACTTTGCTAAACAAGTCCGTGCGCACGCTAGCTCTTGCAATTTTTTTGCTGTCAGGCTAAAAAGTTGTACACAAAGGGACTATTATCGATCGAAGATTCCTACTTAATTTGATGAGGATCGATCGAACCGTTTAAATTTTATGAGATTATGAATTTTTAAAATTTTACGGTAAATTACTATTTTTTTTCTGACGCGAGTTCCCTTATTTTTTTCCCAGTAGGAAACAAATAAATCTGACATGGCCCTGAAACGACGGATGGCTACAATTTTTATAGAGAATCTTTGTAAAATATATTGCTAGAAATAGTGATTTTACCAACAAAGATTCCTTTGTGAGAAAATTATCACGGCAAATAATTTTCATCGAGGCTTTCTACACAAAAGTAAATGAGATCTCAAAACTCTGTGAACATTTAGATTTTCACCCTTTTTACTTCCTCATAGAAGCTACGTTTTCGTGGGTTAAAAAAATCAAGATTTGAATGTTAGAGTACTGGAAACAGTTTAAAACGCCGGAAAGAAATTCTTTAATGTTACCAAAAATAGTGCAAAGGTATTATCAAATTCTTCACTTATTACAATTTTGCGCGCGGCTTTCTCCATGAGAAAACCAAATTTGATCAACGAACTCTCTCATAGAGAAAGCCATAACAAAAATTGCCATAGTTTAGGAAGCAAAGTGCAAATTATTTCGTTGTCTTATTAATAGTTTCACTAGCGGATTATGTGTACGTTAACAATGAGTTTTGTTTTGTAAGGTCGAAGGTCTAAAGACGAGGATGCGGGAGCTTACGGAGAAAATGGAAGCGGCCAGAGCGACCGAAGAGGAAAACACGAAACGTCTCAAGGATTTGGAATTTCAATTGAAAGATTCGGTGAACATTCGTGAGAAACAGTTGAAAGAGGCCGAAAATGAGTTGAAGATGTTGACGGCGAAATCTGCGGCCAGTAGAAACGACTGGAAGAAACGTGAACAAGAGTCCGAGTCTTTGAATCTCGAGATAACGGAAATACGGAAGACGATCGACACGCAGAAGGAGGAGTTGGCCGGGGCCGAAGCAAAGCTAGTCATGCTCGAGGAGAAGGCGAAGACCCTCGAGGATGAGCTAAAGGAGGCAAAGGAAAACGTTCGAAAGCTACAGGCGGTCGTCAAGGGTCAGAAGGATATAATAAATCAGCAGAACAAGGATATCCAAAAGCTTCTGGCGAGAAAAGATGAAATTATTAAACAGAGCACGGAACTCGAGCTGGACATTAAGAAACTGACCCACGAAATAAATTCGATAAAGAACAATGCGGCGGAGTGCAAGCACAAGTTGTCTGATTTGGTGAAAAAGTACGAGTGGATCGAGCAGGACAAGACATTTTTTGGAAAAACTGGTATAGTATTAGATACTATTTTCCACAAATTCCGGACGATAAATCTTGGTAAAACATTTTTAATTTCGTATTTAATCTTCGAAGGTGGAATATACGATTTCGAGGCGAACAATCCGGAGGAAGTAGCTCGAAAAATGCATCAGTTGGAGAGCGTTCGCGAGAGACTGAGTCGAAATATTAATACGCGGGCGATGAATCTACTGAACAAGGAGGAGGAACAGTACAGCGATATGGTGAAGAAGAAGAAGATCGTTGAACTGGATAGAATAAAGATCCTGGAGACTATCGAGACCCTTGACGCGCAGAAAAAGGAAACTTTGCTCCAAGCTTGGGAACAGGTACGGCAAATTCAACTGGAAAAAATAATTACATCGAAATGGAAAAAAATTCTCGGTCGAGAGGAAAACTTTGAATTGTTCGAAATATCACCCACAAATACGTGGATATATTCATTTGTTTGTTTGCGAATGAAATCGATGGTAATTCAAGGAGCATTTCAATCGGCAAATGCGTTAAATTCAACCGGAAAAATTAATTACATCGAAATGGAAAAAATTTCGCTCGGTTGACGAGAGAACTTCTAAATCTTTAATAGATTACCCGCAAATGCGTGCACATATCCATGTTTTTTTTTACTAAAATTAATGGTATTTCAAGTACCATTTAAATCGACAAGTACGACAAATTCAACCTGAAAAACTTAATGATATCGATGTGGACAAAATGTTGCTCGATCGACGAGAGAAAACTTTCAAATTTTCGAAATATCGCCCTCAAATACGTGCCCATAGCAATTTATCTGTTTGCGAAAGAAATCGATGGTATTTCAAGTATCACTTAAACATTTTTCGCTTATTCGTAGGTAAACAAGGACTTCGGCTCCATATTCAGCAGTTTATTGCCCGGTGCAAACGCAAAACTGCAACCGCCCGAGAATCAAACGGTACTCGAAGGATTGGAAGTAAAAGTTGGATTTGCCGGGACGTACAAAGAGTCGCTCGGTGAGCTGTCGGGTGGTCAACGATCTCTGATAGCGCTGTCGTTGATCCTTGCAATGTTATTGTTCAAACCTGCGCCGCTGTACATATTGGACGAGGTTGACGCGGCGCTAGATCTGTCGCACACGCAAAATATCGGCACTAT
Source organism: Amblyjoppa proteus (assembly GCA_963922035.1). Lineage (NCBI taxonomy): Eukaryota > Metazoa > Arthropoda > Insecta > Hymenoptera > Ichneumonidae > Amblyjoppa > Amblyjoppa proteus. The sequence continues at coordinate 12,306,469 of OY998233.1, forward strand.
GTTAAAAAAACATTTCAAGCGGTCCCAATTTATCGTTGTATCGTTGAAGGACGGTATGTTCAATAACGCCAATGTTCTCTTCAAGACCCGGCTCGTGGACGGTATGTCGACTGTAACCAGAACGGAAAGAGCTCGAAGCAAATAGCTCAGGTTGTGGACGCATTACGGTCTGATAATTCCCAGAAACGTTCGTGCGCTCGTGAAAATTGTTGATAGCTCGCTCGCTTCACGTTGGACGTATGATATCGAATCTTAAAAATATCCTGTGCGTGTAAGATTATTTTTTGTACTGATTTTCACCTATATTGCATGGAATGCATTTTTATCATCAAAAATCATCTACATAAAATCAACACACATTATTCTATACAATCGGAGAAAATAAATAGACGATAAAATATATGAATGCAAAAAACGATATAATAACAACTGTAAGGTAACGCTTTAACGATGAAACATCATTTAAACAATTCGATAGATGCGTGGTTCACGCAAATATGACGGCGTAGTGCAACACACATCCAACGATTTTTAGGCATTAAGTAGACCGAGCCAATCCACTCTGTCGAAGAATGGTAGCTGCTTAATTTCGGGAATGGTCAATCGTTCGCCGGGCTCGAACCTTAGAATCTAGAAAAATTTAAGGAAATATCAGTCAATCGTCAATGGCTCTATAAAGGAGACGTTTAACCCTTTGAAGCACGGTGTATCATAGGTGATACATCTCTTTGAAATCGGAAAAAAATGCGGTAATGACAAAACGATGTATTTAAAATTACAAACTAAAAAAAAATGTTCTTAAAATATTTTAAAAAATGATAATGTCTGCTTCAAAGGATTAAACGAGCGCAGAGATACTCACTTGTTTCAACAATGACTTGGCACTCTCGGATAATTCACTGGGAATACTAATTATGGAATGTGAGTGAAATGGTCCTGGGTGTCTCGATTGGAAAGGCTGCAACAGTCCGCAAACGAAATATCGTCGTGATGTGGCGATTATAATATATAGCAATTATACAAAATTACCAAAAATCTTTATTAAAAAAGTACAAAATTTTACATCACAAGATGTGAAAATGGGTTTTTCACAGTAATGTTAAAATTGCCATTATTCGGACCTAGTGAAGTAATAGTTATTTGTATGGCAAGGGCGTAGAAAGAGAGTTGTTGACGAGTGTGAAAATGCCGCACGAGCCGAAGGTGAGTGCGGCATTCACACGAGTCAGAACTCCCTTTTCTACGCCCATACCATCCACATAATTTTTCCTAACAAATTCACGAAAATCGAGCTTTCCGTTTTTAGGAAGTGTGCGTAGAAAGGCACTTTACCGCACTAGAGTGGGAAAAAATACCAGATTGCGTTTGAGCGCATGCGCAGTATTTTTCCCGCACGCGATGCGACAAAGTGCCTTTCTGCGCACACTTCACAGGAACGGAGAGCGAGATTTTACGTGCATGTGTTAGGAAAATTAATTTACCGTGCGAATTCTCTCCCAAGTAGACAAAAAAAAAGAATACTTACGATTCCGGTGAACAATTCGTAAAGGATTACTCCGAAGCTCCAGACATCGGCGGCCGGAGTTGCGGGAGCAACCGTCAAGAACATGCACAGTTCCGGCGCTGCGTATGGCCGATGATATCTGGAGACTTCGGGACTTCGCCGCGGTACGACGTAGCTGAGGAGAACCCGGCCATCCTCGTCAACGAGAAGATTGTCCGGCCTGAGATCCGATATGACGACTTCCTGCTGGTGCAACGCTTCCAGCGCCAGAAGAATTTGAGCAGCCCACGATCTCAGAACCGCTTCCGGTACCCGCCACAGCTCTTGCTCCATCTCGATTCCGCTGTCTTCGTCGTGATGCAAACGTTCGCTTGTAAAGCTCTCCAGCGGATCGGATTCGTTGCTCGTACTTTGGATCCCGTTAATTTCGGGCAGAGGCAATCGTCCGAGTACCGACGTGTTACCGACATTGTTTATGACATCGTTTCCTTTGTCCGAACTTGTGCTCAGATCGGTGCAGCTGTCGCTGACCGACAATTCGCTCAGATCGCAGCTCTCCTCGGTATTGTCGCAATCGTCCGGCTCCTTCGATCCATTCGTTTGCTCGTTTCCGTAAAGCAACTGTCCCGATTCGTTCAAACGACTTGCGATCGAGTTGCTCTTTCTTATAGTCGCATCGACGGATCTCAAAAGTTGCTGCGCTTTCTCGAGCAACTGCGTCGTCGGCAGATCTTTGTTATAGATCGAATTCGCACCGAATTCCTCTTCCAATTTTCTGAGGGACTCGGTCGGGCTCGAATAAAGTTTCTCCACGCTCCCCGGCGATTCCGTCGCCTCGGAGGAGGGTGAAATTTTCGTTTCCTCGAAATTCGACGATTCCCCGGTCGATCCGTCGCGGCTCGTGTTCATTCGCCTTTCGGAATTCAAATGTATTATTGCCTCGCAGCTCATCGATCTCGTGTAGGTCTTCTTACGGGACGGCACTTTACCGCAAGGAATGGCATACTGCGTCTTCAGCAAATCCCACAATTTACCTCCGCTGCAAAGACACAAAATTATGGCCACAATGAATCGTGTCGATGATGCTGATAAAAGAAATCGTAAAATCGTCTCTAAAAAAATAGAAATCCCTCGAGACGACTAGATTATCAAACTTAAAAACTGGCCTTACCTCGCATACTGAAGAATAAGAAACACAGTCGTTTCGGTTTGAACGCAAGCGTGTAATTGAACCATGCAGGGTACTTTTCCACGTAAGATGTACTTGCTTATGTCCTCTTGAATCACCGCGGGCTTCTCCACAGTCTGCAACATTATTGAAAATGATTAAAATAATGTCCAAATATTATATATATCTTTCCGCAAATGTTATAGCAAAACGAAACAAAAACATTAATGCAAACGAAGTGTTTGCAAGAAAAGCTCTAGGAATTGATCTTGCGTTCTAACGACTAACTTTTCATATAAATATTTATCCTCCGATCAATGATTAGCTAAATGTACGAAATGGTTGGATCGATTTGAGCTCGAGTCGGAGCTGATTGAAGCTTTTGTTATTTGGCATATTAATTCCTGCACTCGATCGTGGGAATCGCTGTCTCTTACCTTTATAACTCTCGTACATTCTTGATGCAGATCTTTTACGAGCATCACCGATCCCATAACGCGAAGAACTTTGTAATACTGCAATTCGCTGATAGGTTTGCTTATCATAGAAATATTGCAGTTCAAGTGTCTGTTGTACAGTCTGTCGGCGCGCTCGGAGTACTTGGCTATCTTGTCGATTATGGTTGTTCTCCGAGCGACGTCCGAATCTTTTTGTACGCCCTGACGAAGATTCGAGATCCCTAGTTTGTACTGCATATAAGCTTCCTCGTACTCGGCGATGGCCTCATGACGAAAACCCGCGCTCATGTGCGCCGCGGCGATTAAAATATACTGTCCCGAAGCCTGAGCGCTGTCGGCAAGCTCCGATCCATCGTTCGTGGCAATCGAAGCTCCGCAACATTGCGGCCTGTCTTTTTGGCCGTTTTCGACAAGCCTTTCGACGCTCAAAAATCGCTGCCAGCTCAGATCTTCGTTACTCTTATCTACATTGTTATTATTTAATATTTCAGACTGCTTGTCCGATTGTACGCTAATACTGGAATCTAACAGGTTCGTCTTCACAATTTGCATTGTTCGCTTGTCGTCCGCGCTGTCCATCACATTTTCGTTAATACTATTGGTGCTTACGGCGACGGCGTTGCCGCGGCTAACGGAAATCTGCGAATGCTCCGAATTCTCTAAAATCGTACTCTTGTCGTCCTCGGACGTGTCGGAACTGAGGGACTGCGAACAATCGGCGGTACAGTCGTCGCCCAGACTAGTCTCAAAGAACTTTACAAACACGTCGCTGGTAAAGAGCGACGCGTGCCTGGCTACGAACTCCAAAAATTTAACGGCGCTCTTCCGTCTATCCTCGATGACTTCCGCCTCGAAACGACCGAAGAATTTTGCCTTAGGGAACGGCGGGAACGGCTCCTTTATCTGAAGCGTCCCGTGCAGAAGCTTGAGGGCGGCGTGGAGCTTCTTGAAGTCGTTGTAGCGTTTCCATACCGACACCCTCGATGCCGTGTCCGGCAATGACTTCAGAAAAATCTTAAACACAAATTGAAGCACATTAGTGATTATCTTTTTCAAGTTGTTTCATTATTATTATTTTTAATTCTCATGGTTTTTAAATTTGGTTCATGATTTTTTTCCATCAGATGCATAGTGAAAAAGAAAAAACATTCAAGCAGGAAATAATCCAGAGGTACCCTCACAGAATATTCCAATCAAATTGCTTCAAAAAAGGCTTCCAGAAATTGAACTTGTGTTCTATAGCTTATTTTTCGTATAAATATTTATTCTCCGATCAATCGTTACGTAAATGTATGGAATGGTTGGATTGATTGGAGTTCGTGTTGGAACTGATTGCAGCTTGTTTTATTCGAAATCTAATATAGTCTTCAAAGAGAGTACTGTTTTAATATATAACATATTATATATAATATCAATTTTTTTTCGCGTTTTGTCCATATTAAACATAAACATCCAAGCAAGAAATGAGCCGGAGGGAAACGTAGCAGAATATTTCAAACAAATTGCTTGCCAAAAGACTTCCACAAATTGAACTTGTGTTCTAATTGCTAATTCTTTACGTAAATATTTATCCTCCGACCAATGGTAACATAAATTTATGAAATGGTTGGATTGATTGTTGTTCAAGTTGCAACTGATTAGAGCTTGTTTTGAACATGATGCATTTTCTTAACGAAAACAAAAAGCTTGAAAAAACGTGATGTAATAATTTTTTTTTTTTTTTTCAATTGCCCGTGAACCTCAGCTACTGCCATTGAAACGAAGATGCACCATTGAACACAAATGATGAGTGATATAAGCAATATGTAAATAAATCTGCTTACCTAAAGTTGCAAAATTTTATTTAGAGAAACGGATTAACAGATTGTGAGCATTGCGCAGACAAATAAAAAGAACTGAAATTTTGCATGCAAACAAAAAATATTTTCGTGATTATGTGATCGCGATTCTATACATTGTGTATCATCAAATTTTGATTCTTCAGAATTTTAGATTTATCTCCGAAGCACCGTAAACATTGTGTGCAAAGGTGTCTCAAAACATCGTCGACAGAAATGATGAAAAAACAGTCAAGAGATTAGAACTAAACTTTCTAGAGTGAGTAACGTGATAGAGTTGCCACATTCGATTATTATTGCGTATTGTTGTTATTATCGAAGTTATTTACCACCGATGTTACTTTGTAGATCGTGAAGCCCTGTTTGTGACGCGTCGTTTCATTAACGAGAAACCGCCTGACCCACTTATCTTTGGAGGGTGCCATTTATAATTAATGTATCTTAGCTCATGGCATTTTAATGAGTTAATCAACGATAAACCATCGTCAGGTGTTTCGCAACTTTTTAGCACAAACCACTGTCTCGGCGTTTTCGGCCTTCAGCGGATAAGCTGACTTTGAGGTTGTGATTATCGAACAATTTTAGACATGAAAATTCCCCGCAAACTTCGCGAGTGCATAATAGGGAGTTTCGTGTTATCGCTTCGTCGGCTTGCCGTCACTTGTCTTAAATCTTTTAATCCCGAATACTCCAAACATCCGAAATTCATTCGTCCGACGTAGCCTTTACCCGAAATTATAATCCATGACGTTCCCTACGCGAACTTCCGGACCCTAAGTTATGTTACACGACAATGTAACGCAAACAAATATTTTCATAACTTAAATTCGAGTGTTTTTTTTTGCCCGACCGCGATGCGCGCGCCGCTCAGTCGAGTCGCTCCTTCCCAGCGACCGTTACGCTCGATCCTCCTTAACTACCGCCAGTGCGAAGTAACCAACCGACCGGCGATCAACAAACAAGGCCGCTTGGTCGATTTCCAGAAGTTTCTTCGGTAGATAAACGGTGAAAGGAGCATGCGTGTTCCGACGAGTAAAATCTAGACGCTCCACGATCAGTAACAAAGACCCGCATTGTCGTAGTGTCGAATCGCTTGCAAGCGCATAAAAGAAGACCACGAGTGAAAGTTTGTTCGGAACGTCAAAGCACATTTGGTCACACAACTCGGGGATCTTTAAAGAGACGTCGGTTTTGTCAGAGCAATGACAAAGAACGAGGAACAATTCGATGGAATCCTGCTGGCAATGGCACAGCAGCACGAGGGCGGTGTCCAAGATGTAAGCTCAATTTTCTTTGCCGGTTTTCTGGTAACCTAAAAAACAATTTCGTATAAAATCCGTAAAGCATGTTTCGGCGACGTCGTGACGATGCGATACTTCGATAATCACGTTTTGGATTAATGGTTCGTTTGCTTTGCAGCTTCTCGGCACGTGGTTCGGTTTTCTGGCGAGAAAAACCGATTTCTTTGAGGGAGGCGCCGAAGGTGCAGCTAGAAAGGTAAAGTTTCGCGATTTACGGAAATTTACGGTAACAAATCGGCGATGGGTCGATTAACATTGTTTACGTGATATTCTCGCGATTTCAGATGATCAACATTGAGTTTGAGAAATACGAGTCCGCGGCTCTGGCAAAGGTTAACGCGAAGAAGGTCGAGCGCGCCGAACAAGAGAGGCTACGAAAAGAGAAGCTCGAGAAGAAACTGAAAGAGGAAAAGGAGAGTGCCCAGACAGAGAACGACTGCAGAATCGTGGAACTGAGCGACAAACAGGCAGAAAAGCTCCAGGCAGAGCTGGATAGCGAGGTTGGCATTGTTTTTCTATTACATACGTTTATTTGTTCTTTTTATTGGTGATATCTTTCTATGCTTTTTGTTTACTAATGGACGTTTATGTAAAGCGATAGTTGGGATGTATATTGTATAATTATATATATATTATATATGTAATTATAATTTCCCAGCTATTCTTTATATATTATATAAAGAATAGTTGGGAAATTGTGTTTCTGGAGATAATACGAATGCGTATACAACTGAATGTATGTGGGTACATGTGTGAACCTTGCAAACTGAAATTGTTTCTCGATTCGTAGCAGCCATTTTCTATAATGCGGTTGCAGCTTAAATGCAGAAAATTAAGGGGTTTTAAATACAAAGATAAATTCAAGAGTAAAGATGATTCACGGTTGCCATGGACATGGAAAACCAGGAATTGTCAGGGATTTGTTGGGACCTGAAAAAGTCAGGGAAGCCATGGAATGTTTTTTTTTTTACCTGGAAGTTTTTTGAATCTGAGGTTTTTCATTTAATTCCGTGCAACACTACGTCTACTTTTTTTTGTCCCAGCAAACTTGTCAACTATATAGAGCATGTATGTGACTACGTCGTGATATTGTTTTCGTTGGGAATTTTTATTATTGTGAACTAAGGTTTAATATACTAATAATCATTATACATTATATTTTACATGATTTTTAAAGGTTCTTTCCTACTCTGATCGGTAGATCGGAAAAATTTAATTTTCGGTCTGGAAAACTGGGAAAAATCAGGGAATTCTATTTGGAGAATTTCGTGGCAACCGTGTGATTTGAAAAACATTGCGTTTTAGTTTGTTGGTTGAAACAATTCTATTACTGAACGATTGATGGTAAAACAGGACTTTTTCTACGTTGTCTGAAGAGTGAATTACCATCGTCGGTGAAAAGAACAGCGATGAATTCCGCTTCTGAACCATGGCTGCGACCGCGAACTTTACATTCTAAAGCTTGAGTTGTTTAAATTGAAATGCAATGAAACGTAACTGCACGCTATATAATACAACAGAAGGTAAGGGCTTAAGGGGAGAAAAAAATTAACAAAGTATATAGTAATAAAATATTGACGATCCATACAAATGTTTGGATTTATGTACATATCTACGATTTATCCGACTGTGGTCACGAAATCATAAAGAGGTTTGCATTACACGGTACTTTTTCTGCATTACAAAAGTAGTTTTTTCGTGCAAACCTCGGCGAGTTTTTGTGAAAATGAGCTTCGAAGTGGGAGAACGTGTGGAAATGTTGTTCTTACCTTTCGTAGATCTAATTTTTATTAGCTTTAGAATTTGCATCGGGTACAGAGCATCAGCCTTTCAATTCCAGAAATCGGCGAAAGAGTCGTCCCCAGTGGCTGGACCAAGTGGCAACGGCGATACCGCGATGGAGGTGAACGACGGTGCGCAATCGAGTGCCGTGGCGAACAAAATCGAATCGGACGACGAGGAGGACGAGAAGGAGAAAGGCAAACTAAAGCCCAACAGCGGGAACGGCGCCGATATGCCGAATTACCGATGGACGCAGACACTGCAGGAAGTCGAGGTGAGTTTTTGAACCACTATTTGCCAAAAAAAAAAAAAATCCACACTCACAGTCGAGGGAAAAAAAGGGTGCAGGCAGGTACATAAATAATCAATCCAACAACCATTTGAACCGATTTGAAACTTTGTTGCAACGACGGTTATTTAATACACAAGTAATATCACAGACACGAAGAGCGGTCGACGGGTCTGCTCTTCATCGCTCTTCGAATACGTTATTCCCGGCACGTACCTCGAAACTAACCATGCCACACATTAAATTTAGAAATAGTTAGTAAACGATTAAATTATAATCCCCGAATTTAATCGCTTTTCGTTCGGTTCCTCGTGCATCTCGCCCGTACAAGCGATGCGGTACGAGTGAACGAGGAACCTCCGGCCGTAAGTGTCGTCACTATACCAGTCCCTCGACTATCGTTACGATTTGGATGTCGACTCAAATCGGTCGAGAACTTTCATCGTTTATCTTACTCATTAAAAATCCGATTGTACACTGTAAAAAAATTTGTATGAAATTTAACGTACCGAAATGGAAGTTTTTATGCAAAAACTGGTATATTAAATCTCATGTACAATCGTGATGAAAAATTAATGTTCGATGCACTAAACACATTGGGAATACTTGATTTTTAATAATTTACTTTAAATTTTACTGTGAAAGTACTTTAATTTTTATATTTACCTTAATTTACCTTAATTTCAATGAAAAAGAATATTAATTTTTCATCAGAATTGCACATTAAATTTACAATTTTCTCGCAGTGTAGTCACGCATTAAAAAAAAAAACCTATGATCTATGTTACATAATTTTTTTAACGCGAAACAAACTTATCGGTCGTTCGTAAATGCGGTCTTATGTCGGCGATAATTCAAAGGGGTCTGTTAATATTCATGATAAATTATTAATGAGGCCTCGAGGTGCCTCGTGCGTATATAAACAGCACGTAAGCGCGCTCATTACAAACAATGTAATTACTGAACTTCACGTACCACACTTCAGACACGGTGCAATACAGCTTAATATCTAGGAGCGAAAAAACTTCTTTCGAGGTATCCGACGGGTTTTAATTAAACTCTAACGTCCTCGACGCAACTCTCGCCGTTACGAGCTCGCGGACGAATGTCGATTCCTCTTCGTTTTTCGAACTTATTACAAATCGGCAGATTCTTCGGTCGGCAACGCATCGTGTTCCTGCCTCGAAAGCTCGCACGCCTCTTAATCGTACTTGTCACGGGCCCTTACTGAAAAATTAAAATTAAACAATTAAATATAATGAACATGTCGATCGTTAAAATAACACTCGTTAGTGATCGGTGAATTTTTTCGAAGCAGATTCCTAACTTACCCTCCATGTAAAGGACACCAGCGAGTAGACCGATCATGAATAGAATGCACATCGTGCATACGAGAACGGTGAGCTGATTTCTCGCGCACCAGGACTTCTTGTAAACGGTGGTCGGTCTGCCGATTCCGTTGATAACGGTGAAGTGGGTACTGCTCGCTACCGATGCTGTGTCCATTGGCTTCGCGGCCGTGAGTGTGGGAGGATGAATCGACGCGAGAGTCGCCAAGTTTGCCGCTGTCAAGAGCAACGTGCCGGAAGCTGCGCTCTGCAACGTCAGATTCATTGCACGGATGTTGATAAATTTTCGGTACTGTTCGATATTGTAGGCAAAAGGTGTGTTTTTTTTTGTTTCATAACACAGTGACCAAATTTAAATCACTTTTGGGCGGGAGGGAAAAATCGTTTAACGTTAGTTTCAATAATTTATCCTATATGCAGGATTTATTTATTTTTTTGTCTTTTTCGTTAAGGTAGTCCTTTGGTTATGTCTGACGAGGCCTAAGTTCGAGAGAGGAATGAGACAGATTACAAACACTTGACGATGGAATAAAAATCTGAACAAATTGAGCATGTGGAAAGTTAGCACCATAATAATTCCAAAATGTTATTAAGAAATTACTGAAAAATAAAAATTGTGCAACAGATCACCTGGCAATTTATTTATTTTTTTTTCGTTACGAAAACGATTTGTCAATTTTTCTAAATATGCATAAATTTTATCAGAATTCTATATAATGTTTGAACATTAATGAGTAATGTTCAACATAAAGAAAACGCAATTTTCAAACATTACATAAAATTCTGAAAAAAATTCATACCTATTCAAAAAAGTAACAAATCATTTTCATGAGAAAAAAACATTGCCGGATAATTTGTTGCATAATTTTTTATTTCACTCATTTGTTAATAGTAGTAGTTTGTTTTTCTTTCAGTCATTTTGGAATGATTATTATGCAAAATTAATCTTTTTAGTACCTTTAATATACATGCATTTTTTCAGATTTTTATACCATCGAGTATTTACAATTTTATCTAATTTTTCTTGAACTTATGCGAAATGAACACTACAGGACAGAACTACCTTCAATATTGCAAAAAAATAAACAGTCCAATTAAAAAAAAAAAGCCAGTTGGAAGATTCGCTTAAAAAACGCACTTTGTTGCCAGGGAGCAAAACGTATCTGGCCTTGCAGGTGAATTTAATGGATTCAATAATTTTGCAATATATTGCAAAATATATTAAAATGCGTTTGAATAACTATTGCGAAGCCGGTGAATTCAGAAAGCTTACGTGGGTGCTGGCCGTGGATCCTTGAGATGAAGTGGATCCCCTGGATGGTGAATTTGGATGAAGATGAGCCCAATTGTCATTATCGCTGCCCCTCTCGCCGTTCCGTCCGAGGAGGGACGGCCTCGGTATGTGCCAAGAACGTGATCCGGTATCGGTTTTACCGATCGCATTGGACACGGTGAGGGTGGTTGGCACTGCCGTCGCAATGCTGCTCGGCCCGTAAACCTCTTCGATCTGCAGAAGACAATCGAAAATACAAAAAATCAATAAAAATTGAAGCCTCGATGAAAAAAAAGTAGTGATGTACCGCACACAGAAAAATAATTTATTTGAAGGGTGACCCGCAAATAATTATTTAAATCAAGTAAATATTTATGTCAATTAAAAAAATATTTATTTCTATGAAATAAATATTTATTTTAATTAAATACATAATTGTTTACGCCCGTTAAAATTATTATTTATCTGGGTGCCGTCTGCAAAAGCTTTACAGGCCAATTCTCAGCTACTCCGGCGCAAAACCCTTCGAAGAAGAAGCGTTTGCACCAAAGAGCCTCAATAATAATTCCAGCTCCCGAAATGATTTTTATTTCACTCGATGCGAAAATTGCGCTTTTGACCGTTTGGTGTGTAAAACCGCAATTTTCACACCTTGCGAAGTAAAATTTGGTACGACACTCCTTCAAACACTTTTTCGTAACTCGTGTGATTGCAACACTCACCCTTGGCTCATGCTGCAAACTCACGCTCGTCAGAAAAAGTTTTTTCGCACTAGTATCGTAACGTACTATTTAAAAATTCTTCGATACCATGAAATATCACTGTCGGTAATAAAAACTGTAATTAACTTCTTCACTGAGAGAAGGATCTAGTAAATATAACTATATCACTTGAGAGATATTACCATAGCACATACTAGTAGAGAACTAGGACGTCACCCGTGGTAGGAAGTACCGGATTTATAAGAATTTTTCGTAGATATTATGGTAAAAATTCCTGAAATAAAAAATCCTTGTCAACCCAGTACGCTACTATGTGTTATGGTAATTTTTCTTAGATGCTCGGTAGTTTTTACTGGATCCTTCTCTCAGTGTTCAACGACCCTCTCCCTGGGTGGTCGAGAACAAATTATCACTCGAAGCTGAATCGATATCCGCCTCAAGAAATAATTTGCATTTGACAGGAAGTCGTGAAAAAAAAAAAAATCAATTACAGTTTTTGTTACCGACCGAGTCGGTATCGGACTGAGAGGCATCGCCTTGAGCCACAATCGTAAACTAGTTATCGGCGAATTTGCACGATATAAATTTCGGCTTGGTATTCAATGCCGAGAGCTCGAGCGAGTCCGAGATTGATCGAAGACCCAGGAGAGTCTCGTGTACAGATGGGGCGATTGTGGTCTCTGCCGCGGTCAGTCTCACCGCATGCCCTCGGGCCAATTATTAACCGGTGATCGCGATTCCCAAGTTCGAAACCCCGTCTCAGGGTCGACTATCGTCGAGCCCTCGAGGATTTCCGCGAGGACCGCGTACCTGCCTGTCTGTCTACGTGTTCCCTCGGCCGGCCCGACCGCCGCGAACACGGTGAACGATATAACGATTACGCCGGTTAATTGGCAATTTTCGCACGTAAACCAGAGCCAGGGCGGTGCCCAAGGACCCAACGCTGTCTGGACGAGTTCCGCCACAGGCCCGGGAGTTTACTTTACGACCCTCGACTTGAGTTCCGAACATATCGATCTCCGCTGCGACACGCACCTCTGTAATACAAGCCGCTACGAGCCTCGCTCCGTTTCCTTTGTCGCGACAGCTCGTCGACTACGGCGATACTTTTCTTTTACCCCCTCGCAATGCACCGGTGTATTCCAGATATATTCCATTTTTTTTGTAAGAGAGGTATCCGAACTTAAAAAATAACTACGTTGTAGGCAAATGAGCAGAGCATGATGAAACACAAATAAATTTTTAAAAATCAATTAAATTAAATAAACATCATAAATTGTAAAATAACATTTGAAAAATTTAGCGAAGCGCCATTCCTTCTATTCGAACTGAACTGTTTAACATTCGCAAAGGAGACAATGTTTGTCCATTTTTTCTCATTAATACTCGATCTATTTTTTCAGAACTTAAAATACGCTAATTTTGTAGACAAAGGAGGAAAACATGATAAACCATAAATAGAGTACAAAATGTAATTAAACAAATATTTATAGAACAAAATTTAAAAAACCGGCATCGGTATTCTTTTGTTCGAACTAAACAGTTTAACATTCGCTAAGAAGGCAATATTTTTCCATTTTGCCTCTTCAGTACTCGAGGTATTTTTTTAACTGTAAAACATGCCAATTGTATTGGCAAAGGAGTAAAGAACGATAGACCACAAAAAACATTGTTTTTTTTTATTCGAACTTTCATTCGAACTAAACTGAAGTGTAGAACAAGATATAAAAATGTTACGGAGTAACGGACACGAACGAAAGGGGTGAAGGGAAAAAAATCAGTGTGCCGTCCAGACCGTCGGCGACCACAACTCGTATGCCGGAATAGTTCGTGGATAGTGCGAAGTGACTAACGAAATTGTGAGAGGTCGGTTATACGAGCCGGTAGTGAAGAAGGCTGGAAGAACCGACGGAGCTTAAAGGACCAGCTATATTTTTGCGGAATTCGATACACCGGTCAACCTCGGACCCGGACAGTCGCCGCCATCGAGTCACCTGCGTTCCCATATTGCACCGTATACCGAAGACGTAATGCGACACTATGTAAAGAATTTTTTTTTAACCCGAGCAAGATCGGTAACCGATACCCGGTGTTCCGATATTTTGCCTTAGATTCGCTCTAGCATGGAATTGTTCTATCACAACGCAATTATTGCTCTGCATATTTTTAATCTGTGCAGAAAGTCGATTCGTCAAAATAATAGCATCACGCTTATTTAGAGAAAAACAAGTCGAGCCCCTCTCAAGATTTATATCCATTAATGTTCCAACTCGAAGGTACGAATTGATTGATGTGGCTGGAAAAAGTTCAAAGACCAAAGACATCGAACCGCGAACCTGTGAGCCGTCCTTCAATTTTTTATCGGACTTAATTTTTTTAAAAATTAAATTCATGATGAGATAAAAAAAATAAATGATTTATTGAAATTCCATACTTGGCCCCAGATCGAATTAACGGTTACTTATGATCATATCGATGCTATGGTTACTTCAGAGCCGGGGAAAAGTACCGAAACATACTGCAAATACAGAGTATCACAAGTACTTGCAGTGTCGAGTACTTTTTTTTACTTAAAGTATGTCTCAAGTACCTTCTCCAAGTAATGATCGCAATTAACTTCGTGACATTAAGCGTTATCGAAACTTAAAAAATAAAACGTGCAAAGTACTTTGCACATGAATTCTTCATTGCAAAAAATCGCTAACTAAAATTTACGTAATTCGTCGTTTTGAGGCTACTTTTAATATATTCTTTAATTTCCTTGTCATACGAAAAAACACCCATAAACAAATTTTATAAAAAGATCAATACAAAAACCGATATGGATTCTTCTCGTTTTTTAAGGGAATTAAAAAAAAATGTTGAAATAAATTCTTCCTAGAAGGATACTTATTGAAAAGTTTAGACAACTAATCATACATTAATAGAAGCAGGATATCACGCCATTCATCGAGTATCCGAGCGAGCGTATTCTCAAAAATTATTGCAAAAATACTTGTAGTTGGTACTAGAAATCGTAAAAAAAAACCTATTTGAAGTACTAAACAAGTACCCGGTACTTCAAGTGCGGCCCAGCTCTGGTTAGTCACAGCCGATACGTCCCTATGGTATTGAGCCATCGATACGGTAGCCGAGAAAGGACATAGTCCACATATTATTCGCCACGTTGCCACTGTTAAAAAGTTAATAAAATGTATATGAAGTTTTATCCATATACAGTATATGAAATTTCATTGACACGTATGTAAAAATGTACGCATATAAAATTGCGTTACCGGTATGTTAAAGACAATATTACTTCTATAATATTTGTAATAATAACAAAATTTTCATATACGGATGTCTTAATTTTCAATGCCCTCACCGGTAATTTTAATAATACAGGTTTTGCATTTGAGATTATATTATTAAAATTCAAATACAATGTATATGAATTCTAATTTCATATAACTTTGTATATTAAACGTGTCGTTAATTTCATAACATTTTTAACAGTGCGCGCTATCGAAATGTATCGCTTTAGATTCGCTCTGCCATGAAATTGTTCTATCACAACGCAATTGCCCTTCACATTTAAAATCGGTCCCTCAAACTTTTAACATCCCGCTTACGTAGAGAAAACCTGTCGATCCCTTCTCGAGATTCACATCCTCAATCAATGTTCCAACTGGGGGGTACGAATTGATTGATGTCGCTGTAATAAGTTCAAAGACCCAAGACATTGACCTATGAAAACCGGCCTGTGAAAAATTGGCTCGCCGATCAAAGTTCTGTCCTTCAAATTTTTTTTCGTACTCGATTTTTTTTTTAATCGTATTCATGATGAGATGATGGATGAAAAAAAAAAAATGTTTTAATGAAATTCCAAACTCGGCCTCAGATCCCATTAAGAGACCTACGATCGCTCACGACGATATCGACGGTCCAGCTCCAGAGGGGCGTAAAAGCTGCGGTTGTTCACAGCCGATGAGCCCGTGCGGCACTGAGCCATCGATTTGGTAGCCGGGAAAGGATTAATCGTGTGGCAGACCAGATTCTCCATATTATCACGCGACGTTGCACTATCGAAACTGACAGTCGCAATTAAGTATTTTAATAGCGATAAATCAGCGACCCTCGATATTATCCGTCGAACGTCAGACTCCATTATTACAGCGCTTGGGCGAAAGAACTCGAGTGGTTTATCTTACAGTCATTGCCATTCGCAGACGGTTTCAACGTATAAAGCTGCGCGACAATTTTTTCCAGCCTTTTTTCAAATTAAATTCGTATCGATTCCGATCGAAGGAGAATTACTTAATATGTATCGTTAGCGTGTCCGGGCTTATCGCGACACCGGAATTCCTTACTGGGAGCACGATTGTTAAGAAAAAAAGCATGTATTGCCATCCGGTCGTTTATCACGGAATGGGCTGACCCTGCTCAAACGTGTAACTGCGTGTGTACTTGGGCAGATGAAGATAATTCGTGTACGATATAATGAGAATGCTGGAGCGAGTCCTTGGACGTTCGGCTGAACGTGGATTGCAGCTTTGAGTTCGGTCGGCCAAATGGTTTTCATACTCAGACCCGAAACGCCCAATTATCAACGTGTTTTTGACTATTCGATGCTGTTATTAAATACACTTTAATATTTAATATTTTTTATTGTTGTTTTTTATACTCTGCTCCGAAAGGTCCAATTATAAAAATATTTTTGACTGTTTACTAGTTTTCGTATATTCATTACTGTTACGATAATTGTTTAATTATTATGCCATGTACCACGTCAAATGGTCGGTAATTTATTGATGATTACGTTAATGTATGAGAATTCTCGTTCGCATTTACATAGACATTGTTATCTTCGTGCTCAGAGTTCAATCCCATCGTTCGCCTTGTTCTCTTTTGGTAGTCTTTTTCTTATCACTTGCCAACACCGCTGGCGACTGCAGCTTTGAGTTCGGTCGGCCAAATGGTTTTTATACTCGGACCCGAAACGTCCACTTATCAACGTGTTTTTGACTATTCAATGCTGTTATTGAATACACTTTAATATTTTATATTTGTTACTGTTGTTTTTTTATACTCGGCTCCGAAAGGCTCAACTATAAGACTACTTTTTTTTTAGTATTTGCTAGTTTTTTATATTCATTACTGTTACGATAATTGTTCAATTATTATGCCATGTACCACGTCAAATGGTCGGTAATTTATAGCTGTTCACGTTAATGTATGAGAATTCTCGTTCGCATTTACATAGACAGTGTTATCTTCGTGCTCAGAGTTCAATCCCATCGTTCGCCTTGTTCTCTTTTGGTAGTCTTTTTCTTCTCACTTGCCAACTCCGCTCGAGGCGCCCACAACGAGACCATTCTCTCTTAAATTCGACCTTCGTCCAACAATTTAAAAAAAATTCATAAAAGAAAGAAAAAAATAAAATGCCAAACGGAAGACTAAAGTGTCTGATGACCGATCAATGCGACAATACTCGACGAGAGAGGAAAAAAATAATTATCCGAAAGAAGGTAACGTTATAATAGGGAAGAAATTGCATCCGGTACTTCGTCGATGGAAGTTTACTGTTACACGCCGCGATCAATTTTCGTAATTACTGTACATCGTAGATTCTTTGCAAATGGCCATCGACGTAATCGACTTTGTATGATACGCGTGATTATGAAATTACAATATGTCCCGCTGCCGCTGGACGGAGTGGTCGTTTGAGCATTGACAATATATTTTCAGCGGCTGCGAGGATTTTCCGCTTCGTCGGGCACGGAATAAAGTGATGATGACCGATGTCACTTTGAAGTAGGAATGTTGTCCGCAGTTGGAACACGCTCGAAGCCGGACTACGGTATAGTTGTTTCAATCGAGCAAAAAAAAAAAAAAGTAGAGAGGTGATTTATCGCATGAATCAGGGAGACTTTTTTATCACTACTTCATATTCAAACATACTGACGGTATCTACGTCCGGCTGGGTTTATTAATTATTCAGATAGTTTTTACGAGCTCACGGCTCAACTCAAGGCTACTTATACTCGTATGAACGGACACGCGAATTGTCATACCTGTAGATTTTTAGTGCGAAAGGTGATAAGCGAATGATGAACGAACTCGTAAATTACACCGATAGATAAAAGAGCCGCTCATTATATTTATTAGTGTCGGACTACACTCAGAAAAATAATTTATTTGACAGCCATCGTTTATTCGGTCTAAGTAAAATATTTATTTGATTTAAATAGATATTTAGCTTCATTTATGTAACTATTTACATTATTTAAATAAATATTTATTTAAATAAAATAAAATTTTTTACTTAAACCAAATAATCGAATAAATTATTTTTCTGGGTGTATATCCTTCGGCATGGAAGAGATATTTCTGAATGAAATCTGTCTCGTGTCATGGAAGAGATGATCGATTATAGTTTCTTTTATTTCATGTTACTAGACTTTGTTTAATTTTCTCAAGCCAAATTTACGGTGAGTCGTTGTTTGAATGATGAGCGTATAGCGAGTTCGAATCGGAGTTCACGGTCGGGAAACCATTAACATCTTCCGAGTGCTAATTTGCGAATTTACTTATCACCGTAAGTTATGCAACTGAACGTAGTTAGGAATATTTGTGGGTTAACACTATGAAATTGTTTTTTCTGTGACACAGTCGTTCGGATGCCACTTAAGGTAGTTCTTTCGTTATGTCTGACGTCGCCTAAGTTCGAGAGAGGATTAAGAGAGAATTACAAACACTTCTGCTGAAAAGATTGCTTGTGCATAATAACAATTCCAAAATGTTATTAAAAAATGACTGAGATAAAAAATAATGCAACAAATTACCCGGCAACCTAATTTTGTTTTTCCTCATGAGAATGATTTGTTACTTTTTTTGAATACGTGTGAATTTTTTCAGAATTTTATCTGATGTTTGAAAATAGCGTTCTCTTTATGTTAACATTTGTTTAAAATCACAATTGTCAAACATTACATAAAATTCTGAAAATAAAAATCATCCGTATTCAGAAAAATTGACAAATCATTTCAGTGACAAAAAAAAATTAGGTTGCCGGATGATTTGTTGGACAATTTTTATTTTTCAGTTATTAGTTAATAGCCTTTTGGAATTATTATTATGCAAAAACAATCTTTTCAGCACCTTCCATATGCTCGATTTTTTTCAGATTTTACTTCCATCGAGAGGTGTTTGTAATCTCTCTCATTCCTCTCTCGAACTTAGATGGCGTCGGAGATAACGAAAGGACGACCTTAAATCAGTAGATCTATGGAAAAGAACATCGCCTTGGTCTGGCAAACCAAAAAAGACTATCAAGTTTCTGGGCTCGATCCCCGGGTCAGAAGTCTCGCTGGTGAACGCAAACGATCAGTGATGTAGCTCCAGATATGGGATGTACGAACTACAACCACAGCTGTATGTCCGACGCGACTAGCTCCGGATTCGAGAACCAAACCAGGGACGGGATTGAGAAGTACAAGGGGAAAGAGGAGGATTGCCATGTAATACCGAAAGGTTAAACATTAACACACAACAACAATAACATTCACAACTTCAAATGGTTCCAGGCTCGAGATAAATGAAGAAACAAAATTCGACCACGTCATCAGGATTCTCGCCATTCTAGAGTCAATTCATAGCCTCCTCGTAATTCTCCGAGTGCAGCGATTACATCAGAAAAGGGCAATTCGAAATTATGAATGTTTATCCGTTAACACTGTGAAGTGGTTTCATTGTGTGTGAAGCAACAATATCAAGCAAAACAGCAATCTTTCTGGTCCCCTTTTCAAGTCAATTAAATAGATTGGGGGCTTGAAATAAATTTAAGAAAAAAATGCTACCACCTCATCAGGATTCTCCCCATTCTCCTAATTCTAGAGTCCATTCATGGCCAATTGGTTATGATAATCTTTGATCCTCCGAGCGCATCGATTACATGCAGTATCGTCAAGCCAAACAATAATCTTTCTGGTCGCCGTGGCAACACTGTCCTTATCTCGCATCTTCTCGAGTCAATTAAGTTGATTTCGGGCCTGAAATAAATTTAAGAAAAAAAATGCTACCACTTCATCAGGATTCTCCTCATTATTCTCATTCCAGAGTGAATTCATGGCCAATTGATTATGGTAATCTCGGATTCTCCGAAAGCATCGATTACATGCGAAAACGGAAATTCGGAGTATGACGAAGTTTTGAATGTTTTTCATAACTTTTTATGAATGTTTATCCGTTAACACTAAGAAATGGTTCCATTGTGTGACAAGCACTATTGTCCAAATCAAACAATAATCTTTCTGGTCCCCGTGGCAACATTGTCCTTATCTCGCATCTTCACGAGTCAATAAAGTTGATTTTGGACCCGAAATAAATTTGAGAAAAAAATTCTGCCACGTCATCAGGATTGACGACGTTTATCCGTTAACACTGAGAAATGGTTCCATTGCGTGTCAAGAAGTATTGTCAAGCCAAAAAACAATTTTTCTGGTCCCCTTGGCAACACTGTCGTTATCTCGCATCTTCTCAAGTCAATTAAGTTGATTTTGGACCCGAAATAAATTTAAGAAAAAAATTCTACGACGTCATCAGGACTGTCCCCATTCTCCTCATTCCAGAGTCAATTCATGGCCAATTGGTTATGGTAATATCGGATTCTCCGATCGCATCGATTACATGCGAAAAGGGCAATTCGCAGTATCATAACAACTCGCTGAATGTAATAACAGGCGCGAGATCCAGACGCTGCACACATCCTGTAGCGCTGATGATATAGTTGATATTATAGTAGAAGCCGAGCGTCATAAGCGGTTTGTGTGTTCGAGGCGAAATGTCAGTTGGTGGATTGCACAGAAAAGTTGCTTTGCTCGGCTTGTACCGGACTGGATCGAGAGGCTGGCCGGCTTCGGTCTGAGTCAGGGGGATTCGCCAGACCTTCGATAGATCGATCGTTCTCGAACACCGGTTAAATCTGAAGATTTGCATTTACAACGTAAATAAAGTTTGATCATCGGCAGTGCCCCGCATTCTCGATGTTGGAGCTCATCGAACGACGAAGGACGATATTTTTCACTGTTAATTCACTATATAGTGTTATATATATATATATATATATATATATATATATATATATATATATATAATATTATAGTGAATATAATACAGAGCTGCATATTGTGAGGTCAATGGTTAATCAATTTGAATTGCATTTTTCATATCCAGAGGGAGAGTAACCCAAGTGTTTACTCAAGCGTTTGAACTTTGGGCATTGTTAATTAATTCCAGTCATTTTAAATCGATGCCTTTCTCTTCTGACTCCGTCTATGACCGACGATCGAAATGTAATTCATTCATTTATTAATTATTATAAAGATACATGTTTATGTTAACAACAAAAATTATAACCGGAAGTGAGGTATTTCCGGCGTGACGTCACTTTCGGTCGAATAAATACACTGGGAAAAAGAGATGGTTGGATTAAGCAAGTGCGCGGTGATATACGTTCAAATGTGTATTTGGTTGGTACAACCAAAATGTTTTTTTCAATCGACAAATTTCGAATAATTTAAGGCGAATAATCGTTTAAGAAGACAATGCTTTGACAGCTTTGAACGTATGTCATCGAGACTTTTTATTAATCCAACCAATTATTTTTTCGCAGTTCAAACCGAAACCCCATCCAGGGCTGAGACAGACATACAAACAAATCCACTTTCTTAAATATATAATAGATATATATGAAACAAAGAAAATAAAATATATAAAATATTTATTAATTTGATATGATTTTTTAAATTTTCGTCGTGTTTGTATGATCACTAGCAAATTTTAGGCTTCGCATTGTAATCTTGAAGCGAACGGGTTTGCGTCGACGCATGAATTTTCGGGTTACCGTTCAGGAGGAAAAAAAATGTAACTATCAGACTAATCGTCCGATTAGTTTACCGCGATCGGGTAACGATTATTCGCTTCGGGGAATCCCAGAATTTCAGTTACGTCCGTGTGTCATCAAAAAAAAAAAAAAAAAAAAAATGCCTGAGCGTCCGTCTAAGTTTAGCGGCGCACAGTTACACAATTTTGTACAGACAGGCGCCGATCCTCGGAAAGAGCTAAGATTCAACGATACGCAGTCGAATAAGAGATTTCGTGTTACGTCGTGTACGCAAAGCCTCTATGAGTATAGTCCGAACGTGCGGCACGGGAGCTCCCGACAAGTTTCAGCCGCGACCGTTAACGAGAATCGCTTGCGAAACAGACCGGACTCGCCGGACTCATCGAATCCCCGGCAGGAATTTTTCCGCTTCCGAATGCTCTCCGCCTTCTCGATTCCGGCGTTCAGGATTGCGGCTACAGGAGTGCCGAGTAAATCGAAATATCGCGAGGGGCTTGCTGTTAATTTAATCTCGCCGCAACGTAACCGAGCGATAGTTCTAAGAATTTCCAATTTTTAGGAGGGGACAAAAAAATGTGTTTGGAAAGCTTATGGAGATTCAGTTTTTTTGTTCGTTTTTTTTTTTTGGTTTCACGTAACCTCGGCAACGTTTTTTTGTAGAGTCGGTTTGCGCGTCTTGCTTCGCTGAGATATTTTGTATTACTCTAGAGGGGCATTGAACTTTCCTTTCGCCGGGGCACAGACAGTAATGCAGATGCTGAAAAACAAAATTATCCTTGCACTGCAATTCTTGGGGCACTTCTTTGACTCTGTGATGCAATTTTTTTATTTTGCTGCACGAAACGTTCCACAATATTATGTTAATTAAAAAAAAAAAAACCTTTTTTACACCAGGTTATTATCATCTGTTAATAACCTGAGAATGTGTAAAAAAACTGTAGTTGTGATCCCGAATGACCCGACTGAACGACCCAAGCCTCCTTAATATAATTATTGGACTCTGAAGAATAGAAAATAATCTCGCTGACATTATGTTTCTGACGTGACATTATGTCGCTGATGTAACGTTTTATCCTCTTAAGGGCATGTGATACAGACTTAGTTGGTAATAAATCCTGTTTTCTCTTCGACCATTGGTATTCTGAAGAAAAGAAAATTAGGTTTTAATGCACCTACATATAGTCTACGAAAAACCCAACTTGCTTGTCTCCAAAATATTAATAATAGCGGAAAACGTAGGGAAGTCGACCGGGCCTGTATCGCATGCTCTCGAATCGTTGTGATGGTCTTACCAAAACGTCCTCGAGAGCCTAAGTCGCCGACACCAATGATAGGGCTGAATATGATTGCAATCGGCGAAGAATGTGATAGTCGTACATACAATGAAGTATCAAGGTCTGCACCCGCAGCTTGTCGATTGTAATTGATTGATTGATCGTTTGATTGACTGGATATCTGGAACTTCGACGAAGGGAAAGTAAGCGGTGATCTCGACCGATTGTTCGGACCAAATTACCAAATGATGGTCTAACCAAATTTATCATGCAATGATGGTTTTACTAAATGTAATATCAAATGATAATCCTAGTAAATGTATTATCAAATGATGGTCTTACTAAATGTATTATCAAATGATGGTCGTACTAAATGTATTATCAAATGATGGTCTTACCAAAACGTGCTTGATGGCCTGAGTCGGATACACCGATATGATAGTCCCAAATTTGACTTCAATTGGTCAAGAATGTGATAGTCGTACAGACAATGAATTATCAAGGTCTACGACTGTAGTCTGTCGAGCGATAATCGATCGATCGATCAATAGGTCGGAGATCTGAAACTTCGACGAAGGGAAAGTAACCGGCGGTCTCGACCGACACGTTGGACTAAATGATCAAACGATGGTCTCGCCAAAACATCCTTGAGATCCTAAGTCGCTTATAACAACGGTAGTCCTAAATTTGACTACAATCGATGAAGAATGTGACAGTCGTGCAGACAGTGCGTTATCAAGGTCTACAGCCACGGCTTGGCGAGCAACAACCGATCGACTGATCGATAGACCGGAGATCTGAAACTTCGACGAAGGGAAAGTAACCGGCGTTCGTGACCGATTCAGAAACAGAGATTATAGACGGAGTTCCCCGGACGCATAGAATGTCCGAGGCAATTACGAACCGGAATGCGGTGAGTGACAAATGCGAAGGTCCGGATTTCGAAGGACAACGAAGGATCCGGCCACTGTGGCAAGGGAACGATTGCAAAAAAGTAAAACAGAAAAAAAATCAGACTTGTCAGACGCGAAGACCCTGACCAATGGGTACGTCAAGCGAGTTAATGAAATGAACTAAGCAGAATCGAGCTGGGGCGAGCAGACCACCTCCTGAAAGGTATCGAGGGATAAACTACCTTGGCAAATCCTTTCTCTCGCACTCCTTCGACTCGGTGGAAACGTACAAACTCACGGAATAATATAACACCGTTCGCGGAGCGGTGGTTTTGCGAACGATGTGTGTTTTACAACACGCGTTATGTTAGCGCTGCAACTCGGAAATGGCATCCGAGGGTGTTCACGACCAATTTAACCTGAGTAATCGCTTCGAAACCGCTGTATTATTCGATTCGGTAAAAAGTCGATTTGCTAAACTATTCAGATAGATAGATGTTTATTGGGCTCTGGGATAAATCCCCCGAGGACCAGAGCGAACATTGAGCAGTGCAGAGCAGTTTGAACTTGAATCTAAATTAATGTATAATGAAATAGTAGTTGATTCTTCATCAAGCAGTACAAGGCAACTTAAACCTAAACCTAAAATGAATATACACTAGTAGGCAATTAAAGTGGAACAACGTTATTTCGGCGAAAGTATACGTGAAAGGGTCGAACTTTTGCCAAAACTGGCGAAAAAAATCGGGTTCCACTTCAATTGCCTACTACCGTATAGTGAAATAAGAGCATCGTAGGAAATTAAGGCCGCGATATGGAACAGTGCGAAGGACCAGCGAGCGAAACAGTTTTCACCCTGGAACGCTGTTTAGACGTTCTTTCAACATCTCGTCTTCACTGAACTTTTAGGGGAATAATGACGGAATCGCGTGTCCGCCCCGTAAAATTTGCATCTTAGTTGCAAGCATCATTCCATTCAATCGAGTTTGCATTTGCGGGTCCATCGTGGTTGTAAGATTTGAGATAAAGTCGGTGCAGAGTCTAGCATGCTTAAATGGACGAGCCTAAGATAAACATTGCGGCAAAATGAAGTCAAATGTTTGGTCTTAAAGCAACTTCGGATGATTCCCTCCGACGTAGCTGTTATTGACGAAAGGATATAAAATGTCTTGGAGGTTTTCTCCTGCGGGGTCCTTTATAGTTTCACTCCCTTCGTGCACTCGGTCTGGTCGCATAAATGCGTCACGAGCCGAATAATATAACGCAGCGGAGCGCTGGTTTGCGAACGATGTATGTTTTACAAGGCGTTATGTTAACGCTGCAAATCGGAAATGGAACCTCAAGGTGTTCACGAGCAATTTAATCTGAGCAATGGCTTCGAAACCACTCTACTATGCGATTCGGTAAATCGATCGCAGAATCGCGTTTGCGCCCCGTAAAATTTGCATCTCAGGTGCGACGTCAAAGATTTCATTGAATCAACTTTCAATCCGCGGTACCATCGGAGTTGTAAGATTTGACGTACAGTCGGTGCGGAGTACAAAGTGCTCATATGGACGAGTGTAAGATAAACATTGCGGCAAAATGGAGTCAAAGTTTTGGCCCAAAGGTAACTTCGAACGATTCTCTCGGCTGTTCGTTATCGTTGCTGTTATTTAAGGAAGGACGTGAATGTCTTTGAGATCATCGCCTGCGGTGTCCATTATAGTTTCACTCTCTTCGTGCAACTCGGTGCTCTCACCGAAATGCCTCGCGAGCCGAATAATATAACGCCTAAATAATAACACGAACGAGGTATGTTTTACAACGCGTTATGGTACCGCTGCCATTCGGAAATTGAGCCCGAAGGTAATCGCTTCGAAATCGCTGTATAATACGAATCGGTAAAATTCCGATTCGCGAAATTGTTCCGCTAAGATATGATCGCGAGATCACGTTTGCGACCCGTAAAATTTGCATCGGAGGCGCGACATCAAAGATTTCATTAATTCAAGTTTATCCTTTCACGTTTCATCTGCAGGACCATCGGAGTTACGAGATTTGATGCGCAGTCGGTGGAAAGTGTATATCATGCTTAAAGTGGACTGGACGATACGAATTCCTGAGAACTGGAGTCAAAGGTTTCGCCGTAAAGCTGTTATTGGCGTAAGGATGCAAACGTCTTGGAGATTTCCTCCTGTGCGGTCCATTACAGTTTTATTCCCTTCGTGCACTCGGTACGCTCAAAGAAATGCGTCAAGAGCCGGCGAGGCGATAAGCGCGTGATTTAATTCACGGAATATTATAACGCTGTCCGAACGATGGTTTGCGAACGAGGTGTGTTTTACAACGCGTTATGTTAGCGCTGCAACTCGGAAATGGAATCCGATGGTGTTCGCGACCAATTTCGTCTGAGTAATCGCGTCGAAATTGTTGTCTTATGGAAATCACTAAAATTACGACTCGCGAAATTGTTCAAGTCAGATATAATCGTGTTTTCGCTCCGTAAAATTTGCACCGGAGGCGCGGCATCAAAGATTTCATTCATCCAAGTTCACGTTTTCGTGCCGTTCATAACCGGTGCAGCAAACCGACTATACACTATAATACCAGAGCCGGGCAAAGTGCCAAAAGATGCTTCGAGTGGAAAGTACAAAGTATCGCAAGGACTTTTTGTACTTCCAATATTTCTCGAGTACTTTTTTGAAGTACACAGTAAAAAAGATTTGTACATTTAATAAACCTTTTTTTGTCCGCAAACTTCCACAATTATTTTGTTGCTAATTTCACCAAAAATATTTGTAATATTGACAGACATGCTTGTAAAATTAACAAGATTTTTTGGTAAAATTGTCATAAAAATAATTGTGGACGTTGACAAGAAACGTTGCTACCTATTTTACTGTTTTTTCGCATTTAGGTTCGTAGCATTAAGCGTTATCTAGGCTTTCAAAAAGAAGGTGCAAAGTAGTGTGCACATGACTTTCTCATTGTAAAAAATCGCTAACTGAAATTTTCGTCATTCGTCATTTTGAGGCTTTTTCGTATAGTGTTCACTTTTTTCATAAAAAGAATCCATTAAAAAAATGCCATAACACATTTCATTCAGAGAACCGAAAAGGCTCCTTCCTCGTCCCTTTTCGTTTTTTTTTAATGAAAGTAAAAAAAAAAAAAAACGTTAAATTATACTTATTGAAAAGTCTAGACAGTTAATCATATGTATATGATTATCTGTCTAGACATCCTGTTTCGATTAACAAATCGAAACAGGATGTTATGTTACTTGTCGAGTATCCGTAATGCGAGCGTGTACTCAAACAGTACTTGTACTTGGTACTTGAAATCGTAATAAAAGTAGTTCTGCACTTTGGTACTTGAAGTCCCAAACAAGTATCCGGTGATTCAAATACTATCCGGCTCTGCCATATACCGTGATTATATTTCTTCTACATAAAGTCGTCCATAAACCGTGCTTATATGGACGACTGTAAGATGCGTATTTCTGCAAACTGGAGTCAAAGGTTTCGCCGTAAAGTAACTTCGGACGATTCTCTCGGACGTTGTTCGTTATCGTCGCTGTTATTAACGGCAGGACATTAAATGACTTGGAGATTTTCTCCTGCCGTGGTCAATTATAGTTTCACTCCCTCCGTGCACTCGGCACGGTCGCTGAAACGCGTCACGAGCCTGCGAGGCGATAACTGTGTGATTTACGCCGAGAGTCGAGCTGCGGATACTCTTTTCGTTCCCTTGCACGCAGCCAGTGGACGGAAGCTGGCAAGTCTGTCCAAGGGAAACGAAAAAAGTTGAGCAATAAAATTAAAAAAAATAACGTTTAAGGAAAAAACGGATAGGAGTATGTGTATCGTGAGAAAAATCGTGGACTTTGTAACACGAAGTAAACATTTCTGCGATTAGAAAGGAACTCTGAATGTTGCAGGGAAGTTGCAGTTTATGTATTTTTTTAGACAGTAAA
Source organism: Amblyjoppa proteus (assembly GCA_963922035.1). Lineage (NCBI taxonomy): Eukaryota > Metazoa > Arthropoda > Insecta > Hymenoptera > Ichneumonidae > Amblyjoppa > Amblyjoppa proteus. The sequence goes on from OY998233.1 coordinate 12,334,158, forward strand.
ATAGGGAGGATCGTTTTCTTATCCACAAACGTTAAAACTTTTTTTTTTTTTACTTTTTTCTTGGTAAGTTTAACAAATTTTGGTAATTTTGTAAATATATTAATTTCAAAAAGTTCGTTAAAAGTGCAAAATTTTGTAATGTGTCGTTACAATATGTTTGAGACGGTTCCGGACGTCTAAATTCTGGTAGAGTTCAAAGCGATTGGTTGATTTGGTAGAGTTTTTATCTCGTCGAGTCATGAATGGCTGTTAAGTCTACTACAATCGTTGCGTGCTAGTGTTGTGTAATACGGTGGGAATTTTCAAGTAAAGTGCTATAATGGTGGAGTCGTTATTGGGCACAATAAAGAAAAGTAAATAATTCACAAAACTAGAAAGAAACTCTGAAAGATAGAGGGATGTACAATATGGTAGAAGTCACGATATGGAAGAGATCTTGCTGGACGTCGATATTCTAGGGGAGTTAAGAGCGACTGATTGGTCTGGTAGAGTTTTTATGTCGGGGGCTTATGAATGTCTATTAGGTCTCTTACAATCGGTGCGTGTCAATGTTGTACTGTGGTGGAGATGTTCAAGTAAAATTCTATAATGGTAGATTCGTTATTGGGCACAAAAAGACAAAGTAAATAATTCACAAAACTAGAAAGAAACTCAGAAAGATAGAGGTATGTACAATATGGTAAAAGTTAGGATATGGAAGAGATGTTCCCGGACGTCGGTATTCTAGGGTAGTTAAGAGCGACTGATTGATCTGGTAGAGTTTTTATGCCGTGAGCTTATGAATGGCTGTTTGGTCTATTACAATCGTGTCGTGTCAGTGTTGTAATGTGGTGGAAATTTTCAAGTAAACCGCTATAATGGTGGAGTCGTTATTGGGCACAATAAAGAAAAGTAAATAATTCACAAAACTAGAAAGAAACTCTGAAAGATAGAGGGATGTACAATATGGTAGAAGTCACGATATGGAAGAGATCTTGCTGGACGTCGATATTCTAGGGGAGTTAAGAGCGACTGATTGGTCTGATAGAGTTTTTATGTCGTGGGCTTATGAATGTCTATTAGGTCTCTTACAATCGGTGCGTGTCAATGTTGTACTGTGGTGGAGATGTTCAAGTAAACTGCTATAATGGTGGAGTCGTTATTGGGCACAATAAAGTACAGTAAATGATAGAGGTATGTACAATATGGTAAAAGTTACGATATGGAAGAGATCTTGCTGGACGTCGATATTCTAGGGGAGTTAAGAGCGACTGATTGGTCTGATAGAGTCTTTATGTCGTGGGCTTATGAATGTCTATTAGGTCTCTTACAATCGGTGCGTGTCAATGTTGTACTGTGGTGGAGATGTTCAAGTAAACTGCTATAATGGTGGAGTCGTTATTGGGCACAATAAAGTACAGTAAATAATTCACAAAACTAGAATGAAACTCTCAATGATAGAGGTATGTACAATATGGTAAAAGTTAGGATATGGAAGAGATGTTCTCGGACGTCGGTATTCTAGGGTAGTTAAGAGCGACTGATTGATCTGGTAGAGTTTTTATGTCGTGGGCTTATGAATGTCTGTTAGGTCTCTTACAATCGGTACGTGTCAGTGTTGTACTATGATGGAGATGTTCAGGTAAACTTCTATGATGGTACATTCGTTATTGGGCACAAAAACGCGAAACAAATAATCCAGAAATCGAAACGAAACTGAAAGTTCGAGGAGTATAGTTGCAATATGGCAGAGACGTTTCCAGACGTCTGTATTGTGATGGAGTTGGGAGCGACTGGTTGATCTGGTGGAGTTTTTATGTCGTCGAGTCATGAATGGCTGTTAGGTCTACTACAATCGTTGCGTGTCAGTGTTGTAACGTAGTGGAGGTTTTCGGCTAAACTTCCACAACGGTAGAGTCGTTACGGGACACAAAAACTTGCTAATGGCGTATTCGCGAATCGTGACTTTCTCATCGCATTTATTATCGGCGTGAAGAAGTTGCGAAATTTGTGATGTAAAACTACTTTTGAAAAATAATCAGTTTCTCAATTCAGTTGTTTTGAAGCAATTAAATTTGTCATAAAAAAAAAAAAAAAAAAAACATTGAGAACTTTTTGCAGCGCCTCTTTATTTAAAATTTCAGGGTTTAATAACCAACACCTTTTATTGCCGAGAGCTTATCATACAGAATGTAAGATCAACGCGCCTTTGCATTGCCTTCTTTGCAGAACGTGCGTTCTGAACACACAAAAAGCGTTTCTTCTTCAAATGTACAATTAACACAAATCAGCCCTGTTGGATTGTTTTTAACCGTGTTATCGACCTTTAATGGCAGTACAAAAAAAAAAAAAATCCTTAAAGCGCAGAACGAGTCGCTCACATGTGACTTGTTTTACGGGTTTCTCGACGATTGTTGCAGTCGATTAGGAATTGTATTTCTATTTAGATCCACTATAGAAAGTTTTCGCCTTGTGTGGCTCTTCGGTGTTTTCAGTTGTTCAAAATTCGTGGCTCTTCGGTGTTTTCAGTTGTTCGACAGAGACGCGACTCCGATCGTGATGCGGCGATTCTGTCATGCTGGTGCGAAGAACTTTTATTGCATAGGCTAAAGATCGCTGGGTCTATCGACGAAAAGGTCAACGGCCCGCGCCTCTCGATCGAAGCCTCACCCTGGTGGTGCCCCACGTGTCCGCGCCGATCCGAAGGACGCGAAGCACGCCGAGATGCGAGCCAAGAATGTAGCCGCTGCAACTTGATTCTCGCGAGACTTGCATTTTTTTTTTTTTTTTTTTTTTTTTTCTTTCCGGAATCAGGAATGCAGTCCAGTGAATCGACCGTGCGGTGCACCGCGCCGCACGAACTCCTGGGGAATTATCCTTGAACGAACAACATCTCATTTTCGTCCCCAGAATGTGGAATAAATTCGTTCCTGTCGGACAAACGAGCGACGAGTTTTTGTTGTTTGAGTTTATCGAATTGCATAAAATTATTGTATCGGCTGATTCACGATGTTACGAAAGAACCATTTTTTTTTTTTGGACGGAAAGGCTCGAGAGCGTGCGAAATTACCACGGTCGGTAATAAAAGCTGTAACAGACTTTTGTCAAGGACGCTGCTCTTGAACGGTCGAAAACAAATTCTCACACTAAGCTGAATCGATATCCGAGTCATGTAAGAATTTCCCTTGACCGGAAATGGTCAACATCCGCGAAAAAAGTCGATTACAGTTTTTGTTACCGACTGAGTCTGCGTGGGGTTTCCATTCGTCCGCGCTAAATTATTTCCTTAAACAATTACTGTCTCCTGCGTAAATACACGCGACAGAGAATTTCGAGAGAATCATTTTTTGGACGGAAAGGCTCGAGAGCGTGCGAAATTACCACGGTCGGTAATAAAAACTGTAACTGACTTTTGTCAAGGACGCTGCTCTTGAACGGTCGAAAACAAATTCTCACACTAAGCTGAATCGATATCCGAGTCATGTAAGAATTTCCTTTGACCGGAAATGGTCAACATCCGCGAAAAAAGTCGATTACAGTTTTTGTTACCGACCGAGTCTGCGTGGTTTTTCCATTAGTCGGCGCCAAATTATTTCCTCAAACAATTACTGTCTCCTGCGTAAATACACGCGACAGAGAATTTCGAGAGAATCATTTTTTGGACGGAAAGGCTCGAGAGCGTGCGAAATTACCACGGTCGGTAATAAAAACTGTAACTGACTTTTGTCAAGGACGCTGCTCTTGAACGGTCGAAAACAAATTCTCACACTAAGCTGAATCGATATCCGAGTCATGTAAGAATTTCCTTTGACCGGAAATGGTCAACATCCGCGAAAAAAGTCGATTACAGTTTTTGTTACCGACCGAGTCTGCGTGGTTTTTCCATTAGTCGGCGCCAAATTATTTCCTCAAACAATTACTGTCTCCTGCGTAAATACACGCGACAGAGAATTTCGAGAGAATCATTTTTTGGACGGAAAGGCTCGAGAGCGTGCGAAATTACCACGGTCGGTAATGAAAACTGTAACTGACTTTTGTCAAGGACGCTGCTCTTGAACGGTCGAAAACAAATTCTCACACTAAGCTGAATCGATATCCGAGTCATGTAAGAATTTCCCTTGACCGGAAATGGTCAACATCCGCGAAAAAAGTCGATTGAAGTTTTTGTTACCGACCGAGTCTGCGTGGGGTTTTCATTCGTTCGCGCCAAATTATTTCCTCAAACAATTACTGTCTCCTGCGTAAATACACGCGACAGAGAATTTCGAGAGAATCATTTTTTGGACGGAAAGGCTCGAGAGCGTGCGAAATTACCACGGTCGGTAATAAAAACTGTAACTGACTTTTGTCAAGGACGCTGCTCTTGGACGGTCGAAAACAAATTCTCACACTAAGCTGAATCGATATCCGAGTCATGTAAGAATTTCCCTTGACCGGAAATGGTCAACATCCGCGAAAAAAGTCGATTACAGTTTTTGTTACCGACCGAGTCTGCGTGGGGTTTCCATTAGTCCGCGCCAAATTATTTCCTCAAACAATTACTGTCTCCTGCGTGAATATCTTTCGGATTCAATACGTTGCGCGCACTCGCAATTGTCCTGCACAGTATAATACACGCAACGGAGAACTAAGTTCGTCACACTCGTCAAACGGCCGATTGTTCGGCTGTGTTCAATGCGAGACCTAGTCCGGCGCGTTGGCGTTTCGTGAAAGTTTCCGCCGCCTTGCCCCCCGGGGTTGGCTCGAACGTAACCAAGTGATCTTTTCGCCTAATAAAAATATACATAGTTGTCATTTTTTTTTTTTTTTTTTTTCGCGGAACTTGAATGACGATCTAATAGGCGGATAGGAAAGGTATCGAATCCTGGGATTGTATCGCGCTCCGCGATCGTCATCGTTTAAAAATCCTGTGAATAACTTAGCGAAACTAAGAAATTATTCAAAACATTATGTCGTACTTCGCAACTCTTTTTTTTTTTTCTCTTTCGATTTTTGTATGTCCCACAATCCCTCGTGGGTTTGATTCGAAAGCAACCAAGCGATCTTTTTGCCTGGTAAAAATGTACACAGGTGTCTCTTTTGCTTCCTCATAGAGGAAGCTTTGTTTAGATGGGATTTGTACGACAAACCAACGAATTGGAATCGAATTGTGAGATTTTTTTTTTTTTAAATAGTAAACGTTCTGCTTGTCGCATTCGTCGATCATTGTATAAAAATCCTGCAAATAACTTGGCGAATCTAAGAGTTTATTCGAACCATTTTATCGTCCTTTAAAAGTTTTACTAATCTTTTTTTTTTAGACTTTTTATAGCCTTCGATAAATAATTTTTTTTTTGTTCAAAATTTGTTTGCGTGAGAAAAAAAATGATTCATTTTAATAACGATATTGATTGTTTTTTTTTTTTTTTATTGTAGAAACTCATGCTTGCTCATAAATTTTATTCGGAGCACAACGAAGACTTCAGTCTCTCGTGGAACGGCGTTTGCTCGAAGGACACGAGTAGAACATCTAGTTTGAAAAATCTAGTATGGATACTTCAAGTTTCTCGGTATCGAAAGGGTAAAAACCGTCCATGGTCTGGATATATCTTCTGTTATATTCATTTCATTCTACCGCCCCGAGAGCGATCGTATTTGCGAGTATAATGAAACCGGATCCGGGACAGCTATTCACAATGGTCGAAGAATGCAGATCAATGCCGATATAGTTATCGCGAAACGTATCCAAAAAGGAAAATACAAATCCGCACAGTGAGTCGCGTAAAATGTCGAGGAACGGGACACCGCGCATATTTCACAAGATTAACGGTTCTCCGGCACTGTCTCCCTAAAAGTAATATCTTTGTCGACAGATCCTTGCAAATGGATTACACGATGTTTCTTGTAATCGCATTTTTTTTTTTTAACGAAATCCAGATATCCATTATATAATACAATTTATAAATAACTGTCAGCCTTCTGTAGTGTGCATTATTATTGACTCGTTGCAATCGTTACCGCCTTCTCGTTATTCAGCAGCTGCTGTATATAAATTTTTTACATATTTATGCATACACATATGTGAAATTATTTTTACTAATGTAAAAGTATTTTTATTAATGTAAAATGTATACATTTATACATTAATAAAAATGCTATCCTTATAAATAAAATACATTTTAAATAAATAATAAAGAATAGTATACATATATATATATATATATATATATATATATATATTACTCTTTATAAAATTTATATATTCATTTATTTATTTATTATGTTATATACGGGACAATGCACTTTTTATAAGAAAAAAGTTTAAAAGTTTGCCCAAACGTGCATGAGTTTTGCCCATTAAGCAATATGAATTAATACAATGAAATTGAAAAGAAAAAGAAGTATTGCAGGATGCCGCGATTGTATGGTTTAGTCTGAGAGTATGCAAGGAAAATTTACTTTAAACCGTTCCTATCACGGTCGCGGACCGATATCTTATATATATATATATATATCAATCATATATATGAAGATATATATGTAAATGAATTTAGCAATCAGTTAATTATTTGATTAATAAAAATGCATTTTATTTATGAAGATAGTATTATATAGTATTATAAATGTATAAATATCTCCATAATACTGTAGCTGTTAAATAAGAAAAAGGCCACGACGATTGGTGTGCATACTCCGCACGATATCACTATTGTCTATTCTCGTCTCTCCTTCGATTATCTCCGAGTAGATTTTCTTATCCACGCCGTACAACAATAATGCAACGATTCGGTGTTATGCGATTATCTGCAGTAACGAAATGCTGGCGGTGCGCGGCCGGCGATTACGTGCGAGCTACGTGCGCTTGCCGCGTTGAGCAGTCTCGCTTCACCGACGTACGGCCGGCTTCGCACTCGTGTGAAAGTCTCCTAAACCTCGGGAAGAACACCGCACCGCCGCGGTTTCGAGCGTGTTGAGTCTCTCGACGCTCTCGAGACGGCGGGAACCGCTCTGCAACCGCGAATAACCCGGCAAGTCGCATCTTCCGACACTGCGGAATAAGAGATATCGATAGAATCCCTCGATCGTGACGACGCTTCAGCTCCGAAAGAGAATTTCATGGAAAGTCAAAGCTTTGCGATTGTTCAATTTAGTCTTGAACGCCTTTCTAATAAAATTAGGTTTTTAATCGACTCTAATCGTGCAAAGGAAGGAAGACTTTGAAACTTTTGTTTACTATAAATAAGACGTTTTTTTTGTTTTTACTTTTATTTTTAGGATATAACGTCAGTTATATTACATCTGTTGCATAAGAAATATCGATAGAATACTTCGATCGTGACGACGCTTCAGCTCCGAAAGAGAATTTCATGGAAAGTCAAAGCTTTGCGATTGTTCAATTTAGTCTTGAACGCCTTTCTAATAAAATTAGGTTTTTAATCGACTCTAATCGCGCAAAGGAAGGAAGACTTTGAAACTTTTGTTAAGGAGTAATTTGAAACTTTTGTTTACTATAAATAAGACGTTTTTTTTGTTTTTACTTTTATTTTTAGGATATAACGTCAGTTATATTACATCTGTAGCATAAGAAATATCAATAGAATACTTCGATTGTGACGACGCTTCAGCTCCGAAAGAGAATTTCATAGAAAGTCAAAGCTTTGCGATTGTTCAATTTAGTCTTGAACGCCTTTCTAATAAAATTAGGTTTTTAATCGACTCTAATCGTGCAAAGGAAGGAAGACTTTGAAACTTTTGTTTACTATAAATAAGACGTTTTTTTTGTTTTTACTTTTATTTTTAGGATATAACGTCAGTTATATTACATCTGTGGCATAAGAAATATCGATAGAATACTTCGATCGTGACGACGCTTCAGCTCCGAAAGAGAATTTCATGGAAAGTCAAAGCTTTGCGATTGTTCAATTTAGTCTTGAACGCCTTTCTAATAAAATTAGGTTTTTAATCGACTCTAATCGCGCAAAGGAAGGAAGACTTTGAAACTTTTGTTAAGGAGTAATTTGAAACTTTTGTTTACTATAAATAAGACGTTTTTTTTGTTTTTACTTTTATTTTTAGGATATAACGTCAGTTATATTACATCTGTAGCATAAGAAATATCAATAGAATACTTCGATTGTGACGACGCTTCAGCTCCGAAAGAGAATTTCATAGAAAGTCAAAGCTTTGCGATTGTTCAATTTAGTCTTGAACGCCTTTCTAATAAAATTAGGTTTTTAATCGACTCTAATCGTGCAAAGGAAGGAAGACTTTGAAACTTTTGTTTACTATAAATAAGACGTTTTTTTTGTTTTTACTTTTATTTTTAGGATATAACGTCAGTTATATTACATCTGTTGCATAAGAAATATCGATAGAATACTTCGATCGTGACGACGCTTCAGCTCCGAAAGAGAATTTCATGGAAAGTCAAAGCTTTGCGATTGTTCAATTTAGTCTTGAACGCCTTTCTAATAAAATTAGGTTTTTAATCGACTCTAATCGCGCAAAGGAAGGAAGACTTTGAAACTTTTGTTAAGGAGTAATTTGAAACTTTTGTTTACTATAAATAAGACGTTTTTTTTGTTTTTACTTTTATTTTTAGGATATAACGTCAGTTATATTACATCTGTAGCATAAGAAATATCAATAGAATACTTCGATTGTGACGACGCTTCAGCTCCGAAAGAGAATTTCATAGAAAGTCAAAGCTTTGCGATTGTTCAATTTAGTCTTGAACGCCTTTCTAATAAAATTAGGTTTTTAATCGATTCTAATCGTGCAAAGGAATGAAGTCGGTTGGTCGACAGCTATCGCACAATTAAGCAGCTCTTTGGATAATTTGACACTTTTGTTTACTATAAATAAGAAATTTTTTTTTACTTTTTTTTTTTCAATGAGGACATAACGTCTGTTATGTTGCATCCGTGGCATAAGAAATATCGATAGGATCCCTCGATCGAGACGACGTTCAAGCTCCGAAAGAGAATTCCGTAGAAATTTCAAAGATTTGCGATGACTGAATTTATTTTAAAACACCTTTCTACTAATATTAGCTCGTTCAATAGTTTCTAAGCGTAAAAGAAAGTTGGGCGGTTGACAGCTGACGCAATGTTAAACAGCCCTTTGGATAATAAAAAAAAAAAAAAAAAAAAATGTTTACTATAAATAAGCCTAACATTTGTTTAAAAAAACTTTTTTTTCAAACGCCGATGTAACGTCTGTTCATTTCGTTTACTGTCAGAAATGCGAACTCCCCTCCTGAATGTATTTAATTACATTCTAACAAGGCCAATTTAAATCGGTTAATTAAAAAATAACCAACAAATGGTTCAATGAAAAATTGGTAAATTTTTACAATTAACCAATAAATGGTTTAATTAAAAATTGGTTAATTTTTAACAATGGTCATTTGACGACAACACATGCAAAATTTGTCACGGATGAAAAGCTGAAAAATCTCGGACCAGATCACCGATATTGAACGGGTCGACAATCATAGTTTCGCTTCGGCAATCTAACAAAAGATATATATATATTTTTTTTATTTCGCAGCGTTTCTCATGTCCTTCGCACGAGGAAGTCGGTACGAATGAGTGTCTCATCGGAGCGTGGCCCGTTAAACTTACATCGAGATCGAGATCGTCGGGTCCGCCGGTCGAAGCCTCCTCGACGTTGATCCGAATTCCGGACAACTGGCTATTCCTCATATTGGCGGCGTCGGGATGTTGACGATGACAAGTGGATTTATTCCCGTCGACGGATTTCTCGGTGTTTCGTTTGGCTCTTCTCTCCCTTCGAACTCTTACCGATCTCTTCGTTTTCTTTTTATCGTCGTTTCGACACGATTGACGAGGCTCGCTTTTAGAGCGAAAATCCCGAAGACCTACGACTCGCCCCTCGTAACACCAATCGAGCGCCCCTTTTTCTTTCGTATCTCCTCTCCCGACTCTTCTCTATCTCCTCCCGATTTTCTGTATCTTCTCTTCCGATTTTTTCCCGATTTTTCTCCCAATTCTTCTCTATCTTTTCCCGATTTTTCCCCCGATTTTTCGTTCGATTTTTCTCCCGATTTTTCGTTCGATTTTTCTCCCGATTTTTCGTTCGATTTTTCTCCCGATTTTTCCCCCGATTTTTCGTTCGATTTTTCTCCCGATTCGTTTGTATTTCCTGCCCGGATTCTTCAGTATTTCCTCTCCCAGTACTTTAGTATTTCATCTCTCGTCTTTTCTGTATCTCCTCTTCCGATTTTTTCCCGATTTTTATGTATCTTCCGATTTGTCCTTAATCTTCCGATTTCTCCTTATCTTCCGATTTTTCTCCCGCTTCTTGTGTATTTCCTCTCCAGATACTTTCGTACTTCCTCCCCCGATTCTTCTCAATCTCCTCCCGATTTCCCGATGGCTCCTCCCGTCCGCCAAACTATAACGTAGTTCGTGCTCTGTGCCTTGACTATCCTTAGCGTACTCGGTAACACGTCGGTATATTGCAAAAAAAAAAAAAAAAAACAATGCCAAATAAACGTCCAACTCCGTCGTTCACCGGCCCGAAGACTCCTCGCCGCCTCCGACCACGTGACCGTCAATCGTCAGCGGTTCCGGAGCCTCTTCGCCCCGGTCTCCGAATGTCTTTTTTCTCTTCACCTCTCGAATCGTTCCCCGAGGATCGATGTCGAGACTGCCAGAGTCGCCGATCGTGTCAGTAAAAAAAAAAAAAAAACAAAAAACAAAAAAAGAAACAAACAATCGATGCTTCTTCTCGGAGTGAGTTAAAAAAAAAAAAAAAAAAAAAAAAAAAAAGAAACCGATAGTACCGCTAGTTCGAAAATCGTGCACAGAATCACTGCTGAGGACCGCACGCCGTTTAGAGATCGTCTCTCTCGCACGCGTGCGACTAGAGCCGCCGCATCTGGCCTTTGGACTGGCTTTTACGCTCGCCAAGATCGGTTTTATATACCTTCGTATCTCCCACTCTGCCCGGCTAACCGTGCAGGTGATCATGCCTTGCTGGCCGGCTCTGGCTGCCTCCCGGCCGGGCTTGCTCGCACCGGCCCTCGACGGGTCCACCGGAGCCGGACCGACGTCTATTCTTCCTCCGGAGAGCCGAGACTCGGGATATTCCGTCGGGCCCCGACCGGACACGCTCCGGGCTCTGTTCAGTGACGCAAGGACGTTTCGAACCGCGAACGACATACCCGGAGCAGACGAGGGACGAGGATTGTCCGATCATCGCTTCCGTTGAAGACGTCGACGGGTTTCTCGGACGCGTTGATGAATGAAATCATTGTTTTTTTTTTTTTTTTTTTTTTTTTTTTTTTTTTTTTTTTTTTTTCATTTCTGCTCTCCGAGAGATGCGAGCCTTGGTTTTTCATTGAATTTTTTTTTTTTATTTTCTTTTATTTATGGTTTTTTTTTTTAATATCCTATTTTTCTTTTTTCATTGGAATATTTATTGTGGACTATAAATAGCTGACGGATTCTCCTTGGGTATATTGTACATTTATTATGAATGTGGCGATAGAAAAGTTGCCTTCGTTGGAGCACGTTTATGGAAATGAATTGAGACATCGCCGACTTGCAAAACTAGTCAAATTGCAACTGTTTGGCACTCGGTTGCTACACATTGGTGGACTTCGCGTTAGGAAAAAAAAATTGCTTTTAACTGTGGCTGTTGTTTAATTTTAAGGTCTTTTTTTTTTTTGTCGGATTTGGAGTTTTAATATATCGAATACTTGAATGGATGAAAAATAATTGTTTAATTAATTACGTTACTGGGTTGCAAAACTAGTAAAATTCTAAGTGTTTGGCAATCAGTTGCCACACTTCCGTGTGCTTCACAATAGGAAAAAAAAAAAAAAAAAACTGCTTGTTACTGTACACTGCAGAAAAACATTGTGTGGAATTTAATATACCAAAAAACTGGAAGTTTTTATGCCAAAACTGGTGCATTAAATTTCATTTACAACTGCGACGAATACTTTATTTTCAATCATTTACTTGAATTTCACTATAAAAGTATTTCAATTTTAGTCATTCACATTAATTTCAATGAAAAATTGTATTAATTTTTTCATCACAATTCTACATTATATTTAATGTACCAGTTTTTGTATAAAAACATTAAGTCCGTTACATTAAATTTCCATTTTTTTTTTTTTTTTTTTTTTTTTTTTTTTTTTTTTCAGTGCCGCTGGACTTTATTCTTTACTATCTGCCATTAAAAAAAAATACCTCTTCGAATTTGGCGCTTGAATATATGAAAAATAATTTTTATCCAAATTACCATTATTTTGATAAAAAAAAAAAAAAAAAACCTTCCACATTTTCATTTTACATCGTCGATCCACTAGTAATTTACATATCGACAGACACAACGCCGAACCGTCGGCAGTGCAAATTGTTCGAAACAAACAATTAATCCGCCCGTCGATTTTGACTTTACGACTCGAACGTGTTGTTCCGGGCACCGACATCGTCGCGAGGTTTTGCTTATCGAACATACGTGACGGTGTCGCGCGGCTCTGTAACGTAATAACGAAAGTTACACCTTATCAATCGTACCAAAAAAAAAAAAAAAATGCGGGTTTGCGTACGTAAAACCGTCCTCGCGGTATTTCCACGTAATCGAAGGTGCAATAAAGAATAATTTTTTTCTTTTTTTTTTTACATTCACACAAACGCGATTCCCTTCGCTACAATCGGACCGATTGGAAATCCTCGATGCATCCCGAAGCTCGGGTGTATCTGGGACGAATTTCTCCGCCGACAGTTGCGATATTTTGGGGTTGCCAAAGTGTGCTCGTACGCGAGAAAGAACGCGCGGGAATGCACATCGGGGCGATTTGATTATGCACCAGCGCTGCGTCTGTCGCTGGCAGCGTTGCGATGCATCTATTGCTCCTTCGCATTGCGGCATACAGAAGGCTGCCCGCAGGTGCCTGTGGCTGCACGCTTCCCAACATTGACATGTTAATTCGCTCCTTCTCGCAACGTTCGGTTTGTCGATTATGGCCACTTCTTGAGTGAAGCGTCGAGCCGCACCGCGTCGACGACGGCACCACGATCCGTTCCAGTCGACGCTCACGTTATCAATTATTCAACCGAGCGTCATTGTTTACTTTAAAAAAAAAAAAAAAGAAACAATTTTGCAACTCGCCACTCGTTGCAACTAAGTATCCGAGCGGAGCGTTGGTAAAAGGGTGAAGACAATCGTTGCGAATATTATTGTTTTGAGTCCGACTGTAGGAATGTAGAAACCTTACGAAATTAGAAAATAATTAATCAGTGTCGATCATTAAAGTTTCGACACGGTCGGGGAAAACCCCCTCGTTGATATTATCAATAGCGCGATTGGGCAGACGATATTTACATTCTAATTGTCAATTTATTTATAATATTAATTAGTTCATTGTCGTTTATTGATTGACGACCGACGACCGACGACCGACGACCGACGACCGACGACCGACGACCGACGACCGACGACCGACGACCGACGACCGACGATCGACGATTGTAGGATTCGTGAACTACGACGATTAGTCTTATCACGAGAGCCAGACGTCGACCACGATAACTAACCCGCAAAACCGCTGAAAGTTAGCAGCTGTTTGAGTCGCTTGATTCGCCTTTTACCGGAACAGTCGGCTGTGATAATATTCTAGTCAGTCGGTATTGGAACTTCGGAGCGTACGTTAATCTACTTAATCCGGTTAATCGGAGCCAAATTCTTTTGACACATTATGTACGCAAGTGGGTATAAAAAATAGTACTGCAGAAATGTAGGATTCGCGAACTACGACGATTAGTCCAATCTCGAGGGCCAGACTTGGACGACGATAACTAACCCGAGAAACCGCTGAAAGTTTTGTAGTGTAGCTCGTGACATCCGGGTTGCCTGGATACAGTGGGTATACGAACTCGATCCGGAGACTGTAACACCACAGAGCCAGTTGACTCGACTTAAACTACCAGCCGCTATATAACAACAGCACCTTCAACTATAATGTAGGTGCTGCTCTAGCCATGGAGCTCAAACACCTACATTATAACTATCGCGAGAATTCTCACGTTTTCAACTCTCACGGATTATGAAATTCTGTTTTCCATGCTCGCGTCCCATTAACGCCGAAATTGTTCCTGTTTTGCCCGAGATATCAGTTGCGGAGGAACCACTCGGATTCGGCAGAACAATATCCCCGGTAGAAATTTCAGAGCGTTGCGTCAGACCGAGACGAGACCTTCTCGGGCCACGATTTAACGCTTTAAAATAAAAATTCTAATTAATTTTCACTTCATGTTCAAACTAAAAATTGAATTTCAATTCTTTATTCAATGAAAAATTGAATTTCAATTCTTTATTCAATTAAAAATTGAATTTCAATTCTTTATTCAATTAAAAATTGAATTTCAATTCTTTATTCAATTAAAAATTGAATTTTAATTCTGTATTCGAATTAAAAATTGAATTTCAATTCTTTATTCAATTAAAAATTGAATTTTAATTCTGTATTCGAATTAAAAATTGAATTTTAATTGTGTATTCAAACTAAAAATTAGCTCGAAAATCGTTTTGCACGAGATACCAGTTAAAGAGTAGCCACTGCGAATTCGTCAGAACAATGTCGCTGGTAGAAATTTCGGAGCGTTGAGTCACGTTCTGGACGAGGCCTTCTCAGGCCACGATTTAATACTCCAATATAGACATTTTAATTAATTTTACATTCAAACTAAAAAAGTAATTTCAATTCTTTATTCAAATAAAAAATGTAATTTCAATTCTTTATTCAAACAAAAAATGTAATTTTAATTTTTTATCCAAACTAAAACTGTAACTTAAATTTTTTTATTCATACGAAAAATGTAATTTTAGTTTTTTTTTAATTCAATCTAAAAATTGTACTTCAATATTTTATTCAAACTGACAGTTTGATTTTTATGTTTTGTCGAAATCCCTGATAGAAATAAGGTGTGTCGCATGTTGTATTCGACTTAGCGATATAAAATGTATCTGCGGCCGGGGATATTCGTATCGAAACCATGCAGTTCGGTGCGGATAACGAGATGCTGCAACACGCAGCAAAGCGCCGTACGGTAATCTCAAATATAATCGAGCTCCGGTGATTCGTCTAGTTAAATGTCGGCAGTTAGGAAATAAATCATGCAGAAAATAATGCCTGTCTCGGTAGGTCTGCATTATTATTTGACGGAGGTGGTGGGCGGCGAGAGGTCCGCCGAAGCACAGCCGGGAACTGCCCACAGATACAATCTGGAGTGAAGTTAAGTGCGTGCGTTCTTTCGCTCCATTTATTCACCCCGCCCCGTCGCCTCTATAACTCAATATGTACACTCGTGCAAACGGTACGCGCGTATGTGTTCCTCCAGCCGGTCAGGTCCAATTAGGTATTCCGATCAGGATCGCGGTTTGTGCCGCTACGAATGAGTGGCGAGTGATTCCCGCGGTACTGGGCCGCTGCTGGGCCGCTGCTGGGCCGCTGCTGGGCCGCTGCTGGGCCGCTGCTGGGCCGCTGCTGGACCGCTCTGACGCTCGGCAAGGACTCCCTTCCTGAAACGCGGTTAGCGAACGCGGCACAACCGAGGTCGAGCATTCCGGGACATATCCTTCCGTATCGTAAATCATCTCGAGATCCTCCGGACCGGCCTCCTGAACTCACAGGACTCGAAAAAAAAAATGGCTCACATGCTGGTGCCATCCCGCACGAAAAAGTAATACATGCTAAAAATATTTTTGAAATATCTAATTTAATACAATATAAGTATGAATGAGAGAAATATAAAACACATATGTTTGTTTATTATAAAAAAAAAATTACACACATGCTCGTGCCGTCCAGCACGGAAAAAGAATACAAGCGAAAAATACATTTTATTTAACGGTGTGTGAAAATGAGAGTTTTACACACGCCTCGCGTGCGAAAACTCTCATTTTTACACCTTGTGAAATAAAACTTTGTACGAAACTCGTGTGCGAAAAAAAATTTTCTGAACTCGTGTGATTGCAACACTCGTCAGAAAAAGTAATAAAATATCTAATTTAATGTATTATAAGTATGGGTGAGAGAGAAATAAAGCAAATGTATTTTGCTTTATTTTGTTTATTTTTGTTTATTATTATGTGATCTTCCTAGAAAACTTCAGAGTTGCGAAGTTGAAGGATGAATCATACACACATTTTCAACCAATAGTTTCATTCGATGAAAATTTTATTATTCGGCGATATGCCAAAAATCTGACAAAAATTCAGACGTATTGATTATGTCAAGATCTTTTGTTTTGCATGATAATAATGCGAAAAAGTTAAAAACGAAATTATTTGAAAAATTAATTGTTTAAAACAAGATCAGAAAACCTTTTATTTTCTCGTTTTAAATGAATTGCTTGAAAAGAGAAAAAAATGGTGTACTGATTGTTCGTTGAACAATTTTTTTTAGCAATTTGTTAACAAATTTTTAACATTGTCATTATGCAAAATCAATGTTCTTGGCAGGTATAATACAGTTGTTTTTTTTCAAGACTTTTATGCCAGTAGAAAGTGTTAAAATTCTCACTGCATCTCACTTTTGACTGAGAATGTACGTGTGAAGCATCCTTAATCGGAAGTGTTAAACTGTGAACTGGTAGCTAAACAATACTCTATAAGCGGGCGATACTACTTTTTATTTTGGCAAGAGAAGGGATTTTAATGTGTCAGGGTATACACATGCAATAAAACACGGTAATGGTGTGTATTTATTGACAATACATGCGATGCATTAACGAACGTTACAGTTTTTATACATTTATACATTTATACATTTATACATTTATACATTTATACATTTATACATTTATACATTTATACATTTATACATTTATACATTTATACATTTACCCATTTATACATTTATACATTTATACATTTATACATTTATACATTTATACATTTATACATTTATACATTTACCCATTTATACATTTATACATTTATACATTTATACATTTATACATTTATACATTTATACATTTATACATTTATACATTTATACATTTATACATTTATACATTTATACATTTATACATTTATACATTTATACATTTATACATTTATACATTTATACATTTATACATTTATACATTTATACATTTATACATTTATACATTTATACATTTATACATTTATACATTTATACATTTATACATTTATACATTTATACATTTATACATTTATACATTTATACATTTATACATTTATACATTTATACATTTATACATTTATGCATTTATACATTTATAAATTTATACATTTATGCATTTATACATTTATACATTTATGCATTTATGCATTTATACATTTATGCATTTATACATTTATACATTTATACATTTATACATTTATACATTTATACATTTATACATTTATACATTTACACATTTATACATTTATACATTTATACATTTATAATTACATCCACATAATGTTAACAGGTCATCAACCTTCCAAGACCTTCAGCCGCCATCTAATTCAATATACAATATAAGAATTCGTCACTCTTCGGAATGTGGGAAAAAAGAAATCTCGAAATCGACGCTTCGGGCTACCGAAAAAATGCGTCGACCGTGAAACTGACTTTAAGGTTTGAGTGGAGTAAGCATTGTATTTAAGGTTTGACTATCGGTCCGATATGCCACTTGGAGACAATACTGGCGGCGGACATCTTAACTTCTTTCAAAAAAATGTCCATAAAATAAACGCATTAAAATAACACAGCTAAATGTCAAGTTTCCGGTACTCTCGCCGAATAATTTTGCTTTTCGATTCGCACTCGGCAAGTCCGGCTAGATTTTTAGTCGCCGCTTTCAAGTCGTCCTGTATATAGCGAGTAAGGCGATTGCTCTTTCCTCGCCACCGATTCTATTCGCGAGTGGACGGCCACTTTAGCCGAGCTCCGGTTTCCCAAGGTGAAAAGTATTCCTATGTGCGCGCATGTGTATAATGAGAAGCAAGGCACATTTGAGGGGCGCGCAATTCCGCACAGTTCTTTTCTCTTCTCTCATCTCGGGCGAATCCGCGCACCGTGCGAGCTTAATTTCGCGTCTTGCGCAACTCGTGATTAACGGCCTACCGCGAAAATTTACCATTAAATGTCGAAGCTGGCAGGCCGCGAGATACGCCGGTGATTTTTATTTTTGCACCCTCGCGTCTGTTTGACAATAATCAAGCAGGTCGTATTATCTCGGATTAATCCGCCGAAGTAGCGCGATTGCTCGCGGACAAGCCAGATGATAAAACACGGGCTTTCGATTAACGCTGCTCTCCTCACGGCCGAAAATTTGTAGCGAACCATAACGCAAGATTTAATGACAGGACAGCTGCGCGATCCGTCCGCGAGACCTTGAATTTGCGTTTAACAAAAATTTATATTTACGACCTGGGCACGATAAATTAAGCCTTGAACGGCAAAACAAATTAAACGGAACGCGACCTCGCCATACATTTTTGGTCTTTGACGGAAATTACACGATCTTTGGCGAATCGAATTGTTGCATCTTGCATTTTACTTTTGAGACTCTAGGGATATGCTGAACTAGAGAGTTCTAGAATTAAAAGTTGAGCGAAACCTTTTTTTAGTGAAATAATGAAAAATTAGGGGCAAAATATCTCGTTTGCCATTTTAGGGCTTTGGGGATGAAAGTAATGCGATGGGACGATCCAATTGTGACGAAACAACGATGAAACTTACTATAGTTTCTCCTTAAGGTCTTTAATCAAATAAAGAATAACTGAAAATCTCATTGAAATTAAAAAAATTTATATTTACGGCGTGAGCAAGATCAATTTAAACTTGGCGATAAAACCAATTAAGCGCACGCGACCTCGTCATACATTTGTGGTCTTTGACGGAAATTACACGATCTTTAGCGAACCGACTTGTTGCATCTTGTAGCCCACTTTGAGATCCTAGGGATATGCTGAACTAGGGATTTCTAGTGTTAAAATTGAGCGAATCTTTTTTTTTTTTTTTTATGAAATAATGAAAAGTTAGGGGAACAATATTTCGTCTGCCATTTTAGTGATTTAGGGAGAAAAGTAATGCAAAGGGGCGATCCAATTGTGTACACATTGCAAGGGTGAATCTTATTGTAGTTTCTCCTTAAGGGGCTTAAAAAAATAAAAAAGTAACTGAAAATCTCATTTAAGAAAAAAATTGCATATTCACGAGGTGAACAAGATCAATTAAAACTTGACGGTAAAACCAATTAATCGCACGCGACCTCGTCGTACATGTTTGGTCTTCGACGGAAACATCACGATCATTGGGGAACCAAACACTTCCTTGAAGTCGACTTTGAGCTCATACGAATAAGCAGTTTCCAGAATTAAAGTCCGAGCAAAACATCTCTTATTTTTAATAATAAAAAAATAAAAAATGATATTAAAAATATTTCGTGCGCCATTTTTAGGGATATAATTTTAGGGAAATTTTGGGGGAACTAATGGAAACAAAACTAAAGCGAAGGAACAATCCGACAATGTATACACCGATAGGGTAAATCTTTCTGTAGTTTCTTTTTTTAGCGGTAATAAACGCACTAAAAAATAATTTAAGGGTAGGAAATTACAAAAGTTCCCTTTTCATTTTACAATGCGGTTCTGCCTTATTGAGGCGATAGAGCTCTATTTCGATTGTCGATGAGAAACAGCTCCGGGTTATTTCTTTCATATTCGACTCACCGCCGCTGCGAATTCCAAGTGATAAAGGTCACTAAATGGATGATTAATCCCTATCGCACGAAGAACCGTGCCGGAACCAGTCCGATGGTTCGTCCGCTCTTCTGCGATTTCGCAGAACTTCGGAGCAGTAAAAGGAATAAAAGAGCAGACTCCGCGCGGAACAAGGATCGTCGGAGACGCGATGATATCATAAGTCCGCGAGATATTTGCATCGCAGCTACAATCGTTAACCGAGAGCTGAGGTGTGGAACGAATTGTCGCAGCTGGTTCTCTGTTCTGCTGTTCACGAAGACCCTGTTCTATCCATTTTTAGGAAAAATAAAAAATATAAAAAAAAAAATTCAGAAAAGAAAAAAATAAACAAAACCGACTCCAATCTGTATACATGGCTGCGTGGCCGATTTCAAGATCGGCCGAGTGTTCCGGACGCCGACGAGCGGAGCACATTCGTCCTTCGCTGTCGGTCTATTTAACTCTATTTGACACGGCAAGGCCGACGACCGCTTTCGAAGCGGCGGCTTCCTGAACCCCCGATTTAGGGCCGTTAACGTTACTCGCGTTACTCGCGTATGCATATATATACCGACACATAGTGCACGGGTATGAATCATGAGGTGTATCTGCTGGTCAACGGTGTTATTGCAGGCACCTGCTCTATTCAATCCGGCACGGTGTTGCAGAAACGAATGTTTCAGAGGACGCGCGTGCGAGCGCCCAATTAATCAACGATATGTGTATGTGGAAATGAGAAAACGGAGGAGCGAGACGTGGGATATATATATTTTTTTGTTTACTGTACCTTCACTTGCGCAGCCAAACACTTTATGGCGCAACGAAATCGATGGCTGTTATTTCGAGCAAGGTTGTAATCTCTTTTGGAGGTCTGTTACTGAGTTTGATTTTTTTTTTTTTTTGAATGCGATGTTATTACGATGTTCATTTTTTTAACAACGGAATGCTAACGCAGCTTGTCGACAACCGGAATGAGAAATAAATGTCCAAATATCCAAATATCCAAATATCCAAATATCCAAATATCCAAATATCCAAATATCCAAATATCCAAATATCCAAATATCCAAATATCCAAATATCCAAATATCCAAATATCCAAATATCCAAATATCCAAATATCCAAATATCCAAATATCCAAATATCCAAATATCCAAATATCCAAATATCCAAATATCCAAATATCCAAATATCCAAATATCCAAATATCCAAATATCCAAATATCCAAATATCCAAATATCCAAATATCCAAATATCCAAATATCCAAATATCCAAATATCCAAATATCCAAATATCCAAATATCCAAATATCCAAATATCCGAATATCCGAATATCCGAATATCCGAATATCCGAATATCCGAATATCCGAATATCCGAATATCCGAATATCCGAATATCCGAATATCCGAATATCCGAATATCCGAATATCCGAATATCCGAATATCCGAATATCCGAATATCCGAATATCCGAATATCCGAATATCCGAATATCCGAATATCCGAATATCCGAATATCCGAATATCCGAATATCCGAATATCCGAATATCCGAATATCCGAATATCCGAATATCCGAATATCCGAATATCCGAATATCCGAATATCCGAATATCCGAATATCCGAATATCCGAATATCCGAATATCCGAATATCCGAATATCCGAATATCCGAATATCCGAATATCCGAATATCCGAATATCCGAATATCCGAATATCCGAATATCCGAATATCCGAATATCCGAATATCCGAATATCCGAATATCCGAATATCCGAATATCCGAATATCCGAATATCCGAATATCCGAATATCCGAATATCCGAATATCCGAATATCCGAATATCCGAATATCCGAATATCCGAATATCCGAATATCCGAATATCCGAATATCCGAATATCCGAATATCCGAATATCCGAATATCCGAATATCCGAATATCCGAATATCCGAATATCCGAATATCTATCAGGAGTTTTCAATACTTTTCACGAGAAGAGAATTAAATTTGTCCTTTGAATCAGTAACTCATCGACTTTTTATCCAACGTGAATTCTTAACAGGCGATCGAGATTATTTTAGCGACGACGGACTGAGTGTGCAGAATCAGCCAGTCTTCGGACAAGCCCGCAGAAACTTTTAGGAGCGTTCGATAGGCACGTGGGTGCGTCGATGGTTTTACCATTGCTGTCCGTATCTTGAACGATATAATAATGAAACACGTGTTGGTTCAACCCACGGGCTATAGTCGATATATATATATATATATATAGAAATATATACATATATAGAAATGCGAGCTGCACCGTTCCAACCCGGATTCTCCTGTAAAACTAGATAGCCTTTATAGGAGTGTATTACACGCCTCGCACTTTCCAGACTGTGTGCTGCTCGATGATATTGCTATATCGCCAGTAATCAATGTTACCCGTTCGTACGGACCCGTCTCGATGCCATTGGCCACGCCATTTCTATGTACATAAAAAATACAGCACTGCTGCTGTAACGAACCTGGGCACGGCTCATTGCTCGTAATTCACGTTACAACAGATATTACCTGCGGTTCTTTGCATTTTCGGTTGGCTATCGAAATTGTCAATAATTTCTCAATTTAGCTGCCTCAAACGAGAGTAAATCCACACTCGGCGAAGGGTCGGGTGGAATGAATGCTGGCTCTTTCTATAGTTGCCTTGAACCTCGAGCGCCTGGTCCGGCCGATTGTGCGCAGGATATCGCGCGTGTGCCCAACTATAACGATGCGTATATCTTTATGTTCGCTCGAAATGGAGAGGAATGCAGTATAGTGCGTACTCGCTCTCAGTCTGAGTCAGAAACTCTAAACATATCCCGGTATAGTTACCATAGCGTCTATGATTTCACCATATACTTTATTTTTGTTTGCTGCCGAATTTTGGTTCAACGAAATTTTCAAAATTTTCGAAAGATCACTCGTTTACTTCTGAATGAAATGACTTGACTAATTGAATTGTTTCACTAAAATAAATCATCTACAATTATCTACTATTCACTTTTTTTTTTTGCAGCCGCATTTCGAATCAACTAAGTTTTATCAACTTAGTTTATCAAAAGCTCTTGTTTCCTTCTGAATGAAATGGCTTGACTAGTTGAATTGCATCTCTAAGATAAATCATCTACTATTCACGTTTTTTTTTTTTGCAGCCGGATTTTGGTTAAACTGAATTTTATCGATTAACGAAAGAGCACTTGTTTTCTTCCAATGAAATATCTTGACTAGTTGAATTGTATCTCGAAAATAAATCATCTACTATTGGCTACTTTCTTGCAGACGAATTTTGGTTCAACTAAATTGCATCAATTTTCGAAAGGACACCTGTTCACGTTCCTTTATCGGTATTGTTTTGTTATCTTAAGGGGGTGCGATGCAGAATTAGTCGGTGAGAAATCGGTTGCTCGTGTTCACTCGCCAACCAAACTACACGGTTTCGCAGTATATGCAACGAGGTGCTCGATTGCGTGCGTTTCTTTCACTTCGGTTGTCCTTCGCGCGTGATCTCGAAAAACAAATGCACGGTCGCCAGTTCGGCATTTGCCAAAACGACGGTCCTTCGGGTCACCGACCTGCGGTAACTGTATCTCCTTCGTGAAGGACCTGCGGTACTTTGCATTTTCGGTTTGTGGTCGAAACCGCAAAAGAATGCAGTATAGTGCGGACATGATGAGAAAAAATTGTTGGATTATCCAATGCGCGTTCACCTGCGTTCAAGGCGTCATTTGGTTGGGACAATAAAAAAAAAAAAAAAAAAAAAAAAAAAAAAAAAAAAAAAAAAAAAAAAACTTTTGCTCGAATCGAAATATTTTGAACCGACTGAAGCGAATGATTATTCGACAAAAGAGTGCTTTAGTTGTGCCAACCAAATAATAGCTTTGCATATATGTGTTCGCGAATTTCGTTAACTCAACAACTTTTTTTTTTCTCAGTGTACTTGCTAGCAGTCCAAATCAGAAACTCTCAACACCCTGGTACAGTTTCCGAGACATCGACGATTGCGCCATTCAGTTTTTTTTTTTTTTTTTTTGCAGCCTGATTTTGCTTGCACTAAATCTCGTAAATTTTCGAAAGGTCACTTGTTTCCCTTTGAATGTAATAATTTGACTTGTTGAATTGTATCGCTAAAATAAATCGTTTTCTTCTACTTTGAATCCACTATTCAGTTCTCTTTCGCAGAAGGATTTTGCTTCAACCAGATTTTGTACATTTTCGAAAGAGTAATTGTTTCCTTCTAGATGGAATAACTTGACTTACCGTTGAATTTTACGACGTCAGTTTGAACTTAAAATCGAAGTTTGACCCGAACTTAATTGCGGTCTTAAAACACATCTTAAGTTCGAACCTCAGTTCGAACTTAATCTCGTGCTTAAGTTTCAATTTAATTGTGAACTCAAATTCGATTTTAAATTCAAAGTATTCAAACGAACGTCTTAAAATTCGGCCCTAATTGAACAGCATCGATAAATAAATCGTCTACGATTTGACGATCGCTTTTCGGTTCCTTCACATCGTCTTTATCATAAGAACAACATGTGATGCAAACTCAGTCGGTAACAAATCGCTTTCTCGTGCTGATGGTTTCAACACTTATGCAACAAAGTGCCCGATTGTAAACGATTCGTTCACTGTCCCTCGCGCGTTATCTTGATCAAAATACACCGTCACCGATTTGGCATTTACCAAAACCATGGTCCTTCGGGTCACCGACCTGCGTTAACTGTATCTCCCTCGTAAAGCCCTGTGGGCACGTACGGTGCGACCGGTACGCCACAATGTGGATTTCGTTGTGACACGTAGTGGGATTTGTCATTGCCAATGTCTGTTCGTCAGTGACAAAAGATGGATTTCCATTCGTTAACCTCTTCGTCTACTTCAGGACGGGGCGAATAACATTTTTTTTTGCGTAAAATCGTACAAATTTATAATTTGCGTCACACATCTCGACGTATTTTTTAGTGCCGATTAGTCCAGTCGCCTATGACAGACTTCAGCTTTGTTTTGAATTTCGGGTTCAGATGGCAGACATAAAAAAAAAATCAAAAACTTTCCAAAATATATTTTAGACATGCGCGCGCATTTATATGTCCTATTTGCGGCACTGTGTATTCTGCTCGGGCACTTATATTTTCTCCTCCCACGGAGCACGACTTCGCGCAGCAATAACTGTCTTTCTCTCTGCGGGTCTCGTGCATTGAACTCTCGGGATCGAACGAACGAGTGAATGAATTCAGGGTCTCGATCGTGACCGCGAAGACGCTGGAAAGACGCAAATGAACATTGTGTTGCTGTTACACCAATGGGGGAGGCCCAATAATTCTTAACATGTGCAAGGCAGCAAGTTAATGTCTCTGAACGTAACCCGACATCAAGAAAATTCTTTAGAGCACACAGAACTTTAATTCTTTTTTTTTCTCACGCTGTCGGCCATCTTTGAGGCTTCAAAACATAATAATAATAATAATAATAATAATAATAATAATAATAATAATAATAATAATAATAATAATAATAATAATAATAATAATAATAATAATAATAATAATAATAATAATAATAATAATAATAATAATAATAATAATAATAATAATAATGATAATAATAATAATAATGCATGATTGCAGTATTCATGAAGTTCCGCTTTTAATTCGCTTTTGATCACCAATTCTTGAATGCAGATCAGCGATATGAAAGAATATTTTAAAAAAATCATAACACATCAAGAAAGAGCATGTCGGACAACCCGACAATATTCGACAAATCCATCGACGTGCCGTCCTGCTGGGCGACGATGAGTTCCATTTGCCGAAAACATATTTCCTGGAAGCGGCAGCACACACTCGCGCATTCATCGGGAATAAAATTAACGGTTGGTTCACCTCATCGCAACGATTGCACCAGATCGTTGGGTCTTTCCTTACACGTAGGTGCCTATCGTCGAGTCAAACGAAGCTTTCCGCTTTTCTCTTTGCTCGATCGCGGCCTTGGCCCTCCGGCGGATGCGTGGCATACGCAAGACCGCGTGTATGACGCGGTTTCTCCGTTCGTAGGACACATTTCGAAGAGACGATCACGTAACTTTATTACCGGACTTCCAGGGCGTTCTCCGGACTTCTCTTTATTTAATGGATATACATATATATATATATACACACTATATATATAGTGTGTATATAGTGTATGTATGTATATATATATACTATATAGTGGACCGACGTAACGTATTTCCATTTGCCGGGCGCGTTCTTTCTACGAATTTGTGTTTGTCTTATTCATCCCGCGTATATACAGTAATACCCGCACGTACATCCAGTAAAACAAGTGAGAGTCAAAGAGCGAAAGAAGCGGGCTTGCGTAATCGGACGATTCTCGTTCCCTCAGAGGATCGGAAAAGAAACGTGTCGTCAAACACGTGGACCGAATCTCCGAGCTCTCTTCTGCTCGGACTCTCCTTTTCGCTATACTTTGTTAAATAACATATCGAAAAGAAAGTGTTGCGTGCGGTCTGCCTATATCGAACTTTAGAAGATATGGACTACGCATGCGCGCGGTTACAAACTGGAGAATCCCGCAGCTCGCAGTACATAAACGTTCACATGAATATTTACGTGGAGATTTACATGAACATTTACATGAACATTCACGTGAATATTTACAAGAATCATTACGCGAATATTTACGCGAACATTTGCGCGAACGTTTGCGCGAACATTTACTCGAACATTTGCGCGAACATTTGCGCGAACATTTGCGCGAACATATGCGCGAACGTTTGCGCGAACGTTTGCGCGAACGTTTGCGCGAACATTTGCGCGAACATTTGCGCGAACATTTGCGCGAACATTTGCGCGAACATTTGCGCGAACATCTGCGTGAACATCTTCGTGAACATTTACATAAACATTTACATGAACATTTATACGAACATTTATACGAACATTTATACGAACATTTATACGAACATTTATACGAACATTTATACGAACATTTATACGAACATTTATACGAACATTTATACGAACATTTATACGAACATTTATACGAACATTTATACGAACATTTATACGAACATTTATACGAACATTTATACGAACATTTATACGAACATTTATACGAACATTTATACGAACATTTATACGAACATTTATACGAACATTTATACGAACATTTATACGAACATTTATACGAACATTTATACGAACATTTATACGAACATTTATACGAACATTTATACGAACATTTATACGAACATTTATACGAACATTTATACGAACATTTATACGAACATTTATACGAACATTTATACGAACATTTATACGAACATTTATACGAACATTTATACGAACATTTATACGAACATTTATACGAACATTTATACGAACATTTATACGAACATTTATACGAACATTTATACGAACATTTATACGAACATTTATACGAACATTTATACGAACATTTATACGAACATTTATACGAACATTTATACGAACATTTATACGAACATTTATACGAACATTTATACGAACATTTATACGAACATTTATACGAACATTTATACGAACATTTATACGAACATTTATACGAACATTTATACGAACATTTATACGAACATTTATACGAACATTTATACGAACATTTATACGAACATTTATACGAACATTTATACGAACATTTATACGAACATTTATACGAACATTTATACGAACATTTATACGAACATTTATACGAATACTTCGAAGAAAATAATTTTATCGAAAACAACGCTTCCTTTCAGAAAGCAAAACGAGAATGTTTATTATAAACAGGAAACTAATACTTAAAAATTACCAGTAAGTAATAGCGTCAGGTTTTTTGCAAACGTTAATAGTGTAAAAGACGGGCATACGATCGGATCACACAATGAATTAAGGCCTTGCGCGAAGCGTGTCCGACGTGTGTACATTACACCCAGGCTAGGATGGCGGACGTGCTGATGGGCTCGTCGATATTACGATGAGAAACACAACGAATAATTTCGCGGAATGAGGTACACAGTGGGGGGGGGGGGGGGGGGGGGAGGTCGTCTAATTAATGGACGCGCTGGCGTGGTGGGTGCGTCGACGCGCTGGACATTTTTCCATCCGACTTCGATAATCGTGGATCGCGTATGCCTGCCTCTCCGTTCTGTTGTACATACGTATGCGCAGAACACACGGAATACACACGACCACGCCGTCCACCAAGCCGAGACGAGGGACCCTTTTATTCATACGGCGCAGCGCAATTCGCGCAATTACCGATGGATATGCATTTCCCACCCCGCGGTTGTCTTCGGTAGTTACCACACGCCATCCATCCCTGATTATTTATGGCTCTCGACTGTCGTACGGCAGACCTCGGGTACAAGGTGATTCAGAACCGGAGTACCGATAGCAGCTTCTTCCTCGAAACGCGTCGTTCGATCGAAAATCGAGCTTATCGGGCAAAAAAACTAAATACTGCTAAAAATAAAAAAGATTTCTCAAGATTAAAGTCGTATGGGCAAGTGGAACAGTTTATAAAAGTCAAATCCATTGGTTTTAAATTCTTTTCGCTCGACTAATTTTTCAACTATACTATATATAACTTTATACTGTATTATAGTGTAGTATACTATAATATTTTAACTGTATTACAACTTTAGGTAATTTTGAACAATCTTGTATTCTGTCAAAAATAAAAAGGTTTCTCAAGATTAAAGTCGTATGAGCAAGTGGAACAGTTTATAAAAGTCAAATCCATTGGTTTTAAATTCTTTTCGCTCGACTAATTTTTCAACTATACTATATATAATTTTATACTGTATTATAATGTAGTATACTATAATATTTTAACTGTATTATAACTTTAGGTAATTTTGAACAATCTTGTATTCTGCCAAAAATAAAAAGGTTTCTCAAGATTAAAGTCGTATGAGCAAGTGGAACAGTTCATAAAAGTCAAATCCATTGGTTTTAAATTCTTTTCGCTCTAATTTTCAACGACTAATTTTTCAACTACAGCGATTTCCGAAGGTGGATTCAGAATCGAAATACCGATAGCAGCGCTTCTTCCTCGAAACGCGTCGTTTAGTTTTTAATCGAGCTTATTAGGCGAAAGAACTTTCTGCAATATTGAACAATCGTGTATTCTGTCAAGATAACAAGATTTCTCAAGATTAGCGTCGAATGAGCGACTGGAACAATTTATAACAATAAATTCATTTTTAACAATTCTTTCCACTTGACTAATTTTCACCTATAACGATTTCCCATGTTCGCACAGAACTGAAATGTCATAGGATCACAAATTCAATGACACGTAATCGAAAAATGTTTTACGGAGGAATAAGAAAAAAATCTAATTTTTCTACGAGTCTTCTCGCCCCCTCGTCGATGTTGAAATTCACGAACATTTTGAATAAACCAGTACACTAGTGGACTGTATCGCTGTGCATTGCTAATCGTACAGCGCAATGCAACGCGTACGACACAGTCAGGCAAGCACGGGTAATGGAGCAGTCCCCTCGGTCCTCCTTTATTCCCAATGAGACAGAGTCGCGATTACCAAGCCAGCATCATCATGATTTAATGAAGATGCCAGTCGGCGTTTGTAATATAGGTAATAGCTTAATGGCATTTTAACTGCACCGAATAACGAATGCGTTTTTCTCCGCTGTTCCACATTGCACCGGTGTGCCTGCGGTGCAAGAACATTATAATACATCGGTATAATCGTTCCCGCAGATCCGACAAGGAATAATACATTAAAGAATGAAAAAAAAAATAATAAAAAATAAAAAAGGTAGCTGTCGAACCGCTGAGTAGCGAGCGTAAACTGACGGGAATACCTCAAGACTTCTCGTAATACATAATTAGCAAACACTGTAGACAAGGCAGTCCGGCAGTTCCAGCGATTCAATGCGAAAAGGCATACTCATTTGTATACACGGATGTTAAAACGGGTGGTTTCCATTTATTATCAAACTCCTTTCAATGTACGTTTTTTTTTTTTTTTTTACATTCGTCGATACTGCTTTTTCATTATTTCCTCGCATGATTTGTATGTCTTAATGTTCTTTTTTATACTCGCAGACATTGCTTTTTCATTATTTCCTGCCATGACCGATATGTTTTAATGTTCTTTTTTATATTCGCCGATATTGCCTTTTCATTATTTCCTGTCATGATCGATATGCTTTTATGTTCTTTTTATATACTCGTCCCGACTGCTTTTTCCTTATTTCCTTGCATAATCGATATGTTTTAATGTTCTTTTTTTATTTTCACTGATATTACTTTTTCATTGTTTCCTGTCAAGATCGATATGCTTTAATGTTCTTTTTCATATTCGCGAATACGGTTTTTTCTTACTCCTTGGCATGATCGGTATGCTTCAATGTTCTTTTTCCATATTCGCGAATACTATTTTTTCTTACTTCCTGGCATGATCGATATGCTTTAATGTTCTTTTCTCATATTCGCGAATACCGTTTTTTCTTATTTCCTGACATGATCGATATGTTTTAATGTTCTTTTCTTATATTCGCGAATACTGGTTTTTCTTATTTCCTGACATGATCGATATGCTTTAATGTTCTTTTCTCATATTCGCGAATTCCGTTTTTTCTTATTTCCTGACATGATCGATATGCTTTAATGTTCTTTTATTATATTCGCGAATACTATTTTTTCTTACTTCCTGGCATGATCGATATGCTTTAATGTTCTTTTATTATATTCGCGAATACTATTTTTTCTTACTTCCTGGCATGATCGATATGCTTTAATGTTCTTTTTTCATATTCGCGAATACTATTTCCTCTTACTTCCTGGCATGATCGATATGCTTTAATGTTCTTTTCTCATATTCGCGAATACTATTTTTTCTTACTTCCTGGCATGATCGATATGCTTTAATGTTCATTTATTATATTCGCGAATACTATTTTTTCTTACTTCCTGGCATGATCGATATGCTTTAATGTTCTTTTATTATATTCGCGAATACTATTTTTTCTTACTTCCTGGCATGATCGATATGCTTTAATGTTCTTTTTTCATATTCGCGAATACTATTTTCTCTTACTTCCTGGCATGATCGATATGCTTTAATGTTCTTTTCTCATATTCGCGAATACTATTTTTTCTTACTTCCTGGCATGATCGATATGCTTTAATGTTCTTTTATTATATTCGCGGATACTATTTTTTCTTACTTCCTGGCATGATCGATATGCTTTAATGTTCTTTTTCCATATTCGCGAATACAATTTCTTCTTACTTCCTGGCATGATCGATATGCTTTAATGTTCTTTTTTCATATTCGCGAATACTATTTCCTCTTACTTCCTGGCATGATCGATATGCTTTAATGTTCTTTTCTCATATTCACGAATACTATTTTTTCTTACTTCCTGGCATGATCGATATGCTTTAATGTTCTTTTCTCATATTTGCGAATACTATTTTTTCTTACTTCCTGGCATGATCGATATGCTTTAATGTTCTTTTATTATATTCGCGAATACTATTTTTTCTTACTTCCTGGCATGATCGATATGCTTTAATGTTCTTTTCTCATATTCGCGAATACTATTTCTTCTTACTTCCTGGCATGATCGATATGCTTTAATGTTCTTTTCTCATATTCGCGAATACTATTTTTTCTTACTTCCTGGCATGATCGATATGCTTTAATGTTCTTTTATTATATTCGCGAATACTATTTTTTCTTACTTCCTGGCATGATCGATATGCTTTAATGTTCTTTTTTCATATTCGCGAATACTATTTCCTCTTACTTCCTGGCATGATCGATATGCTTTAATGTTCTTTTCTCATATTCGCGAATACTATTTTTTCTTACTTCCTGGCATGATCGATATGCTTTAATGTTCATTTATTATATTCGCGAATACTATTTTTTCTTACTTCCTGGCATGATCGATATGCTTTAATGTTCTTTTATTATATTCGCGAATACTATTTTTTCTTACTTCCTGGCATGATCGATATGCTTTAATGTTCTTTTTTCATATTCGCGAATACTATTTTCTCTTACTTCCTGGCATGATCGATATGCTTTAATGTTCTTTTCTCATATTCGCGAATACTATTTTTTCTTACTTCCTGGCATGATCGATATGCTTTAATGTTCTTTTTCCATATTCGCGGATACTATTTTTTCTTACTTCCTGGCATGATCGATATGCTTTAATGTTCTTTTTCCATATTCGCGAATACAATTTCTTCTTACTTCCTGGCATGATCGATATGCTTTAATGTTCTTTTTTCATATTCGCGAATACTATTTCCTCTTACTTCCTGGCATGATCGATATGCTTTAATGTTCTTTTCTCATATTCGCGAATACTATTTTTTCTTACTTCCTGGCATGATCGATATGCTTTAATGTTCTTTTCTCATATTTGCGAATACTATTTTTTCTTACTTCCTGGCATGATCGATATGCTTTAATGTTCTTTTATTATATTCGCGAATACTATTTTTTCTTACTTCCTGGCATGATCGATATGCTTTAATGTTCTTTTCTCATATTCGCGAATACTATTTCTTCTTACTTCCTGGCATGATCGATATGCTTTAATGTTCTTTTCTCATATTCGCGAATACTATTTTTTCTTACTTCCTGGCATGATCGATATGCTTTAATGTTCTTTTCTCATATTTGCGAATACTATTTTTTCTTACTTCCTGGCATGATCGATATGCTTTAATGTTCTTTTATTATATTCGCGAATACTATTTTTTCTTACTTCCTGGCATGATAGATATGCTTTAATGTTCTTTTCTCATATTCGCGAATACTATTTCTTCTTACTTCCTGGCATGATCGATATGCTTTAATGTTCTTTTCTCATATTCGCGAATACTATTTTTTCTTACTTCCTGGCATGATCGATATGCTTTAATGTTCTTTTATTATATTCGCGAATACTATTTTTTCTTACTTCCTGGCATGATCGATATGCTTTAATGTTCTTTTTTCATATTCGCGAATACTATTTCCTCTTACTTCCTGGCATGATAGATATGCTTTAATGTTCTTTTTCCATATTCGCGAATACTATTTCCTCTTACTTCCTGGCATGATCGATATGCTTTAATGTTCTTTTTTCATATTCGCGAATACTATTTCCTCTTACTTCCTGGCATGATCGATATGCTTTAATGTTCTTTTTCCATATTCGCGAATACAATTTCTTCTTACTTCCTGGCACGAACGATATGTAGCGTGGCACAAGGTTTTGCCAGATTTAATCATTTGGTTGCAGTTTGTATGGCAAGCCGAACGAGGTCTGCGATATTAATATTAGATCAGCGGTGGCCACTCTAGAATGGCATTTTCCGTCGTAGTTGTGGCAGAGCCGCCATTAATCGCGTTGCACAATGTATATAGCCTCCCGATTCGAGATAAACTCACTGTGGCTCAATATTTAGCAATGCTCTCTATGAAAAGTAGCACACACAGGATCCCTCGGATAAATTATTATCCCCGTCGAAAGTAAAGCGTAATAACAGAGCGTCGGGTCGGAATCGACCGTGCGCGCACCCGATCGTCTTCGTTTTGCGATACCACTACTGTACTTGTGCGTACCCAATTTCACAGTCATGCAATCGAGCTGTGTTTTAATTCTTGTGTTTATCTTTTATTTTTACATCGTAAATTTTCGTATTTATTTGATTATTTTTATAACGCAAGTTTTTATACAGTCGCTATCGGCGACCAAATAGTTTTCACGTTAGTCAAATCCAAGTCCCAATTTTATATTTTTCTAAATATTTGGGATTATGTGGTTCTGGTACTTTACGCAGAAAAAAAATTATTTAACGAGCGCCTCGCAAATAAATATTCATTTGTTTGAAATAAATATTTGCTTTATTTAAATAAATATTTCTTTGCGAGTCGCCCGTCAAATAAAATATTTTTCTGGGTGTTTCCTTCGGTCATTTAAGATAATCCTTGCGAATAGTATTCAGTTCGCATAACTTTCAGAGAAATGACAGAGGATTGTAAACACTTCGCGATGTCAGAGACATCTAAAAAAAATCAAGTATGTTAAAGATTTTGAGAAGATTAATTTAGCATAATAATAATTCCAAAATGTTATTGACAAATTGATGAAAAATAAAATTGTTGAACAAATCTTCCGGAAATAACAGTTTTTTAAATAAAAATGATTCGTTCATTTCTCTGAATACGTATGCATTTACTCAGATTTTTTAATTCACCTTGGATATATTTTTTTATGTGGGAAAAATGTGTAGAAAGTCACAAAATTCAAAGTGATTTTAAAATTCTGAAAAAATTCATACGTATTCAGAAAAATTAACTAATCATTTTCATAAAAAAAAAATGTTATGTTTCCGAGAGATTTGTTGAACAATTTTATTTTTCATCAGTTTATTTATAACATTTTGGAATTATTATGATGGAAACTTAATCCTTTCAGCACCTTTTATATGCTTGATTTTTTCATATTTTTTCACGATCGCGAACTGTTTGCAATTCTCTCTCATATACCTGAAAGTTACGCGAACTGAACGCTATTCGCAAGGACTACCATAATCTTCTACTTTGCGCCGCAATGTCCACGATATGGCGTAATGATTTTCTACATGAGATCATTAACTACAGGCCGCATTGGCTCTCCATTAGACAAATGAGCCCTTTCCCAAGATTTGTTTTCATTTGTGAGAAAGTTCTTCGATGCGGGCCCGGGAGTCAGTTTTAGCCTTGCAGTATTATTGACGTCTCGACAATCTTTGGCATTGAGACATTTCACCGTTTCAAGGTACATCTAGCAATCGAGCGGTCCAAAACCACCTATGCGTTTTTCGTAGATGGAACACAATTCTTTTTCGGTCTTTCACTGTTCCCGTGTGATGGAGGTACATTCTTGCGATATCGGGAGCGAACACAAACTGATCAATCTTGTGAAACTTACCAATCAATTAGTGCGTCTATTAGTTCGAAACCGAAGGATAAACTGACGGGTCCAACTTTGTGCACAATCACTTAGATAGGCAGCCACAATTTGTAAGCTCCCTTCTATTCACAAGTGACGAGATCCTAAACTCGGAACTGGCGAATAAGGTGGGAGGCAAGTCAGCATTTTTCTGCTCTGTTAACCACGGAATGTCACGAGACATAACAGCCCGTTTTGCCAATCCCGCCAATAGAGCTCTCGTCTGTAAATGGCCAAGACGGTAAAAATCATGGTAGAAGCGAAAGCACAAGCGTCGATGTGATTCAACGGAAATGGCCGGCGTTGACTGATAAATCAATCGGGTCAATAATACTTTCTGAATTCGGCTTCGCCAGTTGTATGCGAGTTGTCCCACGGTTGGGCAGTCATACTGAGGAAAAGAAATGGTTAGATTAAAGCGCGATGAGGTTCAAAGACGTTATTTGGTTGGCAGAACAAAAATGTTTGTCTGAATCGACATATTTTGAGTCTATTGAGTGATCAATTAATCAGGTCGATGATGCATTCCCAATTCGGATTCCCCCACTGCTATGCGAGTTATCGCACGATTAGGCAGTCATACTGTGGAAAATAAATGGTTAGCTCAAAGTGCGACGACATTCAAAGATGTCATTTTGATGGTAAACCAAAAATGTTTGTCTGAATCGTCATATCTTGGTTCGATTGAATGATCAATCAATTGGGTCAGTGATAATTTCCGAATGTAGTCGCGCGTTATCGGACGATTGGGCAGTCACACTGAGAAAAATCAATGGTTGGCTCAAAGTGCGATGGACGTTGAAAGACCTTATTTTGTTGGCAGAACAAAAATGTTGGTCTGAATCGACATATTTTGAGTCGATTGACTGACCAATCGACCGATAGGTCAATGACGATTTCCGTATTCAGTTTACCCAACGAATAGGCAGACACACTTAGAGAAACGAATGGTTGGATCAAAGCGCCATGACGTACGCTCAATCGTCATTTGCTTGGTTAAACAAAAATCTTTGTCCGAATCGACATATGTTTGAATCGTCCCGAGCGAATGATCGTTCGGCAAAACCATCGTTGCTCCAGCTGCACCAGCCAAACAGCTTTGAACTGCCGCCACTTTTTCTTGATCCAGCGATTTTTGTTCTCCCATTCGAATCCACCAAACCATCCAATCATTCGAGACTGTAGGAGCTACCAAAGTCCCAAAGCGACCATCCATCGAGTGGGTGCTTCCTAAGCCAGTTGTTGAACTCAGTCGGTCCAGCAAACATTGAGCACACGTACGGTTTCTCGGGTCCGCGGTGTATCGTTTCCTTTCGAAAAGAACCAACCGCCTCAGCGAAGAAACCTGTTGCCGGAGCCGTTGGTACTGGTTGCACCGGGGAACCACGACCTTCGCGGTTCGCGCCGTTCGCCGCCGTTCACGTGCCCGCACTGGGCCCCGGACTCTCGTCGAAGGCTCGCCCCCATCGAGGAACATAGAACTTAGAACTTCGCTCGCTGGATCGACCGCGTACTCGGCGTTAATCGCACGCTGTACCGGGAACACCGGTTCTGAGAAAACCACGGCACACACGAGCGGACTCGGCAACTTTGGCGTCCCAGCATCTCCAGAAGATGAAGTTAGGGAGACGCTCCGGCCTTGTCCGCTTCGCCGAGTTCTGCGTCACCTTCTTTTCGCTCAACGCTCCAACTCCGGGCTAAATCGGCGAATGAGTCTTCGTGCTCGAGTGATCGCCGGATCGGACGGGAGCGAATACAGAACAAGAGGACAGAAAGAACAAGCAACGAGTATTTCACTCACGGGAATACAATCTTGCGTGCCGCGCTGTCTGAGAACCGTGATCGAAGAAAAATCCAGCGTCTCGGCGAACGAGATTCGATACGCTTTTTCAAACCGCGGACACAAGCGCACCCTCACCGAGCTTGAACACCTTGACGTTCATAAATCGCAGAACGAATTGCAAACGTTTTTGCATCTAAACTACATTATTCTCTATATTACTTGTAGTTTTTGATACTTCGAGTATTTCTCTTATGACTTCGAGTACCGAGTGCAAGTACTTTTTGAGCGCACGCTCAGATCGTGGTTACTCGACAAGTAGCGCGACATCCCGTTTCTATTAATATATCGTTAGATCTTTAAACTTTTCAAGAAATATAATTGTAAATTGAATTTATTTTAAAACATTTATCTCAAAAAACGAGTCCTTCGCGTTTTTTTGTTGTTGTTGTTGTAAGTGTTGTATACATTTTTTTTTTTTTTAACTGCAAAATATACTAAAAATAGCCTCAAAATGACAAATTACGACAATTCCGTCAGTGATTTTTTACGATCAATATTCCGGTGGCTTTTAACCTTTTAAATTTCATGAAATGTTAACATTTTAAATATTACGAAAAAGGTGTAGTCATTTATTTGCACATGGCTCATTTACCAAAGTTTTGCGCACAGCTTCCATTGTGAGAAAGCCAAAATCGTTCGACGAAGTTTCTCATGAGAAAGTTATACGCAAAATTGTAATAAATGAGGAAGCCATGTGCAAATTACCTTGCATCTCTTTTTTTTTAAAGCCTAGTTTTCAAGATAACGCTTAACGCTAGAAATCTAATTGCGAAAAGCACTTGAGGAATACTTCAAGCTCAATAAATACTTGATATTTCAAGTACTTGTGATACTTTGTACTTTGTATTTGAAGTATTTTTTTGGTACTTTACCCAGCTCGTCAAAAAACACCCACCATTTTTTTTTTTTTTTTTTTTTTTTTTCTAATGCTTTTAGACAATTTGTTACGCATACTGACGAATGAAGATAAAAACACCGTTCCGGCGAACGAGATTCGATGCGTTTTTTCAACCCGCGGGCACGCGCGTACCCGGATGGAGATTCGGTATCTTGACGGTCGTAAATTGCAGCACAAATTGCAACGGTTTGCATACGAACTACGTTATCCTGCATACCGTCCCAAAAGAATTAAAAAAAAAAAAAAAATAGCCGCTACTTTTTTTTTTTTTTTTTTTTTTTTTTTATAAACCTTTCAGAGAATGTATAACGAATATCGATGAACGTACTTTCTCACGTCTCTTCCTCAGCGAAGGAAAAGAATGAGGAAGCAACGTACAAATTCCATTTGCAGTCTTTTTCACATAGCACACTTATTAGGGCCTATTATTAGTTTACGATTCTATAAGCTATAATTAATTTCTTTCCAATTATATTAAAATTAAAAACTATTATATTTATAATAGCATTATAATTGCCAAGGCTATATAATTGGTCAATAATTGCAGAATAGTACACAATGTACATTCAGGAAGCATTCGCTCGATCAGATTTGTGCCTCTATCGTACGAAATTAAAGCAAAAATAACATCGCGTGGGTTATATTTTCCTTCAAACGTGCGATACTATTTGAATCGAGGAGGTTGCGTGCCAAGCGGCTCGAAGTGGCGGGTCGTCTTTCTCTCTTCATTCAGTCTTTATCCTACTTCGTTTAACCCTGAACTCCCTGTTCCCTCGCCGCCGTCCCGGAGCTGGGCCAGACGTCGTTCCGTGATTCCTTCGACTCCTCATCCCCGTATTCTTTTCATTCCTCCACTTCTTCTGCTCATTCCCGAGGCCCCCCGCTCTCGCGTACCACCTATTAAATTTTTCCCTTCCCCTTCGTTCTCCCTACTTCGCATAGCCCGGCGGGTAGGCCAGACTGCATCCTACTTTATTCTCTACAGAAATTGTAAAAAAGAAAAAAAAAAAAGATTGTAATGGCATCCCGTCGAGGACTATCGCGGGTGCACACGAGAGTACACAGAATTCCGATTTAGCGAGCTCGGCAAACCCACCGAGTTTTCGAGGCAATTTTATGTAGGCTCGGAGTCGATGGCATTATACACCGTCGCTACATGCAGTGGCGACTTCTCTCCGCGCGCTCTTGTATACCGGATTCATTGACGAGTTTGCGGATTTTCATCCCGGGAACGTTGCTCGATTATCGTTTATCCGATGTACGAAGTATCGCCGTAAATTAGCCTGGAATGTAAATTGGGACTGTAGAGTTGCGCCGTCTTGGTCGGCTAATGAAATTTTATCCGGCTAATGGATATTATAGTTTGACCGGCTAGGCCGTTTTAGCTGGCTAAGATCGTTTGATCGCCTTAAAAAATAGCCACAGTGTCACTAGCTATTAATTTTTATTGTGAATTACAAGAAAACTGATTCCAATCGATGAGACATTTGACTTTGGCATATTACTTGTTTTATTTATTTAATTTTTGTACGATTATTTGCATAGATATTCGACTACCTTTAAGACTTTCAAAATCTTATATCCACGAACTAATTGTGTCTTTCAATACGTCTCTATTCTGATATAAGTAAGTCAGCATATTCTTGTTTCTCGGAGATAATAGCAGTATAGAAATGTATAAATAAAACAGGCAATGTGCCGTAGATAAATGTCTCATCAATTTCATCAGTTTCCTTGTAATGCAGAATACAAAATTAATAGCCGGCTAAACTGCGGCTAATTTTTAGCCGGTCAAACCATCTTAGCCGGTTAAGACGGCTCAATGGTAAATGTAAATGTAATTTTGTGATGTACATTTAGGGTCTAATGTGAATTTGTAAGTAACGTCAATTTGGGTCTTTGACGTGGAATACTCGGTCGTCTTGTGTGTTAACCCGTCACGTACGAGATTCTTGTTCAGCGAGGATTTAGAATTTACAAAGAAGCAATTCGAGTAACAAGTTGATTTGCTAAAGAAATCTGTAAAAATTCACAGACGCACCTTGTGTTGTTGTTTTTTTTTTACAAGGCAGAAGAACATTTATCACGAACATCCGTATCGTTTTTGTGCTTGAAAGAAGGCATTGTCGTTTGCTCTCGGCAACAAGTTCCCCGTACTTAAAGGGTTACTTGTTGATGCTAATATAAGCGCTACGGATATGCTATTATTGTTCTCGATTGCTGAAATAACTTCCCAAAAAGCTTCGCCTGCCTAAACGCTTTCAACGATACTTTTCTGAAAGCATAGTAAAAGGCGCGGGCTTTCTGGTTTCCCGCGCATAGTTCCAGTAGTCACGCGCAGGTCTACTGCGCAGCGAAAGATTAGTCACGCGCAGATCTACTGCGCAGCGAAAGAGTAGTCACGCGCAGATCTACTGCGCAGCGAAAGAGTAGTCACGCGCAGATCTACTGCGCAGCGAAAGAAGTGGCGCATTGAATTCCTTTGTTCGACCTCTCGTCTCCGTTCAAGATCAGCTTGTTTGCATTCTTGCAATATCGATTCGATTGAATCTCGGGTAAAAATCTAATTGAGGTTAACGAGCAATGTCGCACTGCACAGTACTCGAAGTGTTCTGACAAGATTGTTCTTGTATATCCAAAAATATATTTGTACATTGAACCGTCTAAAAAAAAAAAATTTTTTTTTTTTTTTTACTTCGCACCCCATGAAACGGTAGTTTCATGAACGCTGGGCAATTAATACAATAAAACTCTACCAGAATTTAACTAAAACACTACTGGAGTTTTATGTTCATTCCAGTAGTTTTATTTGAATTCCGGGAGAGTTTTTTTTTCTTCAATGGTAGAGATTTAGTTAGAGTTCTAATACGCCAGAGTTGTCATGTGGTAGAGTTGTTTTCTGTTAGAGTTGTGAGTGTTGGAGATATAAATGTGTCGAATGATCCACCCATTGGCTTTGACTCCCACACGAAAATCCGAGTGGTTAATTCGAAATGTCAGGATTTATTGTACAAATATAAATCACAAAAATGGAGTTAAAGAAAAAGATATCTGTATTTCTTCCTCATGGAGGAAGATTTGTGACGGTGAAAACAAAAAAAAAAAAAATGTCGAGATTTTAATGAAAACGTGTTCAGAATGTTCTCCAACCATAAAAAAATCACATCTTTTTCTATCAGGACGTCGTGCATCATGGGGATATTTCGAACGTTCGTAGGTTGCGAGAAAAAAAAAAAAAATGAATAATTATTATAAACAGTGTTTTTCGTGGCATAAAAATTACGAATGCGTCATTCACTTAGGCGTGAACGACCCTGAGTCTTGCCAGCCTTTTCATGAACATTAATGGACGGATGCCGCATACTTCATAATTTTTTTTTTACATCCTTGTGCATCGCGCACACGCGCAAGTGCACCTTGACTCTCGTAGCCGTCAGATTGAATGTGCATTACGACGCGCAAGTGATATCCACCTACTTGTATACGTACACAACGCACAATATGATATATATCTTCGTACGGAGACGTCGTGTGGCCGTGTGCCGGAATGAACGAGCTCGTCTCGCGGTATGAAACGCAGCCGCATAGCGATACTGGAGCAAAAGTCCAACACCGGAAGAAGGAAGCTTTTACGATCGCGCACGGAAAATAATTTACTCGCGGGCGGACCTCCCCCATGGCCTCTCCGCTTTTCTTTCCGACGTGCCTCGCATATATATATATATATATCCCTTCTCTCAGAAAAATTCTCGAGGATTTTGCTCTCCGTGGGTAGAAGTTCCAAGCATCCGCGACGAAGAAACCTCGAGACGTTGAACTGTTCCGCTGCCTCTATCGGGCGGAAGGTAGACGGCGGCTTTCGGAGAGCAAAAAAAATCTGGATCACGCGGACCGATAATTCTCCTCGTACTGTTCGTGGCCTCTGTTTTTGAACATCGATGCCAGTGTATCGAAATATTGACTGGCTTTTGGGCATCGAAGTGGTCCTTAAATTATAGAAAATTTATTCGCCTTCCGCGATTGCTTCAGGGACAATTATTATTCACATTATCGGGAGTCAGTAAGGCAATGTTATTTATTAGTCACAGCGATAATAACAAAACATGCCATTATAACGTGCACTTGTAAATCATAGTGGTGCCTCTTCTGGAGGCTCGAAGACGTTGAACTGTTCCGCTGCCTCTATCGGGCGGAAGGTAGACGGCGGCTTTCGGAGAGCAAAAAAAATCTGGATCACGCGGACCGATAATTCTCCTCGTACTGTTCGTGGCCTCTGTTTTTGAACATCGATGCCAGTGTATCGAAATATATACAGGCTTTTGCGCATCAAATAGGTCCTTAAATTACATGGCATGGAAGTTAGCAACGTTGCTCCAATGGTATCATTGACGGCTGTCAGTTTTTAAGAAACAATTAAAAATTTTTTTTTTTTTTTTTTTTTAAAGTGCCGTTTCGCAAAATTTAACATAGGATTTCCTAGCTTTACCATTTTTTTTTTTTTGGACAAAAATCGTCGTTTTGAGAACAATTTTTTTTAGAATCTTTTCGTTAATGAAGTCCGTCAGGAAATATGCCACTTGAAAACAATGGCGGAGCTTTTAATTCGATATCTTGAAATTTTTTGCGCAAAGGTGCCGTTTCGCAAAATTTAACATAGGATTTTCTATGCTAAAAATACTATATGTTCAAAAATTTGAAAAAAAAAAAAAAATACAAATTACACGTATTCTGCGCGGAAATGGGTCACCTGAAACCGATGGCGATGGTCAAAATTCGATATCTCGGAAAAAGAGATGTTGCCATTTTTTAAGTGGAAAAATGAGAAGGGGAGAAATTACCATTTTTTTTTTCCAATATTATTATTATTCTATTGTATTATATTATCGGCTCGCTTGGAAAGGAACTTTCTGCAAAACGTGACAGCTGTCAACAATTTCGTTGGAGCTACGTTGCTAAAAAGTGATGCCTGGAGCCTCGAAAACGTTGAACTGCTCTGCTGCCGCTATCGCTACGGCAGGACGATAGGCGGCGGCTTTCAGATAGCACAAAAATCTGGATGACGGCGACCAATGATTCACGTCGCCCGGTTCGTGGCATGTTTCTGAACCTCGATGCCAGTGTATCGAAATATTTACAAACTCTTCGACATCAAATCTGTCCTTAAATAGCAGAAAATTTATTGCCGTTCCACGATTGATTCAGGCACCCGACAATTATTATTCACATTATCGGGAGTCAGTAACGCGATGTTGTTCATAAGTCATGGTGACGCCTCTGCTGGAGCTTCAAACGAGTTCTTCGATGCCGAAGGCAAACCGCTCGTAACCCACGAAAAATTCGAACGAGCAGGCGATCGTGAACTAAACACAGATATCTGACAGCTCAGCGGCAGAAGTTCTATTGGCGGTAGTCGAGCGGACCAGCACACTACCAAAAGTGAAAGGTGTATGATGCATGTGTGACGATGTCGAACGATGCTGCACGGATGGTTCGGCCAGGACCGGGTAAAGCATTTTCCCGACCTAGCATAACGGCCAGTTGGGATGGCGTCGTAAGCCATCGTGATCTCTCGAACGACCGTCCTGCATTTTCGAGTCGCAAATATCAAGGTGGCGAACAAGAGGCGCGCCTCTAAACTGGTTATTCATAAAGAACCATTCGGAATGTTTGGTTCTCGAGCGTAACAAATACGAGGCAGCTCCAAGGCGCAAAGTGATGCGAATATTTGGATCAAACAAACGGAAATCTTGGATCCACAGGATCTGCCAGCTGGGAACGAACCGGCAGACGAGATAACGCATCCGTTTGCAGTAGACTCATCGATAATGTCGGACGATGCGGATGTTTCACCCAGGAACGTGTAAAACATTTCCCCGACCTAGCATAACCGGCAATTCAGACGGTTGTGTAAGTCATGATGTTTTCTCAGACGACCTACCTGCATTTTACGACTTACAAATATCAAGGTGGGCAATAAAAGACGCACCTCCAAACTGGTTATTCAAAAAGAACCATTCCGATGTTTAGTTCTTCAGCATAACAAACACGGAACGGCTCCGAGGCGCAAAGTGATGCGAATATTTGGATCAAACAAACGGAAATCTTTGATCCGCGAGATCCGCGAACTGGGATCAAACGACCAGGCAAAATAACGAATCCGATTGCGGCAGACTCGTGATAACGGTATAAGGCAAACGTACCAATGGCCGGACACTTAAGGGAGCAGTTCTAGTTCCTGGACATGCATGAAATATCGCGATTCCATCTCGCACGCATGCGTTGTCCGGTCATTAAGACGTGTCCGGTCATTGGTACGTTTACCTTACTATAATGGATAGATGGCTATCGACCAAATATGGAAAGAAATACACTACCATGTGAGAATTATTATCCAACTCGAGCGCAACTTCAACGTTCGCCGATACAACCCGTTATTATATTATATTCCGTCCTTACGCGCGTAATTGATGACAGTGCTCTTGCGATTCCGTGAATCATCGATTCAACATCTTTCGTTCCTATTCTTACGACTCTGCGGAAATTCCGCCGGCGATGCTAGTTCGCCTCGTGTGTCCTCAAGTTCATGAGTGACGTACCGCTATTCGATTTACCGTGAATGGATGATAACATTATATGGTTGAAACTGAGTGTGTGCTGCAGTTGTGGTAACTATTAGCGAGATTTCAGACTTGCATATTTTATTCGTTTGGTCTTTTTGAACGATAAGGAGATTTAAAAGTGTATGTTTTAAGAGATCTTGAAGCACATTAATAAAGAACATCACGGGGAAACATCTTTCGTTCCTATCCTTACGGCTCTACGGAAATTCCAACGACACTGATAGTTCGCCTCGTGTGTCCTCAAGTTCATGAGTGACGCACCGCTATTCGATTCACCGTGAATGGATGATAACATTATATGGTAGAAACTCAGTGTGTGCTACCGTTGTAAGTTATAATGTGCAATCCTTAATAGTTACTATTGGCGAGATTTAAGGTTTGCATATTTAATTCGTTTGGTCTTTTCGAACGACAAAGAGCTTTAAGAG
The DNA here is from genome assembly GCA_963922035.1 of Amblyjoppa proteus. Taxonomy (NCBI): domain Eukaryota; kingdom Metazoa; phylum Arthropoda; class Insecta; order Hymenoptera; family Ichneumonidae; genus Amblyjoppa; species Amblyjoppa proteus. The sequence continues at coordinate 12,378,667 of OY998233.1, forward strand.
TGCAGATTTTAAGAATTCTAAAAGCATCATCAACGGTCATCAGAAACATGTCAATCAGAAAACGTCAGTCCAACTTTGAGAGAAAGCTGCGTGCGCCATAGCATCGCTGCCGAGTAACGACTACGTTCGTCCCTGCGATACCGTAAACCTTCGCAGCCATAAATCAGTAATAAAAAAAAAAAACAACATTGAAGAACCATTGGAAGAATCGAACAGTAAAAAAAAACCTTATGTGAGTAAGAGGAAGTCAAGGATGTAAGGAACGCAATTCCTCGAGCAAGTGAAAAGGGATATTCTCGTCAAGGTTGCCCTCACGCCGCTGCCGTCCCAAATGCATTTCACATCGACGAATAACACTTCAGAATGAGTCATAAATAGCTCTTGTTTACGGACAGCTTCAGCAATGACGAAATTTGGACATGGTTTGCCTATGCCGTTATCATCCATCTCCGAAAATTCATTGAAAACCGGAAAAAAAATCTGACGTCAACGTCTTTAGTCTGCTCACAGATATCCCATTGTGGTTCGGATGAGATTTGTCCTGCCATCTGATGCGCATTCCGCAGGATTTTGTTTCCGAGAAACGCTAATGGGCCGCTCCGGATGTCCCCATCACAAAAAACTGAATGCAAGCAACACTGCCACTCCTGACTGTTATTCAGTGTCCTTAGGACTCCGAGGTGATGGATGCCAGCTCAACGGATCCAACAATTTACCTGCAGCCAATTGCCGAGATGAGGTTTTGAGGATTATTTATAATATAAGCTACGACCAACAGCGACAGGTGCGCGGTTGGTGTGTGGTTCTGGCGGTCCCCAAAGTCAAGCAGTACCGCTACCGGTCAATACTTGGATGGGTGACCGCCTGGTTCGCGCATCGAATTGTGGAGCGGTAGGTAATTTTCTCGGAGATTGGTGATTACCCTGTAGGTACGCCAATCTCTGGGAAAGAGCCGTCTGAGTATGGCCAGGTTTTCCGCACTTTCCCTGTGCTCTTGTGCGAATGCAAAACAGTAAGGGACTAAGTCGACTGCGGACGCAATGGGGGGGTGTAAAAGGGGAAGAAACCCAGTACAGGTGGAACAACCATAAATATGTTCTGATAATAATTCCGAGCGAGATGAGATTCGCGAGTTAGTTGAGATCATTCCTAACGCACATTTCAAAAGGATTCTCAATTTGCAGTCATTTCTGGATACAAATTTGATTAATTCATTTCTTACTATCGAAAATAGAAGGGAAATCTGTGATTCGCTCGTGTTAAATCTTAAGGAGCAACACCGGCTCGAAACTTAAAAAAAGAATAGATTATTTATAAATTTCACTTCCTCATAGTCGAAATCTTTAGACATCTTTAACACTCAATCCGAGGTCTGCATTTGTAACAGTAACGGAAATATAAGTAGGAGAACAAGGTGAAATTCTTCCGCCCTCCCGACATTTCCTGAACTTCAATGCCTTATACCCAGAGTCTCGATACATGCCCTTCAGCCATCTGACTTTTGCCGACTCTCTGCGGAAAGATAAGGTCTTTCGCGCGCTCTTCGGCGAGGAAGTAATGTCATTGTCGCCGTCTCCGAATTGAACGAAAAGACAAAAGGCACCGCAAACAAAGCTTTAGATCGCGCGTACGACGGAACAAGATAAAATAACAGTGGGGATAATCCTGCGGAGGCGACGCCCGCGGACTCGGAACTTCCGTACCTCAACTTCCTCGTCTCAATGACTCTAATATCGCCAATTTTATCAATTTGTTAGCAGTCGTGAAACGTCGGCAAGATAAAGAAGCTGCGAATAAGGTCCTTTCCAGAGTTTCTCAACTAAAACCACTAAAGAATTCTGCGGTTCGGCGATGTCGCGGTGACATTACGCAGAATACCTATAATCATTTTTATATTCCGCCAGTGTTTACCATAAAAGACTCGGTGCTTCGATCCTCCAAGGTAGATGGAACGCTGACGGTTGGACGGTCTCTGGTAGTGGGTACTTTTTTGCGGTTGCCATTCATAATGACTTGTCACGCACTTGACACGCTATAATACGTATCGATGGTCCAATGCCAGAAGGGCGCGTAAGCTAAGCTTACACACGGTCGGTTATGCTCTTATGGAACTTGGTCGTCAAAGTCTAACACGTAATTGACTATTTCTGCATTGGAACAGAGTACAGCAGCCTGGAAACGATAGCTTTGTAGTAAAGAGCAAATGAAGCAAAGTGAGGGTGACAAAAAGCGTTGCAGCCCGCAGATGTGAGAAATATGAAAAGGAGAGCGTGACGTAAGCTCGAAGCCGCAGGCGTAAGAATACGAAGGTCGGCATAGTTACTTCTCGATTACCTGTGCTTACGAGTAGACGATCGAGTTCTCGTCGATCTTGTCCACACGTGCTCCGTACGAGGGCACCGGATAATACGGCAAGTCTATCATTGGTAGGCGAGTCGATTTTTTAATGCAAGTACTTCCACTGAGGCAAATACTAAGACGGCATACAATCAAGATGACTTTCCTTTAACCACGTTCAATCTTCAGAACGGTTTATAATTTATTTATTTATTTTTTTTTTCATTTGCCGGTGTCAATCTCTTCCGGATACTCCTAACCTTCCATCAAGACTCTTCTAAACGGGGAACTAAAATAGTTTATCGTCTTTATGAATTCGATTATGAAAATATATAGTTTTCTGGTCAAGGCTTCGTTTGATGATTTCCTGTAAACTTCATCGTCATTCTATATCCACTTAGCGGTTGCAGTCCATAGCGCTTGTATATCTCTGCGATGGAAATGAAATACTCGAGACCCATGCTGTAAAAATCTCGAGAGCACGATTCATCTATTATTACCATCGTCGCTGTTACATGTCTGCCGGGAGAAACTGATTTGCAGAGGCGTTGAGAAGATTGTTTCAGTTGAATGTGACCGAGACTGGCGAGCCACCCACGCTTCTATTATACGTTTAGTCTTGAAGAATGTGTACACACATTTATATACACAACTCACACTTGTATCTCGACGGAGTATTATTCTCTCTGAGATCGCTCTTGGGTCACTCTTGAAATGTGGAGAGCTCCGGCTATCCGGATTTTTTTCCTTCCGGGACATTGGAACGCCCCGTATTCTAATTACTAAGAGACGGTAGTTGGGGTGAATATGTCGAATATGACCCGGTCTATGTGTTATTGATTTACGAACTAATCGAAGTGGGCCATATTCACCATTTTTATCCTACACCCGGCTCTAACTGAAAGCCCGGGCTCCCACTTTGGCCATGGATGGAGGATCGAGCATTTGACGTTGGTTACGATGAATTGGCAAAATCTTTAGGTACTTGTTTTTAGGTACTTGTTTTTAGGTACTTGTTTTTAGGTACTTGTTTTTAGGTACTTGTTTTTAGGTACTTGTTTTTAGGTACTTGTTTTTAGGCACTGGTTTTTAGGTACTTCTGTTTAGGTACTAGTTTTTAGGCACTTGTTTTTAGGTACTTCTGTTTAGGTACTTCTTTTCAGATACTTCTTTTCAGGTACATCTTTTCAGGTACTTGTTTTTCGGTATTGGTTTCCACAGAACTATTGAGTGGATGATACTGAAACCCAGCAGAGAAGAGAGAGAACCGAGGTAGCTGATTCGTTCCTTGCCTCAATCACCCTCTACGGCCATTACCACATCATCTCCACTGCATCGCCAATAATGTGCAGCCTGCACATCTCGTTACTTTGGCAATCGAAGTGTCGGCACTGCTGCACGTGCAATCCGCTGCACAGGGTCTGTTCGTAAAAAGCCGCAGGGACGATAGCATCGGTGACCGTATCCAATCGTTTGTCTACGACCGTCATCATCTTGTGCATACATCGAACAAAATGCACATACGTGCATTTTGTCCGAGAATGGCAAGATCACCGAGAAATATCGCATCCTCCTCCCGCTCCTGACCATGGTTCGCAACTGTGAGCTTGCGGGACGTCTGCAGTTAAACGCGCCGCACATTCTGTGCAGTTGAGAACGAGGTTTCACTGAGACAAAGAATACTTGTTGCTGTTCCCCCACCCCAAACATCAACATATATGTCGCAGTATTATTTTATCGACAAGCGTGTAACGAAGGCGTTAATGACATCCGCTCCTACCCGTCCTGCACGGACTCGGTTGGTTGCAGAAAACGTAATTAATTTTTTTTTCATGGATGTTATCCATTTCCGGCTAAAAGGGAATTGGTACATGAATCCGATATCAATGCAGGTTCATGTAGGGATTGTTTTTAACATAAATGGCCAACGTGATGAAAATAATGTATAACAGTTTTTATCATCGACAGTTCGCTGTTTAAGCCTTGGTGTACAACCGAGGTCGGTATGCATCGATGCGAACGCATTATTGTTGTGAATAATGCGGCGCACAGCAGCGCTGTGCACTCTCGTCGTATGCAAAAAAATGCTCGTTTCACTTTCGGTCTGAAAATCTCATTTTTCAACCGAAAGTGATGTCATACTGGAAATACGTCACTTCCAGTCGAAATATAGGCTTTCCGGATCGGAAGTGACGTATTTTTGGTCCAACGTATTTTCGGTATGGCGTCATTTTCGTTCCAAAAATAAGATTTTCAAACCGGAAGTGCCATCTTTCAAGTACGTTGTCATTTTCGTTCCAAAAATAAGATTTTTAAACCGAAAGTGCACTCTTTCCAGTACGTTGTCATTTTCGTTCCAAAAATAAGATTTTCAAACCGGTAGTGCCGTCTTTCCATTACGTTGTCATTTTCGTTCGAAAAATAAGATTTTCAAAAATATAAAATTTCGAAAATATAAATTTTCCGGTTCAAAATTCCATAGACCATAGCGAGGGTGCGAGACGCACGCAAGAGCCTGCTAGTTTAAACATATCCGGAAAGCGGTCCCCGTCGTTGAAAGGCGCGTTATCGTTGCACATTTAATTACACGAATGAATTATCTCGGATTAATGGATTAGTGGACATGCTGGTGCAGTAGAAATCGCATTGCCGGTAAGACGCAGCAAAGTAGTAGAGTATAGAATGACAACGGAGAGTAAATCTTCTGGATCGTCTCCCTACCCACGCATTTAAATGCCGTCCTTAAACGGTAGCCCGCCGTATCGGCGTACCGCACCGTTCCGATAGAGAGAATAGTTGGTGTCCGTGAGGCAGAATGTGTCGATGGCTCGATGCCATAAGACCATATACGCTTGCGCACGAGCATAGCATATATGCCTTTTTGGTATTAGACCATCGATACGAATCGTTTAAAAGGGTGGGACGCAATTCAGAATATCGAAGGCACGACGGAGCATTAAGGTAATAAAGTAATTGCTTTAATGCCTTTTATCGGCAGTGCCGAGTACACAAGCCAATTCAACCTGTTCCCACTGTTTTTTTTTTTTTTTTTTTTTTGTCGTTCCCTTCGAACAAGTGAAATATCTACTGGATTGAAAAATAAAATGAAAATCATTCGAAAAAACACTCAGATCCTTTCGGGCGTATTAACGTACGGGGCATGTATTCGAAGCGCGTATAATAAACTCGAGATTACGGTAAAACGAAAAGACGTACTGGACCGCGCGGTGAGCGCGTGCAATGCGTGTCTCGAGAGGAAACAAATTAATTGTCTCGTATAACTCGGGCACTTTGCATAAACGTTGCATTTGCGTATATCGACAATCGTAAAAGCAGAGCGGATTGCTCTCTGCCCTCAAACACGAGGCCGTCACCTCGAAACGAGGTTAATGGCGAGTCCATGTCCACACTGAACGGCACACGATCCTCGGTGGACTCTCGTTTTTTTTTTTTTTTTTTTTCACCCTTTTAACCCTGTGGCCTCTGCCTGTCGCGATATTGCCCGTTATTGCATATTGTTGTACTGTTAAAGCAACTCTACACCGAGTCGGACACCTCCCACTCCGCATTTCTGTTCCGCAAGCGATGCTCTCGCATTATCCAAAACACTCCACTCTGACCGCTCGCACGAATAATCGGATGAGCTAGAACACCGCGCAGTATTATACGAACTGAAATACATATAGCACATATGTCTTTAAGTTTGATCTTTAAGAAGACCATCGATATGATAAATATATTTATCAAGGGTAGACTGAGAGAAGGAACTAGTGAATACTATAGATCACCTAAGAAAAATTACCATAGCGCATTGTATAGTAGGGAACAAGGAACTAGGACGCCACCTGTGGCGGAAAGTCTCGGATTTTTCAAGTTTTTTTTCACCATAATATATTGTAACGAATATGTTTCTGACTGTTCGTTCAGGCACACGATATTAGTTAGGTTTGACAATAGACGGACGAACGGACAAGATCGATCGTCATGTAGAACAGTCTTGATCGGACTTTCAGAGAGAACAGACGTTTGAAAGTTCGTGCTCGAGATACTTAGTTACAATTGTACATAATAATATCCGTCCAAAAATCTAATACGCGCGTTATTTATTACGCGAGAACGTAACAATATCTACGAAAAAAATTCTTATAAATCCGCTACTTCCTATCACAGGTGGCGCTCTAGTTACGTACTACTATGTACTATGGTGATTACTCTCAAACGATACAGTCATATTTACTAGATCCCTCTCCCAATGTACTTTTATCGTCCAAAGGATTTTTTTTTCCATTCATATGCTTCAATTTCCATGATACAGGATGAAAAATTGTATCTCCAAGTCGACATGGTATCAAATGGTAAAGCACCAAAGAACTAGAAAATCGTGCAGTACCGATGATCCTGAGTTAGGGAGTTATGCACACTGAGAGAAGGATCTAATAAAAACTATCGGTCATCTATGAAAAATTACCATAGCTCATGGCAGAGTTTCCAAGAATTTTCATCATATCTACGAAAAATGCTCGTACATCCGGTACTTGATGCGATAGGTGGCGCTCTAGTTCCCTACTACTATGTGCTATGGTAATATCTCGTAAGCGATATAGCAATATTTACGAGATTCATCTTTCAGTGTTTGTCGTATATATAACATAGATGTTTTGTTAGTGGTTGGAACATCGATATGCTCAATATATTTAAAAAGGTACCTTTATCATCCGAAGAATTTATTTCCATTCGTATGCTTAAATTTATAAAATCCAGGATGGAAAAATCCAGTCGATGTGGTACCAAAATGGTAAAGCGTCAAAGCTCCCGATGTCACCAATGCTGTTCTCCATGTGATTTCCTGACCTATATTTAACAAGGCACTTTTGTCATCCAAACGATTTATTTCCATTCATCTGCTTAAGTTTGTATAATCGAGGATTGAAAATTGTGTCAACGAGTCGACATGGTACCAAATGGTAAAACACCAAAACCTCACGATGCCGCTAATGCTGTTCTTGTGTTAGGTTCTGTAAAGTTCAGACTCAACAAACACAGGACAAATTAAGCGTTCAGATACAATGTCCCTCGCTCGAGAGAGATGGTAGCAACATTTGGCCATATTAGCCAATATGTGTCGATCGTTTTCTGCAAAGATCAATGGCGGAAAAAAAACTCATCGATGTATTGACAACAACAAAAATCCGCTCTTAAACGGTGATTGCTCTCTTGCGGTCTACGATTTATCTTTCTTGCAACGAACGTGTACGCGATTGAACGGTGTGTAATTGAAGGTAGCTCGCAGCTTCTTTTCATCTCCGTCATTGAAGTCGACATCGGCAATAGCTGGAATTTCGTGCAATTACACTATCTATATATTTCTCATACCTTCCGCTTATAATTTCCAGAGAGAGAGAGAGCGAGAGAGAGAGAGAGTCCTCATACTTGTATTTAATGTCTTTCAATGAAAGAGTTAATATCTGTTCTCTGACGTGGATGCAACAACCACTGATGAACAAGGTATTTGCTGCGGACGAGTCGGACGAGTCTCAAGAAAAAGTTCCGAATGGCAATGACTCGCTCACGACTGTACCAAACGACTGCGAATGCATCGCTGAGGACGATCCCCTCGACCTCCGATGTAATGAAGATGATGATGATTGTGATAATGCCGATGCTCGATTGCGATCCGCGGAGAATTGCGAACCGCGTGACTTCGCTCGCTGGACACACATAGGCGACGAGAGTTTAACGGTAGTCAGCGGCATCGCGAAGTGAAGACAAACAGAAACTGCGGGCGCGAATGAACTGCATTATCTCACGACTTGAGGAAAGGCTGAAGGCTATGATAGACGTACAAAATTTTGAGCAATTTTTCATTTTCCCGAAAAACTACTTGTCGCAGAGAATCCTAATGATCGGAGCTTTCCGGCTGCAAAACCAGCGTGGACGGCCCGCTCACTCGGATGACCAAGGTCAGTTCGAAAAAAAAATGACTAAAGAATTTGATGTAAATCATGTCTGAACAGAATTGACTTAAAAAATCAGGAACAGTCTGAAGAGAAGTAAAAAAAAAACATACTAAAATGGTAATCTAAAAGAGACCTAAATCGCATCGTAGGGAATCTGGACGAGTGGGGTTTTCCGGCGTAAAAACGAGGTGAAAAAATCGGTAGTCTTTGAAAAAAATTGGCAAATAAATTTGATTTAATTTATGCCTGAAATGACCTACACAAAATGGAGAAAATAATAATGGATGCGGGTCACTCTACAAGAGACCTTCCAAAGCTATTAATTCCTTGATATTACTCAATAAGAAGCTTTAACAGCTACATCACTAATGGTGTTTAAAAAACTATCGGTAAATACGGCTTAATGTCATAAAACCATGTAGGTTGTGCATAAAGCATAATCTATTGCCCTTTTTGACGTTAGACCAATCGTGCACCACGTGACTCGGCATATTAAGATAAGATTTAAAGATAGAATATAGACATAAAATTATCATTAATAATTAAGCTCCTACTTTGTTTCACAAGGTTCTGTCACACATTACAACTTTTCCTTCAATTACGAAGTCGACTGGCGCAAAATTACTTAACGGGTCTCGGTTAGTTCGACACTCTTTCACTACAAAAAATATGGTGTGGATTGAAACTCCACACCAAAATAGAACATTACCGGACTGCAAGTAGTGTCATGATAGTCTCTCTCCTACCCATCCAAAACGTAATCCATCGTGATACAGTTTAAAATTCATCAGGTATGTAAATCTAGAATGAAATTTGACGGGTGATGAGATTTAAAGATAAAATCTAGTGATAATAAAGTGATCAAGCGCAATAAAGCTCCTGCTGTTTTTCACAAATTTCTGCCAGAAATTGCACTTTTTCCTTCAAGCGCGAAGTCGACTGACCCCAAATTACTTAATAGGCCGCCATTAGGTCGACCCTCTTCACTATCAATTATTGAAACTCTGCAGTAAGATCGAACAATTACTATATCAGAGTAGTGTCATCGTGGTAGCCAAAGCTTGCCGACCCATCAAAAGTAAAATCTATCGTATTACAGGTTAAAATCCATCAGGCGCGTAAGTCCCCAATGAAGTTGGCGCAGTGACGACGACGATGATGATGATGATGATGATGATGATGGAAAGCGATGAAAATCTTGGCCATATCGTAGCGGTGTGAGTCATGCACCCAAGAATTGTCAGAAGCTGAAGAGGCTTGCGAAAGCCGATAGACCCAACGACCACTGTTACGAGAACAGTGATGGTAGTGGTGCAATGTTCATAAACTATCCTTCAGCAGCGGAAAGTAAAAGAAGCGCATATAACTCGCGAGCCACCTCAGCATCGTTAATTGGTCTTATGCTCCACGACGCGTTAACAGGCGGCTTGCGTAAATTGCCTCCGCGAGTTGCATTCCACGGTTTAATGCGAGGGGGGGGGGGGCCTCCTTGCCGATTCCACTGTGTCCGGCAAGACTGCCGAACTCTTATTGAGCGACGAGACCTTGCGACCGTTCTTTGGTTTCGTATTTGTTGCTTTCGGCTCGTTTAAGACGATATAGTTTCACGACATCCATCCAGTTTTTTTTTCGGATCAGGACATCCATTACACTTTCGTTGTGGCACATACTGCCATTTACGCCGTAGTGTGTACGCCATGAGCAAGACGTTAATAAACGGCATACAGCGCATGCCGGTGACTTATGAACCGGGAACTTCGCCCTACGTGGCGCAATCGTGACCTCCCTTTGTCACGTTCACTGCACATATACGAGCATGTGCGGTAAGAGCACCGGGGTTACCGGTCCACCCACTCGATGGTTTCCTGCGATTTGCTCATACGACATTGAGCGAATGCTCGGACCGAACTGAAGCGAATTTTATCTGCGCAGGCTCCTGTCAAACTAAAGCAGTTCATTGTTTCCATCCATCCGAATTTTTCGGATATATCTAATACATTTATCGTTATAGTAAATACTGTCATTTACGCTATATTCTGTAAGCTACGAACAAGCCATTAATACATGGCACAAAGTGAATGCCAATGATTTATTAACCCTTTGAGCCATACATTTTGACACTAAAAACAGAACCTCGGTATTTCGTGTCAAGAAATTAGTTTTAAAAAAATTCAAAACTGAGCGAAAGATGGTGGGACATCGTATGTCCCGCCGTGACGCAAAGGGTTAACCGGGAAATTCGACAGACGTGACGTAATCATGATCTCCCATTTGGCCCGCTTATTGCACTTATATGAGCATGGGTTTACGGCACATGTATGAACATGTGCTTACTGCACATATGTGAGCATGCGCTTACTGCAAGAATGAAAGCATGTGCATACTGCACGCATATGAACATGTGCATACCGCACGCATATGAACATCCACATACTGCACGTATATGAACATGTGCATACTGCACGCATATGAACATGCGCATATTGCGCATATATGAGCAGGTGTTTACGGCACATGTATGAACATGTGCATAGTGCACATGTATGAACATGTAAATAGTGCACATGTATGAGCATGCGCATACTTCACATATATGAGCATGTGCTTTGATGCGAATTGTTTCTGCGTGTGTTAACGGCACATGTATGAACATGTGCATAGTGCACATATGTGAGCATGTGCATACTTCACATATATGAGCATATGCTTTCGTGCGAATCGTTTCTGTGCATGCTCCGTTTGAACTAAAGAATTTTGGTATTTCCATCCATACAGATTTTTTGGATCGAGAAATCGATTGTATTTTCGTTACGGTGGATGCTGCGATTTACGTTATACACTGTATGCAACGAACAAGACATTAATACACGGCATACAGCGCATACCGATGACTTATGAACCGGGAACTTCGGCCTACCTGGCGCCATCACGACCTCCCCTTTGTCGCGCTTACTGCACATATATGAGCATGTGCGGTAAGAGCACCAGAGTTACCGGTCCACCCACTCGATGGTTTCCTGCGATTTGCTCATACGACATTGAGCGAATGCGCAGACCGCACTGACGCGAATTCTATCGGCGCATGCTCCGTTCGAATCAAAGAATTTTGCCGTTTGCAGATATTATATAGTGAGTCTTTTAAAAATTATTAACGATAAAATTACTATAGTTATATATTGCGCAACTTCACTTTTTTTATCCTTCAAGCTTGTCCCGAACTCTACACGTCGAGGACGAATCCGTAAAGTGCTGATAATAAAAATAAAGTAAAAACTACTTGTCGTACGACATTAAAAATGTCGAAATTCTTAGTTTCTTACGAGTAATGTAAACTGTTATTCGCGTCAATTCTCGATTATCCTGTTATGTGCAATGTCTGAGTGGTTGCCTTCGACTAGCGGAATCGCGCATCCGCCCACGTTTCTGTATCGCGTGTGTTTCGCAAAACGTTTCGAGGCGGCTGAAGGAGTTGTGCAGGGAACGAGCAAGGGCAAGCCGGTTGCATCGAATCGTGCATAACAATTCACGTGCCCGCCCGCTGGATTTATTAAACTTGCTACACATTATGTCCGTGCAGCGGGTGTAGCGCAGTGCTGGACAAAGGCGTATTGTCAGGGACAAAAAAGTTAAAGTGGAAACTGCTTTACGAGAATGACAATGAATAATCTGCGGCTATCCCGCGGCAAAAGAGTAGCTACAGTTTTTATCGCCCGGCGGTGTATGCTCGAGTTGTGCCTGAGCATAAACCTAAGGTGCGATACTGGCACAGACTGTTAATAAAGTTGTTATGGTATGCGATAATGGACGCTCGCACGTGTTAAGTAATAAAGAGCAAAGCACTGTGCAGCGCAGGTGCTACGATATTTTTTGCGCAAGTTAGGTTTCTTGCGACACTCTTGCGGCAAAGATGCATCGAGCAAATTCCTTTTTGACAAATTGAAAAATTACATCCGTGATTTTTATAGACCTCACTACGAAATCGATATGCTTAATAATATAATATAATATAATATAATATAATATAATATAATATAATATAATATAATATAATATAATATAATATAATATAATATAATATAATATAATATAATATAATATAATATAATATAATATAATATAATATAATATAATATAATATAATATAATATAATATTGTAACGATTATCCTCGGGAAGCGGTTATGAATAACTCGGACAACAGGACATTTGACGGACGAACAAACGATCGACTTCACAGCGATCGTAGAGTTGACAGTCAGTCTTATTCGGGACTTGAACACGAACTGACGTTTAACGTTGACAAACGGTTACGACAACATAACCCGAATAAATAGCCCAAGTTGCATTTCTTTTTATAATCGGTTGTCTCTTCATTTCCGCAAACGTAACAATATTATATTATATTATATTATATTATATTATATTATATTATATTATATTATATTATATTATATTATATTATATTATATTATATTATATTATATTATATTATATTATATTATATTATATTATATTATATTATATTATTATATTATATTATATTATATTATTTTATATTATATCATATTATAATATTGATTGTACGCAATTATTTTGATTATTTTTTAAATGAAAAATAATTCGGTTCGCCACTTCTTGGTCGAGAAACCAGATTAACCGCTGCCCCTTCTGCCACACAAACACACACACACACACACACCCACACACTTGTTTGTTATTTCTGAATACGTTTTTCTGGTAAAGTTTATAAATACCCCAGTTCGATGAATAATTCATCACCGATCATCATCGAGATACGAATAACTAATTATAAACTCGCATAGCCGATTATACGTTATACACAGTTTAAGTTTGCTCCGAATTGCCGTCAAAGGAACAATTAAAAAAATTACCTCTGCAGGAATAATTTTGAAAGGTCTAATTTTTTGAGTTACCTGTGCACGCTTCCATTCGATAGCACACTTGCGGTATAAATGAATACCTTCACTCACCATTTTTCTTTTTCGCCTGAGACAAGAGGCCCGAACCTCGATCAGCTGGAACTGATCGGCAAATTGCGCCCTCCACAGTAGAATTAACTACTTGCAGTCGTCCCAATGTCAACGTCCCTCGACAAATCAGCCGCGAATCGCCACGATGTGTCGATCAATCGAAAACCCCTCCCGACGTAAACTTCGATGTCCCAAAAACACTGGTCACCTCTCTATCGACGACTTCCGCGATCGGAATTGACTTCCCAGTCGGAAAGTGGAACAGCCCCGACAATACCAAAGGTCCGTAGCGCAGCGCGAATCGACCGTCACTGACTGGCAGCTTTCGTGGGTGGATCGATAAGAAAAAAAAAAAAAACGGACGAACCTCCCAAGAGCGAGACAAAGAATTGACGCCGAAATAATAAAAAAAAAAAAGAGACAAAAGTGGAAAGGGATTCTCCCTCCGCGGTGCGGCTCTCTCGTTGCCGCTCGTTTGCTCGCGCCTCTTCTCGCTCGATCGGACAACTGGTCGCGTGGCTGATCTCTCGAAGCCCCCCCAGCGGCGCCTCGCGAATTCGTCTGTAATTCGAAGACTGGTAATCGCTTCGGCGTGTACAAAGATCGAGACCCATTCGCGTACCCCGGACGGGGTTCGAGGTGGGGGCCGAACGTCGGGTCTCCCCTTGATCCCCCGCTCTCGGCGCGTGTCTGCCCCCTTAAAGCAGAAATAGCGAACGGATCGGCGCGCGATCGCGACGGGAACGGCGGGGGTCGCAAGTCGGAGGTGAATCGCCAGCGGGCAACACCGAGAAGAGGGCAGAGGAGCGCATTGTTGTTTGTCAGGCCGGATACTTATGGCCCCACGGCAACCTTGTCCCAGTGCCATGCGACGAGCGACGCCGATGCTGCGCGTCCGCGGGTTACCGCGGCTCCTCTGTGCACGGGCACGTCGAGCGAAACCCACGATCTTTGGCACGCGAAGCGTGAGGCGAATAAATACAAACTGGCGCGGACATCGCTGAGGATCTTCTGCGCGCTCGTGTGAGCCAAAGATACCGATAACCACTGGGCGCCACTTTCCGAAACTCCGAAACTGGTCCACGTTGCGCTATCGGGACGATCAACTTTTTAGAGTTACGGGGTTTGTTTTATTATTAATTTTTTTTTTTTTTACTGTAATCTCTGCCATGTTTCTACTGTACACTGAGAGAAGGATCTAGTAAAAAATTACCAATCATCTGAGAAAAATTACCATAGCGCATGGTAGTAAGGCGTCAGCGCGTCACTTATGGTAGAAAGTCTGAGATTTTCCAAGAATTTTTACCGCAATATCTAAGGAAAATTCTTATAAATCCGGTACTTGTTACCATAGGTGGCGCCCTAACGCTCTAGTACTATGTGCTATGGTAATGACGAATAAATACAAACTGGCGCGGACATCGCTGAGGATCTTCTGCACGCGCGTGTGAGGCAAAGATACCGATAACCACTGGGCGCCACTTTCCGAAACTCCGAAACTGGTCCACGGTGCGCTATCGGGACGGTCAACTTTTTAGAGTTACGGGGTTTGTTTTATTATTCATTTTTTTTTTTTTTTTTTTTTACTGTAATCTCTGCCGTGTTTCTACTGTACACTGAGAGAAGGATCTAGTAAAAAATTACCAATCATCTGAGAAAAATTATCATAGCGCATGGTAGTAAGGCGTCAGCGCGTCACTTATGGTAGAAAGTCGGAGATTTTCCAAGAATTTTTACCGCAATATCTAAGAAAAATTCTTATAAATCCGGTACTTGTTACCATAGGTGGCGCCCTAACGTTCTACTATGTGCTATGGTAATATCTCCCAAGTGATATAGTAATTTTTACTAGATCCTTCTCTCAGTGTATAGAGTGTTTTTTTTTTTTAAATATGTTTGTGTCTAGTTTGTTAGATGACACTTTTGTGTAGACTTTTGGGCAGGAACAAAAGCACAAATGCACCAAAAGAAAAATTGTCCCAAAACATTAGGTAACCGTCTTAAGAATATTGTCCGAAAGGGACGTTCTCGCTATAATCGCGGGAATTTTTGAGCCATGGAGCTGAAACTTTGCTCTTTTGGGTAGGGACCAAAAAAGACCAAAAAAAAAAAAAAAAAAAATTGACCCAAAACATGAGATAATCGTATTAAGAAAAAATGTCCAGTTTACGTGCGTGTGCGCATGCGCACCGAAAGGGACGTTCTTGCGATAAACGCGGCAATTTTTAAACCATGGAGCGGAAACTTTGCACTTTTGGGTAGGGATCAAGAAAGCCAAAGAAATTGTACCGGAACATCAGATAGTCGTATTGAGAAAAAAATATCCGTTTTACATGCGTGTGCGCATGCGCATCGAAAGGAACGTTCTCGCGATAACCGCAACAATTTTTGAGCCATCGAGCTGAAACTTTGCACTTTTGGGTAGGGACCAAAGTAGACAAAAGAAAAAAAAAAAATTGTCGCAAAACATCGGAAAATACTGTGAAGAAAAAAATGTCCGGTTTACGCATGCGCACCGAAAGGGACGTTCTCGCATTAACCGCGGCAATTTTTGAGTTACCGAGCTGAAACTTTGCACACAAATCGAGTTACAACCAAGGATGTCTGGCATTGAGTTCAACAAGAATCCATAAAGCGGTCCAATACTACGTGACTACACTACATACATGGACTATCCGTATATCCACATTTTTCGCTATCTTTGGATGCGCATCACTCAACGCCACTTAGCGTCAGCTTCGCCGTCTACACACCGACCGGCAAATGGGGGAGGGGATGTACAAAGGCCACAATTGAAAATTGCCGTGGTGAAGCGTGCGCGTGATGGGCGATACGAAGTAGATGAGATAATTGGTGACCTCGTGACCTGTTGGAGCCCGAACGAGCGCGCGCATGCGCACGCTTCTCGCGATCACTCTTCGCAACCGAACAGGTGAAAGAGTCGTCCAATTTAATCGCGAAGGATCTCGGCAACCCTTAACAAGATAATTGTCATGCCCTCCGTGGATTAATAACAGTCTATTCTTGTTCACGTATAGATTTACATTTTTTTTACCTTTTTTTTTTTTTAATGTACAGTGTCGGAATTATACGTGGAGCAATATCAGCATCGCGGAATCAATTTCTTTCTCAAACCTTTACGATTGCTCGTTATACGTGTAATGGGTGTATCTCGCGCCCCTTCCACCGATTATTTTTCATTTACGATATGAACGTTACGAGATTGAACATCGTATCCCCGATATAAGTGATCCGCTATAAGTGAAACACTTAGTATCAAGCCATTCGCATCCGCAATATTACAAGATATTACAAAATATTACAAAATATTACAAAATATTACAAAATATTACAAAATATTACAAAATATTACAAAATATTACAAAATATTACAAAATATTACAAAATATTACAAAATATTACAAAATATTACAAAATATTACAAAATATTACAAAATATTACAAAATATTACAAAATATTACAAAATATTACAAAATATTACAAAATATTACAAAATATTACAAAATATTACAAAATATTATAAAATATTACAAAATATTACAAAATATTACAAAATGGGGCTGAAGGGCTCCGGTCGATGGCCCATTGGAAATGTCTATATAAACGTTATAACTAGTACATCGAGATGTATCAGATATTGTATAAACTACACGATATTGTCAATAAATGCACTTTTAGTACTATTATTACAAACCATGATGCAAAATGATGCAAAGTGTTACAAAATATGTTTGTAATTTTTGTATTAACAAAAATTTGTTGGTAAAATGAACAATTTTTATTATATTCTGTAGTAAATTGAAAAAAAAATATAAAAATAAAAATAAAAAATAATGGTGTACATTCGTGGACTGGAGACATCAGTATCGGTTTTACCGCGTGTATGACCTCACGTCATGAGGTCATTGATACCCTCGGCCAATGTTGAGCGGAAATTCGTCGATTGGATTGGGCCAGCGCCGATCGTGTGCACGAACGACCGTCACACGGGGACAAACAAGACAAATTCCCATTGACTCCGTACGGACATCGTCGGACGTACTCGGCGTTGACATTGGGCTCCGATTTACCGTATGCGTGACGCATGCGCGTATCACGGCGGGGTGAATCGATCGATTCACCTCCGTCACGTATCCCATACACTGTACCGATACATGTTTCTCGGGAGAGAGGTAGAACGAAAGGCCACTTTCGTACGCGTGCACGATTGTATACGTGTACGCCGATGCCGGGTACGTGGCAGGTAACGCGTATTACCAGTGCGTGTGGCATCCGTCAGTGACGAAATGCAGGAATTCCAAAGCGGCGGAGCTCTTAAGGTCAGGCTCGCGCTGTCGGCCACTGTGCAGGCTCGATCGCCACGGTCACGCATCCTCCCGATCGGAGGCGAGCAACTGGGAAACAAATGTTCGGCGGAGCACCGCTAATTGCCAATTAATTTATCACCGTTATCGGGACGGTTGTTACACCACTGTGTCATAAGAGTCGCACGCTCGGAATGCCGTCAGGACGCTACCCGAAATGACCATTTACGATTTTCGGTACCGATCGGAGATTAACGAGTCATTCAATGACTAATTTTACGAGCTGTTCGACCTCCGAGGCATTCGAGTTCCTCCGATGATCCACCCTAAAGTTCTGTTCCCGAGGAAAATTTTACCATCATACCGAAAGTTAAAATGAACTGTAGCTATTTTAAGTCCCACGAATGATGCGCTCGGTAAAAAAAAAAAAAAAAAAAAAAAAAAAAAAAAAAAAAAAAAAAAGGACTTTTCTCATTTTTGTACTTGTGGAAAAAAATTACTGGGAAATGAACTTTTTTTTTTTTTTTTTTTTTTTTATTATAGAGAAAAATTCGTCCTATTATGCTTGAGAGAATGGAGAATGGAAAAAAATGCGCGCTGATTTGAATTGTTATTACATTGAGCCTTCAAGTAATCGACTTTTTGCCGATCGCAAACCATGGCTTCTTTTATAAATTATAAAAATAAATTATATAAATAATATAAAATGTATCCGTGTCCCTAGCCATGAAAAACAATATAAATGTGTGAGCTGGGCAACGTATCGAAAAGTACTTTAAGTACAAAGTAATTTCCGTACTTAAAGTACTTTTGTAAAATACAAAGTACAAAGTACTTTTTCTTCTTAATCGGAATCCAAGCACTTCGTTTCCAATCCTTGGTAACAGACTAATCGACTGGACTACGACGACTGGACATTGGGGTTGTGAGTGGAGGTCGACCGGATGTATAACAACTGTATCTGGGACGTATGGATCTAGTACAGTGGCCGAAAGTGAAAAAGGTCTCCATTTTATTAATTGAAAATCGTATTTTTGGGGTTTAAATGGAAAATATCGGGCTGCAGGTAAAATAATTGTTATATCCGTGTTCAGCGAAAAAAAAAAATACGTTGAATATAGCCTTGGAAAAAAAAAAAAAAATCGAGTGAACAACGATTTTTCAATTTTTGAAGCGACTTTTGAAAAAACGTCAATTTTCGTGATTTTCGAAGGTCGATATCTCGGCTCCCAATTGAGCTAGGGAAAATCCGAGGTGCTCGCCGTGTTCTGCGGGAAAAAATACGCAAGATAAGGGTTTGTCCGAAGTTCTAGAAGCATTTTATCGGGCAGTTTCAGAACATTGAAAAACGCGAAAAATGGACTCCAAATGGGCGGCCTTGCAGTTTTCTGACGAATTTTTTTTTTTCTTTTTTTTTTAAATGAACTGCCACGTATTTCGACGTATTTTGACCCACTGAGGACGAATCCGCTGGTTTTCTTGGATTAAAGTACAGTGAGACATTGAAAATCTCGATTTTATGCACAAAAAATAGTATTTTTCGGATTTAAATGGACAATATTGGGTTGGAAGTAAAATAATTTTATTATATAAATATATAGCTTTCTCAAAGAGGAAGCTATGCTCAAAATTGTACAAGTACTTCAGTCTTAGTACTCAATAATAGTAATCAGTAGTAGTCAGTAGTAGTTAGTAGTTTGGTACTGAAAGTACCAAATAAGTACTCATGTACTTATTTGGTACTTTACCAGAGTACTGCCCAACTCTGAAATATATTACGTAATTTATATATACATACATACATATACATATATATATATATATATATATATATATATATATATATATATATAAATTAGATTAATATATAAATTAAATATTTTCTTCTGCGTTATAAAAAAAAACAGCGCTACAAGGTACGTCCGTGAATTTTTATAGATTTTTTTTAGGAGTGTACTGAAAAAAAAAATCTATAAAAAGACTCGTTATTCAAATCGTTCGAAGGTTGTCTCTTCGCAAACTCTAGGTCCTCGTTGAAAAAGGCTCCGCTGTGTGAAGGGTTAAACGCACAAATTACTGGAATACCCCTTTTTTTTTTTCTTTGTCGAGCCCACTATTATTATTGATATTTTGTTTGCATACGTTTTTGGCGACACAAGTTTGGTATGTGTATCAAAGTGCCTGATAGTGCCGATGGTCACGTATTCTCAAGTAATTATTCGAGAGGCTTAGCTCTCTCGATAAATTCTCCGCGCGGCTGTCGACGCGTACGTCGATCGTCTCCTTTGCCTGCTAGCTCGGTCCCGAGTTCGCTCAGCCTTGTAACATATACTCAAATAACCCAATAAATCTTGGTATAGGATCGCCGACCTGCCAACCGCTGGCCATTGGCCGTCCGAGCGATATGCTCATCCTCGGGCGGCCTTGACATCGGCTCGAGCCGATCGAACGACCGTCACTGACTCAGGATTGTCAGAAGACCGGTATGACGTCGCGGTAGTGCGAGCCGCTTAGGATGCAATGTGAGCTATTATGACATTGTATATTCTAGTTGCTATTCGATTTATATCGCCATTAAACATTTTTTTTTTTTTTTTTTTTTTTTTGCCACTCGGACAGGCTGAAACTTCACGGGTGGGCAGTCGAAATCGTTCGTTTAGTCGGCAGATGTGGCCAAAAAATTCTGAGCACATTCCTGTGGTGTCCTTCGAGAGCTGTTTTTTTTTATTTTTTCTTTATTTTTAGAAACGGTTGGGTGTGTCAGTTTGCGTCTGGAAACGTTGTTCGTCCACACCCAGAAAAATAATTTATTTGATGGCCACATTTATTTTGTTTAAGTAAATAGTTACTTGAATGAAATAAATATTTAAATAAATATTTTACATAAGCCAAGTAAACGGTGGCCGTCAAGTAAATTATTTTTCTGGGTGTAAGTGAAGCCCATTAGAGACATTCTACTGTTCTCGTGCTCAGTCGGTAACAAATTACGGTCCGTATTTTCTTAGAGGCCATTAGACGCGTTTGATACGGGCTCAATCGTTAGGGGAGACAGGGGCAAAATGGCACAGCGCGGCAAAACTCAATCTTACAATAATTTTTGGATGCCCCATTTTGTCCCAACGATATACCATTTTGTCCCAACGATACACCATTTTGTTCTAACGATATACCATTTTGTCCCAACGATGTACCATTTTGTCCCAACGATATACCATTTTGTCCCAACGACGTACCATTTTGTCCCAACGATGTACCATTTTGTCCCAAAGATATACCATTTTGTCCCAACGATGTACCATTTTGTCCCAACGATACACCATTTTGTCCCAGCGATGTACCATTTTGTCCCAACGATATACCATTTTGTCCCAACGATATACCATTTTGTCCCAACGATGTACCATTTTGTCCCAACGATATACCATTTTGTCCCAACGATGGACCATTTTGTCCCAACGATGTACCATTTTGTCCCAACGATATACCATTTTGTCCCAACGATACACCATTTTGTCCCAACGATACATCATTTTGTCCCAACGATACACCATTTTGTCCCAACGATACACCATTTTGTCCCAACGATACACCATTTTGTCGCAACGATGTACCATTTTGTCCCAACGATATACCATTTTGTTCCAACGATATACCATTGCGTCCCAACGATATACCATTGCGTCCCAACGATATACCATTTTGTCCCAACGGTATACCATTGCGTCCCAACGATATACCATTGCGTCCCAACGATATACCATTTTGTCCCAACGATATACCATTTTGTCCCAACGATATACCATTTTGTCCCAACGATATACCATTGCGTCCCAACGATATACCATTTTGTCCCAACGATACACCATTTTGTTCTAACGATCTACCATTTTGTCCCAACGATGTACTATTTTGTCCCAACGACGTACTATTTTGTCCCAACGATACACACAAAAGTTATTGGAAAATTGCGTTTTGTCTCATTATCCCATTTTATCCCACTGTGCCGTTTTACCCCGCTCTGCCTTACGGTCCGCTGAACTAGGTCGGATAACTGGCTAGCCGCGAACTGAGCGGCTTATCGGATGCAGCTGGGGAGTCTCCACTCTTGCAAAGATGCTACAGATATGAATACCTTTAGCGTAAAAAATGTTTCATATTTCCCATTTTTTTTACCCTAAAAAAAAAAAAAAAAAATGCACGTATTCTCGTCATTCAGTCTCGATTTCACTTTCGGCGACTGCCAGTCCTTCTCCAGAGGCTCTCCACGCTCGTCGCGCGATAGGTAAGTCGTTCGACGCGAATCGATACCCCAATCGCGATTCGCGTTCACAGTCAGAGGTTCGCAGGCCGAGAAACTCGCGATTATTTCTTAATCTGCGACAAGCGATCGCGTTGAGCTAATTATGATTTTTCGGGCGATAAACCGCCGCGGGTGTGCGCCGTTGACCGCAATCGTGTATTTACACTCCGCGAGCAAGCGAACAGTCGGGAGTTGAGCAACGAGCCGAGCGGCCCGGCGGAGGCTCGCGAGGAGAAAAAAAAAAAAAAAAAAAAAAAAAAAGAAGACAGCGAGTCACCGAGCCGCTACGAAAAAGTAAGATGAAGCGGGTACAGAGAGCAAGAGAGGCCCGGCCGGAGTGTCGGTTCGGAGTGGAAAGGCAAGGCCGTTCTTTGACCCGAGCCGTGGTCAAGCCGGCGCCAATTTTTGGTGAACCGGTCCCGCACGGCTCCCGAGGAATCCGGCACGACGACGCTGCGACGGCGGAACAACCTCCGTCCAGACCGCCTTGCTGTGCACCCAATTTAAGAGCTACCGATATCGCCTCGAGCGCTCTTCTTTATTCTCCGCGGCGTATCGAGATTATCGACGAGTCGTGCGTGGCGAATGGTCCAGGAATCGTCAGCATCTCGCCCGCGGATACGATGATTCCGGCGATGGAATCAATTATCGAAGCGGATCAAAAGCGGACCTGTAATGAGTATGTAAGAGAGCGCGACCTTTCCGGACACTTGAGATCTTGCAATCAGGCATGATCGCGAGGATCGAAAGCCCGGGATCAACGAATTCGGTGAGAGTCATCTGAAGAGTCCGGCGCACTTGAGTTCTTTCAGTTTATTTCCATTTAATTATTCATTAAATGCGGTTGATTCATTATTTGCGTCTGCATATATTTTTCGTGTTTTTGGTGGGTTTCTTTCGTTTTTGGGCTCATCGTTTGTGACATGTGATTGCTGGTCTTGTTGGCTAGGACATGCGTATAGAGGACCACATGTTCGGCTACAATGAAAAAACCTATCGATCTATCTATCTTGTTGCATATGAAGTGTGCAAGTGGAGAAGGAAAAAAAAAGCATTCCTTCTGTTCTGTCTGGCTGGCCGTCTTGTTTCAAAACATGATAGTTGGCTTTTGCAGCATCTTGCCTGCAGATTCGATGATTCCGGTGATGGAATCAATTATCGAAGCGGATCAAACGCCTGTAATGAGACTGTAAGAGAGCGCGGCCTTTCCGGACACTTGAGATCTTGCAATCAGGCATGATCGCGAGGATCGAAAGCCCGGGATCAACGAATTCGGTGAGAGTCATCTGAAGAGTCCGGCGCGCTTGAGTTCTTTCGGTTTATTTCCATTTGATTATTCATTAAATGTGGTTGATTCATTATTTGCGTCTGCATATATTTTTCGTGTTTTTGGTGGGTTTCTTTCGTTTTTGGGCTCATCGTTTGTGACATGTGATTGCTGATCTTGTTGGCTGGGAGATATGCAAAGAGGGGACCACAGGTACACACTCTACAGTAAAAACCTATCTATCTCGTTGCATATGAAGTGTGCAGGTAGAAAAGGAAAAAAGCATTCGTTCTGTTCTGTCCGACTGGCCGTCTTGTTCGAAAACATGATAGTTGGCTTTTGCAACATCTTGCCCGCGGATACGATGATTCCGGCGATAGAATCAATTATCGAAGCGGATCAAAAGCCTGTAATGAGAATGTAAGAGAGCGCGGCCTTTCCGGACACTTGAGATCTTGCAATCAGGCATGATCGCGAGGATCGAAAGCCCGGGATCAACGAATTCGGTGAGAGTCATCTGAAGAGTCCGGCGCACTTGAGTTCTTTCGGTTTATTTCCATTTGATTATTCATTAAATGCGGTTGATTCATTATTTGCGTCTGCATATATTTTTCGTGTTTTTGTTGTGGTTTCTTTCGTTTTTGGGCTCATCGTTTGTGACATGCGATTGCTGGTCTTGTTGGCTGGGAGATATGCAAAGAGGGGACCACAGGCACACACTCTACAGTAAAAACCTATCTATCTCGTTGCATATGAAGTGTGCAGGTAGAAAAGAAAAAAAGCATTCGTTCTGTTCTGTCCGACTGGCCGTCTTGTTCGAAAACATGATAGTTGGCTTTTGCAGCATCTCGCCCGCAGATACGATGATTCCAGTGATGGAATGAATTATCGAAGCGAATTAATAGCCCATAATCACACTACAAGTATAATTAATCACGCTATAAGAGAGAGCGCACGTATTCCGAGCACTCGTGTCTCCTGCCGACGAAGATCTTGCAATCCGACATATTCGTGAGGATCGAAACCTCGAGACAAACGAATTCCGAGGGAGTTATCTCAACGGTCTGGCTCGCTGGAGTTCTTTGTATATAGTTTTTCGTGTTTTCGTTGTAGTTTCTTTCTTCTTGCGCTCGTTCACTGTTCACAAATACAGTTAAAGCAACTAAACATACGGTCAGAGACGTTCAAATAAATATTTTCTCGGTATAGCCACAAAATTAGTTAGTTCAACAATCTTTTGAGTGATTTCACAAACATATCATCGAGCCCATTGAAACACTTAGCTCGATCAACAAAAATATTCATTTGAACGTCCCTGCTCGAATCTTTAGTTGATACACCCCTACTTTTTTTTTTTTTTTTTTTTTTAATCAGTTTTGCTACTGACGTGTTCTTACTGTCGTTGTTGGCTGAGAGATGATTCTAAATAATCACAACTCCTGCTCTACAATAAATGACAATTCATCTATATGTGTCTATGTATGTCAATTTTTTTTTTTTTTTTTTCCGAAAACACGATATTCCAGGCTTCGCAGCACTGGAATCTTGCCCGCAAATTCGATGATTCCACTGACTGAATCAATTATCGACGCGAATTAAAAGCCTGCAACCGCACTGTAAGAGAGAGCTTACTTATTCCGAGCAATCGAGACTTTTGCCGACGAAATTCGAGATTCACGAATTCCGCGAGAGTTATGTCAACGGCCCGTACGCTACGAACTCTCGAACACGTTTTACATATATTATTGTTATGATTTATTAAGATAGTGTCGTGATGATCTATTACGCGTCCGTGATATGTGCAATAGCGTTGCCAATGATTTCCCAACGGGGCTGCATTTAACATATTCACTGTCTCATACACTGAGAGGAGGATCTGCTAGAAAATACCATAAATCTGTCGAAAACCGACAGAAATCTCACGTACACGGAAACTACGACGACATCCTGGTATTAAACTAAACACATTCTCCTAGAAAATCCAGTAATTTTTGTACTATCACAGACATTACACAAATATCCCGTAATTTTTGCCAGAAAATGAGTTCTTACTAAAAAAAAAAAACCTACTTGCTAAAAAAAATATAGCAATCGTTGACGTCGCGATCACGAACCGTTTGTTTTGGGTCTCCAGATTTGTGGTTATACCGGTATATTATGTTGATCAAATTTTTTTTTATGCAAACATGCAAAAAAAAAAAAAACAATTCGATCGTCGAAAACACGATAACTTTTCGAAGAGACTTTCGATCGCAGAGCCACTTGTTGCCGGTCTTCTACATATGAAGCGTAGTTTTAGGCTTCGTAAACACAATTACCTTGACCGCAAACGCACATAAACTACTGTTGTACAATGCTCATAAACGTATTGCATAAACCTCATTTATTCGCAACATATCGACATAGTGAATTAATGAGAAAGAAACTTTTTTTTTTTTTTTTTTTTTTTAACGAAACTTCAAAAACATTTATATTTGATATTACAGTTTTAATGATATTTGGCCTCTGATCTCTCGATTTCAAGATGGCCGACTCGAATAGCGAGAGACCTGGAGTATTTCTTCGCATTCCACTCTATGCAAATCGACGACTGAGCTCGAGCTCGGGGATTCCCCGTCTAGCATCTCAAGTCGTCTCGTAATGTAGCGACTGCGCGAGTGTGTCGAGTACGTGTGCGCGTTACACGATTGTCAATGTTGCACTGTGAGTCGGGTGCATAATACTCACACTCCTCGAGCCCGTTCCGTGGGCACGCGCGCACCCACGTTCCTATCTGGATTTTGCATCTTGCAGTGGATGTGTCTGATGTTACGTGGCGGATTATACGTTCTCGTCGTCGATCCACCGATGCATGCGCGCTGTCGCCCTTTCCGCGAGCCCAACTCGAGTTCAATGTGTGGAACAATGCCTGCCTTTCGTCCCGCTTCCTTGCCGTGCACGGGCACTTTAAATACTGCAGGTGCAAAGAAAGTATACGAAGCTTACGTCTTCCACCTGTTGGTTCATGAAATCCATGGATTTCGGTACTTCAATATCTTTGCCGAATTGAAATGCTCTTACGAGCTTGAGAGAAATGGTCAAACTCTTTTTTTTTATGTGCCTTTTGTTACCGTTATTGCAGCTAATATTAGATGATCCCTTTACTTTGTTATTAAATAAGAGATTCTATGGAATTTAGAAACCGGAAATGAAAATGTCGTTTTTCGACCGGAAGCGACGTACCGGAAATCTTCTTTTTTCGACCGGAAGTGACGTCATACCGGAAAAAGGTGGCTTTTAAAATACTGCAGGTGCAAAGAAAGTATACGAAGCTTACGTCTTCCACCTGTTGGTTCATGATATTCATTTATTTCGGTACTTCAATATCCTTGCCGAATTTAAATGTTGATTCATTTAATGAATTTAGAAACCGGAAATGAAGATGTCGTTTTCGACCGGAAGTGACATCATACCGGAAAAAGGTGGCTTTTAAAATACTGCGGGTGCAAAGAAAGTATACGAAGCTTACGTCTTCCACCTGTTGGTTCATGAAATCCATGGAATTCGGTACTTCAATATCCTTGCCGAATTGAAATGTTCTTACGAGCTTGAGCGAAATGGTCAAACTCTTTTTTTTATGTGCCTTTTGTTAACTGTTATTGCAGCTAATATTTAATTATCCCTTTTACTTTGTTATTAAATAAGTGATTCTATGGAATTTAGAAACCGGAAATGAAAATGTCCTTTTATCGACCGGAAGCGACGTACCGGAAATCTTCTTTTTTCGACCGGAAGTGACGTCATACCGGAAAAAGGTGGCTTTTAAAATACTGCAGGTGCAAAGAAAGTATACGAAGCTTACGTCTTCCACCTGTTGGTTCATGATATTCATTTATTTCGGTACTTCAATATCCTTGCCGAATTTAAATGTTGATTCATTTAATGAATTTAGAAACCGGAAATGAAGATGTCGTTTTCGACCGGAAGTGACATCATACCGGAAAAAGGTGGCTTTTAAAATACTGCGGGTGCAAAGAAAGTATACGAAGCTTACGTCTTCCACCTGTTGGTTCATGAAATCCATGGAATTCGGTACTTCAATATCCTTGCCGAATTGAAATGTTCTTACGAGCTTGAGCGAAATGGTCAAACTCTTTTTTTTATGTGCCTTTTGTTAACTGTTATTGCAGCTAATATTTAATTATCCCTTTTACTTTGTTATTAAATAAGTGATTCTATGGAATTTAGAAACCGGAAATGAAAATGTCCTTTTATCGACCGGAAGCGACGTACCGGAAATCTTCTTTTTTCGACCGGAAGTGACGTCATACCGGAAAAAGGTGGCTTTTAAATTACTGCAGGTGCAAAGAAGGTATACGAAGCTTACGTCTTCCACCTGTTGGTTCATGATATCCATTTATTTCGGTACTTCAATATCCTTGCCGAATTTAAATGTTCTTACGAGCTTGAGCGAAATGGTCAAACTCTTTTTTTGATGTGCCTTTTGTTACCGTTATTGCAGATAATATTTAATTATCCCTTTTACTTTGTTATTAAATAAGTGATTCTATGGAATTTAGAAACCGGAAATGAAAATGTCCTTTTATCGACCGGAAGCGACGTACCGGAAATCCGTCACTTCCGGTCTAAATATCTTGTTTTTTTTTCGAGCGGAAGTGACGTCATATCGGAAGAAGGTGGTCTTTTAAAATACCACGGGTGCAAAGAAAGTACACAGAGCTCACGTCTTTCATCCGTTCGTTCATTAGATCCATGGAATTCGGTTCTTTAACATCCTTAGCCGAATTAACATCGCTCCACAAGCTCGAGAGAAATGCTTAAACTTTTTTTGTTCCTCTTTAATCTGTCTCGTTACTATTGTCGCGGATAATATTTAACGATCCCTTTACTTCATTGTGATCCAACGGGTCGTTGTGACTTCGGCGCTTGGCGCAATTCTCTACAGACTGCAGAGTCTAGAGACCGGAAATGAAAAATCTCACTTTTCGACGGGCATTGACTTCCCACCGGAGACACGTCACACCCGACTTAACATCTTATTCTTTGACCGGAAGTGACGTCGTAACGTATAAACGTCGCTTCCCGTTTGAAAATCTAATTTCTCGACCGAAAGTGACGTCACACCCGAAATACCAAATTTCCGGCATGATCTATTCAATAATTATAATTTATTAAATTTATAACTACCCGCATAACTACATTATTTAATTCGTCGTGTGCAAATCGCATTCCCTATTGTTTTTTTCTCGAAAAAAATATCCAAACGGACCGCACGAGCGTGAACGTGATATTTTCGGCCAGCGCAAACTGACAAAAAAAAAAAGAAGAAAAAAAAAAAAAGAAAAAAAAAAGAAGATTTCACATTCTTAATTCTTATCTTCGTCGAGGTCTTTGACTCTTATTTTTTTTTTTTGTCTCGAAATCGATCCGTGGCATCGCGATATTGTTAATAGTTCGGGATTCTCCCGTGAAAGATCGCGACCGACAGGGAAATGGAAATATTGGCATTCCACTAGCGTCCGATGGAAATGTTTCGGAATGCCAGCTGCAACACATACGGCCGTACAGCGTTATGCTCGAAGTTGGGCTTTCGGCAGAGTGAGTAAGGCGGCAACTATTCGCGGTGTTGCACAATACATGCGCGTCGCGGTTCAAGACTCTCGAGTCCGAGGCTCGAGCCCGGCTCTCGAGGCCCATGGCGAAGCGACCGAATAAACGCTCCTTCGTCGTGTGGGCTTGAAGAATCAGCCTTCGTCAAGGCTGCCTTGCCACCGTCGCCGGACACCGTTTCCCATGGCACGAAGACAGATGGAACACACAGACAAATATTGTCTCGCACATCGACAAAGATAATTCACTTTGGAGACACCGGCAAATAAATATTTTCGTTGCTTTGAGTCAATGTTTTTATTGGTTCAAAACGAACAAACATTCACTCGCTCGACGTCCGTGATATAAATTATTTTCTCTCGATTGTATTATTGCGCGATTTAATTTTGGCGATTTTACGAGGCAAATTGCGTCGTAAAAAATCGGCGACTTACGAGGCATTCTCTGTCGACTCAGCGACTTTTTTTTTTGCCTCTAAAATTTGATTATTGGACACATTTTCGGTTCACTTGAAAGTAGTCTTTGAGCATTTTTGCAGATTTTTTAAAACGTCCATTTAGAATACTTGTTTTTTTTTTTTTTTTTTTTTTTTTTTTTTCTCAAATTCATACATCTCGAAAGGGTAAAGTCGGGTAGAGAAAAATCTAACGACAAATAAAGTTCTCCTTATTCAGCAGCTATTTTAGTGGAATATGTGTTATATTTTTGTTCCTTTTTGGAAAAGTTACTTTTAGCAGAAAGGAATGAAAATTGCATTTTTCCGTTCGATGCGACGCCCTCGATTTCGCTGCCAATTTTCTCAGGGTATATTCAACGATGCATAAAGAAACTGTTTTAAAAAAAAAAATTGCAAAGTGGTCTACTTAGAAAATAATCTGATGTTAATATTTCAATGGTCGATACTTATTATGTGGCGGGTTTGCGAAAACTAGGAGAAAGCGGGTCAAAATGGGACAGTGGGGCAAAAACGGGACGGCGAGGGAAAAACTCAATTTTTTCGAATGATCTTTGGATGCGCCATTCTGTGCCGACGATACATCCGGATTTTCCACTCCGTTTTGCCCCACGGACGACCAGTTTGCCACAATCCAAAATTTATCGGAAAATTGCCTTTAGTTTCGTAATCCCGTTTTGCCCCGCTGTGCCATTTTGCTCCGCTCTTCCGCTAACAAATCGCTTTTACTATTTTCTGCACGGCTATTAAAATTTCGGATAAAAGAAAATTGGATTCACTTTATCTTATCGAGAAGTATTTGCCAATTTTATCTCATTTTTTTCTCGAATTTGTGCGAAATTAATCTACCAAGCGACAGAATTTTCTTAACCCAACAAATCGTTTTAACGATTTTATGCACGGCTATTAAGATTTCGGACAAAAGAAAATTGCCTTCGGATCTTTATCCTATCGAGAAGTACTTGAAATGTTATCTCATTTTTTTCGAACTTGTGCGAAATGAATATACCAAGCGACCTAACTACCTTGAGCACTAGGGGAGACCGTAGCAAAATGGCACAGCGGGCAAAAACGGGACAGCGAGGGCGAAACTCAATCTCACAATAATTCTTGGTTGCCCCACTTTGTCGCCAACGATACATCCGGATTTTCCACTCCGTTTTGCCCCACGGACGACCAGTTTGCCACAATCAAAAATTTATTGGAAAATTACCTTTAGTTTCGTAATCCCGTTTTGCCCCGCTGTGCCATTTTGCTCCGCTCTCCCGCTAACAAATCGCTTTTACTATTTTCTGCACGGCTATTAAAATTTCGGATAAGAGAACATTGGGTTCACTTTATCTTTTCAAACTCGTCCCACCCACCATCCAAAAGTTACTGGAAAATTGCATTTTCTCTCATTATCCCGTTTCGCCCCGCTGTGACATTTAGCCCCGTTCTCCCATACTGCAGCAAAGCTTTAAATCCGCTTCTCCCGGAAGGCAACGAGGCCTCCGATCCGAGGTGCTCTTCCGATACACCCGAGTTCTTCTACGCTCAATTTTCTGGACGCTGGAGCGTCGCGTGAAAAAATTTCACAACGAGTCTCCTCGTTATTGTGACGCACGACGGTCCATCAACGCCGCTTTACGCTCGTGCGTCCTCAATATCGCGGCTGATAAGGCGGCGTCGTCGTTCTGAAAATCACATCAGCGACTCTTTGTGTGTCCTGCAGCAGCCCCGGACAGCGACCGACGATGTCGACGCTATCCTCCGCCTCACCCCTCGGCATCTCACCGATACTATAATGATATTCCACTTTGTTAACGTCGAGTCGAAGCTGGTAGCCATGATCCGTTTCCACGCACCGGTGCTCTCGGTTACGCCGCACACGCTGGAAACCCAAGAACGCGTCTCTTTGCTCTAAGGCGAGTGCCGAGAAACGGTCGGCCATCGGACTGGCAGCCTGAGTGCGGTGCCTCTTTACAGGCTATCTCACGGCTCGTTGCGAAACAATCGGCCACGCTCCGCGGCCTATCTGGGATTTTTTTTGGAGAACATGGCCAACGGCTGCATCCAGAAGCGAAACGGCATCGTCGAAACTCGAGGGCTCGACCTATGAACTCCGTTTTTAGGACCCCCTCGAGAGGAGGCTCCTGCGAATTATAATTTATCATGAAAATTCCGTTGATTTTAAACTTCAATGTCATTTAGTTTTGTATCAAGTTGCGAAGTTGGTGATGTTGTTCTAATTGTAGAGATACTTTCATAATTTATTGATTCGCTGATGTATCTTTTATTATTGTATGTAGTGAAAGAGTTCATTCCGCAGACTAAACAAATAAATAAATATGTAAACTGTAAAAAAAATGTTGTTGGAAATTAATAAACGCTATTGGAAGCTTATTTACATAAACTGTTTTTCATGTTTTTCAAGTTTCAACGTTTGTGTTGCAATTTTACAGCAAAATTTGTAATTTTAACATCTGGTATTTTCATTTTACAAAAAATAGTTCACCAATGTTCAATTAATAAAAAGAATGTAAGCAAATTACGAGTTCCAGTACATTAAAATTACAATTAATTTTTACACTGCATATATATATATATATATATATATATATATATATATATATATATATATATATATATATATATGTATATATATGTATATATATATATGT
Source organism: Amblyjoppa proteus (assembly GCA_963922035.1). NCBI lineage: Eukaryota > Metazoa > Arthropoda > Insecta > Hymenoptera > Ichneumonidae > Amblyjoppa > Amblyjoppa proteus. Next base: position 12,410,571 of record OY998233.1, read on the forward strand.
GCGATATGGGCATGTATGCATATGTATATGTCTATAAAGATATTTATTTACGATTCTATGATACTGTATTACGGGGTAAGGGAAAAGATACGGACCAATACCGAGATCCTAGCATGGCCTCCACTTTGAAAGTAACGCTCGTTACTGCACCGTGTGTGCATGCTTGTACACAAGACTCACTGCATGTACTTTCGAAGGACTCGCCGAGCGGTTGGCGATCAGGAACCCGCTTTTCGACCGGAGCCACCGCGAGATACTCGACTTCGAGAATAACGAAACTTTGAAAGGCGGTGGAGAACTAAATGCAATGTAGATAAACTACATTGGTAAATGCAATGTAGAGAATTCGTTAAAAGATTAATTTGAGAAGTTCGTTTGGGGTGGAAATGCGATAACTTTTTGAGAATTTTCGCTTCACTGCATACGTTGGTGTTAATCGGGGCAGAACAGACTGAAGCTCCTTCAGGCGATGTGAAAAAACTCAGTCGGTAACAAAAACTGTAATCCATTTTTTTCGAGGGTTTTCGACGTTTGGGCTAAAAGCAAGCTATCGGGGTGTTCGTTTGACAATGGAGCAGACGCTAATAATTAACGGAGCACGGAGAATATGAGATTACGGCTGGTACAGCGTTTCCATTCTCCTCGGTCAGTCCAACCACAACGTAACGTTACAAAACCAACACTCATAAAAATAATGTTCTCGCTGTCGTTCGAGAAACAATTGTCCGTCACCTTTGTGATCACTTTTGCCCTTGGCCCTTTTCACGGAAAAGAGACATTGCGAAAGCACGAGAAGAGGATATTTTAACACCGACGACTCGAGGATACAAGCTATTATGGGACTCTTTTCATTGGCACGTGTCGGAAAAGTCGGTGCTTCGCGTAGAGCACTAGCTGAACCGAAAAGCCAAGAGTTTGTCGACTCTTATTTTCAATGTTATCGGAACCTTTTTGCAGCTCCATAAGGTGAAGTGAAATATCGCAGCCGATAATGAAAACTGCAATGAACTTTTCTCACGGGTGCTAATTTTTTTTGTGGAAAAAGCAAATTCGAGCTGGATGCGCACGGTAATTTCGTATTCGGCCCGAATTTGATTTCTTTCTAAAAAAGAAAAATTAGCACCGTCGAATAAAGTTAATTTGAAAATTACAACTATCTCTCCCGCACGCTACTGCGCTTTCACTTTCCCTTAAGGTTTTTTCCTAAACCTCCAGGGAGTCCCAACAAGGTCGAGGAATCAGAGCGAGAAGAACCCCCTTCGATCGTGATTAAATTCTGGAGGGATATATTTTTATATACATAAGTACATTGTTTCATGAGCACATTATGATTAATGATTGGATATTCAATCTCGTTTCTTTACTGATGTGCCGGACAAGGCGGTGCTTCTCGCAGCGCAGTTGTAAAAACAAAAAGCCATCCATTCATTGACTCTTATTTTCAGGATAATTGGGACCTTTTTGAAGGTTTGTGAGGGGCTCCTTGAGGTTGTTTTCCTAAACCACCAGGGGGTCCCAACAAGGTCGAGGAATCAGAGCGAGAAGCGCCCCCTTCGATCGAGATTAAATTCCAGGGGGATATATTTTTATATACATATGTACATTGTTCCTTGACCACGTTATGGATTATATCACGTTATGGATTAATGATCGGATATAGAATCCCCTTTTTGTACTAAAGACTGCCAGATCCCAAAAATCGTCTTTGCGTTGCATATTTCATTCAATAAATTATTCAATTCGTTACACATTTCGGTCAATAAGTCATTGAATTCATTATACATTGCATTCAATAAATCATTGAATTCGTTATACATTTCCTTTAATAAATCATTGAATTCGTTATACATTTCGTTCAATAAACCACTCAATTCGTTATACATTTCGTTCAATAAACCATTCAATTCGTTATACATTTCATTCAATAAATCATTAAATTCGTTACACATTTCGTTCAATAAATTATTAAATTCGTTATACATTTCCTTTAATAAATCATTCAATTCGTTACATATTTCATTCAATAAATGGTTTCAATTTTATCGTTACAGATACGAGTGCCCCTTAAGGTGAGCTTCGCAGTGAGGCCGAAGGACGTGTCGGTAACAATAACGAAGAAACATCTGACCTGCGGAGTGAAAGGTCAGCCACCGATAATCGACGGTGATTTTCCTCACGAAGTCAAACGCGACGAATCGACCTGGGTCATCGAAGATGGCAAAGTCCTTTTGATAAATCTGGAAAAGGTAAGCTTTTGATAAAAGATCATCGGATAAAGTTTTCGCGTGGCCGGTTATAAAAGACGAAATTGTAATTAATTTTTTTGATCGATTGTTTCAGGTGAACAAAATGCAGTGGTGGGCCCATGTGGTGACGAGCGATACCGAGATTAGCACGAAAAAGGTAAACCCAGAGCCGAGCAAGCTCTCCGACCTCGACGGCGAAACACGGGGCCTCGTTGAAAAAATGATGTACGATCAGCGGCAGAAGGAACTCGGCCTACCGACCTCCGACGAGCAGAAAAAGCAGGACGTTATTAAGAAGTAATATATTTAAGGATATAATTAATATAAATCCCGGAAAAATACCGCTTGGAAAATAGACACCTGCAAAAGTAACCCCCATACACACACAACTTTATTTTGCGCGGGAGTATTTTTTCCGAGGTATTTTTTTTGTCTGCCATTTCATATTTGACTATTTGTACTTGCATTATTTCGAGGTATTTTTTTGCAGGTTTTTTTCGTGTTATTTTCGATGTTTTTTTTCCGCCTACCTTTAATATTTGGCTTTTTGTACATAAACGTTATACACATATATACCATCATCCCTTCTTACTAAATGTGATTTTCCGACCGTTTACATTTTAACCACATTGACGTAAAGATCTCGTTTTTTTATTACAAAACAAAGCCTTCATTATGAGGAATCAAAAAAGTTTCCATACAATTGGCGACTCGAGAGCACGTTTTAGTAATTCGTTTATATTTCAGATTTATGGAACAACATCCTGAGATGGATTTCTCAAAATGCAAGTTCAATTGAGACCGCCGTCACGGTAGATCCTGAATCGAACGAGTCCTTGTGATGCATTTACGACCGTCGGCCACGATCGAGGTGAAAGACCAGGCACAGTGTTCCCGGTGCAGCGAGCGAGTCATCGACTCGCGCCGAGCGATAGGTTGCAGCCACGGATATTTACAAAATGTTCATTCACCCATATCGCTATCTTAAAACCTTTCGATAAGCTACTTTTGTTTTTTAATTTCGTAAATATTCACGTAAATCCGATCTCGTTCGGCTCGGAGACTGACGATTGACGAGTGGCATTGCACAATTACAAATGCGTTTGTTCACTTTAAGTTTGTGTCAATAAAGAGCTTCGAAGATAAATTAACGTGCGCTCGAAGAACGGAGTGAATGTACTCGGCTAGGAGTTGTCCGTGCACAAGTTCCAGTTTACCTGCCAGCGATCTCGAGCCTTGCTAGCCGACCGTACGTCGTAGTCGAGGTAAAACAGGAATCTGCAATTACACCAGGGTCGATCATGAAGGGATTACGCCACTGGACCAACCTACCATTATCAGTTTTATAACCGGACGTAGTTGTGTAACTATTGACAAATTCGCCGACACCTCGTTAACGTCAGACCGGACGGATTTTCGTCCCATCTTTTTTGAGATTACTCTACTGAGAACGCACGCAAAGAAACTCGTCCCGGAGGGTGACCCGATGAAACTTTACGGCCGGCAGTAAGCACACAGGAGGCCTACAAGAGGCCGGCATTGTTATTGTTGTACAACACTTTTTTAGAATCTATGAGAGTCGGTACGACTACTATTTGGAACATCTTTCCCTCGCTATTTGTTAGTAAAATCACCATCGAATTACGGATTGTATCAATTTGTTAAAGTCTCATAGGACGTATAGGCTGTGTATAAGCATAGTCTATACGCTCTTCTCGCGTTAGACTGTCGATATAATAGTTTTAGAACAATAACAATGTCTTCTTCGACATGTTGCTCGATGAATTCAGACAAAATATATTTTTCCTTGACAACCTAATTTTTTTCTTTCGTTATCATGTTTCATATTTTGATTGAAGGTGCAAGGTCAGTGTGCAGCTTCGGTGCTTCCCAAAGTCAGCCAGTGTCGCTCGTGGCTAGTAATTGGATGGGCGACCGTCACAAACCCTTATATGGTCTTGTACACTTAATTTTTTCGCGGGAGGTCAAATTCTACCGATGGGTCGTTCATTTTTTTAACTAGGATCGTATTCGATGCGTTTGTCACAATAAAAATATAATTTATATAATTACATTTGCATATTAGAAATAAATATTATATAATTTAATTGCACTATTATTAACACATTCAATAGCTAGGACTTAATAACATTCGAGTTCACTTGCAAATCATCGTACGCACGGCTGCGTTAATCGACTGATAAATGAATTTTTTTTTTTTATAAACGTGCACATGCGGAAATGATTAATTTCGTCGCGATTCGTTATCTTTCTTTCCTTTTTGGTTTTAGATTATAAACTGTAATGTCATTGTTGTTGAGATAGAAGAGCACGGATAAGCACGGAAAAAATGATCAAGCGAAGAGGTTCGTTTACGCCCGAACCGAAACATTGCTCGTCGGAGAAAATTCTGCATACGACGTGGAAACAGTCATGTTGTGGACAATGCTGATTACTCCACCGCAGCCGACAAGATGCAGCACGATGCGATCAACGATGCGGTCGATGGGAAGAGGAGTTACGATCCGACATCTCATTCGCTCATCACCTTCGCGATGTACCGGATATAGTTTGGCTATCTCGCGTAAACGCCGTACTTCCGGCGAGCTCCGCAACACACACCGAAAGTGGCCATACCGAAGATTGTCCAAGGATGATCAGGTTTTTTAGTGCAGGTATCCTTTCTTCTATGTTTATATTCGGCACAAAACACTGCAGGTTTTGCTGGGAACGATTGGAATCGACAAAGAATTGAATAATTATACGAATTATCGAAAAATATCATAGGTAACGTTGTGTTATAATTTCATTGGATTCAACTGTTGAATTTTTTCTTTCACAATTTAAGGCCAATCTCGTATTAGGCGATAATAACGATCAATGTTTAAATGAAAAAAAATTATTTCGCAGATCTATGGTCGTCCGAGATGGACGTCGGTTCCATAGAAGTTCGTAAACCTGGCCTTGCCACAGCCGATGATGGTGCACAATTCGTCCGGCAAGGGTTGTCGGTGCTCTGGAAAGCAGACGATTCCACGAGAAACTGTGGAGGATAAAGTTACCGAAAGCCTTAGCAGAGCAACATCGTTGTCCAACGTGAACTCTACCTGTTAACGGAAGACAAGAAGGCTCGCTATCAAACGGGTTACACGTCTTTCGTTGCAAAACGATGACCCAACGTGGACACAACAAAGGTGTGTTGCAACACGCCTTTGTCGCGGTGTACCGCGAACGTTCGAGAAAGGTTACCCTGAACTCAAGCTCGGTGCCTTCCGTCGCCGAGAAGTCGTGCTCCCCGATGCGTACGTGAAGACGTTTGGAGCGGCAATGCGCCGCGGTGACAACCCATCTCGGTGGCACTAAACTACGGCCGCAAATTAGCTCTTTGTCAAGGAAAAATTACAACATCGTTTCAAGTCTCGCGCAAAATATTTATCTTTCGCCTTACGATAAAAAAACAACAATTTCATATAAAATGTAAATTGCTTGTTGAAACTCGTGTTTCAATCGACTTCTGCATTGCAATCGAAGTATTTCGATACCCTTAGGAGGAGTGCTTGGAAAAGAACTCTTTCCAAGCACACCTCTAAAATCAATTTAATAAGTCATATTGCGGATCAGGCTGATATGAACTACCAACAAAAAACTCGGGAAGGCTAAACTCTAAGAGAGAACAAAATGTGACAAAAGGGTAGTTGAATCGAGCAAGGTTGCTCCCGTATCGAAGACACTGCGAAGCTGTATCGACGTTCTTTCGAGCCGGTCCGAAGCGCTCACATCGGTCATATTTGACGTCTTTTCGTGTTAGGTCATAACTTGTTTTACCTCGCTTAACCGATTGAAGTTGAAGTCTCAGTTTCGGTAATACAGCCAACGCTCTCAAAAGTTTAATAAGTTCGAGTAAAATTTTGCGACATGCTTTCCGTGACAATATAATGTCTTCATCATAATTGACACGCGGTGACCGAAGTGGCTAATCAACTTTCTGCCGCATTATACTAGCATACCAATAACAAAGAGCTGACTTTGTGCACGAATTCAATTCGACCGGTTGGCAAATGAACAGAGAAGCGAAGGAAGCCACGGTCGAGGTGGAGGCCGTATGAGCAATAAAAGTACTTTGCGGAGTAGGGTGCGTGGATGGACCTTGCAGTCTCGTTGGCAACCGAACGAGGAAGGCTTGTCCGTCTCTCGGCTTCGTCGTTCCATCGGAGCAGAGAATCTTTGTATTCATTGAGGCGAACGTCTCCAAACTAGGCTAAAGCCGCGGTACCTTAAGTATCCGTCGCGAGAAGGAAAAAAGTTAAAACTCCAATTTTCGTTGTTTAAAAAAACAATGGCCATATCACCCTCACTTACCCTAAAACGGTCATTATAGTCAAACCTATATTGAGATCTTCGGTAATCTGACGCGCGAGAAACGGGAAGACAGGAAAAAGTCTCAATGACTCTTTTATTACCCTCTCCAAATATTTCATGCGATGAAGATCTTCGCTTTTTACCGGAGTCTCGGAGGACACTTGGTCGCCGTAGATATCGCAAAGTTCTCGATATGCCCGATCCTGCAAGATCGAATCCTCCGTGGCGCAAGCTTTGCCGACAAATTTTTCACGACACACTTGATCGGTCTACTTACTTGGAGCTCAGGATTATTCGCGAGCATTACCATAGCAATCATACTGACCATTGCAGAAGTATGGGAGCCCTAGAAGAGCACGTGTCTTACAGCTTCTCCAATAGCAAACAGCCACACCCAGAAAAAAGTATGGTATTTCCTACTATAATGAAAAGTTCCCAGAGGGGACGAGTATATAGATAATTTATGATGCTATATAGATAGTTTGTGATCATATATCACAGTCAATTGATTAAACTATAATTATAGTTAGAAATATCATTTTTGGTCATTGTCGTAACTATAAAATATAGACGTCCCCTCTGGATACTATCAACCATATAAGTTTTTCTCAGTGCACCCACTCTCTATTAATTCAATTCTCACCCCAAACATCATCGTGTCGACTTCTTCGCGAAGCTCCGCTTCTGTTAATTTCATATCGACGTTCGAAAGCTCTAGCAGCAAATCCAAGAAAGCTTTTCTCTCAGTCGGTTGCTCGTCTGCAAATTTGTTTTCACAGATATTAAAACGCTTTACGCAGATAGGGTGAATCGGCCGATAAACGGACAGTTAAGCAGACCGTAAAGCCTGTGAATAGACTTTTTTTATGCACGTGCTCTTATGGAAAGTGTCCATTCATTGGTCCTGTCAATTCATTGGCTGGTTTACCCTACTTGCGAAGTTTTCCGGGTCGCTGAATTGTTATTCACTCCAACTTACGCACACTCTCTTTCCCACCGTTCGAACCTGCTGTTGTAAGAGCTTTTCTTCATTTTAATAAAATTGTTCGTCACACCGTGAACGTACTTCAAGTACTCGCGTTGATCTCTTCCACATTTTGTCAGATTGAAAATGCAATCAGGATGTAACCATATCTTAGAAATCCTTTTGCTTATACCCTGAGAAATGCTGAGCGACGAAAAAAAAAAAAAAAAATAATACATTTGTCAGATTTACACTGTGTTACATCGCTGATAAATTGGAGTTTTTACAATTTCGAGTACCCAGCCACTGCATCCGCGTAACGACTGTTCTTCTTTTGAGCGTTCATCTTGACACCCATAGTGGTTTCTTCAAGTACAATACAATCCTAATGTACACAATCGTTGTCATCGAAACGATATTTACACGACCAAATCAAATTTCCCTCACCGCATACAGTGTCTGAGAGGCAAAGCGATACGTAGTGATGCATATAGAATTCACTACCCTCCAATTCTTTCCTCATCTGTTTCGTCATGATTTTCGACTGCCTGGCAAATACCTCTACGAATGACTCCAGTATTCTCGGATTCGCCGTTGGCGCTATTAGTTTTCGATGACTCCGTCATTTACCCGCTGCGAGGGTGGTGACATAAAGTATCTCATTAATTTTTCAAATACATTCGCGGATATAAATATCTGTTTTTTTTTTTTTTTTTTTTCGTGTTTTCTTGTTTTAGTGATTTCGTATTTTTGTTTTTATGCTTTCGTGTTTTCGTGCTTTCACATTATGCTTTTGGAGTGTTATTCTAAGACGAGGCATACGCGTATCGCCGCGATAATCGAAATTGCGCGAACAGCATCCCAGACATTTCCCTCCACGGGACAAAACTTACCTGGAGCCGTCAGTAATGCCGTTCCCAACCAAGGATAAAAGAATTTGTACGAATCTCCCTTTTCGATGCAGTACGAACTACAGAGAATTAAATCTGTAAATTAAAAATTCACGGCGACAGTAGTTCCTCGACGCGACTCATGAGCACGCGGCTCGGTTTTTTTCATACGCTCATCATTGGTACCTTCAACTGTTCGGTTTCGGAGACGACAATGAACAATCGATCGTCGAGCCAGATTCTGAAAGGGGAAGCGTACGATTTCACCAGTCCCATAAACTTATCGATGATATCTAAAACACCCGCTAAATCGTTCTGTTGTTAAATACTTTCGTTTCTTTTCATGTTTCATATAGAACGCCAATCAGTATGATAATCACCGAAAGAATTTCCTATGAAATAATGCGCTTTACCGATAACCGGAAATGCTCGCGGTCCCGAAAACTTGGCAGCACCGATCGTTCAATCGTTGTCGCCCGAAATGATATCGTGACAGAGCGACGAAACCACGACAAAGGCAGTAATCATGACGATGACTCCGGTCACCGCGATAGCCATTGTCGGTCGAAGGGATGAGATTTCCGTCTCGGGAGACTATTCTTTGCGCGATTCCTGGATTCGCGTATTGACACACCGCAGCCAACGACGAGGAGTAGAAACGTCGATAGGATATAGGCACGATCTGGTTATCCTGACCAACGAGGACTGTCACCAGGGAGGAAACTCTTCGGAATATAAAGGAACTCCAGTACTTATGATAATGACGCCCTCTGGCAAAATCATCGCTGAAGATCACGGGCAACACAGCCATGGAAGACAACCATGGAAGAGACTGACTGCACATGGAGATTTTATAATTCATTGATGTATTATGCATTGCACAATGATAGAGATTTCGCAATTCGTTCGCGTAATATCGTATTGATTAAGAAATGTCATTCTAAAAACACTTTGCAATATTCCATACAGTGTAAGGTCTGTTAGCTTGTGATCTATCGTATGAGAATAGTACTCTGATAACTCATGACTCTGTCCTCAAAGATCGGTGCGCGCATGTGGACTGATTACCCTCACGAGTCACACCGTCTCATGAACGATCGAACGTTGACTGTCCCGAGTTCGAAACTTATGGGAGGTTGAACTGTATTAATTGACTTGAGAGACATTCGACGCGCAACTTTATCGACTTGTTTTGCATACTGATTGCTCCATAATCACAAATTGTCACAGTTTTCATAGTACATTGTCGAACCGATAACTAATTTCGAGTGGCTGTCGAGTGAATTTATCCAAATGAAAAATAGCATATCCTAGAACTTCATCATGAGTGCTGTGACGAAAACGTTGCGACGTGCCCGATCGAACGGCACACTCACAAATGAAAATATTCCCATTAATAACTGATTAACAACATTTTTTTTTTTAGAGTGAGTACTGATATCAAACGAATTCATTACACGCGGTGTTAATTGCAAAGAATAAATTTCAGAGATTCAAAATAATGTCTGGCTAAACCAAGTGAACGAATTTAGGGCTCGATCGGCATCAAAAGCTGTAATTGTACGGTACACAATGTGTTACTGTATTTTTCACCATAAAAGAGATATGATTGTTGGTGTCGTTGATCGGCCGAACAACACGCTTGCAGTTCGATTCAATATCACGTATAATAACTTCGAGTTTGACACTCGTTGCGCGAGATCGAGGCGACTGGGCCGAGAAAACTTTTATTTTCATTGATACGATGACACGCGATGGAGTCTCAACGCCAAGTCATGGTGTCTAACGATCCTGGAAATCCTGGAAACCCAGAAATTTCATGGAATTTCATTGAGCCTCGAAAAAAATCCTGAAAATTTCATGGAATTTCATCGATCACCTGGAATTTAAAAAATCATATATATTTTTATTTTAATATGTTAGTTTTTTTTTTTTTTTTTTTTTTTTTAAGGAGGGTAATTAAAATTTGGAGACATGGGCTAAATGTTAATTCTAAATTCATTAAATTTTTCCAAGCCGATCTTAACAATAACGTCGGCGTCAGAGCGAGCAGTCATTCAATTTGTGTTCGTGCGGTCTGCTTACCGTTCACGATGCATTTAAGGATGGTATTCGAGCTGCTCGGTGGGATATTGTCGAGTTATCAAGAGCATTGTATAATTTTTTTGACAATAGCCCTGTGCGAAGTGACACAACACGGTTATAACCGAGTGAAAATTGTTTCCTAAAAACTTTGGCGCCATTCGATGGCTAGGAATGGGCATAAATTGACAAAGGTAGATTTGAAAAACAGCAATAATTTGTTAACTGCAAAAAGCATAGGCTTTTGACTTTGGACAATTTGCCAATTTGAAAAAGAACGATTGACAAATTGTTTGAATGTATGTGTAAACAAAAAAATCTATTGCAAGTTTAATTAGATTTTTTGTTTGTTTTTGTTACAATTTGCCGCTTATACCAGATAATATCGATGAAAAAAGATCCTGAAATTATTCAGATTTTCACCTGGAAAATCTGGAAATATCATGGAATTTCATGTCCTTAATCTGTTGGACACCATGCAAGTGCTTGAAAAAAAAAGTGTTTAATGAGATATGATGATATATGATCATATATCATATATCGTTTAATGAGATACAATGATATATGACGTACCACAACTGCCACCTGCGCCACTACTCGGGCCCGTTCAGGAACTCACTTTGGATAACACAGAACGGGAAGAGACTGCTAATGCTATTTCGAATGTCAGAGAGAGGAAATGCCAGTTATTCACGTATGATTTCTGAACGCGACCCTGCCGACTCGCTTTTCACACATTTCCGACAAACGAACCATGCGACGCAACACGGAGTTGTGGTGTCGGCAATACTGTACGGTTTCAGCAGCGGGCTGACAGCCTGAGCCCTGGCCGGGCATCAGCGCACACCTGTTCTGTACGATAAACCAACGTTCTGACCTATGTACCTGCGGTGTCCGGCCTTATTGATTGTACCTAAAGACAGACTTAACAGGCGTAAAACTGATCTAACGGCAAAGTTACGCCATACTTATGAGCCTAGCGCTGGGAGGGAAAGTCGCCATAATGAAACCGACTTCTTTACGCCACAGTGTTTCATCTATTTTTTAGACGCTCTTTGTAGCACTGATTGACGGCAAAATAACGCCAGCAACGCGACATATGTAAACGATGATGCTTGGCGCTGGCAAGTCCCAACAGTGCGGACATAGAAGTTTACGTTTATTACGCCACGGCTTGCAGATGAGTGATGCGTTTGTGACGTTATTTTGGCCTCGTCTGACTTTTCAACGACACCTTTGGTTATCTGAGTGGTTTCAATTTTGTCGCTGTAGATAGGGATGCTTCTTAAGATGGGCTTCTCAGCAAGTCCGAAGTACTTGTCGATTAACGATAATGTAGTGACGTGATTTTCCACACGAAGTGAAACGCGACGAATCCACCTGGGTTCATCGAAGTCGGCAAAGTGCCTTTGATAAATTTGGCGAATGTAAGTGAAAGACTATCGGGTATAGTTCTTCGGTGAACAGCAATAACAGACGAAGTAATCATGAATTTTGTCCATCCCAAGACGTGTCAAAATAGGAATCTGCAATTACACCATCATCGGTTTCATGAGCGGAAGCAGTGGATGAGAGGCTGGCGTGCAGACTCGGCGCTTCACAAAGTCAACCGGTGTCGTTCGTTGCCGACAATTGGATGTGCAACCGTCCACTCGTCTACATGGTTTTGTATATTTAATTTCTCATGGTACACCAAAATTTCACTGATGGCTCGTTCTTTTTTAACTTCGATCGTATTCGATACGTTTGTCACGATAAAAACATAATTTATATAATTACATTTGCATATTAGAAAAAAAAAAAAAAAAAAAATATCATATAATTTTTTTGCCGCACCGTTAGGCCGCGTAGGTAACGCGAATCTGTGCAACAAATCTAATGGCTAACACTTAATAGGATTCGAGCTCACTTTCAGACTCACTTCAGACTTTTTTTTTTTCTTTTTTTTTTTTTTTTTTTTTTTTTTTAACGAACGTTCACACACGGAAATTGTTCATTCCGTCACTTGTTCGTGATCTTTCTTTCGTTTTTGGTTTGGATTATAAATTATAATGTAACTGTTATTAAGACTTAAGATCACGATTAGCCGCAGAAACTAATGAATCGAGCGAAGAGATTCCTTCGCGTCAAATCGCTGAGCTGCCGTACGAGGAAACTTCCGCACGCGGAGGGAATTATGTTGCGAACATCGCCGACCGATCTTTCGCAGCTGATGAGGTGGGGCGCGCGATGCGATAAACACCTGCGATCAGAACGTCGCCTCTTTCGTAAAGAGGATCTTAAGACGTCGCATCCGATTCCCTCATCACTCTCGCGATCCATCGTACGTAATTCGTCAGTCTCGCGTAAATGCCGAACTTTCCGCGTTTTCCGCAACCCTCGCCGAAGCTGGTGATACCGAAGATTGTCCAAGGATGATCCGGCTTTTTTGGATCCCTGCACAAAAGCGGACCGCCACTGTCGCCAGCGCAGGAGTCCATCCTTCCGCGTCGATATCCCGCACAAAACATGTTGTCCGTGATTCTGTAATCTACGTAGACACCTCGGCAGATTTCGCTGGAAACTATTGGAATCTGTAATAAAAAAAAAAAAAAAAAAAAATTGAATAATTACATTGATTATCGGAAAATATCGTGAGTGATATTTTATTGTAATTCGTTTGGATTCAACGGTTGAATTTCCATGTATTAATTTTAATACCAATAATATTAAGGTGGGGAAAAGACAATTTTCTTTATGGTCGGCTTTATAACCGGCATTGATTACAGCTTTTGATACCGACTGAGCACATGACTGGAGTGTGTTTTACGTGGCCTTAAGTAAAATCTTGAATGGGTTTAGTTTTAAACTAATGACTTAATCTTCGATTCAATGAACCGAAGTTTGTTCGAGAAGTCGACGACAGTCCGCGGACAAAATTTGAATGAAAACAATACACTTAGGTTTTAACTTCCGGTCGAGAGCGTTCAAAAATATTGCTTGGGTGTTCTTTTTGAGGCTTTGCAGTGTAGAATTCCGCTGAAGGCTTCGGAAAGTCCTAATAAATACTAATATAATAATACCGATCTAATCTAATCTAATCTAATATCGATTTGTTGACTATCATAACAATTAACTGGTGATAATTAGCTGTGGATGATTAACTGTTGATAATTAACTGTTGATAATCAACTGTTGATAATCAACTGTTGATAATCAACTGTTGATAATCAACTGTTGATAATCGACTGTTGATAATCGACTGTTGATAATCGACTGTTGATAATCGACTGTTGATAATCGACTGTTGATAATCGACTGTTGATAATCGACTGTTGATAATCGACTGTTGATAATCGACTGTTGATAATCGACTGTTGATAATCGACTGTTGATAATCGACTGTTGATAATCGACTGTTGATCATTGACTGTTGATAATCGACTGTTGATAATTGACTGTTGATAATTGACTGTTGATAATTGACTGTTGATAATTGACTGTTGATAATTGACTGTTGATAATTGACTGTTGATAATTGACTGTTGATCATTGACTGTTGATAATTGACTGTTGATAATTGACTGTTGATAATTGACTGTTGATAATTGACTGTTGATAATTGACTGTTGATAATTGACTGTTGATCATTGACTGTTGATCATTGACTGTTGATAATTGACTGTTGATAATTGACTGTTGATAATTGACTGTTGATAATTGACTGTTGATCATTGACTGTTGATCATTGACTGTTGATCATTGACTGTTGATCATTGACTGTTGATCATTGACTGTTGATCATTAACTGTTGATCATTAACTGTTGATCATTAACTGTTGATAATTGACTGTTGATAATTAACTGTTGATCATTAACTGTTGATAATCTAATCTAATCTAATATCGATCTGTTGACTAATGTAACAATATCGATTGACGTGTAATCGAAAAAAAATGTTATATTGCAGATAAATTCTCGTCCGTGACGCATACTTTGGCCTCGTGAAGAACGTCGGTTCCAAAGTCGTCCGTAGCTCGTGACTTGCCCCAGCCGATAATCGTGCAGAGTTGATTGGCCGGCAAGGGTTGCCGCGGCGCTGGAAGACAGATGATTCCTCGGGAAACCGCGGGTGATAAAGTTACCGGTAGCCGCAGCAGTGCAACGTCGTTGTCCACCGTGTCCGCGTCGTATTGTGGATGTACGATGACCGAGTCGACCTATCAACGAAAAACAATAAGGCTCGCCGTCAACCGGGTTACGCGTATTTCGTTACGAGACGATGACACAACGTTGACACAACAGAGGCGTGTTTTTTTTTTTTTTTTTTTTTTTTTTTTTTTTTTTACACCCGCGAACGTTCGAGAAACTTTACCCTGAACTCAAGCTCGGTGCCTTCCTTCACCGTGAGGTCGTGCTCCCCGATGCGTACGTAGAGACGCTTTCTGATGCAATGCGCTGCGGTGAGAACCCATCTAGGTGAGACCAGAGTGCCGCCGCAAAATGCCTCCTGTTCAAGGAAAAATTACAGCATCGCTTTACGTCTCTCGCTAAATATCTGTCTTTGACCTTACGATAAAAAAAATATTTTAAAAATTTCACATAGAATTTGACATTTAAGTGGCCTGTTAAAACTCATGTTAACCGAGGATATGCATTGAAATCGAGTTATGTCGATACTCGTAGTTTGTTTCAAGGATACTGAGTCAGCGGTTAAAATTACGCATCATTCTATAAATAGAGACCGGATTTTTGAAAAATTTGTTTACCATTGCGATAATAAACGATCTCTCGAAATAGCGGCGAATGTTCCTCAAACTAAAATCCTCGAAATGTTACGTTGAACGTTAGAGTCATTGAAAAATAGTTAAATCATTTTTTTTTTTTTTTTTTCCCGCCTGCGCTAAAATAACCACATTCCTTACATGCAATACGGCCGGAAAATAGCCTGTTATTTACCAAATTTCATTATTAACATGTGCGCATGCGCAGTACAATTCCATTACTCCCTAGGGAGTAATAGGGCTCATTACTCTCTCTCTCGAAGCTCTATCACTCCCGGGTTAATAATGGTCATCGGCGAATATGACGATTTTGCGACGGAAGAAATGTGGTTATCTTAACGAAGTCGGAAAAAAAAAATATCGTACACCACAAGGGAGGAAGTGCTTTTTTGCCCGCCTACGCTAAAAGGTCCACGTTCCATGCCTGCAACGGGGACGGAAAGTGGTCGATTCTTGACCAATGGGCCGAAAAGTAACGCAGCGGGCCGAAAAGTAACGCAGCGGGCGGAAAAGTAGCGACTTTTCTGCCTGCGGGCCGAAAAGTACTGGAGCGGATCACTTTCCATTCCCATTGCAGGCATAGAGATGTGGCCACCTTTTAGCATAGTCGGGCAAAAAAATAGTGTTTTTGCCCGCCTACGCTAAAAAGTCCACATTGTATACCTGCAACGGGGACGGAAAGTGGTCGATTCTTAACCAACGGGCCGAAAAGTAACGCGGCGGGCCGAAAAGTAACGCAGCGGGCCGAAAAGTAACGCAGCGGGCGGAAAAGTAGCGACTTTTCCGCCCGCGGGCCGAAAAGTACTGGAGCGGATGACTTTCCATTCCCATTGCAGGCATAGAGATGTGGCCATCTTTTAGCATAGTCGAGCAAAAAATAGTGTTTTTGCCCGCCTACGCTAAAAAGTCCACATTGTATACCTGCAACGGGGACGGAAAGTGGTCGATTCTTGACCAGCGGGCCGAAAAGTACTGGAGCGGATCACTTTCCATTCCCATTGCAGGCATAGAGATGTGGCCACCGTTTAGCATAATCGGGCAAAAAATAGCGTTTTTGCCCGCCTACGCTAAAAAGTCCACATTGTATACCTGCAACGGGGACGGAAAGTGGTCGATTCTTAACCAACGGGCCGAAAAGTAACGCGGCGGGCCGAAAAGTAACGCAGCGGGCCGAAAAGTAACGCAGCGGGCGGAAAAGTAGCGACTTTTCCGCCCGCGGGCCGAAAAGTACTGGAGCGGATCACTTTCCATTCCCATTGCAGGCATAGAGATGTGGCCACCTTTTAGCATAGTCGGGCAAAAAAATAGCGTTTTTGCCCGCCTACGCTAAAAAGTCCACATTGTATACCTGCAACGCGGACGGAAAGTGGTCGATTCTTAACCAGCGGGCCGAAAAGTATCGCAGCGGGCCGAAAAGTAACGCAGCGGGCCGAAAAGTAACGCAGCGGGCCGAAAAGTAACGCAGCGGGCGGAAAAGTAGCAACTTTTTCGCCCGCGGGCCGAAAAGTAGTGGAGCGGATCACTTTCCATTCCCATTGCAGGCATAGAGATGTGGCCACCTTTTAGCATAGTCGGGCAAAAAAATAGCGTTTTTGCCCGCCTACGCTAAGAAGTCCACATTGTATAGCTGCAACGCGGACGGAAAGTGGTCGATTCTTAACCAGCGGGCCGAAAAGTATCGCAGCGGGCCGAAAAGTAACGCAGCGGGCCGAAAAGTAACGCAGCGGGCGGAAAAGTAGCAACTTTTTCGCCCGCGGGCCGAAAAGTAGTGGAGCGGATCACTTTCCATTCCCATTGCAGGCATAGAGATGTGGCCATCTTTTAGCATAGTCGAGCAAAAAAATAGCGTTTTTGCCCGCCTACGCTAAAAAGTCCACATTGTATAGCTGCAACGGGGACGGAAAGTGGTCGATTCTTGACCGGCGGGCCGAAAAGTAACGCAGCGGGCCGAAAAGTAACGCAGCGGGCGGAAAAGTAGCGACTTTTCTGCCTGCGGGCCGAAAAGTACTGGAGCGGGTCACTTTCCACCCCCATTGCAGGCATAGAGATGTGGCCAACTTTTGGCATAGTCGGGCAAAAAATAGCGTACGCCACTCGGGAGGAAGTGCATTTTCGCCTCGTGAGAATTTCTGCGAAAATCAAACTTCACCCTCGGTGAAAAAACGCACTTTCCTCCCTTGTGGCATAATATACTATTAATACCCGATTTTAATGAATGCGTATTAAGTTAAATTTACATTGTTGAGAAATTCTTTCGGAAATGTAATTTGTTTGATCATTATTGACGATCATTTTGGCGTTGTTTGCCCGATGTACTTACCCGAAATCTGTTCAAGACGGCAATCTGCCAGGGCCAACTTCCCGGTAACGCCGGCTTACCACCGATTATTCTCGTGAGATACGACAATCTCGAGTTCTTTGCGTTCGCCGCCAGTCCGCACCTCCACGTGTCGTCGTTGCGCGAAGCACCGAAGCTCTCGACCGTATCAGGATTCAGCTCGAATTCGTCCAGAATTGAATCTGTTCGGATTAAAAAAAAAAAAAAAAAGAAAAAAAATAACAACGTTAATAATCTCAACGTCAACACTTAATGACACATCGATCGGGTCTTTTATTACCGTCATTGTCGTCCTCGTGACTTCCGCGAATTCTGCGGTGGATCCACCTCTGGCAGAAGCTACCTTCGACATAGCAGTAGGCACTTTCTCTGATCACGTCGCGACCGCAGATACCCGGCTTCCTGCACCATCTGTTTGGAAAGTCAATCGTACGAAGTCAATGAAATTCCACTTTCAATTGGCATTGTTTTGCCGTTCGGCTATTGTTTTCGATGCCATTGGCCCAATAATCGACTATTCGAAGCTTGTTCACTTTAGTTTCGGTTAGAATTATTTTTTAAATTCAATATTTATTTTACACAAACAAATCATTATAAATAATAATATTTATAGATAAATATTTTATATTTATTTATATTTTATTTAAAAATAAATAGATATTTTATATTTTATTATAAATATTATAAGCAAACAAACATGTTAATGTTATAAACAAATTTATTTTATAAATTCAATAGACAATTTTTTTTTTTTTTTTGCATTGCATCACGTCGTGTCCCTCTCTGCTGTTATATTTGCTCAATTAATCAATTCTACTTTATTTTATTTGTTTTATTAAATTATGCACTCAAGATCGATCGTTTCCACGATCGAATAATAATAATAATGATAAAAATATTTTATTGAGGAATGCTCAATAAAATATTCAACAGAAAACTCAACAGAAATACATTCATCCGATATTTAACATTTACACATTTGCTAACGTTATATATAATTTCTCTTATACGTGTTAGTGGGGCATGTTCTACCGTGCCGTTAATGTTTTCGATGTCATTGGCCCAATATCGACTATTCGAAGCTTGTTTAATTTAGTTTTCGACTGACGATTCGCGTCGAAATATATTACTTTTAATAAACTCAATAGATCATTTTTTGTTGTTGTTTTTTTGCTGTTACTGCTGTTATATTTGCTCAATTAATTTGTTTTATTTTACTTTATTTTATGTTTTTTAATAATAATAATAATAATAAAGAATAAAAATAATAAAATAATAAGAATAATAATAAAAATAATAAAAATAATAAAAATAATAAAAATAATAAAAATAATAAAAATAATAAAAATAATAAAAATAATAAAAATAATAATAATAATAATAATAATAATTTATTGAGCATTCCCAACAGAGATACATTAGTCTGATATTTACATCTACACATTTGGTATGATTAAATATAATTTCTCTTATACGTGTTAGTGGGACAAATCCTTAAGATGCTAAGTGTTTCTGACGCGCTCAATAGACATAAAGCGATTGCAACAGCGCCATAAACACTTGTCCGCAATCAAAAATTATATTAACAGAAAATAACTATAAATGTCGGAGCGAACGTTCTAAAGTACGAATAACGGATAAAAAATAAAAATTTCCATTTATCTCTTCGTCCGTCCATAAAATAAAATAAACCAAGAAATTAATGTGAATAAATGAACATACAAAGAGATGAATATATTATTAGAAAATGAGATGATTATATTGCGACGAAGTTATATTTGCGCACAATTAATTTTTTCTTTCTGCTTTTTCTGTTTGCAGAATTGAAAGCGAACGGAAAAAGAAGATTTTCAAACGGAAAGTGACGTATTTCCGATAAAATTCACTCCACAATAACGCTCCGTAACAACGTGCGAGTATTCGAAAAATTCAAACATCCTTACGTAGCCTGACTGGAAGCATAAAAAAAACCACGCTAAAGTGGGTGGCTGATTGCTTCGCCAAATTCCGATTACACCGATTATTAGCTGAGGCTGTGAGTGATCGAATGAAACCACCAAGAAATTAAAATTTTCATCGTATATAGTTCATTTCTTATAGTTGAACAGAGACGAATGGATAAAAAAAAAAAAAAAAAAGATAATGTTTTCCGATGTTGGTTTTTTTTTTTTTTTTTTTTTTTTTTTTTTTTTTTTTTTTTTTTTTTTTTTTATCCGTACTCGCTCCTCTTGTCGTAAGTAAGCAACTTTGCGATTATGTAGTTTACTCGGTCGGGTTAAAGCTAGACGTCGTTAAGGGGCAAGCACTCGGGAAACTTAAATTGCAAGAATTGGTATGAACGTACCGATGTCGCTGAGTCGTGCAGGATCTCGTGCACGGCGACCACTTGCTCCATTTGCCATAATGGGTGACAGCACGATTTCGAGATCCCTTTTTACCTCTTGTGCCACCGTGTCTGGGCTCTGCCTCGTTTGGCATCTGTAAAAAAAAAAAAAAAAAAAAAAAAAAAAATGCATCATTAACCCATGGGTCGTAACTTTTACTACATTTGGTAATAAAATTTTGTATAGTCTTCTTTGGCTTTTGCTTAGATAATAATAATAACCACTTGAATAATCACGATCCCTCTCCACAGTTGATGCAGACATAAAAGTGTCGAAAAAATCGGAAACTCATCACTGTGAAATTTGATGTATTAAATCATTATTTTCGGTGGAATTTATCAAGTACCTCACCTGAACAACCTGAAAGCGCTCCTTCTTTCGTCGATGCCCGCGCTTCCGCCTCTGGCTACACCTCATCTGTCGTCCTTTTCTGTTATGGTAACAGCTACGTTCTTCCTATTCACAGGATTCATGACATTATACGAATACAAAAAAAAAAAAAAAAAATTAAATTTTGTTAAAAAAAATCCACGTTACTTACGCGTAATACAGTGCTGTCGCATTTTTTCCTCGTTCGGCATCTCTTCACACGATTCTGAATGCAGTGACGATCGCAGACGGACCACTCGCTCCACTCCATGAAATGACGAAGCTTGGAAAAATCTGCAAGTGAAAGTTTTACAAAACGTGTAATTTTCACATTACATGCAATTCAAAATTTTTGCTTGTACGGCTTTGGCCTCAAGGATTGCTAATTGATGTACCATTTTTTTTACAGATTTTACAACAACAACAAAAATGTCTAAAATTATTAGTGCATTTGTTATTAATAATTGACACGTAATTAAGAGCTGACACATAATTAAGAATTGGCATGTAATTAAGAATTAACATGAAATTAAGAATTAGCGTGTAATTAAGAATTAACATGAAATTAAGAATTAGCGTGTAATTAAGAATTAACGTGTAATTAAGAATTAGCATGTAATTAAGAATTAGCGTGTAATTAAGAATTAGCGTGTAATTAAGAATTAGCGTGTAATTAAGAATTAGCATGTAATTAAGAATTAGCGTGTAATTAAGAATTAACATGTAATTAAGAATTAGCATGTAATTAAGAATTGGCACGTAATTAAGATTTTTAACACAAAGCGCGAATTGATATTATGGAGTGTGAAAAATTGTATAAGCATCACCAAACTGGAAATGTAAACGATTCGGTCTTTGGTCTCGGATCTCGCCTCGCTTATTCTCAATCATGAAATACATACAATTTACATACTGTGTAAATCTCGAGTGCTTTCCAGAAAAACATGTCGTCGTTCTAAATCCGGGATGTCTTAGCATCTACTCTTATACACCGCCGATAGAGAGAATAGCAGCAAAACCTTATGGTCGTTAGTACTCTATACGTCTACTATAATCTTGCCATACTGTTCTTTGGTAAATGATCGACGTTCGCATCGTCCCGATGACTAGGTCGAAGCCAGATCAAGTCGTCGTTCATCGGTGATCTTAAGGCAGACGTTCGATTGTCACTCTGAAATCCATAAATATAGACTTTAAGTAATCCTCTATAACAATTCAATTTTAAAAACAATTTTAGCAAATCAATTAAAAAAAAAAAACCATGCAGAATACATATACAGAAAATGGAAGCAATTTAAAAAAAAATCATGCAGAATACATATACAGAAAATGGAAGGCTTTACATAGTTTATTAAAAATATTTTTGTGAATTCGATATAATGATATATGCGCAGATAATTCGTGATACGTAATCGGAGCGGCTTCGATTCATCGAAGAAATTGCATTTTGTGCACTTGTTGGAGGAACTCAAAAACCGAGAGGGAACTTTAAAGGCCAAGCATAAAAGACGACAAGGATAAGGAATTACGGTCGAAGGGTCCTTCTTCGGTAATGTTAAAGCGGACTCTCGGTTCTCACTCCGAAATCCATAAATACAAACTGTCAAAAAAATTTCTGTCTGAAAATTCATAAAATATATATGAAGTTTTATGCATATACGGTATATAAAATTTCATTGACACGTATGTAAGAATATTGCGTTACCGGTATATTAAAAACAATATTATTTGTACGATATTTTTAATGATAATGTAATTTTTATATATATATTTTTTTTTTATTTTTTTTTTTTTATTGTTTAAAGTATAAAATTTTTGTATTTATTAATTTAATATGAAGGTATTCCATTTGAAATTTAATTATTCAAAATTCAAATACAATGTATAGGAATTCTAATTTCATATACCGAGGTTTTATATTTCATATAACTTTGTATATTAAGCGTGTTCTAAATTTCATGAACATCTTTAACAGTGCAGACACGACCTAAGTAACCGTCGATGTGAATGGAACCCGATAGAAAATCGTCTACGATCTCTACACTACAATGTAACCCAATAGAGAATCGTGTTACACATAAAAGTACGAAAGCCTTGACACAATTTAATAAAAATATTTTACGAATTCGATTTAATGATATGTGCGTATGTAATTCCTGATGCGCTAAAGGAGCGATCAGGAGTGCGCGATCTAGAAGGATTTAACCGCTTCGGAGCAATTGGGTTTGGTGCAATTTGGTGGAGGATTTTAAAAACCGTGATGGACTTTAAAGGCCGAGCATAAAAGACGACAAGAGTCATAAATTATAGATCGACGCGACGCTTCTTCGGTGATCGTACTTTTTTCATCTATCATTCTGAAATCCATAATTATAGACACGCCCTCAGTAACCCTCGATGAGAATGAAACCCAATGGAGAATCATGTTATAGATAAACGTATGAAAGCCTTGACACAATTTAATATAAATATTTTACGTATTGGATTTAATGACATATGCGTAGGCAATTCCTGATGAGCTGAAGGAGCGATCAGGAGTGCGCGATCTAGAAGGATTTAACCGCTCCAGAGCAATTGGGTTTGGTGCAATGGTGGAGGATTTTAAAAACCGCGATGGACTTTAAAGGCCGAGCATAAAAGACGACAAGAGTAATGAATTGTAGATTGACGCTTTTTTCTTCGGTAATCGTACTTTGTTCGCTTGATTATCATTCCGATATCCATAATTATAGACACGCCCTCAGTAACCCTCGATGAAAATGGAACCCAATGGAGAATCATATTATAGATAAACGTATGAAAGCCTTGACACAATTTAATAAAAACATTTTACGAATTCGATTTAATGATATGTGCGTATGTAATTCCTGATGCGCTAAAGGAGCGATCAGGAGTGCGCGATCTAGAAGGATTTAACCGCTTCGGAGCAATTGGGTTTGGTGCAATGGTGGAGGATTTTAAAAACCGCGATGGACTTTAAAGGCCGAGCATAAAAGTCGACAAGAGTAATGAATTATAGATTGACGCTTTTTTCTTCGGTAATCGTACTTTGTTCGCTTGATTATCATTCCGATATCCATAATTATAGACACGCCCTCCGTAACCCTCGATGAGAATGAAACCCAATGGAGAATCATATTATAGATAAACGTATGAAAGCCTTGACACAATTTAATAAAAACATTTTACGAATTCGATTTAATGATATGTGCGTATGTAATTCCTGATGCGCTAAAGGAGCGATCAGGAGTGCGCGATCTAGAAGGATTTAACCGCTCCAGAGCAATTGGGTTTGGCGTAACGATCGAGAAACTCAAAAGCCGTGATGGACTTTTAAAGGCCGAGCATAAAAGTCGACAAGAGTAATGAATTAGAGATCGACTCGTCAATCACCTTAATGACAGTGGATCGTAATTGCCGCGACGTCGATAGAGCGTCACAGAACTCAAAGGGGGAACGAGTAATGATGACGGACCCGATCCTGTCCGCGCTTGGGATTAAATTACTGTCATTCACAGAATGAAACGTTTGGGCATGGCCATAAAGCAGTTCCCTTCTCTCCCACCGTTTTTCCTCCAAAGGAGTTCTTCAAAATACGAATCGGACGAACAATCGCACTATGGTATAGTGTGATTGCAGTGCGAGAGCATAAGTGGCAGTCGGCCGATGATCTTCAAGCCACGATGGGGACGCGAGGCTACGAAAATAGGAGCCGCGACGATTACGAGCTCCGATCGGCCGGATCGCGGTGAGTCCCTTTGCACACACGACAAGTTACGTTTCACTTGTTTGTTTCGGTCGGCCGCCCTCGGCACAATATACATCGGACGAAAGTTCACGGTGTTTGATCATATGGGTCAAATTTTTAGCCGGCGATGTCGTTGGTAGGCCGACCGAATCAGCGAAACTGGACAATCGGGGGAGATTAAAAAAGAGCACCGCGTTTCGTGAGACTTTGGGCGGAAGGTTTCGCTCGGGTTTTTACGTTATGGCCGTGCGGAGATATGTTATTACGAACGATCAGGAAACCGGAGAGACACAGTCGCCTTTTCGTATGGCCTCGAGGCGTCTTAAGGTAGTCCTTGCGAATAGCGTTCACTTCTGGATGGTATGAAAATCTGAAGAAAAAAAAAAAAAAAATCAAGCATGTTAAAGGTAGTGTAAAGTTTAATTTTGAGCAATAATAATTCCAAGATGTTATTGACGAATTGATGAAAAATAAAATTGTTCAACAGATCTCACGGAAATCTAACTTTTTTTTTTTTTTTTTAATGAAAATGATTCGTTCACTTTTTTTTTGAATACGTATGAATTCTTTCAGATTTTTTAATTCACTTTGAATTTTTTCTTTTTTATGTGGGAAAAATGTGTAATTCAGAGGGAATTTAAAAATCTGAAATAATTCGTACATATTCAGTAAAATAAACAAATCATTTTGCATAACAAGATATGTTTGGTTTCCGGAAGATTTTGTTGCACAATTTTACTTTTCATCAATTTGTCAATAACATTATGAAATTATTATTGTGCAAAATTAATATTTTCGGCACCTTTAATACGTTCGATTTTTTTTTTTTCAGTTTTTTATACAATCGAGAAGCGTTTGCCATTCTCTCACATTTCTCTAAAACTTATGCGAAGTGAAGTCTTGGGAGCGAATATACAGAAACAGAAATTCCTCCCATGATAAACAACAAAAATTCAATGAACTAAAATGAAATAATAAAATGACTCTAATAAATGGTTTTTTAACATGCCCAATCAAACCCTGCCCAATCAAACCCTTATACTAAGCCGCAAAGATGTCCGGTCCGTGTAAGAATTTGCTTTCAACCTAAAGTCCTCAGCTCGCGCGAAGACAATTCATTACAGTTTTTCTTACCGACCGAGCACGGGCCGGTCGGAGGGATTTCACATCACCCTAAGGCGCCCAAAAACTTAACATACATGTCACAGCTTAAATCTGCGGTCACTCACCGGCTTGTTAGGACTTCATCGAATACCGAATAATCTACTTTACGCGTCAAAGCCACCGATTATTTTCATTCGAATCCCTCAGGCATCCTTTTCTTCCTTTCTTCCTCGAATCCCTCGTACGATTCTCGTTACGCCGGATCCGCTCCCATATGTGTACACATGGCTCATCTCGCTGTACCCTGTTCGCTTCGTCGCAAACGTATATCGCAGTTTATTACCGTAGTATACACGAAAACTGGTTTTCACGTTCGCCGGATATTTTCTGCCTTCTTGTATTCTCCTTTCCCCAACGTACAACACACACACACACACACACACACACACACACACACACATACACACACACACACACACGCGCGCATATAGATATGTATATATAGATGTATATATATACATGCATACGCGTATACGAGCGCACCTTCGTCCGTACGCGCCCGGGTGCAACGGGTTGACGCAAATGAATCGGACCCTCAATGCAAATGAATCGAGCGTCCCACACGCGGTCCGCCCGGTGTGGACGCTGCGGCTCCGGTAAGTTCTGAATGAAAGGTGATCTCCTGCATCAGCGAGTTAAGGAAAAGTCTTGTATACTATCTCTAAGCACTCCTTGAAAAACCAGTTTAGATCTTTTTTTTTAGCATGTCCGGTAACACGGATTGAATATTACCAAAACCATATTCTGGACCGGCTGATATGGACCACCAACAGGTAACTCGGGAAGGTTACACCTAAGAAAAGGTATATCAAAGGTATATCAAAGGTATATCAAAGGTATATCAAAGGTATATCAAAGGTATATCAAAGGTATATCAAAGGTATATCAAAGGTATATCAAAGGTATATCAAAGGTATATCAAAGGTATATCAAAGGTATATCAAAGGTATATCAAAGGTATATCAAAGGTATATCAAAGGTATATCAAAGGTATATCAAAGGTATATCAAAGGTATATCAAACTAAGCTGCGGTTGCCAGTGGCGAAGGAAATATTTGGTCGATTGAACGCATATTTAGTTGATTCAACGCATATTTAGTTGATTGAACGCATATTTAGTTGATCGAACGCATATTTAGTTGATTGAACGCATATTTAGTTGATCGAATGCATATTTAGTTGATCGAACGCATATTTAGTTGATTGAACGCATATTTAGTTGATCGAATGCATATTTAGTTGTTCGAACGCATATTTAGTTGATTGAACGCATATTTAGTTGTTCGAACGCATATTTAGTTGATTGAATGCATATTTAGCTGTTCGAACGCATATTTAGTTGATTGATAGCATATTTAGTTGATTGGACGCATATTTAGTTGATTGGACGCATATTCAGTTGATCGAACGCATATGTAGTTGATTGAATGCATATTTAGTTGATTGGACGCATATTCAGTTGATCGAACGCATATGTAGTTGATTGAATGCATATTTAGTTGATTGAACGCATATTCACTTGATCGAACGCGTATTTAGTTGATTGAACGCATATTTAGTTGTTTGACCTAAGATTTAGTTGCTTCAACGAATAGTTACTTGAATTTAACAAACAGTTTTGTTCAATCGACCAAACATTTCCTTCGCCACCAACAACCGCACCTTAGTTGATATGTTATTTTCGGTGTAGGCTCCAAGAGTGAAAAATGTGACAAAGGGGTATTCGAATCGATCAAGATTGCTCGGGCGTCGAAGAGGCTGCGATGGTAAATCGACGTTCCCTCGAGTCGGCCCGAAGCGCTTCGATCGGGAGAGTCTTGACGACTTTTCGTGTTAGGTAATAACTGGTTTTACCTCTCTTAACCGATTTTAGTTAAGGTCCCAGTGGGAATACCAGCGAAGGCCCCCAAAATCATTGGAGTAAAATTCCACGACGTGATTCCCGTGACAATGTAGTGGGTTCATCATAATGGACACTCGGTGACCGAGGGGGCTAATCAATTTTCCGTCTCATTATACTAGTACACCAATCAGAAAGGGCCGACTTCGTGCAGGAATTCAGTTCGACCGGTTGGCAAATGAAAAGAGAAGCGAAGGAAGGCACGCCGGAGTTGGAGGCCGAATGAGCAACAAAAGTACCATGCGGAGTAGGGTGCGCGGGACGGACCTTGGGCGTCTCGCTGACAACCGAAGGAGGAAGGCTTGTCCGTCTCTCGGCACCCGTCGCTCAATCGGAGCCGAGAAACTTTGTATTCACCGAGGTGAACGTGTCCAAACTAGGCTAAACCCGCGGTACCTTACGTATCAGTCGGGAGAAGGAAAAAAAAGCTCTCGCTTGGGACCGCCGGTGCGCTTTAAGGGGCCAAACAGCGGGTACAAGGAAAGTGGACGCCGCCAAGCGCTGGAATGAGCCAGCTTCTTAGGATCGTTGGAACATCACGCCGGCTATCTTTTGCTGAAAGGCAACCTGTTACCGCGACTAAGAATCCGTCCAACAATGACGCTTGCCCATGCCTGAGCATTAGGATCTTCAATGGTCATTTGGTTTTCAAATTGTAGGCAGCTCATTTTCGGCTGTCTCGCTGTGGAGCGTTGGAGAACATTTGGATGTGGAGTCCAGGCGATCACTGCGAAGAGTACCGGACGACCAAAACTCTTTCCGTCCGACGGCTTCTCCCATATAAATGCCGTAAATGGAACGACGACGTTTGCCTACGCCCTATCTTTGGGATCTTCAATGGTCAATTGATTTTCAAATTGTACACAGCTCATTTTCGGCTGTCTCGCTGTGGAGCGTTGGAGAACATTTGGATGTGGAGTCCAGGCGATCACTGCGAAGAGTACCGGACGACCAAAACTCTTTCCGTCCGACGGCTTCTCCCATATAAATGCCGTAAATGGAACGACGACGTTTGCCTACGCCCTATCTTTGGGATCTTCAATGGTCAATTGATTTTCAAATTGTACACAGCTCATTTTCGGCTGTCTCGCTGTACCGTTGGAGAACGTCTAGATGTACATCTATAAACATCTAGAAACAGTATCAGCGACCACTGCGAAGACAACCCGATGACCAAAACTCTTTCCGTTCGTTCCATCGCTTCACGGCCTGACGGCTTCTCCATATAAAAATGCCGTAAATGGAACGACGACGTTTGTCTTCGCCCTATCTTTAGGATCTTCGATGGTCAATTGATTTTCAAATTGTACGAAGCTCATTTTCGGCTGTCTCGCTGGACGGTTGGAGAACGTCTAGATGTACACAGTACCAACGACTACTGCGAAGAGTACCGGATGACCAAAACTCTTTCCATCGTTAGATCGCTTCACGGCCTGACGCCTTCTTCACATACCTACCATAAATGGAAGTCGTCATTGTATCTTCCTTTCTTCCTGAAGTCTTTCCCTCCATCCATTCCTCAATTCCTCCGTAACAAGACCCGTTAGCATGCTAAGAATCCGGCAGCCCATAACGTTTGCCTATTCTCGACCCTCAGCATATTCCATCCTAAATTGGTTTCCAACTTGTGCGAAGCTCACTTTCGACCATCTTGCTGGTTCGATCGAGAACATCTAGATGTGCAGTTCCAGCGACCACTGCGAAGACTACCGGATGGCTCTTTCCATTCGTTCGATTGCTTCATGGCCTGACGCCTTCTTCACATACCTACCATAAATGGAAGTCGTAATTGTATCTTCCTTTCTTCCTAAAGTCTTTCCCTCCATCCTTTCCTCAATTCCTTCGTAACAAGACCCGTTACCATTCTAAGAATCGAGCAATCTATAACGCTTGCCTATTCTCGACTCTTAGCATATTCCATCCTAAATTGGTTTGCACATTGTATGAAGCTCATTTTCGATTGTCTCGCCGGTTCAATGGAGAACACCTAGAACATCCAGCGACCACTGCGAAGACTACCGGATGGCTCTTTCCGTTCGTTCGATTGCTTCACGGCCTGATGCCTTCTTCACACACCTACCATAAATGGAAGTCGTAATTGTATCTTCCTTTCTTCCTAAAGTCTTTCCCTCCATCCTTTCCTCAATTCCTTCGTAACAAGACCCGTTACCATTCTAAGAATCGAGCAATCTATAACGCTTGCCTATTCTCGACTCTTAGCATATTCCATCCTAAATTGGTTTGCACATTGTATGAAGCTCATTTTCGATTGTCTCGCCGGTTCAATGGAGAACACCTAGAACATCCAGCGACCACTGCGAAGACTACCGGATGGCTCTTTCCGTTCGTTCGATTGCTTCACGGCCTGATGCCTTCTTCACACACCTACCATAAATGAACGTCGTCATTGTGTCTTCCTTTCTTCCTAAAGTCTTTCCCTCTATCCTTTCCTCAATTCCTCCGTAACAAGACCTCCTACCATACTAAGAATCCGGCAACCCATAACGTTTGCCTATTCTCGACCCTTAGCATATTCCATCCTCAATTGGTCTCCAAATTGTACGAAGCTCATTTTCGACTGTTCCGCTGCTTCGATCGAGAACATCTAGATGTGCAGTTCCAGCGACCACTGCGAAGACTACCGGATGACTACTTTCCGTTCGTTCGATTGCTTCACGGCCTGATGCCTTCTTCACACACCTACCATAAATGAACGTCGTCATTGTGTCTTCTTTTCTTCCCAAAGTCTTTCTCTCCATCCTTTCCTCAATTCCTCCGTAACAAGACCCGTTACCATGCTAAGAATCCGGCAACCCATAACGCTTGCCTATTCTCGACCCTTAGCATATTCCATCCTAAATTGGTTTCCAAATTGTACGAAGCTCACCTTCGACCGTCTCGCTGCTTCGATCGAGAACATCTAGAACGTGCATTCCCAGCTGCCACTGCGAAGAGTCCACCGGATGACCAAAACTCTTCCCGTTCCCTCGATAGCTTCGATGGCCTGACGCCTTCTCCACATACATACCATAAATGGAACTCGTCGTTGCATCTTCCTCTCTTCCCAAAGTCTTTCCCTCCATTCTTTTCTCATTCCCTCCGTCGTTCCTCCGTCCGAAAATGGTCGCCAACTTCTTACGACTCCTCGGCGGATTTTTGTATCTCCTTCTTCGCTTCACTTTTGTCTTCGAGAAGCCCGAGTAACTAAAGGATTCAGAAGCAGTCCGGTGCATGCGGGAGCTCGTTTCGCCCCCGAAGCCGGACCGCCCTCACGTCCGCGAACGGCAGCCACCGGTGGAATGCTCCGAGCCTGATTTATGGTCTCAGCAACCCGTATATATATATATATATACACACATATATGTACGCGACAAGCCCGCCTATGGTCAGAGAATCGTCCATGGGTGAACTCGCGAATAGCGAGTGTATTCCGTGATATCCTCGTAGTCGGCGCATCATCGGGACTCGATCGCCGGCATGAACGTGGCCGAGTGCGAGGAAGATGGAAATAATTGGCGAGACACGGTATAATCTGCAAGCGCAAGAGGAGAACGAGACGACGGACATGTGTGTAGGGGAGAGCGGGTCAAAGTGGAACAGCGCATCCAGAATATCACATTACTTCACGAGGACGAAGAACGTCTCTCTAACTTAGTGTGAGTTTGCAGGACGAGCCGAAGGCGAGTGCTGTTATCACACGAGTTTGAAAAAGTGTTTCGCACGAGAGATGCACAAAATTTTTCGTCGCGAGGTGCGAAAATTGCGATTTTACGCACGCGAAGCGCACGAAAAAGTGGCCATTTCCGCACCGAGCGATGAAAAAAATAATTTATTTGGCCGCCACTGTTTAGTTAAATTAAGTAAAATATTTATATTTGATTTAAATGAATATTCATTTAAATTATGTAAAATATTTATTTGATTCAAATAAATATTTATTTAAATGAAATAAATATTTTGCTTAGTGGCTGAAGGACTGCGGTCGATGGCCAATTGGCAATGTACAGTATAGATGTAAGGAGAAGAGTTTTTTTTTTTAGATACACAAAATAAATCTGTTACTTGCTATGTATTGTTAATAAACACTACTACTATTTTGCTTAATCTAAATAAATGATGGCGGTCAAATAAAGTATTTTTCTGTGTGTGTGTATGTGTGTGTGTGTGTGTGTGTCAAAAGTTGACGACGGGGCAAAACGCAATTTTTTCAATAATTTTTTGATGAAAGAGTGAAGCAAAAAGGAGCTAAGAATCGCCGATGTATCGGTGGGGCAAAATGGCTCCATTGGGTGGGGCTCAAAATTTCGAATGACCAAATGTAGAACGGCCAAGATTTCGAATATTTCTAAATTGCCAATATTACAATAACGAAAAATGAGTTTTCGATATCGAGGAATTATTTGGAAAATTGCGTTTTTTCTCGGTGTCCCGTTTTGCCCCCCACTGTCCCATTTTGCCCCGCTCTCCCCTGTGGAGAAATCGTGTGGGTACAGCCTACGAGAGGAAGAACAAACGACGATGTCTCCGCTGCTGTACTACCTCGGATAACGTGAGATTGCTGAAGCCCGCGCACCTGCGCGGATAAACGACAACCCACGGAGACTGCAATGCCGCGGGAATAGAAATGCGCACGGGGGGGGGGGGGGTGGGGGGGGGAAAGGCTAAGAAGTATATTTATAGTTTCTGCCATGCGGACACAAGCAATGACGGGGAGTTTATTTTATTGATCTCACGATCTCTCGGACTGCCGGATCAATCACTGTGCTGTACCGACGGTACCGACCGTACAGTGGCACTGTGTGGGGTACTTCGAGAATCGTTGGGTCGCGTTTTATGACGTTAGTAACTAACAAATTTGCAGCGGAGTGGACACGGGACACGGACGATAACGTTTGTTACTCTGGAAAGTTATTGAGCACATTTTTTTTGCGCTAATGTTGCGTTTTGTAATGACGACTGGACGCACTTATGACCGTACACCCAAAAAAATTATTTACTTGACGGCCACCGTTTATCAAGATGAAACAACATATTTATTTGATTT
The DNA here is from genome assembly GCA_963922035.1 of Amblyjoppa proteus. Taxonomy (NCBI): domain Eukaryota; kingdom Metazoa; phylum Arthropoda; class Insecta; order Hymenoptera; family Ichneumonidae; genus Amblyjoppa; species Amblyjoppa proteus. Next base: position 12,442,822 of record OY998233.1, read on the forward strand.
AAGTAAATATTCATTTAAATCAAGTGAATAGTTACTTAAATGAAATAAATATCTGTTTAAATCATATAAATATTTGGCTTGATCTAAATAAACGGTGGCCGTCAAATAAATTATTTTTCCGAGTGTATGGATAGCGAATGCATATTTTTTTTTTTTTTGGATCTTCGGTTTACGGGTCATTGAGGGTAAGTAAATGTCATCGATGTGCGGTGGAGATTGAGGGTTTATTTTGTTTTTTTTTTTTTTTTTTTAGGTTTAGTATGAATTTCTTGATTGGGGGATTTACAAAGTAAAAAATAATTTTGTAAAAACGGAATGCGAAATTTCGTAAAAATACTTATGTTAAATAAAGTAACAAACATGTTTGTCATTTTTGTTTGTAAAATTAGAAAATTAACAAATAAAAAATTGTGGACGTTTGTGGACAATAAGCTGTGAAAGGTAAAAACTTTTTTTTTTACTGTGTATGCAGACGGTTTTTTTGACCTCCGCAAGAAAAAATCATAAGTTGGAGTTTTTTGTTTGTTTTAAGTCTGGTATGAATTTGTCGATTCCTCGACTACGTCGCAAGCCGGTGGTCCGTTTTTACCTCTGCATAAAAAACGAAACTTGAAAGCCTCACCATTTTTTTTTTTTTTTTTTTTTTGTTTTTTTATGCTGTGGTCAAAACGCACCAGCGTTTTGCTGCAAAATCGACGGACCAATGACTTCGCATTACACTAATATGTTTTGTGTTTCAATACTTAATGTAGTACATGCGGTACAGTCGAGTCAAACGTGAGTTTCAGAAAAAATTTCGAGCACTTCTCGATGGGATAAAAATCTGCAAAAAATCACGTCTATGGGAGGTGGCGCAAAGATTGTTTTAGTGAAGTAATAATTGCAATTTTTCATCAACAAATTCAAGATAAAAATCATTATTCAACAAATTGCCCGGCAACTTAACTCTTTTATTCTATAAAAATGATTCGCTTACTTTTCTGTATGCGTGTGAATTTTTTCAGAATTTTTTGTAATCTTTGAAAATCACGTTTTTTCTATATCGAAGCTGTGAAAAAACGCAATTTTCAGAGATTACAAAAAATTCTGAAAAAATTCATACCTATTCAGAAAAATAAACGAATTATTTTTATGAAGGAAAACAGTTAAGTTGCCGTGTAATTTGTCGAATAATAATTTTTATCTTCAATTTGTTAATGACAAATTGAAATTATTATTTCACAAAAACAAAATTTGCATCACCTTCCATACACTTGATTTTTTTATCAGATTTTTATCCCATCGAGAAGTGTTCGGATATTTTCTCTGAAACTCACGATTGGCGGGACTGTACGGCAAGTACTACCAAAAAAAAAAAAAGCTCACGATTAAGATTTTTGAAACCGCAATATAGGCCATCCAATGCGAAGTTTCTTTTCCCACCAGAAATCCTTCCACGTCATGAAGCAACTGCAACGGATTACCTACGTGTGATAATCTCGTTCCAAATCTGATATACGTATCGCTGGACAACTCGGTTAAGTCGGCTAAGAAGTGTATTTATAGTTTCTGTCATACACAGCGATGACGGGTACTTTATTTTATCGATCTCCCGATCTCGGACTGCGGGATCAAACACTGTGCTATACCGACGCACAGTCGCACTACATAGTGTGCTTCGAGAATGGTCGGGCCACGCTTTACGACGTTAGTAACTAACAAATTTGCAGCGCAGTGAAAACTCGAAGCGATAACGTTAATTCCTCTAGAATGTTATCGAGCACATTTTTGCCCTAACGTTGCGTTTCGTAGTGACGACTGAGTTAGACGCCTTTGAGGGGATGCTGAAACCGTTTTCTTGCTTCACCTGCTCTGTCGACGGACCTAGACAATTCTTCAGTTTCTACTTAGCATTGTCAATATGCGACACATATGCGTCAAATCATGGAAAATCATGATATTGACATAAACGCTTCGGTGTGCAGTTGAATTTTGATTGAAAACTTGCAAGGAATCAAGAAAATCGAATATTATAGTTTGCGAAAGTTCGTGAACGTAGTTTCACGATTTACGCCCAAGTGGCTCTGCATCCTGCCCTACATTTCATTCGGCCGTGTTCATCGGCTCTGATCACCCGTCGCAAATCGATAGACTAAGTGATCGCAGTTTACACTTCACGTGATTGTCTCTTGAGTGAGCAACTTTCCGATGGTTTTGAAATATTCGGAGAACTTCACAGAATCGGCGTGCACTCCCTTTTGACCTATGTAAAACCTATGATTTTTTCTTATTTCCAACAGAACGGATGCTCTAAACACTTCAGCGGTCATGTTGATTTACGCGACAATTTTTAATATTCAATTTTCATTATTTTTCGGAAGATTTCCGACCGAAATTCGAGTGGACGCCGAATGGTTTATGTTTTTAATGCGGTCCTGTAAAATTTGAAGCGTAACCGTCGCACAGTAACGACGAACATCGAAAACAACGAAATCGCCTATTTTCGTCGATAAAACACGAAGATCCAGCAGCCCTTTAAGCGTACGTATAGCGAATTGCATGTCGTGATTGCCGATGATATTTATTTTCCTTGCCCTAGCTCGTTGACTAGACGCGCCACAAGTCACCTGCCACGTTCCGAGGTCTCTTCGACCGTGCCTCGTTTCTCTCGCTTTTCACTTTTTACTCTGAGCTTTTTTCGTTTTCTCATCTCGTCGCTCATCCTCGCGAACGCGAGACCTTTCTGACCTCCTCCCTTAACTGTCGCAGCTCCTTTGCCCGTTTAGTGAAACCGCCTGCCCGTCTCGCTTCTTTATGACCCGCGGTTATTTCCGGATCAACGTCTCCCAGAACACAAGCTTTCGCTCGCGTAGCTGAGAGCGACTATCGGCGCAGGCCGAACAACGTTTGAACCCTTCACACTCGGGTGGAAGCCCCAAAGCCCTCGGGCTGTACCTTCGCGGTCGCCGTGGCAAGCTGTCGGTGAACTCCGCTTCCTGGTGCTGATGAAGCACTGCTTCGCCGTACCTCACGGAGAAAGATGGTTCAGCTCTGCTCTAACAAAATGACGATCACCGCGTTCCCGCAGCAAAACGATTAGTAAAAGTGGCAAAAAATCACTGCTCGGAAGCAATTGGTTTTGCCATTGGGAGAAAACTTTCTTGTTACTGCGACGATTTAGTTTGCTATGAGAACAAACGACGCCTGCTATAATTTAACGTCTGAGCAATGACCGGTAATGGGTTAGTTGTAGATACGTAGGGAAGAGCGCGACCAAAGGGGCCAGTGGGCAATGCGAGATCATGGGGCAAAACGCAATTTAGTTGTAGATACGTAGGGAAGAGGGCGACCAAAGGGGCCAGTGGGCAATGCGAGATCATGGGGCAAAACGCAATTTTCCAATCACTTTTGGACGGTGGCGGTGGTGGTGAGTGGGAGAAAAAGGGGTTGATGATCCGGATGTATCGTTTGGCCAAAATGGGGCATGCAACAATTATCGGAAAATTTAGTTTTGCCCTCCCCGGGTCCAGTTTGCCCCGCTTTCCCCCGTCGTTGTCTAGAAATGGGCGCTGGCTTTGCGACCGGGCATTTTTTTTTTTTTTTTTTTTTTCTTGGTGATTGACTGTCACGTTAATTGCGGTCAATTGATCGGCCCAGAAATGTCCGCACTGTGACAATAGCGACATTAACTCTGAACACCTCGACAGTTCGGACTTCAAACTTGACAACGTACCAATCTCATTAATCAGAAAATAAATGTGCATTCATTGTACAATATTGTTTCATTGAAGAATCAATTGACAACAAATGATAATACGAATGATTACAAAGTCAGCGAGGAAGATAAATTCGTTTGAATTCAACCTGGGCTGTAGAAAAGTTAACCAAATTAACGACCAAAAAAAAAAAAAAAAAAAAAAAAATGAGAGTCAAATCGCTACTGAATAAATGTTTTTCGCTGTTTTTTCACCATATTTGCAATGCCGAACAAAAATGACCGTCAAATCCCAATTGGATAGACGTGTTTCGCTGTTTTGTCCATATTTGTGATCGCGAACAGAAATTACGATTATGGAGCAACAAATACTTTCCGCGACAAAAAAAAAGGCGGTAATTTTTTTGGGCAATTGACAGTTGTCTTATTGTTTCCCTTTGAGTTTTCCGTTTTCGCACTGTTCCGCATTCGATCGATCTCCGCTATCGACCCGAGCGGTGCTCTCCGCCGCAGATGCTCTCGTTAAGCTATCGACCTCTGCTCTCTCGTTGCCACCGCGCGCTTCAGCTATCGGCCTGCGCAGTAGATCTGCGCGCCGAACGCCTTTCGCCTCGCCACCTTGCTACCACGTGCTATCGCATAATTGACGTATCCCTATCGCTTTACGAACAAAAATCCTGTCTCTGAGAATATCCTTTCGTTTCAAATGCTCGCCATCATTACGGGTCTTCTCGCTTTTCGGTGATTCGTTATCTCCCGATTGTTCGCCCCGATAAAATGATGAATTATGACACGTGCTTCCGGGATGCGTCTGAGCTCAGCAGCTTCGCTCCCGCTCGCTTTCGTTATCGCGTTATCGCTCACTCACTCGCCGCTTCGCCTGCTACGCCCTACGCCAGATCTCTTTCTCCGGCCGACGATACTTATCCGTAAGTGTGCTCTGTTGATCGCTCGTTAGGTCCGATAGATTAAAAAAAAAAAAAAAAACGAATGCTTAATTAATATTCAGATGGAATTAATGAATTAAGCGGGTTACATGTCCGTTCTCGACGAATCTACGTTGCATTGATATGTCACGAAATATTTTGAAAACATTTCAGAAATATTTTCAATCTTTCAAATATTCCGAAATATTTCTGAAATATATGGAAATTATATATTTTTTTTTAATATTCTTCCGAAATATTGCAACGAGATTTCACAAATATTTCAGAAATATTTTTAATATTTCGAATCTTACAAAAAATATTTCTGAAGTATATGGAAATATTATTTTTTAATATTCTCCCGAAATATTGCAACGAGATTTCACAAATATTTCAGAAATATTTTTAATATTTCGAATCTTACAAAAAATATTTCTGAAGTATATGGAAATATTATTTTTTAATATTCTCCCGAAATATTGCAACGAGATTTCACAAATATTTCAGAAATATTTTTAATATTTCGAATCTTACAAAAAATATTTCTGAAGTATATGGAAATTATATTTTTTTTAATATTCTTCCGAAATATTGCAACGAGATTTCTCAAATATTTCAGAAATATTTTTAATATTTCAAATCTTACAAAATATTTCTGAAGTATATGGAAATATTATTTTTTAATATTCTCCCGAAATATTGCAACGAGATTTCACAAATATTTCAGAAATATTTTTAATATTTCGAATCTTACAAAAAATATTTCTGAAGTATATGGAAATATTATTTTTTAATATTCTCCCGAAATATTGCAACGAGATTTCACAAATATTTCAGAAATATTTTTAATATTTCGAATCTTACAAAATATTTCTGAAGTATATGGAAATATTATTTTTTAATATTCTCCCGAAATATTGCAACGAGATTTCACAAATATTTCAGAAATATTTTTAATATTTCGAATCTTACAAAAAATATTTCTGAAGTATATGGAAGTAATATTTTGAAGTATTCTATCAAAATATCCCAACGAAATATTTCAAAAATCTTTCGTACATCTGAAATATCTCTGAAACGGTGAAAAAAAAATATTTTGAAAGCGAATATCAGCAGATGCGTACCGAACTATGTTCAGAAGGAACGAAAATTTTAAAAAACACCATGGTTCATGGCTATATTTTAATAGAGTTTGGCTATTTAATGTGTCATAATGCTACATGTTATTTATGAGGTGCTGAATGCAGTACACACCGCATATACATGTATGTTTAAAGTAATGCATTAAAATATTCATAATTTCTTAGATATTTCAGAAAGTAATCTAACAAATATTTTACAAACATCTAAAAATATTTGCAAAGCGTTTTAAAGGCATTTTCGCAAAATATTTCTGAAACCTTTCAATGTAAGATTTGTGAGCGCCAAAAAAAAAAATATTTTCGAAAAATGTTAAAAATATTTCCGTGCTATGTGGCTGCAGTCTTCATTTTGTTAATCCACATTGGTTTCTCGATTAACACATACATTGTAACATGTATGCAAAGAGATTCTTTCATAGTGAGCATCTTAGGCGAATTAAACGTACTCTATAACGATCCATGCATGTCAATCGATGTGGGGCGTGTTTCGAGCTGTACTGCTCACATGTATACATATATATATATATATATATATATATATAGATGTACATATATAATTCACGAACGTTTGCACGAGGACGTCTCGGCGTCAACGAACAGCCGTCACCTCGTCGATTCGCGTTCGTGTCGATGCACACGGGCTGAGAATTTTAATGCGATCGTGCGCGGTCCTCGATCCGCGCATGCGCGCAAGCGCAGCAAGTGCCGCAGCTCGACACAGAAGACAATAGGCTTCTGTATGCTTCTGTTATTGTGGAATAGGTAAAAAACAAAAAAAAAAGGCAAATTGTTTCGTCAACGACGAAAGGGAAGCCGGGAAGCCTCCGGCCGAAGGCGGCGACGGCGAGGAAGCAAAATGAATAGGTGGGGAAGAAGATCGACGCTAACCGAGGGAAAAAACACAGCATAACCGTACGCGACATTCTCTTCTTTGCTGTGACTACTTTTTAGACCGACTCGTGCGCACTCGTACATACTTCCTGCCTGCCACAACGAGCTGAAATTCCCCGAGACGTTTCCTTCGTCGCATAAGCACGCATGCAGCCCGCAACAGCGGTCGCAGTCACTCGGCTAATAAGAAAAAGATGATAATGACGATGACTGATAGTATCGGGAGGGATAGGTGGAGGCCAGCGGTCGTGCTGGATCGTATAGAGTTCTTCCGATAGTGAGTGCAATTCACGTCGAAGTTAACAAAAAAAAAAAAAAAGTTCCTAAAAAATTAAATGATTTTCTTAAGAAAATCTTCTTTTTTTTTTACGAATTTTCGTAAAGATTCTAAGAGACCGAAAATTTAATGTTTTCCTACCAGAACAGGCAAAAGAAAGGCCGCTCGCTTATTCAGTGATAACAGAATACAATTTCATATAAAAAAAAATATATATATATATGGTATAAAAATATAATATCGCGGAATAAGAAACTTTGTAGTGGTGAGCACGATATTTAGAATAAGCAGCGACCGCACTCACTGGGCTAATGAGAAAAAGATGACAATGATAATGACTGATAGTATCGGGAGGAATATGACTGACGTCGGCGATCATTATGAATCGTACGGATCTTGCTCTAGTAAGTGCGTTTCACGTTGAAGTTTAAGAAGGTGTTTTTATTTTATTTTTTTGTATTTTTGTGAAGATCTTAAGAGACCCAAAATTAAAAATGTTCCTAACAGGACAGGCAAAGGAAAGGCAACTGACGTCTAGAATTATTCCAGAATACAATTTCCGTGGGATAAAAACATAATACCATAGATTAAGGAGGGAGTCTCGCTGAGGCTGACTTCGCATAAGTTCGACAAAAATAATAGAAAAATTGCAAGTACTTCTTGATGGTATAAAAATCTGACAAAAATTCATGCATACTAAAGGTACTGAGAAGATTAATTTTGCACAATAATAATTACAAAATGTTATTGACAAATCGATGAAAAAAAAATAATTGCATAACAAATTTGCCCGCAACCCAACTTTTTTTTTTCGTGAAAATGATTCGTTTATTTTTCTGAATACGTATGAATTTTTTCAGATTTTTCAGTAATCGTTGATTTTTTTTTTTTTTTTTTCATGGAAAAATCAACGATTACTGAAAAATCTGAAAAAATTCGTGCGTATTCAGAAAAATAAACGAATCATTTTCACGAAAAAAAAAGTTGGGTTGCGGGCAAATTTGTTAAGTAATTATTTTTTTCGTCAATTTGTTGATAATATTTTGTAATTATTATTGTGCAAAATTAATCTTCTCAGTACCTTTAGTATGCATGAATTTTTTCAGATTTTCATACCATCAAGAAGTACTTGCAATTTTTCTATTATTTTTGTCGAACTTATGCGTAGTCAGCCTCAGCGAGACTCCCTCCTTAAGGAACAGTCTAGAGGTAAGCACGATTTTGGGAGCATAACGCAGCCGCAGTAGCGGTCGCAGTTCCCCGGCTAGCAAGCATAAGATGATAATGATCATGAATGATACCCACGAGAAAGAATAGACCGAGGCTGATGGATCTTGCTATATTTGAGTACAATTAACGCTGAAGTTTAAGAATGTTACATTACGATACTAGTGCGAGAAAAGTTTTTCTGACGAGTGCTGCAGTCAGGCGAGATAAGAAAAAGCTTTTCGCACGAGTATCGTAGCAAATTTTACTTCGCAAAGTGTGAGAATGGGAGTTTTGTGCAAAGCGTGCCGAAAACTGCTATTTTCGCACTAGTGTAGTAAAATCATTTTTTTTTTTTTTTAAGAATTTCCGTAAAGGTCCTAGACCCAATTTCAATGTTTTTTTCTGACAGAAGAGGCAAAGGAAAGACCGCTGGAATATTGAGTTATAAAAATGTAGTGTCGTAGATTAAGGCACGGTCTAGTGGTGAGCACGATTTTTGAAAGACGAAACACGGTCGATTGGAAAGTGAATGGAAGACATTGTCAGGTCCGCGCGGTCGGACGAGGAATCCACTGTGAGTAGGTATCAAGTTCGCGGAGTGAACGCCGGTCCAAGGCAGAGGAAACAAAGTCAACTCACGCTTATCCACTTAGCGGCTGAAATTGGAGCCAGCCCGTAGCCACGGGGATCAAGGATAACCCAGTAAACGAGGTCTATGGAAATGGGAATAATGGACATAATAGTCCGATCCGTGCGGCAGGGTACGCCCGCACGCATTTTAGCCGTTTGGCTCGATCGTTGGAAACGAAGCAAAGAAATTCAAAGTCATTTCACGACCTCGACGGCTTCATGCCGGTTACAAATGTGACGAGATAATGACGTGTCGCGATGAGAAAAACCATTGCAAAAAGATAGAGACGACCGTGTCCAAGGCGTGTCGACCATAGGAAAAAGAACACTCGAGCCATTCATAATACTTTAGGTATCAGCATATTATAGTTTCTTTAAGTGCATACGACACAGTAGAATTTCGCAAAAAATATTTCGAGTTAAATTTTGATGTCGGAACTCAACGAATTGGGAAAGTTAGAGAGCGTTATGTGGAAAGTGGCGAAGTGTTTTACGTTTCAAGAGAAAAGTTTTTCTCGAAACGTGATTTTCAAAATAGGCGAGTATGACATCTCAAAAACGGCTTGATGGATTTTAATGAAAATTTTTACCGATTTGCTTCGACAGATTCTTTGGTCCTTGACGGTTTCATATATTTTTTTTTTTTTTAATAATAATAAAAAATTATTATTAAAAATAATTCAAGGTGTAAAAATCGATATTTTTTTTTTTTCAAATGGCCGCCATTTCTCCAATTTTTATTTTATTTTTTTTTCCTAGTCAAAGACCGCGTTATATATAATTTCTTAAGAACACTCGAGCCATTCATAATACTTTAGGTATTAGCATATTATAGTTTCTTTAAGTGCATACGACACAGTAGAATTTCGCAAAAAATATTTCGAGTTAAATTTTGATGTCGGAACTCAACGAATTGGGAAAGTTAGAGAGCGTTATGTGGAAAGTGGCGAAGTGTTTTACGTTTCAAGAGAAAAGTTTTTCTCGAAACGTGATTTTCAAAATAGGCGAGTATGACATCTCAAAAACGGCTTGATGGATTTTAATGAAAATTTTTACCGATTTGCTTCGACAGATTCTTTGGTCCTTGACGGTTTCATATATTTTTTTTTTTTTAATAATAATAAAAAATTATTATTAAAAATAATTCAAGGTGTAAAAATCGATATTTTTTTTTTTTCAAATGGCCGCCATTTCTCCAATTTTTATTTTATTTTTTTTTCCTAGTCAAAGACCGCGTTATATATAATTTCTTAAGAACACTCGAGCCATTCATAATACTTTAGGTATTAGCATATTATAGTTTCTTTAAGTGCATACGACACAGTAGAATTTCGCAAAATATGTTTCGAGTTAAATTTTCATGTCGGATTTCAACGAATTGGGAAAGTTAGAGAGCGTTATGTGGAAAGTGGCGAAGTGTTTTACGTTTCAAGTGAAAAGTTCTTCTCGAAACGTGATTTTCAAAATAGGCGAGTGTGACATCTCAAAAACGGCTTGATGGATTTTAATGAAAATTTTTACCGATTTGCTTCGACAGATTCTTTGGTCCTTGACGGTTTCATTTTTTTTTTTTTAATAATAATAAAAAATTATTATTAAAAATAATTCAAGGTGTAAAAATCGATATTTTTTTTTTTTTTTTCAAATGGCCGCCATTTCAGCCAATTTTTATTTTACTTTTTTTCCCCTAGTCAAAGACCGCGTTATATATAATTTCTTAAGAAACAATTAAAAAATTTTGTTTCACATAAAACGACATGCCGAAATCAGGACCACCGCAAACTTTCGAAAAAAAAAAAAATTTCATAAAAATAATAACAATAAAATTGAATGAATTTTTTTTTTTATGTTCTTTAATATACGCTCCCTCCATCCGAAAAAAAAATCAAGTCCCCAAAGCATATGTCTACCGAGAAAAAAAAAAAAATCCCGAAATATGCATAAATTTTTATTCATTAAGCGCGCATGCCCTTAAGCCTATCACTTGTTTCTGGGATTCTTGTTCTTTGCGTATAATTATCGTCGCCCCATATCGTCATATAAATTTCCCACCGCGATTATGCAGACCGTCAAAAAAAAATGCATGTACGCACTATAAATGCACATCCAAATGCATTTGAGCGCACTGTAAAAAGAATTTTTTTTGAAAATTAATAAACGCTATAGGAAGCTTTTTTTTTTTACACAAACTCTTTCTCAAAATTCAAATACATATGCGTTGCAATATTACAGTAAAATTTGTATTTTTAATAGAAATTTTTTTTGTAAATTTCATGCATAACGATTTGCAATTTTAATATCTCGTAATGTAATTTTACAGTAAAAAACTACACTGATATTCGATTGACGTAAGTAACGCAAGCAAATTTCAATTTCCCGTAAGTTAAATTTACAATTTTTTTTGTCTTTTTTTTTTTTTTTTCATACAGTGATGAATATGAAATGTATCTTTTTTTTTTCAAGCCCACCAATGACTCATCGAAAGTGATCGTCCCACTCGACGATCGCCCAAAGATGCGAAACTCACCGTGTGCGGCGCGACACTCATGACCAAGTTGCTCGACAGGACCAGAAGAATCCACGAGCGAAGGAGCTTGCCCGTCGATCCCTCGCGAAAGGACATTCTCCTCGTTCTCTCGCGCAAAACGATCTTCCGCCGATGTTCTCCAGGCTTTTCGCTCGAGCAGCGACGGTTTTCCACTTGCTCGCTCGTCCACCGAATTTCCTTGGCGCGTCGCATCATCTCGCGTGCTACCGCCGATCGGGGCAGCGAACCGACCGAGTCGCCGACGCAAAGGATTCCGCTCGCCACGGCGAGAACGATTTCTGAGAGGGATTTCGGCGAGCACCACTGTCTCGCCGATGACGGAACGATGGCATTGAGCTCCTGTCGCAGACGCATCGCGTCATGATCCGCCGGAGCGCGCTCGCGTTCGTACGCTCGACGACGCGTCGAGCGGTCTCGGAAGGCGAGTTTATGTGTCGCCGCGACGCGGGTGAAACACTTGCTTCGCCCTCGGGCTCGTTCCTCCCCGCTCGTTTCCCCGCCCCGTCGCGACGGAGTCGCGCACCCCTCGTCGGCAGCTTGCAGTCACCACCGTCGCCGCCTCGGCAGTCGCGGGTCTATAAATACGGGCACGAGTCCGCGAAGAATTTCAAGAACGGCGAGTAAAAAAGCTCGCGCTCTTCACCGCGGTGGCGTCGAGGGATATGCGGTGAAACGCGGAGCGTCGAAGGAGAGCGCGATCGGGTCTCGTTTCGCCGACTGTCTTCGTCGGGGCGACGAGAACGCTATTGAAGATTATGCATCGTCGAGGTGGACAATGCGGTTCATAGTTGATGTCCTGCAAAAGCGGAAGTCGACCGGGTCGTTCTTCGTGCCGGTCGACGTGGTCCAGCCTATGGAGACTCGAAGTTCCGGAGGCTTGGGGGAGTTACTGTAAGAAAAAGATAAGATGGCATGAGTGAAAGTTTCTGGGAGTAATGAAGTATAAGTGGGGGAAAAAAAGTGGTGAATATGGACCACCCCGATTAACACGTAAATCAATGAAATATGAACCGGTCATAATTCCCCACAGTAGTATTTCATTGGCAGGGATAGCAAAAGTGGAGGACCGCTATCGTTTTAGTGGTAATGTTGTAAATGTTTTTTTTTTTTTTTTAATAAGATGATGCGAATGTAACTTTCTTGGAATAGTAAAGTTTACGTATGTTTTTTTTTAAGACGACAACGCTATTGACACTAATAGAGTATATGTGATTGGCAATGATAGCAACGTTAGAGACTACCGCTATCGTTTTTAGTGGCTATGTTGTAAAAATGTAAAAAATAAGATCGTATTATGGAAAGTGGCTGGGAATAGTAAAGTGTAAGTATTTTTTTTTTTTTTTTTTTAAGACAAAACCCGGGGTATCAAAATTGGAGTTCCACTATCTTTTTAGTGTTAATATTGTAAACAATTTTTAAATAAGATGATGTGAGGGAAACTTTGTAGGAATAATAATGTTTAAGCATTTCTTGTTTTAAGACGAAACTGCTATTGCCATTAATAGAGCATATATGTGATTGGCAAGGATCGCAAAGTTGGACTACCACTGCCGTTTTAGTGGTAATGGTTGCAAAAATGCAAAAAACATAAGATGGTCTCATGGACATTATCTGGAAATAGTAAAGTGTAACCATTTTTTTTTTATTTTAAGACGATACCGCTATTGTCATTAATAGAGCACGTATGTGATTGGCAAGGATCGCAAAGTTGGACTACCACTGCCGTTTTAGTGGTAATGGTTGCAAAAACGCAAAAAAACATAAGATGGTCTCATGGACATTATCTGGAAATAGTAAAGTGTAACAATTTTTTTTTATTTTGAGACGATACCGCTATTGTCATTAATAGAGCACATATGTGATTGGCAAGGATCGCAAAGTTGGACCACCACTGCCGTTTTAGTGGTAATGGTTGCAAAAACGCAAAAAACATAAGATGGTCTCATGGACATTATCTGGAAATAGTAAAGTGTAACCATTTTTTTTGCATTTTAAGACGATACCGCTATTGTCATTAATAGAGCACATATGTGATTGGCAAGGATCGCAAAGTTGGACTACCACTGCCGTTTTAGTGGTAATGGTTGCAAAAACGCAAAAAAACATAAGATGGTCTCATGGACATTATCTGGAAATAGTAAAGTGTAACCATTTTTTTTTTAATTTTAAGACGATACCGCTATTGTCATTAATAGAGCACATATGTGATTGGCAAGGATCGCAAAGTTGGACCACCACTGCCGTTTTAGTGGTAATGGTTGCAAAAACGCAAAAAACATAAGATGGTCTCATGGACATTATCTGGAAATAGTAAAGTGTAACCATTTTTTTTTTTATTTTAAGACGATACCGCTATTGTCATTAATAGAGCACATATGTGATTGGCAAGGATCGCAAAGTTGGACCACCACTGCCGTTTTAGTGGTAATGGTTGCAAAAACGCAAAAAACATAAGATGGTCTCATGGACATTATCTGGAAATAGTAAAGTGTAACCATTTTTTTTTTTATTTTAAGACGATACCGCTATTGTCATTAATAGAACACATATGTGATTGGCAAGGATCGCAAAGTTGGACTACCACTGCCGTTTTAGTGGTAATGGTTGCAAAAACGCAAAAAACATAAGATGGTCTCATGGACATTATCTGGGAATAGTAAAGTGTAACAATTTTTTTTGTATTTTAAGGCAATACCGCTATTGTCATTAATAGAGCACATATGTGATTGGCAAGGATCGCAAAGTTGGACTACCACTGCCGTTTTAATGGTAATGGTTGCAAAAACGCAAAAAACATAAGATGGTCTCATGGACATTATCTGGGAATAGTAAAGTGTAACAATTTTTTTTGTATTTTAAGACGATACCGCTATTGTCATTAATAGATCACATATGTGATTGGCAAGGATCGCAAAGTTGGACTACCACTGCCGTTTTAGTGGTAATGGTTGCAAAAACGCAAAAAATATAAGATGGTCTCATGGACATTATCTGGAAATAGTAAAGTGTAACCATTTTTTTTATTTTAAGACGATACCGCTATTGTCATTAATAGAGCACATATGTGATTGGCAAGGATCGCAAAGTTGGACTACCACTGCCGTTTTAATGGTAATGGTTGCAAAAACGCAAAAAACATAAGATGGTCTCATGGACATTATCTGGGAATAGTAAAGTGTAACAATTTTTTTTGTATTTTAAGACGATACCGCTATTGTCATTAATAGATCACATATGTGATTGGCAAGGATCGCAAAGTTGGACTACCACTGCCGTTTTAGTGGTAATGGTTGCAAAAACGCAAAAAACATAAGATGGTCTCATGGACATTATCTGGAAATAGTAAAGTGTAACCATTTTTTTTATTTTAAGACGATACCGCTATTGTCATTAATAGAGCACATATGTGATTGGCAAGGATCGCAAAGTTGGACTACCACTGCCGTTTTAATGGTAATGGTTGCAAAAACGCAAAAAACATAAGATGGTCTCATGGACATTATCTGGGAATAGTAAAGTGTAACAATTTTTTTTGTATTTTAAGACGATACCGCTATTGTCAATAATAGATCACATATGTGATTGGCAAGGATCGCAAAGTTGGACTACCACTGCCGTTTTAGTGGTAATGGTTGCAAAAACGCAAAAAACATAAGATGGTCTCATGGACATTATCTGGAAATAGTAAAGTGTAACCATTTTTTTTATTTTAAGACGATACCGCTATTGTCATTAATAGAGCATATATGTGATTGGCAAGGATCGCAAAGTTGGACTACCACTGCCGTTTTAGTGGTAATGGTTGCAAAAACGCAAAAAAACATAAGATGGTCTCATGGACATTATCTGGAAATAGTAAAGTGTAACCATTTTTTTTTTAAATTTTAAGACGATACCGCTATTGTCATTAATAGAGTATATATGCTTGACAAGTATAGCAAAAATCGACTATCACTTTAATTTTAGTCTTAACATTGAACTCACATTTTACATTATTCGAATTAAAATCAATGCTCTGCGGGCGAAACAGCGGCGAAATAATGGAAAATCTTAATGTTTCGCAATGAGATATTTTAATAATTTGCAAACCTGAAACTTTAAGAGCTTTCTGTTAAAAAAAATAAGATGGTAACAGGCAAACTTTCGAAGAACGGTAAAGTAAAAAAAAAAAAATCCTTTTTCAAGAAATAACCGTCATTTCCATTGATAGAGTGTATATTGCTCGGCAGGGTTATCAAAAAACGACTGTCACTTTCGTTTTAGTCTTATCATTGAAGGTACACTTGTACATTTACTCGAAGTAAAAAATCAGTGCTCAGTCGGTAAAACAGCGACGAAACAATGAAAGATCTCAATTGATTCACCGTACGTATAATTTTCAGACCCGAAAGATATATATATATATATATATATAGATATACCTACCATTAAATAGCGTTCTAAAAGCTGGACGAGTGACACGACACGTGCAGGACGACAGCGTCAACTCCACTATACGCGCGATGAGAA
This sequence comes from Amblyjoppa proteus, assembly GCA_963922035.1. NCBI lineage: Eukaryota > Metazoa > Arthropoda > Insecta > Hymenoptera > Ichneumonidae > Amblyjoppa > Amblyjoppa proteus. Next base: position 12,458,648 of record OY998233.1, read on the forward strand.
TGAACAATAAGTAGGTTGATGTAAACTGGTTTCGCGTTTTGCAACAGTTTCCGTGTGTGTGTGTGTGTGTGTATGTGTGTGTGTGTGTGTATTCCACTACGAGTTACCAGCACGAAGCCATCGTGAAACGAATTGAATTAAGTCAGGGCTCGTTCTAAAACCGCAATAGCGTATTATATGAGGTACGGTATAGGCAAACACAAGCGCGGCAGTTCGCCGAAAGTCTGATTCGAGCCTCCAGAGCGTTTCGAAACAGTTTCAGCAAAAAGCGCATTCGAAAAGCTAAATATATCTTTCGTACATTTTTTTTGCACGTACGTCGGCTTTCGAATTAAAAATAGGACGCGCGTCTGTACGCCGGGTGTGAGATTTCGCAATTCCAGAACTACTTCCTAAAAGTGTATCAGAAGTTTTTTACACACAGCGCGAATGAATTGACCCACTTGACCCGGAATGGGAAAATGCGGGTCGCCCAAGGGAGAATCCCAGTGTTCGAGCGAAAAAATGGACTGCGGCAATAAGCCGAACCTCAAAGGGTAACATTGAATGGTCTACCGCAAACAGTCGAAACGATAAACGCTGGCAATGGATCATAAACGAAAGCCGCAGAAGATTCACCTTGCACGATAAAAATGGTACCAACGTTTCTTGTCCGCAAACGTCGACAATTCTTTTTTTTTTTGTTAATTTTCCAAAAAAAATCTTGTCCTTTTTCCAAAAAAGTCTTGTCCTTTTCACGATAATGTCTGTCAATTTTACGAAAATGTCTGTCAATTTTACGAAAATGTCTGTCAATTTTACGAGAATGTCTGTCAATTTTACGAAAATGTCTTTCAATTTTACGAAAATGTCTTTCAATTTTACGAAAATGTCTGTCAATTTTACGAAAATGTCTGTCAATTTTACGAAAATGTCTGTCAATTTTACGAAAATGTCTGTCAATTTTACGAAAATGTCTGTCAATTTTACGAAAATGTCTGTCAATTTTACGAAAATGTCTTTCAATTTTACGAAAATGTCTGTCAATTTTACGAGAATGTCTGCCAATTTTATGAAAATGTCTATCAATTTTACGAATTCTTCTTGTAATATTAACAACAAAATAATTGTCGACGTTTCTGGACAAAAAAGATTTGCTAAACAAATCTTTATTAGTGTGTGTATGTCGCTTCATCTCTCGGTCGAATGTGTGCTTTACAATTCGGAACTACTTCCTAAAAGTCTATTAAAAGCTTTTGAAATTCTGCGCGAATGTATTAACCCACTTTACCCGAAATGGGGTAATTGGTGAGTCACCAAAGAAAGAATCCCAATATTCGAGTAAAAAATGAACTGCCTCAATACTCCGAATCTCAGAACGGTACCATTAAATGCTCCACTGCAGTCAGTCGAAACGATAAACGCTTGCAACGGATCATCAGCGAGAGCCGCAGCAGACTCACCTTACATGTCGTTTCATTCCTCGGTCGAGTGTGCGATTTTACGATTCAAAACTACTTGCTAAAAGTCTACTAAAAGCTTTTGAAATTCTGCGCGAATGAATTGACCCACGTGATACGAAATGGGGTAAAGCGTATCACCAAAGAAAGAATCCCAATATTCGAAAGAAAAATGAACTGCCTCAATAATATCCGAACCTCAGACGAAACCATTAAGTGATCTACTGCAGTCAGCCAAAACCATAAACGCTGGAAACGAATCGTCAACGAAAGCCGCAACAGACTCACCTTACTTTAATTTTTCTAGGAAGTAGTTCTTATTTTACAATTCATTAAATGCTCTACTGCAGTCAGTCAAAACCATAAACGCTGGAAACGGATCGTCAACGAAAGCCGCAACAGACTCACCTTACTTTTATTTTTTTTAGGAACTAGTTCTGATTTTACAATTCAGAACTACCTCCTAAAAGTCTATCAAAAGCTTTTGAAATGCTGCGCGAATAAATTGACCCAATTGATCCGGAATGGGCTAATACGGGTCACCCTAGTGATTCTCCCAATATTCGAGTGAAAAATGAACTGCCTCAATCATCCGAACCCCAGACGAAACCATTAAATGATCTACTGCAGTCAGCCAAAACCATAAACGCTGGAAACGGATCGTCAACGAAAGCCGCAACAGACTCACCTTTCTTTTATTTTTTTTTAGGAACTAGTTCTGATTTTCCAATTCAAAACTACTTCCTAAAAGTCTATCAAAAGCTTTTGAAATGCTGCTCCAAATGAATTAACCCACTTGACCCAGAATGGGCCAATGCGCATCACTCAAGTGATTCTCCCAACGTTCGAGTGAAAAATGAATCGCCTCAATAATCCGAATCTCAGACGAAACCATTAAATGATCTACTGCAGTCAGCCAAAACCATAAACGCTGGAAACGGATCGTCAACGAAAGCCGCAACAGACTCACCTTACTTTTATTTTTTTTAGGAACTAGTTCTGATTTTACAATTCACAACTACTTCCTAAAAGTCTATCAAAAGCTTTTGAAATGTTGCTCCAAATGAATTAACCCACTTGACCCAGAATGGGCCAATGCGCATCACCCAAGTGATTCTCCCATCATTCGAGTGAAAAATGAATCGCCTCAATAATCCGAATCTCAGACGAAACCATTAAATGATCTACTGCAGTCAGCCAAAACCATAAACGCTGAAAACGGATCGTCAACGAAAGCCGCAACAGACTCACCTTACTTTTATTTTTTTTAGGAACTAGTTCTGATTTTACAATTCACAACTACTTCCTAAAAGTCTATCAAAAGCTTTTGAAATGTTGCTCCAAATGAATTAACCCACTTGACCCAGAATGGGCCAATGCGCATCACCCAAGTGATTCTCCCAACGTTCGAGTGAAAAATGAATCGCCTCAATAATCCGAATCTCAGACGAAACCATTAAATGATCTACTGCAGTCAGCCAAAACCATAAACGCTGGAAACGGATCGTCAACGAAAGCCGCAACAGACTCACCTTACTTTTATTTTTTTTAGGAACTAGTTCTGATTTTACAATTCACAACTACTTCCTAAAAGTCTATCAAAAGCTTTTGAAATGTTGCTCCAAATGAATTAACCCACTTGACCCAGAATGGGCCAATGCGCATCACCCAAGTGATTCTCCCATCATTCGAGTGAAAAATGAATCGCCTCAATAATCCGAATCTCAGACGAAACCATTAAATGATCTACTGCAGTCAGCCAAAACCATAAACGCTGAAAACGGATCGTCAACGAAAGCCGCAACAGACTCACCTTACTTTTATTTTTTTTTAGGAACTAGGTCTCATTTTACGATTCAGAACTACTTCCTAAAAGTCTATCAAAAGCTTTTGACATGCTGCATTCGAATGCATTAACCCACTCAACCCGGATGGGTCCAATGCGCATCACCCAAGTGATTCTCCCATCATTCGAGTGAAAAATGAATCGCCTCAATAATCCGAATCTCAGACGAAACCATTAAATGATCTACTGCAGTCAGCCAAAACCATAAACGCTGGAAACGGATCGTCAACGAAAGCCGCAACAGACTCACCTTTATTTTTTTTAGTACTTTTACTCTTTTTACTTTTATTTTTTTTAGGAACTAGTTCTGATTTTACAATTCACAACTACTTCCTAAAAGTCTATCAAAAGCTTTTGAAATGTTGCATTCGAATGCATTAACCCACTCAACCCCGATGGGTCCAATGCGCATCACCCAAGTGATTCTGCCATCATTCGAGTGAAAAATGACCATCCCCAATGAGCCAAACCTCAGACGGTACCATCAAATGGTGCAGACAGTCGAAACGACAAACCCTCCCAACGGATCGTCAACGAAATCCGCAGCAGACTCACCTTACACCTCGCCGCGCATCGCCGCGCAGATATTATCCCCGATGACTCAGATAAACGCTTCGAGTTCGATAAACCAATGTGTCTCTCACGGGCAGCGACGTATCAACGGCGAACTGTGAACCCTCGTTCGTTCAAGCAGGAAATGCGTTACCAATGGCCCGAAGCGTCGCAATCGACAGCGACCTACGTTACGGCATTCGTGCGTCGTGGATTACGAAAGCGTCGACGAGACTTAGCGGACGAATCGAGCGATGACGCTTCAACGTCATCGACATCCTTCCACGGGCGTGCGCGACTTCAGAAAAAAAAAAAATGAAAAATCACAACGCACTCCCAGACGAAAAGCCCACTGCAACGAGCCATCGAGATGCAAGATGCGGCATTTGCGCCGTCTCGGTACCGTCGCGAGTCTTTTTTACCCCCGCGAATTTATCGCTGAGCGGGGAACGAAAACGTCCGGGGACGCGCGAACCTTGTATCTGCACACGTGGGCATAACGTACGTGCTCTCGTGTCTGAGCACTCCGCTGAGCGTCGCGATAAAAAGCCCGGAACGGAGCGTCCTTACCGCGGGTCACGACTCAAGGGTTGCCCCCGGATGCCTCGCTGCGCAACTCTTCTCGCGCCGTACCGCGCATACCGGAAGACAATCCCGAAGACTGTTTCTTCGTACAGTTTTTTTGTTTCGTTTTTTGTCGTTTTTCGTTTTTTTTTTCTCCTGCCGCACTCACTCGAAGCTTCGTTCCTTTTTTCCTCCTAGGCGACTTCGCTGCACTCGCTGCCCTCCGACGAGCCGAACTTCGAGTTCGTCGACGGTTGCGCGAACTCGATGCACTCCGTCAGGATTTCGATAATGGTACGGCAAAAGTTGTCGACGAGAGATAGATTTTTTTTTTTTTGCTGCCTCTTTTTAAGTCTCGACTCCTCGTTGACAGAGGAAACGTGAATCGGTTATCGTTGTTTGTTGCGCCGCGGAGAGGTGCAGTTGGGTTTTCTTTTTTTTTTTTTTGCTTTCGTGACGAAACTTTCTTTCTATTCCTGTTCGACACTCTCGAATTGGGACGACCGGCGGGAAGATCGTTCCGGCGTAACCGAGCTCGCACGTGGCCCCGGTGCGACTGAGAGATACCACACTGAGAGGAAGTATCAACGGTCGGTGAGCATACGCCGCGACTGGAGGACGAGGCGGAAGTCGCGGAGTGGTAGTGGTAGTTGTATAGATAGGCCTGAGACTGGAGTTTTACCTTCAGGACTCGAATGGAAATACCGTCGCGTAAGTACGTGTATATACATGTGTGTGTGTGTGTGTGTGTGTGTGTGTGTGTGTGTGTGTGTGTGTGTGTGTGTGTGTGTGTGTGTGTGTGTGTGTGTGTGTGTGTGTGTGTGTGTGTGTGTGTGTGTGTGTGTGTGTGTGTGTGTGTGTGTGTGTCGTATAAGTAGTGAAGGTGTCGTTTGTGTACGCTATGTGTTTCACCGGAGCCAATTATCCGGTACTTGTGAAGTTGTCTATTTTTTTTTTTTTTTTTTTTTTTTTTTTAAGTGCTAATTCGTACTCTAGCCTGGATGTGAATAGTATCGTGAGGTTCTGGAAACTCGTGAATATACAATTGTGTGTATCGGTATAAAGCGTAATCTTGGCGCTTGCGCAAACGGCTCGCCGTAAGGGCTCACCGTATCTCGTCAGATAATTCTTCTTGGAATACTTGTGCATGTTAAAATTGTGCTCCGCTGCAGCTGGTTGTGTCGCGCGAGACGAGCGAATGCGAGCATTACGCATTCTTATGTGGCCTCTTTGTAGAGGCGTAGTTGGCGATTTCTATTTAAATATGTAGAGTGAAAAAATCTTCAATTACGTAAACTCATATCTCTTAGTGGATAGCGCGAATTATCGAAACGGTTCAATTTATATTTATATTTATATTTATATTTATATTTATATTTATATTTATATTTATATTTATATTTATATTTATATTTATATTTATATTTATATTTATATTTATATTTATATTTATATTTATATTTATATTTATATTTATATTTATATTTATATTTATATTTATATTTATATTTATATTTATATTTATATTTATATTTATATTTATATTTATATTTATATTTATATTTATATTTATATTTATATTTATATTTATATTTATATTTATATTTATATTTATATTTATATTTATATTTATATTTATATTTATATTTATATTTATATTTATATTTATATTTATATTTATATTTATATTTATGCATTCCACATCAGACCGCACGGGCAAAAATCCTGACGATCTTAGATGAACCTTGCAGTTCGTGATGTTTTAGTATTATATAGTGTGGGTGCGTGGATTTTTCGTCAGACGCTTATCGGCTCTTGATTTCAAGTTAGCGGATAGGCGTGTTAATATTAAAATTTTTTATATCTGAAGCGATTTTGGTGGTAAAAAAAAAAATGTCGTGTTCAAAAACTATGCTATTTCTTATGAACTATCTTCGTACATTTTGTCCAAATTTTCCAAGCACAAGAAAACTAAAAAAAAGAGCATACTATTGGTTAAACAAAAAAAAATCAGCAAGTATGACTTCGTGCATTTTGCCGAAAATTTCACAGAATGTGAAATTTTATTATTGTGAAACATGTGTAAATGTCAAAATGGATTGCTTGAGAACTTTCAGCTTGATCTAACAGAGAGAGGATTTGCTCCGTTCGACTTGACACGGAATGCCCGTGTATGTATATATACATATATATATATATATATGTACTAACAGGTTGTGGATCGAATTTCGCCGCCTCGCCTATGCACTATGAAATTTCGAAACCAAACGCTCAGATTTCCAGGGATTTGCCAGAAATTCGTCACCTCCGGTTTGAAAATATCATTTTACGACCGGATGTGACGTCATAACGGAAATACATCACTTCCGGTCGAAAAATATGGCTGTAAAACCGGAAGTGATGTGTTGACGATAAATATCCGGAAATCTAAATTTCCGGCTTTTGATTTCGACAATTCGTAGCAACGGCGTAAAGCCACAACAACCTGCTAGTCTCTCTAAAATATATAAAAGTAGTGCCGTCGCTGTCGCCGCCGCAATGAAAAGAATGGCGAGAGTGAGACGCGAAGGGGAGCAGCGGGTGGGGCTGAAGGGGAAATACACAGTAAAAAAATAATTTCGCAATATAGGAATGCGAAATTTCGTAAGAATTATTTTGTTAAATAAGTGACAAACCTGTTTGTTACTTATTTGAATATACGAGCTTGTCCTTTGATTTCCTGTGTTATTGACAATTTTAGTTTGCACATTTGTTTTGTAAAACTAGAAAATTAAGAAATACAAAATTGTGGACGTTTGTGGACAATAATTTGTTGTAAAAAGTACAAATTTTTTGTTACTGTGCAGGAAGGGGCGGGAGGGAAGGAGGGAGGGATGCAATGAGCTGGAGGGATGGAGAGAGAGACGACTCGGGGGCGGGACGGAAGGAGAGGGGGAGGAGCTTAAGCCCTTATTATTCCAAGTCCCTTTGAGCCCTTATTATTCCAAGTCCCTTTAAGCCCTTATTATTCCAAGTCCCTTTAAGCCCTTATTATTCCAAGTCCCTTTAATGGCCCTACATCCCCATTCAGGATTTACGTCCTTGCAATTCTAAGCCACACTTGATAAACTTCAGGGACCTAAATGTCCAATAAGCGCATACGTCCATTAAGTGGAGCTAAGAATCGCAAGGGCGTAAGTCCTTTATAGGTGCTTAGAATCACAAGGGCTTAAGTACCAACCCCCCTTTTTTTCATTAACTGAAGCCTTTATCATTTCAGGTCCCTTCGAAGAACCTACGACGCTGCGATTTTAAGCAATGCCCTCATTATTCTAAGTCTCTTAAGTCCATTAAGTGCGGCTTAGAATAATTGCAACTGCATGCGTCTCTTAATGAGACAGAATAATAAATACATAAGTCCGTAAAGGGGGGGGGGGGGGGGAGAACCTCCGGACCAGGTCGAAGGTTCAAGCTTGGATCATTTTAAGTCTTTTAGAAACTGCATGCGAACGCTTGAGCCACCACAGTATAAGAGGCATTCTCTGTCAACCCAGTTTGGCCATATTTTAGCATCACTTGAAAGTACCCAATGTGCATTTTTTCGGATTTTTCAATCCGCCCACTTAGGGAGATGCGTTTTTCTTTCAAATTCATATATCTTGAAACGACAGCGTAATCGAAGGTATCGCATAGCGCGAAAAAAATATAATTTTCATTTCTTTCCGCCAAAAGCACCTTTCCCAAAGCGACCAAAAAGTATAACACACAATGAATTAAACAGTTAACGAATAAAGATTTTTGACGTTAGATTTTTTTTTGCCCGACTTTTCCTTTTCGAGATATTGGCGAATTTGAAAATAAACGCATATTCTAGATGAATGGTTTGAAAAATCCAAAAAAAAAAAAATTCTCAAAGCGTACTTTCAAGTGAACCGAAGGTGTGGCCAATTATGGACTAAGACTGAGTGTCGAGAAAAGAGTTGCCGAGTTTACCGAGAATGCCCCATACGAAGTTTTTGCCGAATCTGCTCTGAGATAATCGAGCTAGCTTCCGCGCTGGACAGTTCGCTCGAAGGCGTAGGTCGCGTTCGTCTCGTCGACTCCTGCAGAAGCCCGCAAGCCCATCAGTGTCGAGGAGGAACCGCCGTGGATTTGTCTGTTCGGGTTCACCGGAAGCGAGCGTTTGTTCGCCGATTTGCGCTGCGTTCGTGACGTAGCTTAGAAGATAACACAGGTAATCCTTCGTGAGGGTTCTGCTTTTGTCTTTTCTCGTTTATAATGACACAGAAGGGTGGACGCACACGCGCCATAGCTCCGAGGCGAAGGGCCCGGACTCGCAGGACTTGTTTCTTCAATATCTCATTCTGCGCTACGAATATGCGAGGGATTACACGTATCGCTCGCGAGGCTCTCGTTCTCAAAGACACGCCCCGCTCACTGACGAGATTCCACGAAATTGCCCAGTTTTCGGGAGTGGAAAGCTGAAATAAAAAGTCGAAGGCTGGCGAATGAAGTGGAGAGGCGGAGGAAGAGGAACAGAACCGATCATGATCATGAAGAAGAAAAAAAAACGCAATCTCGTTCCCGCCTTCCGTGAAACCGGTGATTTCGCATCCGCGCGCGGCACTGTTTCTCCGCTCGTTTCCATCCTATCTCTCTTCTCCGTCGTTCGGTTCTTCTTCGTCCTTGAGTTTTCGAGCGAGTGTACCGAAGTATGAATGACTGAATTTTTAAGAGGAATTTTGAGCAGCGATTTAAAAAAAAAAATAAATAAATAAAAATTGTAAAATTGGCCACAGCACCGTTATTCTATCTCGGCATGACATTAGCGCGCCGCTTCCGGGATGGCTTTGCGGATGGATTACAAGCGACAAACAGTGCGTATGTTGCGCGTTGGCTCACTTTGGATAGATTCATATTGGTTAATTAAAATGACGGAGCAAATCCGTCCAATTAACTCTGCCATTTATTTGCGGCGCATCCGTTTGACGCGTAGCTGACAATGTTCCGTCGTCAAAGCCCATCCGGTCATCCTCGTTTTTTTTTTTTTTTTTTTTTTTTTTTTTTTTTTTTTTTTTTTTTTTTTTTTTTTCGGCAAACGCTCTCGGGTGCTCATAGGCGAATCCGCGATACTTCTGTAGTATTTATCTTATGTATAACATAGCTAATGAAAGACCGTGGGAAGCCCCGGGCGTTCCCACGAGCCGCACCGACAATTACCGCGATTCAATGGTTCACGCGAGGCAAACCAGCACCGGCGGCAACACGATGGACCAATCCGAAATCTCTCTATACGGTGACCGCGGTCCGTTATGCCACCAGTCTCGTTTAATTTCATTGTACGAACACCGTACTTCGAGGGAATCGCTCGCATACGGGGAACCGGTATGTGGCCCTTGACTGATTCGCCGCTGCCACTTTCACGGTACTGTAAGACGCGTCACAAACACGTTTAGCATGCGTCGACGGTAAGACGGTGTGATGCAAATCACGCAATTCGTCATTGACCCAGCTCATTAATTGTTTCTTTTTTTTTTTTTTTTTTCTTTAAGGCAACTGCCGATAGATAAATAAAGATATACAATTGTACATTCCAATGAAAGTTTATTGACAAACTTACATTCCAAGGCGTGTTACAAAAAAATCTCTGACGACGAAAAGAGACTCAGTACATTCAATCTCAATTTTGATACCGAAAAGATTGCAGATTTTTTTTTTTTTTTCATGGTGACCTCCCAAGCTAACAGGGCGAACTCAGTTTAGTCGTTTCGCTATTTTCAAACGTACGCGACAAATTACTGTTTCCCCGATGAAACGCCTTAGAGAACTTGTCAACCCTATGCTTGTCAACCTGGATCACAGAGTCGAAACTGAAATCGCCCAAATCGATGACCTTTATCTCCGTATTCTTTTTCACCTCGTCGTATTACTTCGTATTTCACATCCTATTTAACACACTTCCATTCATTTTTGTTTTACAAAAATCATCGACACATAAATATAAGCAAATACAAATGTAGATTCCAAAGAAAATTTATTGACAAACTTATATTTCTAGGCGTGTTAAAAAAACATTGAGGACGTTTCGAAAATAAACTTAGTACACTAAATCTCAATTTTAATACCGAAAACATCGAAGATTTTTCCTCGATGATTCCGCGAACCAATAAAGGGCAAACTCGGTTTCGTCGTTTCGCAGTTTTCAAATGTCCGCGACAAATGACTATTTTGCAAATGAAACGTATGAAGTAACTCGTCAAACCTATACCTACGATCACAAAAGCTCTAGCGGTCGAAATTCATGATTCATAATCTTTCTCTCCATAGTAACTAATCTTTATTTTTGACCCCATTTCGGCTCATGAAATATGCCATGATATTGCTTCTTGGGTCGCTTTCCTTTTTCTTGTCTTTTTTTGATTCATTTGACGACTGCCTTTCAATAGGTCTAAGTTTCTTTGTATTGCTCTCTGAACGCTCTTGCACTTACGAGATTTATGCCAGTGCCCAATAAATGTCTATCTTCTGTCTTTTCACCTCATGCTCGTCCCATCTTCTCATTATCTTTCTAAGCTACTTGCAAACGGATTGCTTGGTGTGAGCCAACGAAGGGTCGAAGAAACTCTTTCGATATTGCTTCCTTGCTCCGGTGCAAATTCCACTGAGACGCCATGCTCGGGTCTTTATACTAATCGAAGACACAAGCAGCCAAGGAATCTCGCACTACTTAATCGATGCAAAAGTGATTGTGCGAAATCTCAATGATTCATTCATCAACGACTGGATCCTCAATGAGTGAATTGTAAACATTGCGGTGATGGTAAAGTGTATACTAAGGTATGCAATATCTCGGTTAGTATTGACACATGCATGAGGCATGGCTGTCGTCAACAGCGATGCCAAGGTACCCGTATAAATTCCTTGGAGAGTTACCACAAACATAGACAGGCCAAATAAATTATCGACGCCAAATTCCCACGTAATTTTGTAAGAGCCATGTTACAAGTTAAACACACAAGATTCAATAACGCTCGCGTCCAAGACCGGTGTCGAAGAAATTTGAAGAGAAGTAAAGCAATCACGTAAACTACACACATGCCAATCCGACACGGTCTCTCGGTAACCGATAAGATCGTTTCGATTTGCGACATGTGAATGGTGTGCTGGATCGCAGCGATCAGTGGGTATTCAACTTGGAGACAGAGTTCGACATATGTTACGTAGGAGCTTGTCCGCAAGTCTCCATCCCCAAGTTGAATACCCGCTAGTCATTGCGACCCAGCCGACCATTCACATGTCGCAACTCAAAAGAATCTTATCGGTTTACCGACAGGCCGTGTCGGATTGGCATGTTCCCAGTTTACTTGATAATGTTTATTTTCTTCAATTATTTCATTACAAACCAGTCGAGTCTCCGACAGTAGCGATATTGAACCTCGTATGTTTAACATGTGAAGTTGGTCTTACAAAATTACCTGGGAATTTCTCACCGACGGATTACTTGATATGCCTATTTATATGTTTGGGGTAAGTTTCAATGGAATATATACGGATAACTTGGCACCGCTATTGACGACAACCGTACCTTATCCACGTGTTCGTCATATTTTACATAGAGACTTGCAAGTCACCATTGCGAAGTTCCCCACTGATCGTCGTGACCCAGCATACCAGTCACATGTCGCAAATCGATAAGATCTTATCGGTTACCGACAGGCCATATCGCATTGGCATGGGTATAGTTTACGTGGTTACCTTGATTTTCTTCAAATTTTATACACAAGTCTCCGACGCCAGCGATACTCAATCTTGTGCGTTTAACATGCAACATGGATCTTACAAAATTACCTGAGAATGTGGCACCGACAATTTATTTGGTCTGTTTGTTGATGTTTATGGTAACTCTCCAGGCAATTTATATGGGTAACTTGGCAACACTCTTGACGACAACCATAGCTTATCCATGGGTAAGTACTAATCAGCATATTGCACGTCTTAAATATACACGTTATCTTCACCGCAATATTTGCAATGCACTCATTGAGGATCCATTCCTTGATGGACGAATCATTGAGATTTCGTCCAATCAATTTTGCATCGATTGCGTAGTGCAAGATCGCTTGGCTGCTTGTGTCTTAGATTATTACAAAGCCCTGAGCAGGGCGTCTCAATGGAAACTGCATCTGAGCAAGAAAGCACATCGAAAGGCTATAATTGACTCACACCAAACAATCCATTTGTCGAAATCCACGAGGGATCAAAAGTTATTACGTCGAAGATGTTATTGGAATTTTCCATAAGTAGCGTCGATGCTTTGAGACCAATCGCTATACTATCGATGACAAATTGCACATTGCGTACCACAATGTGTTCGATCCATGTCACTAGAATGCCTCCGGCTTTGCAGAGCAACTTATTGAAGTTATTAGTAACTTGGTGGGTAAGCCAGGACCACCGTGACACCAAGTACAACGCGCAGCCACCTGTTTTCGCCGTCTTTGCAAAGTTTAAACTCTCACAATTCTGTCCCCTGTTTCGATCAATTAGCTTCAAGACACTAAAAGCCGGAACAATTTTTTCGCGTGTCGGTAAGAATTCCCAAAATTTTGGGGTGCAACACGGAAATCGATTGGAATTTAAGATCCATACGTTCATCGTACGATCGAGACAGATCAATTGTGCGACAAGTACACCAAATTCTTCAAATGCTGCATATGGACACTTATCGATGTTTGAAGCTTGGTACTTCGTATCGGGCGTTGCGTTTAGTTTCAGAAAGTGAGCCTCGTTGTCCCACCAGATAGTGGGCTCTTCCATTAACGCCAGAAACCGTTTTGGAGAGGTGGTTGCAATCACTAAGACTTGCAGTCTGGGTAGATTTAGGACGGTTGCAGAGTTATAAATCTTCATCCTGGTATCGGTCAGTACCAAAGGGATGAAATTGTTGGACCGCAGTGTCTTGAGGATGAAACCTTTCGAAACGCCAACAACACCAACCGCTCTTCTTCTTGGGTTCCCGTTGGATGTTCTTGACACATCGATCTGAAAACCGTTAACTCGTTTACACTTTTCGTATTATAAGTACGTACAAACAAATCTATCTATATGTTGTCACAAATATGTAGAGGACTATTCGTTAAGGCACACGATATTAGTTAGGTTTGACAATAGACAAACGAACGGACGATGGAAGATCGATCGTCATGTCAGCAAGTGTGCACGAGACCTTCCAAGCGAACATACATGTGACATTACGTGATCGGGATAATTAACTTTTATCATTATTAATAATATCCGCCCCAAAACCAAATACGCGCGTTATTCATTCGCTCGGTCGTTACAATATACACACATATATATATATCACGCGACTAAGATCGAAAAGACGAATAACACATCACCTTAAGGATAACTTAAACTTACGATTGCTTCGTTAGAGGCGGGTGAGTACTTGCGATTTCGGAGCCTGCGCGACGATCGCCGGTGTCCACGTATGCGAGATCACAACCGAAAATACGATCGATAACACAGTCTGACACATGGTGTTCCAATTTCTTTTTATCGAATAGAAATTAGGAAAAGTTTTTTCTTCCACCGAACGGCAATTTTACCGAATTTGATAGTCGCTAAAATTATAGCCGTTTGCTAAATGCCCGGCACTCTAAGCTCGAGCAAACAGCGACCGACGTTGGTGGCTGGTGCTGTGGTAATGGACGTGTCGTCGCTCACTTTCCCGCCTCGTTCACTCGTGTGACATACCAACGCTCACGGAAAATAATAATGGAAATCGGTCACGAGCTATCGATCTTCTTGAATATACTTTTTTCAAGGGAGTGGGCAGATATCGATTCGTAGCGCGAATTCTCGGAATTATTATTCGCAAATGCATGTCACCCATGTATATACTGTACATGGTAATGTAATGAACAGTGAAAACTTTCTTAGTGCACGATCCGTTACTACACGATTTCGTCGAAATTCGCTGTGTTCCTGCACGCTGCAACGTTGCTTCATTAGTTTCTTCCCTATCGAGATGCCGTCCTCAAACACCTTGACAGAACATTTCATCATCGCCTCAATTAGTCACGGTAATAAAAAAAAAAAAATGTACATTGACGGAATTTGTACTGTATTGCATTGTAGGTCACACCGAACATGCGAGCGTGCAGCTAATAGGTATTGAACTGTTGCGACGTGTCCTCTGTGTCACGCGCAAGCTTTTCTTCGAAATGAAAATTTAAATGGAATATTATTAGAGGATCCTTAAAAGTCGTTCGATAATGAATTTTCACCATTGAAGAACACAATATAAATGTATACATTTATAATTATATTAATTTTTACAATTTCATCTTGCACAATGTCGATTTGTTGATTTTTTTAAAGAACTTTTCGAAGGAAATCATTTAGATTCGTCTGATTCTACGATCCGTCTGTTTTTGTATGAGCCATTATTAACTTCACGAAAATAAAGCGAAGAAAAAATTATAATAATAATGTGGAAAATGTCATAATGAGTCAGAAAAGAGTTATCAGTGTGAATTTACGATCAATAATGATAGCCTAATAACGTGACCTAGGTATTGCGAAAGCTACGGAAAATATTTTTTGAACATGTTAACTTCATTAAACTCGTAAAAATAAATAACTTGTCTTTAAGGTCTTATATACGCGGAAAACTCAAAAAAAAATTCATTTATTTTGTTTTTGATTCCATTAGCCTGAACGGTTAGGAATATTTTAAGCTT
Source organism: Amblyjoppa proteus (assembly GCA_963922035.1). Classification (NCBI taxonomy): domain Eukaryota; kingdom Metazoa; phylum Arthropoda; class Insecta; order Hymenoptera; family Ichneumonidae; genus Amblyjoppa; species Amblyjoppa proteus. The sequence continues at coordinate 12,473,776 of OY998233.1, forward strand.
TACAGAATTGAAAAATTCCAAAAATTATTAAAGTTACAGTATTTGTAGCGGCACTAGCACTGCAAGTAGATTTTCACAATTTTTTTAACGCGGATATTAGAGGGACGGCTTCGGGTTTTTACACACAATTAGCATAAGGTGTTATGAATTTTGAGTGTTTTTTTAATTGAAAAATATCAATTATCGACAGACTTGTTAATAAATAACAATTAAGAACGGTTATCGTATCTCAAAATCTATTCATACGATTGAGTTGATATTTGGACAGATTTTTTGTTGAGGAGTGTCGTCGCGTTTGATGCGCACGCAGCGCGAGTTTCCGAGCTACGGCGGAGTTAGCCGAGCGAGGCTCTAGTCGAGGTAGCTACCGTTGCCGATGCGAGCGTTCGCGTGTTAGTCAGTTGCCTCCGTGCAGTCAAAGATATCACACGCGTTCCAAGATAAAGAAAAAGTTCCTACTTACGTTAAATATTTCATACATTCTATTAATAAAGAAATTACTCATTTATATTGCAAATCACAAAGTGTTTATTCATCTGTCTCCACATACACCGCTTCCTTTCCAACCTGCAATCTTACAGCCTGCGCCTCAGCAGGTTATGGGCCCAGCACGCGGGTTGGAATAGGAGCACGGAGAGCGTGGATCAGGGAGACGGTGCGTTTCGAAAGCGTGGTTGAGTCGGCCATTACGGCGTGCGAGCAAGGCACGAGGTACGCGGGTTCGAGATCGAATCGGGAAATATCAAGGGCATCGCGAGTCCGGGTGTCGGGATAAATATATCGACGAGGTTCGCGGAGGTTTGCGAACAGTATCGAGGATATATTTTGTCGAAGTATCGAGTTTTTTTTCCTCCTTCATTTCATCGTGTGATAGAGCGGACACTTGAAGCTCGAGGATGCCGGACGACGGGTTAGTAGCGTCAGTGAAAAGATTCAACGGATCGAATTATCAAGCCTGGAAGTATCGTGTCACCAAAGTCCTAAAAGCTAAAGGAGTTTTCGATGTCGTCGACGGTTCGAGGACGAAGCCGGAAGACGCGGTAGGCGTGAACGAGGGACGGACGAAAACGTGGCTGCAGGACGATGCGAAGGCAGCAGCAATAATTACGGCAGCGTTGGAGGACGAACACGTAGACTGTGTGTTAGTGTGTGACACATCGAAAGACGTGTGGGACACGCTGAGCGCGATGCACGAGCAAAAGTCGGCGTCAAACGTCGGGACGCTCGAGGAACGGTTCTACTCGTATAAGATGATGCCTACGGACACGGTTGTGCATCATGTGAGTGTGATACGGAACATGGCCAGTCAGCTCAAAGATCTCGGAGAGGAAAAAACAGAGCGGGCAATAATCGCGAAAATTACATCAAGTCTAACAACGAAATATGCGATGTTCAAGACCGCGTGGGCGAGCGTGGAGCTTACACGACAAACCGTGTCGTATCTGATGGAACGCTTAATCGAGGAAGAATCGAATCTCGGGGAAATCGGCGAGTCAGCGAGTGCGTTGGCAGTAGCAACAAAAAACGCGAAACCCAGGAACGAAAAAGGAAAGAAAAACATAGTGTGTTGGAACTGCGGTGAAAGAGGACACTATGCGAACAAGTGCGAAAATCCGAAAAAAACGGGCGACAGAGACGACAAAGGTGACAGGGATCACTCGAGTGTCGGGTGCGCGTTCGTGGTCACTTCGGGCACGAAGGACGACAGGGTGTCGGTAACAGGCTCAAAGCGGCAGATACCGTCGGGCGAGCAGGTTCGTGAGCTGCAGGATGCAGATAACGCAGAGGTCTGGATCACCGACAGCGGGGCATCTGAACATGTAACATCACGGCGGGACTGGATCGAGGACCTACGGTCGGTAACGGGAGAGACCGTTGTGCTCGGCGATGACGGCGAGTGTGAAGTCGAGGGCGTCGGTAATGTCCGGATCGAGAAGTTTGTGAACGGCAAGTGGGAGAACAGTGTTATCAACAACGTGTTACTCGTACCTCGGGTAAAGAGAAATCTGTTCTCGGTCGGCGTGTGCATGGACAAAGGGTTTCGAGTGAATTTCGAGGACAAGTTCGTCGAGGTGCTACGTAACGGGGTGCTCGAGGCAACAGGACTGAAACAATCAAACGGGCTGTGTCGCATGCTCTTCCGAAGGCCGAGAAAGAGTTGCCAGGTGAATGTAACGGCACTGGATCTGAAGACTTGGCACGAGAGGCTCGGTCACATCCACAAGCGGGCGCTTGTCGAGCTCGTGCGTCGAGACTTGGTTGAAGGGGTGAGCGTGAAGAACACTGCGGAGTTCTTCTGCGAAGCATGCCAGCTTGGAAAGTCACACAAACTCCCGTTTCACAAAGAGAGGAAAGCGACGTCGAGTAAGCCAGGAGAAGTCATACACAGTGACGTGTGTGGTCCGTTGGCGATCGAGTCAATAGGCGGAGCGTGCTACTACGTCCTATTCAAGGACGACGCCACGGGTTTCAGGTTCGTGTATTTTATTCGTCACAAGTCTGATGTGTATGATCGTTTCGTAGAATTCGAGCGCTTGCTGAACAACAAATTCGGGAGAACGATGCAGACGTTTCGTTCCGACAACGGTACCGAATTTTGCAACACGAGGATGCGAGAATATATGAAGACGAGGGGGATCACGTTCGAGACAACAGCGCCATACACCCCGGAACAAAATGGCAAATCTGAGAGGGACAATCGTACCATCGTCGAGGCGGCGAGAACGATGCTTCATGCGAAGCGGATGCCGGCTTGTCTGTGGGCGGAAGCAGTGGCAACGGCGGTCTACGTGCTCAATCGGACTGGGGAGTCGAGGAGCAAAGAGGGTCTTACACCGTACGAACAATGGACTGCGAGGAAGCCGGATCTCCGACACGTGAGGGTGTTCGGGTCGGACGCGTACGCACACGTCCCGAAACAGAGGACGACGAAGCTCGATGCCCGAGCCAAGAAGTACGTCCTAGTGGGATACGACAGCGGGTCAACTAATTACAGGTTGTACGATCCCGTGGCACGTAAAGTTCTTGTTTCCAGAAACGTCGTTTTCAACGAACAGAGCATAAACCAGGAGACGCTCGAGACGAACATCGAGGTCGTTTTTCCTTTAACGAACGAAAGTGACGACGAAGGGAACGGCGGAGCTGCTGCGGACGAAGCAGGTGCTGAGAACGAAGTCGTCGAAAATGCGGTGGCAGAGGAAGTCATCGTGATTGAGGACGAAGCAGAGCGGGGCCAACAGCAGGACAGGGCAACGCCGAGGACGTTGCGCAATCGAGCTCTGATACATCCACCGGCGAGATACGCATTGTGTCTGGTAGAGCACAATACTCCAACGACGTACGAAGAGGCAATGGAGAGTCCAGAGGCTGCTCAATGGGCGGAAGCCATTGATGAGGAACTCGAATCTCTCGAGAAAAACGGAACATGGGAAATCGTTCCACGAGTCCCTGGAGAAAAGACGATCGACTCGAGATGGGTCTTCAAGATTCTGCGTGACGAGGACGGCAACGTGGCAAGATTCAAGGCACGTCTGTGTGCCAGAGGATTTACGCAAAGAGAGGGTATAGATTACTCCGAAACGTTCTCACCGGTGGTGAGATATGACTCCCTTCGGGTGCTCCTGGCCGTCATCACACAGTTGGATCTCGAGACTGTGCAGTTCGATGTACGCACGGCTTTCTTGCACGGCATCTTGGACGAGGAAATTCACATGGAGGTTCCGGTGGGACTTCACGACAACGAGGAAGCGAGACGTCGAGGCGACGCGGTGTGCTTGTTGCGAAAGTCTCTCTACGGGCTTAAGCAAGCACCACGTTGCTGGAACCGGAAGTTCGTGGAGTTTCTGCGACGGTTCAATCTCACGGGGACAGACGCGGACAAGTGCGTTTTCTTCGGCGTTCACGGTGGACACGACGTTTACCTCGCGTTGTTCGTCGACGACGGGATCGTCGCGTCAAACTCAAAAGAGACAATTTCCAGCATAATCGGTGCGCTACGCGAAGAGTTTGAAATAACACTCGGGGACTGTAGTATATTCGTTGGAATGCAAATCTGTCGAGATCGAGTCAATAAAACGATGTTCGTGCATCAATCGATGTACGCGACCAAAGTTGTAGAACGGTTCGGGATGAGTCAAGCGAAAGGGCTTTCTATACCAGCAGATCCTCATGCGGTGTTGTATCCAGTAGAGGGGGAGGACGAAAAACAAAAGGTGCCGTATCGCGAGGCAGTCGGGTCGTTGATGTTTCTCGCGGTGGTATCTCGTCCAGACTTAGCTTACTCGGTTAACGCGGTCAGCAAATTCCTAAGTAACCACAATGAAAGTCACTGGAACGCCGTGAAGCGCATCATCTCGTACTTAGTCGGAACAATCGGTCTCGGAATCGAATATCGTGCGAGCGAGTCGGGAACGGAGCTAACGGGGTACTCAGACGCTGATTTTGCGAGCGATGTCGCGACTCGCAGATCAACGACGGGATACGCGTTTTGTATGGCGGGTGGAATCGTGACGTGGGCGTCACAGCGACAAAGACTTGTATCCTTAAGTACAACAGAATCCGAGTACATCGCTGCAGCAACCGCAGCAAAAGAGGCCGTGTGGCTTCGCACATTGTTAAACGGTATAGGGCAACAGCGCGATAGGCCAACCATATTGTACGTCGACAATCAGAGCGCCATTCGTCTTGTTCGAAACCCGGAACTTCACAAGCGAACAAAACATGTCGATGTAAAATATCATTACATACGCGAGAAAGTCGAGAATCGTGAAATCGATGTTGCATTTGTTCCGACTGAACTTCAGCTAGCGGACATGTTCACCAAAGCGTTGCCAAGGAATCGGTTTGTCGAGTTGTACTCAAAACTCGGGCTGAGCATAAAACACTCAGACGGCGGAAGTGTTGAGGAGTGTCGTCGCGTTTGATGCGCACGCAGCGCGAGTTTCCGAGCTACGGCGGAGTTAGCCGAGCGAGGCTCTAGTCGAGGTAGCTACCGTTGCCGATGCGAGCGTTCGCGTGTTAGTCAGTTGCCTCCGTGCAGTCAAAGATATCACACGCGTTCCAAGATAAAGAAAAAGTTCCTACTTACGTTAAATATTTCATACATTCTATTAATAAAGAAATTACTCATTTATATTGCAAATCACAAAGTGTTTATTCATCTGTCTCCACATACACCGCTTCCTTTCCAACCTGCAATCTTACAGCCTGCGCCTCAGCATTTTTAATTATAACATTTTCTATGTAATGAACGGATGATTTAAAAAAAAAAGTTCATTTACTGCTTAATAACAAACGAATTTCGGATCTACAACGGTTTATTCTACACCGACCGTAAGACGATCTGAAACGAATCACGTATTACGTATTCAACGCACTCCACTTATTTGTTTTTAAGAACCTTAACGATACATAAATAAACAAATACAAATGTACATTTTCAATAAAAGTTTATTCATAAGCTTAAATTCCTAGGCAAGTTACAAAAAAAAAGTCTGACAACGTTTCGGAAGTAAACGTACATTACATTAAATTGCAATTTTTATACCGAAAGCATTGAAGATTTTTTCTTGATGGCCTCCCCAACCAATAAACGGCGAACGCGCTTTGGTCGTTTCGCGATTTTCATACGTATCCGATAAACGACTATTTCGCCGATGAAACATACGATGGCACACGTCAGCCCTGTGCCTAGTATCACAAAGGCGAAACTCAAGTCGTCAAAACGCATGACTCTTCTCTCCGTATTATTTTTCACAATATCATCGTCGACCAATTCACGCTGAAAGATTTTAAGGATTTCATTATTGGGCCGTAAGCCATACTCATCCCATCTTCTCATTATCGTCTCTAATCTACTTGAAAGTGGATTGTTTCGTGTGAGCAAGTGAAGAGTATAGTCCTTCGATATTGCTTCCTTGCTCAGGTGCAATTTCCGATAGCACGCCGCGGATACTGCTTTATAATAATCTAAAACACAAGTAACCAAAGGATCTCGCATTACGTAGTCAGTGCACTCTGTTTCGTATGGAATTTCGACGATTGGACCATCGATTACCGGATCCTCCATGAGTATATTACGAACATTTGGTTGAGCATAAATTGTATACTTAAGCTTTGAAATATCCTGCTTAGTATTTACGCGCGGATAAGGTATGGTTGTCGTTAAAAGCGATGCTAAGTTACCAGTGTACACTCCTTGAAAAGTTACCACAAACATAAACAGACAGGCCAAATAGATAGTCGACGCCAAATTTTCAGGTAACTTTGGAAGACCCACGTTAGAAGTTAAACGCACGAGATTCAATACAGCCGGCGTCACAGACTGGTGCATAAAAATTTTGAAGAAAAAGAAAGTAATCAAGTAAACTATGCACATGCCAATCCGACACGATCTGTCGGTAACCGATAGGATCTTTTCGAGTTGCGTCATGTAACCGGTGTGCTGGGTGACAGCGATCAGTGGATATTCGACTTGGGGATAGAGTTTATACGCGTTAACTTGGGGGAGTGCGGCCGACATCCACCATGGGTCGAGCGTCATTGAAACGGAGATGTTATTGAAATCTCTTTTAACTACCGTCGATGCGTTCAGACCAATTGCGATATTATCGACAATAAATCGGGTTTCACGGACCAGAAGGTAATCGATCCATACCAGAAAGTGGCTTCCGGCTTTAGGGGGAGACTTGCGGAGGTTTCTCGTAAATTGGCGAACAAGCCAGGCCGAACGTGACACTAAGTAGAACGGGTAGCCACCTATATCCAGCGTTTTCTCAAATTTTAAATTCTCACAAATTTGCCCTCCTTCTTGATAAATTTGCTTGAAAACACTAAAAGGCCCGCGAATTGTATTGTATGTCCGTACAAATTCCCAAGGTTTCGGAGCGCGACGCGTAAATGGATTAGAATTATAGATCCACACGTTCATCATACGATCGAGACAAATAAGTTGTGCATTCAGTACACCGAATTTTGCAAATGCTATGTACGAATTGATAGCGGGGTTTGAGCATTGGTGGTTCGTGTCCGGCGTCGGGTCTAGTATCAGAAAATATGCTTCGTTATTCCACCAGATAGTATCCGCGAGCTTTGCCATTAATGACAGGAATCCTTTTGAAGAGGTGGCTGCGATCACGAAGACTGGCAGTTTGTGCAGATTTCGGACAGTCACGGAATTATCCATTCTCATCCTAGTATCGATCAATACTGCAGGGACGAAATTGTTGGACCACAGTGTCTTGATGATGGAACCATCCGAATCGCCAACAATGCCAACTGCACTGTTTCTTGGTTCGCCGTAGCATGTTGTTAACACATCAATCTGAAATCCGTCAAGTCCTTTATGCTCTTCGTGCTATACGAAATACGAACAATCACCTTACGGTTAAAACAAACTTACCACCGCTTCATAGAGGTGAGAGAGTACTTCTGGTTTCGATGTCTGTGAGACAATTGGAGGTATACACGTATGCAAAATCGCAATCAAAAGTACTGTCGAAAACACAGTTTGATGCATGGTGTGCAAATAGAATTTCTGTATATCAAATAGAAATGCAGAAGACGTTTATCTTTCGCCGAATTGCATTTTCACCGAATTTTATAGTGGCGAAAAGTATAATCGGTTGTGAAATACTCGACACTTTGAGCTTGAGTAAAAACCGACCGATGTTGATAGCTGGGATAACAATGGACGAGTCGTCTTCCGTCCCGTCAATTTATATGGCGTATACTAACACGCCAACGGCACATCATAATATTGTAAAATCATCCATAAAATAGGCTATCGATCTTCTCACACATACTTTTTTTCAAGAGAGGGGGATTCTATCGGTCATTAATTATGCAGCGCAGCCTTTAGTGTTTATTGATAGTTGTGAAAAAATGTGATACTATTGGCTACCGTTAAAATCAATACCAGATGATCGATTTCTAGCGTGAACTCGCCGCATTAATATTCGCAAAGGCACATCACCGTGTAATGTACATGATAATGTACAGTGTCTGTTAGTGCACGATTTCGCCGAAATTCACTCGGTTGCTGGACGCCGCAACGTTCGCTCATTTCTTCCCTATCGAGATGTGCTACGCTCATCCAACCCAGCAAACACAAATAGATAACATCGATGTAGCAGTACCGCACAGAAAGTAACACGTTATGTAGCAAGAAGATGACCGGTGATTCACCAGTGATGAACTTTTTCTCACTCAAGAAAGTAACAGAATAGGGAAATAGTTATGTATCAAATATGTAACTATTAATAACATTTACGTAACAAGTACGTTTTCGTATAGTACGTATATTTTGTTACAGAAATATTATATAATATTTACGTTTCGTTTCCGCATAATTTCATGTCATAATTGTTATTAAACGAAGACATAACATTTATGGCGATGTTATATAACAGCGTTACGACTTTTTAAGACCTAAATGTTATGTAGCTGCTACATTCAGTGTTTGCTGGGAACTTGACAGAACAGTCCGTTAGTTAGTGTAATCACAAAAAGAGCGCATTAACGGAGTTTGCACTGTACTGCATTGCAGGTCAATCCGTACTTGCGAGCGTGCAACTAATATCAGCTGAACTATCGCCACGTGTCATATGTGCCACGTGCGAGCTCTTCTCGCAAATTTAAATTCAGATAAAATATTATCACAGAACCTTTAAAAGTCGTGTTCGATAATTAATTTTCTGTAATGAAGAGTACAAATGAAATTTATTCATTTTTACAACAGTCGATTTATCTAATTTTTGGAAGAACGGAGGGTGACGTTCTCCTCTTTAATCTGTAAACGTCCAAATGGTATTCCAATGGTAAAACAAATAATACAACTACTGTTGAAAAATTGAAATATGAAATTTAATGAGGTCCTTCACTGGACATAAAAAATAGCCGATGTGAGATACAACTTTTTATTATCGTATCGATTCTAAGAGCGAAAAAGTGCAATGAAAAGCTGCACATGACAAGTTGCGCGTGTAAGCATCGATTTTTCACACGAACGAATGCCTCGTCGAATGTCAAAGTTGGACGATAGTATTGTTCCAGGCACGAGTAACGAGCGAACACGTCAATAGGCGAACGTTACATTTTCTTCTATTGCAGTGCACTGTTGCCAATTCGTGGAGAACACCTCGCATAAAATATAGATGCGATATGGAAGACGTTCGTTATCATTGGGTTCGATCACGCCAGCGACAGTGTTATATCGATTCATAAGATACTGTGGAACATCGATTATGCGAGTAATCGTTATCCGAACCGTTTCCTGCGAAAAAAAAAGAGTAATCGAAAACGATAGAAGACGAAGGATTTCGGAACCGCAGACAAAGACGATAGGCAATCGAGTCTTTGATTTGTAAATCCTTCGTCTTCTGTCCTGTCCCGTCGGTCTTTTTTAGATCGCTAACTAGCACATATAGGAAAGGTCTATTATATTTTATGGTATATTGGGCAAATGGTAAAAAAAAAGTAACTTAACAAAAAGGCGAAATAATTCATGCGTGCAATAATAATTAATATCGTCATTAAACAACAATAGTGGTAATTAATAATGAAGAATAATAGCAAAATAAATTATTCATAATTGTATCAATTCGTTCGTAATCTTCGCTACAGTCGGGAGATTTCTTTCCTCAGAACAGATTTGTATAATACGATAATATTCCGCCACGAAGTTTATATGTGTGGATATAAAAGAACTGTGTCACGTCTGCCTATCGGGCAGTCTCGGGAATAAAAAAAACTCGAATACGATTGACTAACAATCATTGGAGGCACGTGGGTGTTACCATTTTTACCCTTATTTTCAAGAAAATGGTTTTTCAAAAAAAAAAAATTTGTTTAGCTTTTTATCGTCAATGAAATCGGTTAGGAAATACGCCACTTGAAAACAACGGCGGAGGTTTTAATTAGGTATCTCAACATTTTTTTTTTTTAAAAAGTGTCGTTTCGCAACACGGAGAGAATTTTGTGGTTACAATATCTATAAAAATATGGGCGAAAACGCCATACAGCATAGTAAACTGCAAATATTCCGGCAGTTTGGGAAATCTCCCCATACTGTTGAGTGAAAATGAATTATAAGTGTGTACAATGTAGTATGGGAATCGTCTCCATACATGTCGTGCTCAAGTCGCCACAGATCCTACGAAAATGTCCATATCGTGTGGTCAAATTCATCACACGAGTATTTCTATATTCACGCGCCCTCTAATACCGTATTCGATTCTTCTACCTATCATAACCGTAACATTGACATACTCATTGAATAAAGCGGCTTCCACGGTATTTCTTTATCTACATTGATGTAATAACTATTTATATAGATAAAGACCTAGTTTTCTACCTTGCGAGTTATTATTAATTCTTAATTATTATGGGGAAACAGGAGAATAAAGGTTTTTCAAGAAATAACAATTTACACAGACATTTTTGTATTAAAAATATAATTTTTATATCCACCATCGTTGAATACGTTTGGCTCAGTCATATCATCAATTCACAATAAATTCATAATAAATTATTAACACTACACAGTGTCGCCTTTTAACATCCAAATCGAAACTGTATTGCATTACAAAAGGCCTACGGCTGTTCAAAGACGGAACTTCACAGAATTGCTCGAATAATTGCGACGCGCGGTACGATAACATAACCGCAGCTTCATTTGTTTGTTATAAACAAAAATATGGAAAAGTTATAAATTCATTGATAATTCCACGACACTTTCTTCTTTAACACAATTTTGTCCGAACGTTCGCTTTCATGACACTTCACTCTGAATGACGCTACCTCGAGATACCTCTACGGGGAACTGAGCGAAATATTGGAGGAGCGAGGAGTACGTGCGGTCGCGACAGTATAGGGAATGTCTCCATACCTTTTCTCTATAACTTCCATTGATATTGAACACGTTCATCGCATGCATATCTAAGAGTACTAAACGCGTGGACTCACTTATATAAACACGGATGATCGTATACATCGCCATCTATATATATATATTCCTAATTTCAATACATACTGGAAAACGCTGCCAAAATCATAAGTACTGTTAAACTACTCTCAATGAGTTTCTTCCTTAAATATCAAATGGTGAAAGTGACTCATGATTCGGCGTACGATCACTCATTTTTCCGGTTGTTGTCACGGCACCGGCTAATATAATTCTCAATATGTATTGAGAGAGTTACGAAAACGTAGAGAGACCAGAGCATCGCTATAAATCCTATCTTTCGTCCACCACATAACACCACACGTAGAATAAAAACATAACTACGTATAGCGTAAATCGCCAGAAAACCGGAATATTACTCGATTGCTATGTGAAGTCGAGAGATAATCCCCATATTCTTCTCTCCGTGAAAATTTAACATAGGATTTCCTATGTTGAAAATGATCAAATTTAAAAAAATCGGAAAAAAATAGGGATTGCATGTGATCCGTGCGTAAATGGGTAACCCGAAGCCAATGGCGGTGCTAAAAATCCGATATCTCGGAAAAAAAAAATTTGCCCACTTTGAAAGTGGAAAAATGATCCAAACTCCCAATTCGAATCTCCCAATATCGAGTGTATTCATATAGCTTTGCTTCTCTTGTTTTTATCTATCTACAAATACAAAAAGGGATTGACGCACATGGAGAACACGCAACAGGAACTGTCTTCAAGCAGCGACTGCGCCTGAGCTATCCTGTAACAATATGACAATTTCCGTTTCTTCCGATGTACAAGAGAGTTCGGTGGCTTAAAACGGGTATAAGATGAGAGTCATATATGAAGATCTTCGGTAGTATAGTGGTCAGTATCCCCGCCTGTCACGCGGGAGACCGGGGTTCGATTCCCCGCCGGAGAGAATTATTTTTTATTTTTATTTTTTTTTTATGACAACAGTTATCATTGATATGCCATTTAATCTAATATGGATTATTTTTATAAGTTTAATGAAGTTGAAATTATTCCAAACATCAAATTATCGTCCCCCACCACTGTTAACATATATATAATGTGTATTACATACGCATATCTATACGTATGTATATTACACATATATATCATACTTTCTGGTACCACAATTTGTGTGTACAGTAGAATCCAGTTTATCCGCGATAATGTGGGGAGAGCGTACGTCGGATAAGTGAAAGCTCGGATAACACGGATAATAGGACTACTCCGCGCGAGGGTACTGCTGCCTTCTATGCTTTATCCTAGTGTTCCGTATTATCCGAGCCTACACCTTCGTTAACCCTTGGACGCATAATTTTTTTTTTTTTTTTTTTTTACAATTACGAAATTTTAAATACATCGTTTGTGTTTATCAATTTATTTTTTCTGGATTCAAAAAGGTGTATCAGCGTGCTCCAAAGGCTTAACCCGGAGGGCTGGGATGAGGTGGGTGCGTCCGATAACGCGCAGGCTCAGTTGATCGAAGTTCGTATAAACGAGGTATATTTTATTATACCGTAAATGTTTTATACGAAATAAAATATTTTGATTTTAAAGTATGATCGATTTGTTTCAAGCTGTAACACATCGGTTCTTCGGTAGTATAGTGGTCAGTATCCCCGCCTGTCACGCGGGAGACCGGGGTTCGATTCCCCGCCGGAGAGGTTTACTTTTTATTTTATTTTTGACAACATTTATTACCTATAAGCCATTTAATCTAGTAGCTTCAATTTTTTTTTTTTTTTTTTTTTTACGAAGTCGAAATCGTTCAAAACATCAAATTATCACCCCAACAACACTAATATATAATGCGTATTAATATCACACATTCTTGTACCACAATTTCTTAATAAATGTTTTACATGTACTAAAATAATGTTTTGATTAATCATCGATTCGTTACAATTTGCGCCAGAGCCGAAGAGTTAATTTCTTCCCTCCATAATCTTCGTTTCGCTTGCTAATAGAATGAGTAATGCGGCAATAAGCAATCGTACGTTATGCACGCCGGGTGCGGCTCGCACGTCGGACATAAAAATCACGTGACTCTCGAAACTTGTCGATCTCTCACGAAACAGCACGACCGATGGCGCATACCGCGCACATAATAATGCCAGAGCACTAGGCGTGGATTTAGGCGTTGTACCGAAAGTTTTCGAAACTTGCAGGTTGTGCGCGATGCGTTGATCGGTTAATATATTCGGCGTATTTTCGTTTGAATGCATCGCGATTAAGTTTGAAAAAGTTTACTCGAAGTATTATGAGCTCGATTTCGGATTGCGATAAGCCCCGATAAACGGACGAAGAGAAAACCAAAAAAGCGTTAGAGCTGTTGTGTATTTACCTTACGAGTTATCTTAAAAATCTTGAGTTATGGCTGGAGCGATCAAAGACACGACGATACTCTTTACATCGGCTCTACTGTTTCTTTTCGTTCAGCAAGGTTAGTCGGGAAAGATTGTCGCCAAGTCGAGGACTTGTTTTAAATAAAAATGCAATGTTACGAAGTTACGGGCGTGCGCGTTGGCCAACCACCTGCTAATGTTATTTTTTATAGATATTTTGAAGAAAACATCGAGTGTTCGATGACGACCGTTTATATCGATTAAGTTTTCGATACGACGCTCGTTGATCGAACACGAATTAAGAGTCCCAATTTAGGTCGGCGTCTTTTACATTTTTACAGGTCTCTCGATCAAATGTTGGGTCTGCAGATCGGATATAGACGAGAAATGTGCCGATCCGTTCGACAATTCGACTATAGGCTTCTACGACTGCACGCAGTCGAAGGTTCCTTCACATTTGGAAGACGTTGGAAAGCCCTCCATGTGTCGTAAAATTCGTCAGAAAGGTGAGTAGACTTACGATTTAACATTGATGATAGCTTCGACGAATGCACATTTCATTCATCGGAGCCATAAAATTTTATATTCGTGCACTTGTATGTGACAACTTCTAATGTGCTGCACAAATAATTAATTGAAATTTGCATCAACGCTAACTGCGATTGGGTCAATTAGAGAATCGGAACTATTGTACAAAGGACTAAGGACAAAGGATTCTCTTACAAAGAGTCATAAGAGAAACCTTCGTCATACGAGCATCCGCAATATTCGGGCTCTGCCATCTGTAAAAACTGTACCAACTTATACAGATAACTTTCGCCAACTGTTCATTTTCTACAGGAATTACATTCACAGCGTTGATAATCGATGTTCAAAATTGTTGCTTATACAATATATATGATATCCGCATCATCGCGATAATTCGTGTACCTTATACGAGGTTTTGTAGCCTGTTAAGTATATGGAAGTATTTCTTGTACTTCCAGACTTGTATTGCATCGCACCAAACATAATCTGAAATCTGTTTCGACACTAACAGCGATAGCCTGGATGCATGCTCTGTGCTTTGTAAAAACTGTACTGAATTATACAGAAACGTTTTGCCAACTGTTCATTTTCTACAGAAATTACATTCATACTGGCAATAATTTATGTTCAAAATTGTTGCTTGTACTATATATACGATATCCACATTCAGTGTGATAACTCGTGTACCTTATATTAGTTTTTGTAGCCTGCTAAGTGTGTTTCTTGTATTTCCAGACTTGTATTGCATTGCACCAAAAATAATCTAAAATTTATCTCAACATTAACAGCGGTAGGCCAGATGCATGCTCTGCGCTTTGTAAAAACTGTACCGACTTGTGCATAAAACTTTCCTGAACTGTTGATTTTCTACTGGAATTACTTTCATGATGTCGATAATCGATATTCAGAACTATCACTTACACTGTATATAAGAAATCCACATTCGGTACTGAAATCGGCGCTATAATTATGTACCCCGTATGATTCTTTGCAGTCGGCGGCGTCTGGAAGTACTTTCGTAGTTGCGCCTATTTGGGTGAGCCGGGTATCGAAGGTGACGAACGATTCTGCCTTATGAGAACAGGCTCGTTCAACATCTTCATGGAATATTGCACGTGCAACAGCAAGGACGGATGCAACGCGGGAACAGATATTCGTGGAAGCTGGCTTACTTCAATATCCACAGGGATCTTGACGCTAGGATATTTACTCAATTTAGCCTAATGATGTAAACAAAGAAAAAAATTCTCAACACGGGTCATCGTCGATTTTCGAGTCGAAAACATACATTCGCAGGGTTAATCCTCCAAACGTACGTTTTTCTAATATTAAAGCTGTGCCTTAAACGATGAGCGACGAGGTCGTCGAACATATCGTCGAGTCGAGAGAGTGGTCACGTTATTTTTAATAGAAATTCCACACAGCCCGAAATATTGAAGTTTAGATATATTAAAAAGAGATTCTAAAAATTCTGAGTTTCTAGAAAATCGATAGAAACTCTCACGATGGCTTTACAAGATGGGCAACTCTTAAGCGAAACATTTTTTTACGTGCCTTCGGTTTTTCGGGCCGTGTCGGGTATTTAACATTCTCGTAGAAATCCATCCAAATATACACTTAACGACATTTATACTTACGTTTATCGAAGTGCTTTTTAGCGATTGACCGATTACGAAACATTTTATATATTAATAATAAGACTGCCAGCGTTATGCCGTCCAGAATAACACGAGAAAGTTTACTTAGATTAAATTAGCGATCTATTTTATATTTTTGTACATGTTTATTCAGAATCATTGGCGATCGAACATCGAAATATGTATAATAAAATCGTGGTGTCCAGTAATCTTGAATATTTTTAAAGTTTCGTACAATTTTTTACGTAATTCAATGTTTCAAGATTTTTTTTGGAGTCATAGTATTTTTCACGCCACTCGCTTTCTTTTCTCCGGTGCAAAAACTGATTTTTACTGTATCGAGTGGATGATATTTATTTTCCCGCGTGATCCGTAATCGTTCGTAGTTACCCTTCAATTTTCATAAAGTTCTACGATTCGTATAGAATATTTTTTATTTTTAATAACATATACACTTCTTACATTCTCGATCTTCGTATTGCAATATTGCTGGACATCATGGAAAACATGAAGTATTACCGTGATCGTCGAAATCACCGTCCACGCCTGTATAATGTAAGGAGAGTATGGAATGATGTCACATGCAGCAGAGAAAGTGGACTCTCATTTTTATTCGCAACTTATTAAATCGATTTAATACAAGTGTGAATCGTCCAGAATAACACGAGAAAGTTTACTTAGATTACATTAGCGATTCATTTTATATTTTTGTACATGTTTACTCTGAACCATCAGAGATCGAACATCGAAGTGTGCATTACTTTGTCCACCGATTCTGAATATTTTTAAAACTTCTTACAATTTATTGTCCCCTTCACGTACGGATGCCCCACGCCGAGTTTGACTATGGCAAGCCTCGTGACCTTTGCTATATATTAACGATAAAAATATCATTTCACACAAATATAATATCGTGAACATTTTTCTGCGAAGAGTATTTTTCCGAATTTCGATATCATCAACATTTATTGAGATGTGGCGACTTTTAAACCTTGCAATTAAGTACTCGTTGAGCGAGAATCTCGGCCGAATCGTCTCGAATCGAGGTCCTTCTTCGGCGAGAATCCCGTACATGGCATGTTAACCCTTGCAAATTTATTTTGTAAGTTATGTTATTTTTCACGTTCTCCGGTGCGGAATAGTACATTACGATACTAGTGCGATAAAACTTTTTCTGACGAGCGTGACTTTGCAGCACAAAATTTTATTTCACAAGATGTGGCAATGGAGTTTTTACGCAATACTTAAGACTGCCATTTTCAGAGTGATATAAACTCATTTTATATTGAATGGATGATAATCTGTTTTCTCGTGCGTTCGTAAATAACCGACGATTTTCATAAAGTTCTAAAGTTGGTACAGAATAACGTATAGATTTTTTACATTCGCGACCTTCGTATTGTAATATTGCTGGACTGAAAACTGAAGTATTACCGCGATCATTGAAACCGCCGTCCATACCTGTGTAACATAAGGAGAGGATCGAACAATGCCGCATAGAGCAGATAAGTTGTATTCTCGCTGTTGTTCGTAAATGATTAAAATCGATTTAATACAAGTGCGTATTAAGAATGAAAGATACAAAAACGTAGAAGTAAAAAAAAACGAACGAATACTACGATATGAGAAACAATAAAAACACTTATTCCGAGTATTGTTGACGTTTTTAGTCCTTGCGGATTGTGATGCATAAAAAACCGAAATCGTTGGATCGTTCAGTAACTCGTTGTAACGATTTTCTTACATGAAGTATCGAGAGTCCTCGATTATTTACACACTCAAATGCTTTCTCGATAACTCACCCCTCAAAAGTTACAATTTTCTCCGAACGCTCCAACATGTCGTGTGACTAAAATAAGAATCACATATCTTCTAAGCTTACAGATAGAAAATACGCCTTTCGGAATGATATGTATAATTTTTTTTTTTTTTTTTCTAAGAGTAATTTGATGTACATCGTAACTCCTAAACGCAAACAAGTTGCCCGCAATCTGAGAGATCCTCAACGATAAGCAAATATCAATATGA
This sequence comes from Amblyjoppa proteus, assembly GCA_963922035.1. Classification (NCBI taxonomy): domain Eukaryota; kingdom Metazoa; phylum Arthropoda; class Insecta; order Hymenoptera; family Ichneumonidae; genus Amblyjoppa; species Amblyjoppa proteus. The sequence continues at coordinate 12,491,262 of OY998233.1, forward strand.
CACAAACGGTGAAGATCGGTGACTAATGTCAGAGACAAAAAAAAAGGTTCCGATAAAATTTGATATGCATTTTGTGTATTAGTCGAAACGTACATTCGTAATACGGTTCTCGCAGATAAACCTGTTATCTCAAAATCTTTCGTGTACAATTGTTTTCTAAAAAAAATATTTGTACATTTACAAAATCTCCGATATGACCAATTTCTGTATAACCATCGAATTGTAAAAAATCGGTAGAATAAAAAACGCGACGACGCGTCACTCTGCGACATAGTTCACAGTTTTCCGAGGGTGATTATAATTAAATACAACACAGACGAACGTACAAAAGTGGCCCCGGACTGAGCGACATACCATTGCATATAAATTAACTGTAAAAAAAAGCATACAAGATCGATATAACTCGTGGCACAAGAATACTTTGGGAACAACTTTGTTAGCGGTGCCGGTGCTTGAGGAATCGTTTGTACGGACGGTCGAAATCCGCTCTTTAGCTAATTAAATTACTCCATTATCGTGCACGACAGAATCAACCACCGTTGCATCGCCATACGCGTCTCGAAGTAACAATCGCTTTTTTCCACACGCTATTCTATCCTAGAGTCTTCAAGGACTGTTACGCTACGTTAATTGATATCGAATACGTATGTACAAAGAGCGATCAATTTAAAAAATATAACCGTGAGCGGTTCCGCAACGTGCACGAAGCTTGCGGGTCTGTCGCGTCTCTATTGTTCCCTGCGGCACGAGACTCTTATCTCTATTCTCTCGGAGTAATTTTCCCGAGGCGAAGACACGCCGCTTCGCACAGGCACCGCGACGCGGACGGAATGCGAGAGGCCACAGTCGACGTTTCGCGCTGTAACTCCTCATTCGAAAGGTTGCCACTTCGTAATCGGCTGACCGGGCTTTGCCATCGCTTGTTTCCACTGCTCGGCGTACGTTCCGCCAACTTCTGGTCCGATTACAAAATTGCCGATCGTCGTTTTCTTTCCTGGAACACAGTCGATCGTTATCGCTAACCGTACATCGAAGTCTCGTCGTCGACGGTAAAAGATACAGGAAATAATAATGGCTCACCCATTTTATTTTTTGAAACGAATTTCACGACGAAACTGACGTCGTTCAACGCACCCTCGTACGGATTGTCGGCGATGACTCTGGCGGTGTCCTGAGCGAACTTGAGGGAGACCGACGGAGGGAAACGATCGCTCTTCCAAAAGTGCGTTACTCTGCCGCCCTCCACGACTGACATCTTTATGTAAAGCTGGCCTTTGAGGGTTTCCTGCTCGTGCATCGTCTGAAGGGAACATCTCAGACGCGAAAGACTCAGAATGAGTTTGCCTTCGCTGACGTCCTTCTTTTCACTCTTCTCCTGCGTCAGAATCACCTCCACCTGACCCTTTTTACTCTCACGCTGCAAAAGTAAAATACTCCGTTATTCCATTGTTTTCGGTATACGTTATTAAACCTAGAACTCATTTACGAGGTAGAAAACCACCCCAGACGATATTCAAACTGCGGGCCTCAAGTAAAAATAGACATTACCGACTCGGGACCTGAACGATAATTTAGTTTAACTATCTGAAGATGTGTGCATGTTTTTGCACAGGACGATAAGGCAGCGCGCTTGGGGTGGAAAACCACCCCATTATGGAGTTCACGTTAGTGTTTTGTGTAAGTGAATTTTCTTTTTTTGTCAGAACTATGAAATGTTACTTATTATTATGTAATTTGAAGATATACATATAGCCGACATAAAAAATATATAATTTTTAATAATTTTGATTAGTTTTTATTATCGTTATCATTATCTTTAGTTACTTAAAATGTTTCAAGAAAAAGAAATGTTAAAACTCATGTGAAACCAATTTCTTTGCGTTTTTATAAATTTTGTCCACATTACCAGTTTTACTTTTTCCCCCATTTTAATATATCAAAAGAAGTAGGCTTTTTGAACCGAATACAATGGGACTATTTCTTCCCTAATAGACTGATGTGGCCGTAATAAAATAGGCAAAAAAAATGCAATATTTGCCAATTTTCGTTGCGTTTTGGGCGTTAAGTGTGTTTTTCGCCCCCTAAACTCTAATAAAATCAAATTTGCCGCACGTCATTCTCTTCCTTATTAAAATCCGAAGAGATTCATGCGCGGCAACTCCTATTTACAGCTCGTAGGACCCTTGTACGTTAAACAAACGCGTGGGGTAGATATCTACCCCAGTCATGAGATAGACGGTAGAAAAAATGATACACGAGCTCCGGGATTAATAATCCATAATATAATAGATATCCATTACTCTCCCGAACAAAATAAAATTATGAAGGTTTCGCAGAGCTCTTACTCTGTCCTCGGCACCGGAAATTCCGCTGGCGATCGCTCTCAGTGGTTTCCAGAGATCGCCGGTCGAAACGTCGTCCGAATGTTTGGGTTTCGGTGGCTTGGTAACGAAATTCTTTAAATCCAGGGGTATCGTTGTCGCACCGATGACGCGTCTCTTGTCGATACTTCGTTTTTCTACGGGCAAGGGTTCGGCGATCTTGTCCTTTCCAAAGAACTGGCTGAGTAGCTTGTTCGTCTTCGGTTCCTGCGAGCTGGAAGCCCCACCGCCGCTCGACGATTCCTTCTGCTTGCCGTCTTTTTTCGAGGCTTGACCCTTCGCATTCTCTTTTTCAGCCTCCTTCTTCTCGGTCGCTATCAAAGGCTTGTCCTCGAGGATGGCGTACAGCGTCGCTATTATAAGTCTCGAGGCACCGATTTCTTCCTCGACGACCTTGGATTTGCCGAAACGGATTTTGGACTCTTTGCGCAGTTGGAATGTGAATTCCTCGTTCCATACTGGCCATGACTCGTTCTTCGATGTTGTCTCGAACTTGTCTTTGCCCGGAAAGAGTTTGATCTGTGGACGAAAATCGTCAAGTTATTAATGATTGTGGCAGGTTGTTGTGATAAGGATGTAATCAACAAATACATAAGAATACAAAAGAAAAAATAGGGATCATTGTCATAAATAGAGCACCGTTTATCCGAGATAATGTGGGGAGAGCGTCGGATAAGGGAAAACTCGGATAAGGGAAAACTCTGATGAGGAAAAACGCGGATGAGGGAAAACTCGGATGAGGAAAAACTCGGATAAGAGAAAACGCGGATAAGGGCAAACTCTGATAAGGGCAAACTCGGATAAGGGAAAACTCTGATAAGAGAAAACTCGGATAAGGGAAAACTCGGACAACACGTATAACATACTCAATTCAAACTTGTACTACTATTATATATTTAAAAAACAACACACCACTTCATATAAGCATTAATTTTATTAGTTCATTTACGACTTGTTTCTTTTTTTGAAACATCACGATGTTCTACCATTGACTCTAGAATCGGAACTGATGTATTTACGGCTCGCAATATAAAGACACAACAAACTTGTACAAGTTTAAACGCTTATGCAAAAATGTAGCAGTTTCAGTGCTTTGTCCGTTTTATCCGAGTTTTCCGCATTATCCGAGCCTACACCTCGGTTAACGCGGATGGCTCGGATGAGTTGGGTGCTTCGGATAACGCGGAGGCTCGGATAATCGAAACTCGGATAAGCGCAGTCCTACTGTATTGTAGCTGGAATGAAAGCTTTACAATAATTGCATTATCGACTTTGGTAATGGCAAAGCATAAGAAATTATTCAAATAATTGCAGCAGGTTGTTGCGATAAGGGTGTAAGAAAAGTACGCAAAAATACGAAAGATGAAATAAGGACAATTGTCATAAATGGCGATATTGATTTCTCCCATTTATTGTAGCTGGAACGAAAGCTCTGCAGTAACTGCATTATCGACTTGACTAATGGCAAAGCATAGGGTATACATAGCGTCGTACCTATAGATCGGCTGAATTAATTATAGACACTACGTACAGCGTGTGTAAACGGAACATACTGGATGTCACTGACAACGCAAAATAAGTCTGTTAAATCGATGAAACCTTTGAGAAAATAGTAATTCCGAATATCACGCTTGAAATTCAATAGTCGAATAGAGCCGGATAATCCAACAAGACATTTTTATCCTTAACCCAATAATAAAATCTAAAACCCAATCGTTTTACAAAAATCATATTTAACGCGACTCTCCAAAGTCAAGGAATTTCAAAGCCTGATCCAATGAAATTTCTTTTTTCCTGAATAAAGACTACATTAAACGGAGATCCTCACTTTATCACCCATAAATTATCGCTTTTTGGGATTTTTTTTTTGACGACACTATGGAATGCAATTAATTAAAAACTTTTAGCGCTTATTTATCAACGTGTCAGATATTCACAAAAAAAAATATATAATAATTTTAATGGAGAACGACGTTGCTCGGCAAACATTTTTCGGTGTCTTTTTTTTCTTGTTACGTGTACGAGGCAATATTGTTACGGTACATGAAGCATTGTCGTAGTGTCTTCACCTTAACGATGTAACTGTTGACTCTGGTGAAGCCGAAATTTTGTGGCAAGTGTCTGGCACCGAGAACGGTAACCCGCAGAGTCTTCTCGTTCGGTGAGTGTACTATTCTTACACCGACTTCCGGTTCCAGATTGGCTGTCCGATCGAGCGGCGTGGTAACGCTCTTCAGACCGTTATCGAGGAAGCTTTTGATCTTCGCGATCGCCATTTTTCTTGTCGATGTTAAACGAACGATCCTCACGCGTATGCTCGGCTCTCTTATCGCATACCAACGACTTTTATCGTCAGCTTGAGATTACGTGCGGGTTTCCCTGATAACATCGATGGCCTTTCGCGATACAAGCCGTTCCGCAATATCCACGATAGCCGTTCACCTGTAAGTACAAATAATAAAAACAGATAATTATACGCGTCAAGGCTGGATTTTTCAATGAATAAAATTATATCAGTTATTATTACGATTTGATCAGTTATTATTAAGACTGAACGATAAAGGTGGAATAGAAAATAACTCTTTGATTTATGAAAGCTGATAGAGATTGACAAATCGAATACATGGTGACCGCGGTCAGGGAAAACTGGGAAAACCGGCAAAAGTCAGGGAAAAAAAAATCTTGGTCAGGAAATCAGGGAAAAGTCAGGGAATTTCAAAAGTGGTCAGGGAAAAAGTAAATTGTCGCCGAACCTTCTATAAATAAATAAGGAGTAAATAAAAAGGAGGCTTAAAAAAATAAGAATATTTAGAAAAAAAAAGAATCGAATTATACATTAATTGAATAAGAGTTATTATTAAGACAGAACGATAAAGGTCGAATAGAAAATAACTCTTGGATTTATGAAAGCTGATAGAGATTGACAAATCGAATACATGGTGACCGCGGTCAGGCAAAACTGGGAAAACCGGCAAAAGTCAGGGAAAAAAATCTTGGTCAGGAAATCAGGGAAAAGTCAGGCAATTTCTAAAGTGGTCAGGGAAAAAGTAAATTGTCGCCGAACCTTCTATAAATAAATAAGGAGTAAATAAAAAAATTATATTTATTAAAAGGAGGCTTAAAAAAATTTTTTTTAAAAGGAGGCTTAAAAAAAATTAAGAATATTTAGCAAAAAAAAAATCGAATTATACATTAATTGAATAAGTTGGCATTTGCATTTGAATCATTAATTTTTATTTCATACATGTCGTTAGAAATTTGGTCAGCGAACATTTTCTATTGGTCAGTGAAAAATGTCAGGGAAAAGTCAGGAATTTTTTTTCCGCGGCAAAAACGGTCACCATGCGAATAGTAAAATAAAAAAATATTTTCATGCAAGTCTTCAAGTTACAATCAATGTAATGTTACGAAGTTGTGTTATAATACATATTATAATGAATTATAGCATCGGTGCCCGTTCGCAATAGAAGCTCATCGATAGGTCCAAAAACAAAACAAAAAAAATAAGGTCGTATTTTGTAATGAATAAAATGATATCAGTCGTCATTAAGATTTACAGCGATCGTTAAGGTCGAATGGAAAATAAAATTTTTGATTTATGAGCGCCGATAGGGATTGTGACAAATTGAACAGTAAAATAAAAAATATTTTCATGCAAGTCTTCAAGTTAAAATCAATGTAATTTTATGAAGTTATGTTATATTAAAAATTATAATTGATTATAACATCGATGCCCGTTCGCAAGCTCATCGATAATTCCGAAAACAAAACAAAAATTATATGTGTGCATGCCGGATTTTTCAACGAATAAAATTACATCAGTCCTCGAGATTTTCGCCGATCGATAAGGTCGAATAGAAAATAACTCTCGGATTTATGAGCGCTGATAGAGATTGAAAAATTGAATAGCAAAATTAAAAATATTTTCACGCAAGTCTTCAAAGTTAAAATCCACATAATGTCATGAAGGTATATTATTTTATGTAATATTATGATGAATGATAACGTCGAGGGCCTTTCGCGATATCACATGTTTCGCAACACGCGCTCACCTACTAGTACGAAAAACAAAACAAAAATTATACGCGTCAAGGCCTGATTTTCCAATGAATAAAATTATATCAGTTGTTATTAACAATTTTCACCGATCTACGATACTGACTGAAAGAGAGCTTTTGGATTGACGAGGATCGACATTGATCGACGAAATTGAGTATTAAAATTAAAGAATTGCGAACACAATTGTCTATATCGCGATTTTCTCTTACCGCGCTTTTCCAACCATCAAAGTATGACGACTTTTAATCTACTACGTATTTTGGGCGACAGTTTATCCTGTCGCTTCTGTAATTGGACTTTGCCCGTATCTATACCAATAAATAAATAAATAAATAAATAAATAAATAAATAAATAAATAAATAAATACATAAATAAAATATATTCATACAAGTCTCCGAGTCAAAATAAATATAATTTAACAAAGCCGTAACTGGAACGACGAATGTGCTCTTCCGATCAATAAAGACCAATTAATATTAACCGACCAAGCGTTCATAATAATAGCCTAACAGTGATAACAGTAGCCTAACAGACAACCGAAAAATTGCAGATCTCGCAAAACTCAAACGGTTCGATAGATAGGAATGCGAAAAAAAAAAAATTCGTTAAGCTTAAAATGAAAGAATGTGATTGGACCATTTTTTTAAATAAGTTTTTGGATTCATTATTTGGAATTTTTCTTGGAAATAATGAATCCAAAAACTAAGAAAAAAAAAAAAAAAAAAAATGGTTGAATCACATTCTTTAGTCTTAAACTCGAAGAATCTTTTATTCGCATTCCTCCTAATCCCATTCATAACCCATTTGGCTCGCGAGTCGAATTCATAACTCCATTGCTACACGTATCGTTATAACGTATTACACAATCGTCGGTGTAATCGTGTGTGGGCAGGTCGTTCGTGTCCTTATCCATCGACGCCCGTACACGTATGCACGTACACGATCCAGCGAAAGATCGTCGAGCTCGGTGATCGTCTTAGCTGGATTACAATGGAGCATGTAACGACCGTTGATAAAGTGACATATTATTAGGTGCAGTCGCAGCGCCGGAAGTTGCGCACAAAGCGCACCTCGATATACTTACGCCCAAAACAACAGGGTGTCTCCAAGATCCAAATTTCTCGCTCGACCAGCTGTGCTGCACTACGAACAGTGCGACGAAAAAAAATAAAAAAATAAAAAAAAATTAATTCGCTGTCAATAAAGCGAATCAGCGTCGCAATTTCACTGCCACTCCCGTTCGAAAGCTTTCGAATGTCATCGCGCTGGCACCGAACTCTTTCATCGCACTCGTGCGCCTATTTCGCAGTCATAAGAACAATCTCCGTCAGTAATAGCGAGCTCGAATAACTGCGCGAGACTAATTCCGCACTCTACAGTCTCGGAACTAACGCGAAAGACGCAGCGCCGACTCCGAGAGTCAATAAAAGTTAATCGTAGATTGAAAAACGGGCATCGCCGCCTTTGCCGTGTCCTTAGCGGATCGATACATTGATCCCCCGCTACTAAATGTTACGCTACACACCGCGCGAGTGGAACGGTTTGTCAGGTAAACTCGATTCGGGCGCTCACCGATGAGTACAGTTGATACTATAGCACGGCACAGTGGCCGAAGGAGAGGCGAAAACGTGCGCGCCCCTTCGATATCTGTCTTGCCGACGCTGGGCGGTCAGCGTTCGCTCGCAGTCCGCGAGCCTTCGGATCCGTGTCCATGTAAATATAAACACTTGTGAATTAGCGACACGGTATCCGTTCGATAAGTAACGTGCGCTCCGATAGCTGTCACTCTTTCACCGCCGGCTTATTCTTCTCGATCGGCTGAGACGAAGCGGAGGTCGATGCGAGAACACGAGATTACCTCCTGCAAGTGGATCGATCGGACGCGGTTAGTCACAACGTCGAAAAGCGGTTTCGTACAACCGGACGAGATTTCATAAATTACGTACCGAATATAATCGAATATCTCTCTCTCTGTCGAGAGAGAGAGAGAAGCAACGGGGCGTCAACGAGTCTCTCGCCTGGTATGCGAGACCCGGTTTCGCGTGGGTTTGCTTTATAAGACGAGAAGGCTTAATGCACAGCGCGTCCCGGCCGAAGTGGGGTTAGAGATCTTTGTGTGTGGCGTGCGTGTGCGCAACAAGTACGCGCTCGCTTGACGTTGGGTTATGGGCACACTCGACCGGTTATACTTCGCATCGAGGATATCTTACCGACGGGGACTACACTGCGGGAGAGACGTTGTAACGGCTAAAGTACGCGCGTGTTGGACTACACGAGGCATGGGTGTGACGACGTGCGGACGACGATATAGTCCTATACGGACTACGTAAGTCCGGTATAAGCGGTGCGGCCCGGTCGCGGGCAGCACCGCTCTTTACACACGTTCATGTCCCCCGTGCGCTGTAAATGTGTTAGCGCGTGTGGTACGCGAAGTCGATTCTGTGTGTGCGGCAAGGTCGCACGTTTATGACTGGCAGAGTATCGAGGAAGCAGTGTTGGCGGCACGAGAGGAAGATATTGCCACAGCGCGCGGCCCAGGGCCGTAACCGTAAACGATCTGTGGCGCATTTGTGTGTCCGACGTCCATTGATCGTCAATATTCATCGGACGAATGCCCGCTACAGTGGACTGGGCGCTTGCGGAATACGCAATCGTGTACAGTAGAAATTCGATTACTTTCTACGTTAAGAACACCGAGTGTTCATTACGATGGCTTTCTCATCGTTCAAGATTACTTACAGAGCATTGCGCGAGATAATGTGCTAGGTGATTTTTTTGCCACCTCGTAGAGAGAAGCTTTTGCGAATTATGCCGAAAAGTTAACGAGCGAACCGCCAATCCTTTTACAGCTAATTTCATTTAACTTGCTTCTATGCTTCGATGCTTGGATGCTTGGAATGCTTAGAGGCTTGGATTGCTTAGAGGCTTGGATTGCTTGGAGGCTTGGATTGCTTGGAGGCTTGGATTGCCTGGAAGCTTGGATTGCTTGGATTGCTCGGATTGCTTGGATTGCTCGGATTGCTTGGATTGCTTGGATTGCTTGGATTGCTTGCATGTTTGGATTGCTTGGATGCTTGGGTGTTTGGATTGCTTGGATGCTTGGGTGCTTGGATGCTTGAAAACACCTTACCAATAATGGCAATTTTTGGCAAGTAGTAATTTTTATACAATCCTGAAAACTAATAAACGTGCGGAATTTGAACGGTTCGATCGACTTTCGTAAAATTCGATATGGAACATTCATTCTGCTTATCCAGTACAAAGAATAATTGTCGCGCAGAAAAATTTATCTCGCGTACAATGGTGCCATGGAATGCGGCAGCTCCGTACATCGCTCGCATTGCATCGACAACGAAGTCTTCATGGATCATGCTAATCGATTTGAATAACTGAACGATATTTTGCAATCGATAGGCGTGATGATGACCTGTTTCCGTGTGCGAGCTGAATCTATACTACGCGTATGGTTTCAGTGCTGTAGAACACAACAAAAATACACATTCCCGTGGATATAATAAGTGTCCCGTAATAATCTGTAATCTGCATGTGTTCGATGGGATACTCATCTGCTGAATTTATCCGGCGGTATTTAGAAATCGTCGGGCTCGAAGATCTGCAATAGGGACAAAGCACGTGCTGAGCCTTCTGCGTTCTAGCGTGAATCTAATTATAATGTATTCGGTCGTCGCGCACGTGACGATATGTAAGCATTCGTTGTCGATAAAGAGCTGGCGATTAACGTGTGCATACTGATACGACCTTCGGATGATTGATTGATCACGGAGACCCGTGCGTGCTCGGACCAATTAGGCGCGTTATCCCTGATTACCTAACGCTTCGGTATCCGGTGTCCTACGGAGAAAGTGCTCTCTAAATATCACCAAATATCGTCAGCCCCTTACTGTGCATTTAATCTTAGTATTTATTTTCGTTCGGTGTAAAAGATTACTATAGGTAAATCGTTTGGTAGCAGCTCTTTTGTTCTTAATTATTATTAAATTAATAAACAATTCAATCATAAAGGAAATTCACGCTGAGAAAAGCTTTCTGGCATCTTGTTATGATTGTCCACGCGATGCGCTGGTAGATTGTGTTCATGTTCAAGATCGGAGTTTCACTTACTCCAGTGCCTTTCGAAGAAAAAAAAAAAAGAAAAAAATGAGTCCCATCAATCGATGCCGTTACACTCGTTACGGATTCAGAGTAGCTCAGTCGTACAGTTCTCCTCTTTCTAATTGTACGAACCTGCAGTTCACGATAACGGAGACGATAAGACCGACTCCGACAACCACCAAGAGAACACTGAGCACTATAGTTGCCACGGGAGTGTCCTCCGATTCCTCTGTTACCGCTGGTACCGCTGGTACCTCTGGTACCTCCGATTCGGGTTTACTTTTGCCGCTTCCTGTGATCAAGTAATTGTTGTAAACAGTCTTTAACTGAATTCTGTCACCGAGGAGCCCTTCATTCCAGCCGCTCATAACTATTATGACCCTGAAGATGATGAAAATTTCATCTTAGACAAATCTCTGTCAACGCTTGACTATTGGATGGAAAAAAGAATTGCTCACTCGTAGAATTTCATTCTCTGAGTGAACTTCACCGAGCAACGTTTGCCCGACGCAAAACACAGACGTTATAACTCGACGAAATTAAGTCTCATGCAGATATCTTCAGAGTCGTTAACTATTCCCTCGTTATATTATTCTGTTTCTATTCGAAGCGACTCGGTGAGTTGTGCACGATAATGTGGCGCACAACAGCTCTGTGCACTATCGTTGTGTGAAAAAAAAAATAAAAATCTTATTTTTCTACCAGAAATACAGTAACAGCCGGTTTGAGAATCGCATTTCTCGACCGGAAGTAACGTTATACCGGAAATATGTCATTCCAGCTTTAAATATCTCATGAGATTCCCGGTCCGGAAGGGACGTCATACCGGAAATACTGCACGTCCGGTCAAAAAATGACATTTCCAGACCGGACGTGACGTCATATCGGAAATACGGCACGTCCAGTCAAAAAATGACATTTCCGGACCGGAAGTGACGTCATACCGGAAATACTGCACGTCCGGTCAAAAAATGACATTTCCAGACCGGACGTGACGTCATATCGGAAATACGGCACGTCCAGTCAAAAAATGACATTTCCGGACCGGAAGTGACGTCATACCGGAAATACTGCACGTCCGGTCAAAAAATGGCATTTCCAGACCGGACGTGACGTCATACCGGAAATACGGCACGTCCAGTCAAAAAATGACATTTCCGGACCGGAAGTGACGTCATACCGGAAATACGGCACGTACGGTCAAAAAATGACATTTCCGGACCGGAAGTGACGTCATACCGGAAATACCGCACGTCCGGTCAAAAAATGACATTTCCGGACCGGAAGTGACGTCATACCGGAAATACGGCACGTCCGGTCAAAAAATGACATTTCCGGACCGGAAGTGACGTCATATCGGAAATACGGCACGTCCGGTCAAAAAATGGAAATCCCGGACCGGAAGTGACGTCATACCGGAAATACGTCACGCCAGGTCGCAAAATGGGAATCCCGGACCGAAAGTGACGTTGCACCGGAAATGCGGCATGTGCGGTCGAAAAATGAGCATCTTGGACCGGAAATGACGTACATCCGCTAAGTTTCCGGTTTCGAAATCCCACAGTCCATAGCGAGGGCGCGAAGCGTCCGAGTCACGACAAATCGCCAGTATTATAATAATCTAATAACGATACACAATTCTACAGCGATTATTTTGTTTCGCTTCGTTTAATTTGCTCAAAGCTTGATTTTACTCAGCACCGACTTGCACTCGACCTCTTAACATTTTGATCATAAAAATCATAAAAATTTGATGGGCGTACCTGGCAGAGATATGTGAAGTATCGTTGTTTCCGAGGCTCCTGGCTTCGATGCCTACGAAGCATTAAAAAAAAAAAAATGAGTGTATTAACTCTTACGCAACACACATTTGTGACATCGCTATTGAGCCGCAATCGAAAAGCAGGGTCAATAACTCTTGTCGAATTCAATTGTCATGCGCAAAGATAATCATTTCAACGACTCACCGTTAATTTCAGTAAGATGAAAGTCTCATTAAAAAATGTTGCAGGTACATCGACCAAACGAAATTTCACCGTGGCGTGATCATCGGCAGTTATGGACTCAAAATTCTCACTGTAACCTGAAGAAAACATCATTTACGGTTAATTACAGCCTCGCATTTGAAATATGTTTCAAAAAAAAAAAAAAAATTACCACTGAATTCGTCCTGGACAGTGTAGTTAACGGTGTTATCAACGCCGCTTCCCAAGCTGACTTCACCCTCGGCAAAGGTAATAATCTTGCCGTTTGCCTAAAGACAACGCATTCGGCAAGAATGATAAAATCATAAATTATGTCGATGATCTTTTCCAAACAGCAAGGAATATTTCTACATTTGTTCTCATTTTTTTTTTTTTTTTTTTTTTTCTTACCGTTTCAGGTGTAAGCTCGGTCAAGTTTGAGGTGTAAAGTGGTCGGGCGAAACGTAGAAGCGAGTTTTCCTGGTCTACTTTAATAGTCACCGTGGTGGTCGTCTCCTGTGGAGGAGTTCCCGTGTCCTGCAGAAAGATTGAAGAAATGAAGAAAAAAATCAATTTTATACTTTCACTTTTCCCGTTTACGGGAAAGTGACGGCTTATTCGTGCTATCGATATTATTAACGTTCGCACCGTAGCGATGAGATTGAAAGTCAGATCCTTGACGAGACTGATAACCGATGTTGTAACGAGTTTGGCATTGCGACGTTTTCGGTCCGTCGTGTCCAGCGACAGCCATGAAACCAAAAAATTACTGGAATCGCCTTCTAGGCGAAACGAGATGTTCTCGTTCGTGAAATCGATGTCACGAGCGGCGATAGGTTCGAAATTAGTCAACGCTAGATTCTTCGGAAATGGCATCGGCAGGTTATAGACGTAGGGAGCGTTCACGAATTCCGGGGCGTTATTATTTGTGTCAGTGACCGTTAGGACAAATTCCTGAAAATAGTCATAATAAGAAATTTTAAAGTGAGATATTTTTTTCTAAAATAATAATAAATAATACCAAAAATGAGGGCGAAAAAACTTCGTATACGTTCAAGTTTTGATTCTCGGTGGAATGATTGTCCGGTTAAGAGTCATTCGTGGATTAAGTAACATATTAATGATAAGGGTATCCGAACGGATGGAGTTTTTGACCCTAGAAATCATGTACGGGGTAGAAAACCACCCCGGATCATCTTCAAACTGTGCTCCTAAAGTAGAAATTGACATTATCGACTCGGGACGTTAATGATAATTTAGTGCAACTCTGTAGTTGCTCGCCGACTTTTTCACAGGACGATAAGGCGCTTGGGGTGGAAATCCACCCCACTCTGGAGTTCCCGTTAGTTTTGTTCAAGTGCTTTTTTTTGTCAGAACTATCAAATGTAAATTATTATTACGTAATTTCGATGTATATCGGCGCCACTTTATTTTTTAATAATTTAAATCATTTTTTATAAGAATGATCATTATCTTTAATTACCTACAATGTTTCAAGAAAAGTGAATGTTAAAACCCATGTTAAACCGATTTTCTTTGCGTTTTCATTAAGTCTTTCCATAATAAAGGATCTCGGAATTTTCTATGTCCAAAAACTTATTTAAATGAGTTTTTGGACATATGAAAATGGGGAAAACCTCAGTTTTTTTTTTCACATGAAGTGCGATTTTTGCCAATTTTCGTTACGTTTTGGCCTTGAGGTGTGATTATCACCCCCTAAACTTTAATGAAATCAAATTCTTTGCATGCTATTCTCTTCCTCACTAAAAAACGAAGAGATTTATGTGCGGCAAACCGCATTTACTGCTCACAGAACTGGAGAAGCCATCTACGCCAGTCATGAGATGGAAGGTAGAAAAAATGATACATGAGTTCTAAGTTCGATACTGAGATCTCTTAAGACGATGTGAAACTCCTCGCCGACCTTTCTGAGCGCCGATGGAGTTTCACAGTCCCTTAGGGTTCAAGCCAGATACGTACCAGTTGTTGCGACGTTTGGGTACAGAGAAAGTCAACGTAGAAAGTCATTGTAGAGCTGGTCTGAAAGAAAAAAAAAATGTATCAATAAATTTAGTATTTTAACAAATAAAAATTATCTAATAAAAATGTACATGAAAATGAAGCATATAAAAATGTATGATTCTTGTCATGAGCAAAGAAATTTGTTACTTCATCAAGTTATCGTTTTAGCGGTGAATTGAATAAAATATTTATGTTTTAAAAAAGCGGAACTAATAATAAGAGTTCTATCTAATACACTAAGTTAACCGTTCGTATATTTACAGGTGTTTGCAAATGTTTACATTCAAAGCAAACGCTTTCTGAGGATACTTGACAAACGAATACCAGTGGAAAATAAACTTTTAATATTTTAATAATTACAAAAAGTGTTGAATTCATTAACCTCGTATTCTTCGTAATGGGCGAACTCCTCGGAGAGCGTCATAAGCAGATGAGTGCCATTCAGAGAGGCTTCTATGTAGTGTGGAGTATGTGAAGAACTCATTCCCGTTATATTCTTAACGTTTATCGCTTTGGCAACCAGCAGCTCTGTTCCTGTCGTTTCGATGTCCTGGACCGGCAAAGGGAAGCCGAATGCGGGCTTCCCTATTGAAGTGCCGTTCTTCAACACGAACTCGCATTCTAGTACCGACAATTTTCTCAAATAATATTATATTACAATCAACGCAAAGATTACACAAATATATTTGTGTAATTCTTGGAAAAATGAGGAGCCAATGTGACAATTTTTGGCCACTGGCAAAAAAATTGAATGTTGGTCATTGACAAAAAAAATTGAATGTTGGTTATTGGCAAAAAAAATTGAATGTTGGCCATTTTTTTTCCACAATAATTCAATCGCTTATATTAAAAAAGCTTATATTAAATGTAATATCGTTGTAAGAATTATGCGTCATAGAGTTGAGTCTATATAAATTAATGCATTTTTATTTTGATGCAATATCGTCTGTTTTTACTAAATTGCACGAAAGTGAAACTAATTCGTCGGCGATCTATATTAAAACAACATTTCATTGGCGGCCATTTGTTTTCACAATAATTCAATCGATTAGATTAAAAAGCTCACAATATTATCGTAAGAATCGTGATTCATAGAGTTGCTTCTATGTAATCTAATGCATTTTTATTTCTATGCAATATCGACCGATTGATTAAATTGCACGAAAATTAATCTAATTCGTTGACGATCTATGTTAAGACAACATTTCATTAACGACAATTTTTTTTTCACATAATTCAATTGATTAGATTTAAAAGTTTCCAATATCATTGTAAGACTTGTGATTCGTAGAAATCGGTCTATATAAATCAACGCATTTTTATATTAATGCAATATCGTCGGATTGATTAATTTTCACGAAAGTTAAACTAATTCGTCGACGATCTATATTGATCGTTGTGCGACATCGGAAACGCGTTCTATCGGTATATCGACGATCTATATTAAGACATTTCATTAATGGCCATTTTTTCCCCAATAGTTCACTTGATTAGATAAAAAAAAGTTCCCAATGTTATTGTTTATTGTACGAATTGTGATCCGTAGAATTGGGTCTACGGAAATGAATGCATTTTATTTTAAAGCAATATCGTCGGATTGATTAATTTTCACGAAAGTTAAACTAATTCGTCGACGATCTATATTGATCGTTGTGCGACATCGTAAACGCGTTCTATCGGTATATCGACGATCTAAAATATTAAGACATTTCATTAGTGGCCATTTTTTCCCCAATAATTCAATTGATTAGATAAAAAAAAAGTTCCCAATGTTATTGTTTATTGTACGAATTGTGATCCGTAGAATTGGGTCTACGGAAATGAATGCATTTTATTTTAAAGCAATATCGTCGGATTGATTAATTTTCACGAAAGTTAAACTAATTCGTTGATGATCTATATTGATCATTGTGCGACATCGTAAACGCGTTCTATCGGTACGGTTGCTCTAATGCTTTTTCACGCTAACACTAATACCGTTCAGGCTCGGCACACTTTATCTCGGAATCGATGGGAACAATAGAGTGGCGATTGTGCGCTACGTACGATAAAAATACAAAAGTGTGCTATGCGACTAGCGATTAAGGACTCTTAAAGCGTCCACGGGATCGATGAGTAATGCTGAAATTTTGGAAAATTTTGATTACTTCCTAAAAGTCCTACTCACCCTGACCAAACGACCATGGCACTCGAAGAATTTGGACCGACAGTGCAATAGCGATAAGACTCATTAATGACCGCATAATATCGAATTTTTAATGACAGCTTTTTTTTTTTTTTTTTTTTTTTTTTTTATTGAATACACGCGGAGATATTGCACAGTCAAGCGGTCGCGCGCGATTGAGTCGATCGTCGAAAAGTCACCTATCTCGATGCGGCTTCCGATAAGACCGCACAAGATATGACTGGTCGCTGATCACTATTCGTTGAAAAATAACGCTCGTCGCACCGTTTCAATAAAAGCGACAGAAGGTATGTTCTATATGTGTATCGCTCGCGTTTGCAAACGTAGATTAAAAAATTGTGAAGCTTTTGACAAATTTCAGTTGAGAAACTAAAATTTTTTGAAACACTTTATAATGTTATTTATATAATCGCTTTGCAATGTTCATTTATAGTGCGATCAATAATTTTATAGTCATTGACAATTGACAATTATCGACAGTTAAACAAAAAATATGTCACAAGTGTGTCGGTGATATGGAAAATAATTTTTTGTTATTTCACTCGGTGGGAAAATGGCAGTTTTTGCGCACGCTTCGCGTACGAAAAACACCGTTTTCGTACCTTGTAAAATACAATTTTGTCCGATACTCGTGCGAAAAACATTTTCTGAACTCGTGTGATTGCAACACTCGCTTTCGGCTCGCGCTGCTCAAACTCACACTCATCAGAAAAAGTTTTTTCGCACCCGTATCGAAATGTACTATATTGAGACTCATGCATGAAAAGTGGTGCTTCTCGTCCCTGCCGAGAGTGGCGAAAATGGCGCTTTACAGCCATGTGTACTATAAATACCGGGCGCATGCGCACATCGGTCTGATCGTACTTTACGTGACGGTCATATAGACAGGTCTGGATACTCATGGAACTTGGCCTCGGGCATAAAACCATAGGAAGAACAATGCGGAGAATGCGCAGAGAGCGGCGAATGCGCAGAGAGCGGAGAATGCGCAGAGAGCGGAGAATGCGTATACCCAGAAATAGTACATTACGATACTAGTGCGATAAAACTTTTTCTGACGAGCGTGAGTTTACAGCACGAGCCGAAGGCGAGTGACGCAATCACACGAGTCAGAAAAAGGTTTGTCGCACGAGTATCATACGAAATTTTATATCACGAGGTGTGAAAATGCGGATTTCCGCACGCGAACCGTGCGCAAAGCCGCATTTCACACACTGAGTTAAATAAAATAATTTATTTCACGGCCACCGTTTAGTTGGTTTAAGTAAAATATTTATTTGATTTAAGTAAATATTTATTTAAATTAAGCAAATAGTTACTTAAATTAAATAAATATTTATTTAAATAAAATAAATATTTTACTTAAACCAAATAAACAGGTGGCAGTCAAATAAATTATTTTGGAGCGGAGAATGCGTGGAGAGCGGAGATTGGGAGTGGAGAGTGAGAGCTGAGGGTGAGAGCGGAGGGTGAGAGGGAAGGGTAAGAGCTGGGGGTAAGAGCGGAGATCTACACGTAAAACCGGAAATCTGCACGACACTTTTATAATAATTTCGCATGTTTTCAGCCTACGATGCCTATATATCGCAGCATTTGCCGATTGCGTTGGAAATCTTCGAATTATGTGCTGAAAGTGTCTTCAAAATTCCGAATCGATGCTTCATTTTCAAATATCATCCAATGAAAGAATCCATTTCCGGCGTATTGAAGTATAACTACTTTGTAGTCTCGCCTAAAAAAAAAAAAAAAAAAAAAAAAAAAAAAATTACACTTGACGTCGAGACGCTAATGTCTCTTGATATCGCGTGACTAATCCACAAAGACGTAATTGCACATAGAAAATACTTTCCTCTATCTTTAATAAAGGGATATAAAATTTACAACCGCTAGTTTGAACGGATAAACGCAAAGTATGACATTGCTGTTCTAAATGTCTGGAATATAAAAATGACCTATTGAATGTATTTTCATTGTCACAAAATGTTTATTCAGTGTTGATAAAATAACGATCGTGCTTACCAGCCCGAAATTTCTCATAGATATGACCAATATTTTTCCGGCTGTTAATTGGCAAGGTGCGCGACAACGCATCGTCATCAGTTGTAGGAGTTTCTGATCCCTGGGCAATAGTCTGTACCATTGGTTGTTATATCTGCGCGAGAGATTTTTTTTTTTTTTTTTTTTTTTTTGAGGCGACGCAATTACTCCTTCACTGAATTACTCACATATTAAAGTGAATATTAACACTGTGATCTATCAAAATTTGAGAAATGCTGCAATCCACATAAAATACCATTGCAATAGACAATGCAAAAGCTGTGAATCTTATGATCGTTGCGGGTTCATTTGTTCTCGCGAGAATCTAAATTGTCAGGGAATTCAGCAGTGTACATTTTCAATTCGAAAGAATTATTCTTCGTTCGTCGTAAATATTACCTGGAGCCCTAATAAATTAATCAGAATCATACCAAACCCGATGATAAAAAAGAAATTCCATGTGTAAGTCGCCTCGATGAGATTAGCGTATCTGACCACAGTGAAATTATTAATAATATTAATAAGTTTCGCTGCATACATTCCGTAGGCTGCCTCACTCAATAGCATCATTGTGTCTGTCGACGAATGAACTTATGTGTACGTTTTTCACCGATGTATTATTATTTCCAATATCTTCAAATTTGTGGCTGAAATTTATTTTTTTTTTTATTGACACTTCATTATTCCTTGATATCGGGATTAATTGATCATAGACTCACCCCAACGCAGCAAATAGACCGCATACGTGTTGCACGTAAATTATCAACATAGTAGCACTGGCTATTAGGGGTACCGAAGCTACCCATGCGCATATGTAGAAATGCACCATAATGTAATAATAATAGTTATGCGCGTCGAAATAATAATAGTCGACGGGATATGGAAATTTGCCGGTTTCGGTACCGTTCTTCAGCATGTTATCGATGATCTTTGGTATCATCGGTTGAGTCGTATAAAGAATGAGTGTTGAATAAATCGCGGCTGTGAACAACATCGATATATCCATAATGAATTTGTCAACGTATCAAACTACCCAGTGAACACACTTTGTTCCAGCAATGTAACATAGAAGTTACATCTAACGTAACAATGTAATACTTGCGCAATGTGAACGTTATGTGACGTGGAAATAACATGTTATATATCATTTGTAATATGCAGGTAATGAAAATGTTACAAACCGTTATGCTATTGCAAGTATATAACAGATGTCCGTAACGGTTACATACCAGGCATATAACAATATTCATATAACATAGGCAATATGCAGGAAATGTGAAGGTTATATAAAGCATCGTAGAATTACCAGTTCCGTAACCAAAATTTGTAATGTTTATCACACAACATGCTTATATCGCCGTTTATCTAACACTGATAACTCAAGGTAGTGTGAAGATAACAAACTGTCATATCTGTTGCAAATCTAACATTCGCAATGAGCACATGAATACTCATTGCAATGTTAATGTAACATTAGTAATATGCAATTAATGCAAAGGTTATGTAACTTCGTGTTACACCTTTTTCACATTTCGCTAAAATGTAAAAAAAAAAAAAAACTTTCAGCGAAACATTTCATTGTTTCAATGTATCAACGGACAAAACAGTATTTTCAAAATGCATTCGAAACATTTTACAAATATTTTTTAATATTGATAAAATATTTTTGATATTTCAAAAAAAGATTATTGACTTAGTTATTAGTTTTCGTTTTAATGTCAATGAAATTTGTAATGAGCAGAAAATCTTCCCGATATATTGTAATATACCAGTACTGATTAGGCACATTTTTCATTTATACTGATGGTATAATTTCAATCGCGGTTTGTGAATAACCAATTTGAAAACCATATATAATTTACCAAAACTTTATTCTCAACTCCGGCATAGCTGAATAGTTATTGTTACAGACTACAAATCCAAGGGTCCCAGGTTCGAGTCTCACCGAAGGCACAAAAGTTAATTACGTTTTTTTCCAATATACATTTGTTTCTAGCAATAGAGTAAATATACCTATGAGTAATAACGATGCTAATTGAGTTATGGTTAAATTGCGAATATATTTTTTAAAATTGACTTCCGTATTATGTCAACTGTTACAGTCACTTCTGCTGCAGTTATGTAACTGTTATTGTTTTTGTTATTTTACAGTCAGATATCTCAATCTTAATTTTACGAATCGGTAAGGTAACCGTTCCGTTTTAGCTATATAACACTGTTATATAACATGTTATATTGTTGAGCCCGAAAATGGCAAGTTGCCCGTAACTTGCGTGTAACACTCTAGTAATAATTACTTGTAATAGTCAATTTTGTTGTCGTTACATTGCAGTTGTATTAATGTGCTCACTTGGTAACTATACTCGATTAACCTGTATAGGCGATTGTCATTTTTTCACCCTGCTCGGCGTATTCGTGAAGAATGTTAACTTCTCGACACCGAGCCCACACTTGCCAGTTCATAATAATCCGCTTTAACAACTTCAATGTCTGTAAATATAGAGCACATATCTTTATCAATAATGGGTATCGATTGATTATGTCGCACTCACCTTTATTGTTATACCCAGCAAACACTGAATGTAGCAGCTACATAACATTTAGGTCTTAAAAAGTCGTAACGCTGTTATATAACATCGCCATAAATGTTATGTCCTCTTTTAATAACAATTATGACATGAAATTATGCGGAAACGAAACGTAAATATTATATAATATTTCTGTAACAAAATATACGTACTATACGAAAACGTACTTGTTACGTAAATGTTATTAATAGTTAAATATTTGATACATAACTATTTCCCTATTCTGTTACTTTCTTGAGTGAGAAAAAGTTCATCACTGGTGAATCACCGGTTATCTTCTTGCTACATAACGTGTTACTTTCTGTGCGGTAACTGCTACATCAATGTTATCTATTTGTGTTTGCTGGGCAGTATCGTGATTGACAAAAATACAACAAACCTTCTCCGAGTTCCATAATATACCATACATCTTTACATGACAGGCTGTCACGAACAGCGCCGCGACAACGCTGTCGCGGGCGATAGTCCAGTCGTCGCGATACTTCACCACACCCAATATCATTGGTGAGATCCCCGTGATTGAGACACCGATCCATACGGCAATAACGCCGCCTTTAATCCTATCACTCTGATATGGCCATCGTCCAAGGAGCATCATAAAAAATTTACTTAATCTGTAGTATCGATGGTGAAAGAGATTCATAGTGACTCGAGCCGCTAACAAAGATGGCGTCGTATGATCAGCTGTTCTCTCCTCGGCAGTAATTTCCATTGCGTTATGTCAAAGTATCACACATCGATAAAAACTCTTGGGGCAATAATGCTGCGTTTAGCGCGACTGCTCTGACATGGCCATTGTCCAATGAGCGTTATGAGAAATGTACTTAATCTACAGTATCGGTGTTCAGAAATATCCATAGTGACTCCAGCTGCTCTACCAACGACGGCTTTATCTCCACCAGTGCTGCTCCATACGAAATATAATACATCACTGGCGGATTTTTTTGTTTCCTATTGTTCAATTTTTCTTTCCTCAGGGGGAATTTTCAATGAATTATGTCGAGATATCACACCTCGATGACGAACGCTTAAATTACCCGTGTCAAAGTTGAGCGACAGCGATACGATGTTGTATAGCCTCTGCGTACCGCAGGCGTCATTAACTCATCGTGTATTCACCGTACCTTCGCGAACCTTACAATGATAATGTAAGATGATACGTCGAGAACACGAGCTCGCACGTTTATTTGCTTGAAAAAAATATTCTTCTCTTATAGTGGATCGAAATATAATGTGTTTTCAACCACCAGCCTGAAATAAGAGGGAAATGGCTCTGTTCGGTGTTTAGCGCATGCGTACCTCAGTGCAGGAGTCGACACGAGTCGGAGCGCGTCGCGTAAGGAATATGCTCGGGCTCGATCCCAAGGTCGACACGTACACTAACACACCAAGCGCGAACGGCGACCGAAGAAGTAATCGTAAGAGCGACGGTGGTTTTGTGCCAAAAATTAACAACACTGACGACCGCCGATCGACCGGCGTGAGCTTTTCTAGACGACTGCTTTTACCGTCGTTTTTTCGGTCGTCAATTCACTGCTGACGACTTCAATGCTGAAACAGGGAAAAAAATTGCGTATTCAGAGCGGTTCCTTCGGAGGTCATTGATCCGATTAATTTTTGGAACAAAACAATAATCCCTTTTGCGGTCGCTCAGTATGCCAAGGTAAGAGTTTCTCTAAAGGTGTTGTTTTTTTTTTTTTAAGGCTGCAGTCCAAAATCTTTGCAAAACTCATAAATTGTTGATTTTTGACGAAAAACTTTTTCTGACGAGTGTGATTTCTTTTGTGTACAATCACACGAGTGTAGAATAGTACTTTGCGATAGTAGTGCGTAAAAGCGGACTTTCGGCGAAGGTTGGAAAGTGGCTGGACGAGCCGGATCGAGCGCTACGACGGCACGAGGCGAAGCCGAGTGCTGTTGTAGCGCGAGAGAAGGCGAGTGCGGCCACTTTACAACCGTCGTCGGGTGTCCGCTTTTACGTACAAGTATCGCACACTACTTTTTGTGACGAATGCATGAAAGGTGCCAGGTTATGTTGCTGGCCGGGCGCGCCAATAGAGGAAAAACAGACGGCGTGCGCGTGCGCACATAAACACTGTGCGCATGCGCACATAAACACTGTGCGCATGCGCACAGTATTTTCGATACGCTTTTGCGTTACATAAATACTCGAAGCGTGTCGTAAATACTCATTACGACACGCTTCGAGTATTTGTGTAACGCCTTCTTGAAAAACAGCACTTTATGTCGCGCCCGACCCCACATAAAGCAGCACTTTTCATGCATGAGTTACAAAAAAAAGTTTTTCGCACGAGTATCGTACCAAATTTTATTTCACAAAGTGTGAAAATAGCAGTTTTACGCACTGCTATAAATAAAACTGCCATTTCTGCACCGAGTGCAATAAATTGTTATTTTTTAATGAATCGTACTGAGAAAGTAGCGATAAATTATACCTGATTGGTGTATCTTTATACAGCAGGACATAGAAAAAAGGTCAATTAAATGAAACGGTTTAGAGGTGAGAGAGACATATGGTCCTATATAGATCTGTACCGTTGACCCTGCTAAATCGTGCAATCCCACCGTTTCACGTCTCGTAGATTCGAAATCACAAGCATAAGCGTGCGAAGTTGTTTTTATTGTTTCAGTACATTTCATTGATGCCTTCCATTTAATTGACACGAACGTCGATAATTTTTATTTTACCTCGTGCATTTCGTTGATGGGTGTAACATTTGTAGTTTCGCTTCGTTTGCGACCGCAAAAGGGATCCCTAAACAAAAAGTCTAATCGACTATCGAATCGAAACCATCATCGTTTCTATTTACTGTAAATTAACGATTCAAAGTAATTGTTTTTACGAAACATAATATCTCGAACATAAAAGTGGATTACAAAGATCACTGTACAGATCACAGGCAAACGGATAATCCTGTATATATATGTATACATAATATGGGTCGAGCTCATCCGAAGTCTCTCAACTTATTGCCATTTATGGTGTTTGAACGCCTACGAATTATAAATCGAAAGGTCCCCATTATCTGTTGTAGCGTTGTACTGTCACGTGATACATGGCGAGTGAAGGTGTGCAGACACATCCGACGACTCAATAAGCATCTCCACAGACACAGTTGGAGAGCGCAACATCGGTGAACGGATATTCCCTGCGAGGCAGGCAACCGCAGCGACTGTCTAGCGTGTGCGGCACGGAGTTTGCGTGAATTACACGCTTCTCGGTTTTTCGATAAGCCCCGTATATAAAAATCCGAATCCGCCGGACAATTAACTCGTGAACGCGTGCCGTCGTGCTTAATGCATACCGAAAACGAAAAAGAAAAATCCACCGAGCTGTGCGGACAGTGCACGCTCCACGGTTGAACATAATAAAAACTGTGCGTCACAGCGCACGATTTTCAGTGGGTGTATGCGCACGTCTGCACAATCGCACCAGCAGCAGTAACGGCGCAACGAGTTGTCAAAAGTTTGACGTCTTTCTCACGTTACCAAGGGGACTCGTCGGGGCTCTCCTACAAGATAACAACGTCCATAAATGCAGCATTAATCGTTCGGGAAAAAACAATTGACGCACCGAAGTGTTATACATGGAGCCTTTCCGCTCAGAGCCGATGCCGAATGCCAAACGTACAGAGGTTATTCATTCATTCTACTTAACTCGCGCACCGTTCTCGCTCACATATTGTCAAGTATTGTCGTTCGTTAACAATGCCGAATGGAAATTTCACATTGACGTTAAGATTGCGAAATGTTAATTTTGTCGGGGCATTTTTCGTTCCACGAGCAATTACGAATCGGACTAACTATAGTGTTTTTCTTTTTTTATTAATGTTTATCAAGCACGCCGGATTAAATTTCGCAAACGTAAAATATTGGTGATAAATCATCGATATATTAGTGTGACAGTGTATAGCTTAAGTCCATATTGAGTCAGAGTCAGTATTTTTTAAGGCATTGTGCGCATCGTTTGGGCTGATACAGATTTTCTCAAAAAACTGCAGTACTTAGCGGAATTAAAAAATATATATTATTTAGCAATATGTAAATGGAACGAAAGATTAATGGATGAAAATACAATTTATAAAGATGAAAGTTATAGTTTTCGATACAGAACCGAAAGAAAAGACCAAATGAACCAATAATGCAAAAAAATGAGAACAATGACCAGATTATAAAATATTCATGATAAATTATTGATATCTTAGTGCCAAAGTGATTTACTTTCAGTCCATCTTGTCTCAAAGTCTTTATTTTTTAAAGTGCTTTATGGATCATTTGGGCTGATACTAATCAGACTTTCTCTGAATGTGTAGTAATTAATGGAACATTTTTTAAAATATTCTTTAACAAACGATTTGTAAAGAAAACAAAAGATTAAAGGACAAAAATGAAATTAATTAAAATGAAAATTATAGTTTTTTGTACAGGACTGAAAGAAAAATCTACCAATATGAAAAATACACAATAAATTATTGATGTCTTAGTGCCACAGTGAAGTACTTTAAGTTCACTTTGAGTCAAAGTCTTTGCATTTTTTAAAGCACTGTAAACATCATTTAGGCTGATACCGGCACAGGCTTTCTCTAAAGACTGCGATACCGAGTAGCAAAATGTTAAAAAATAATTATTTAGCACATAATTTGTAAAACAAACAAAAGATTAAAGAATGAAAATAAAATTAATTAAAATAAAAATTATAGTTTTCAATACAGGACTGAAAGATAGGACAGACCGGATCAACAATCCAGTAAACCGATAAGAGGAAAGTGACACGATTGGATTTTTGAGAAAACAACAATCTGATGTATTGATTCTGATGCCAAGCACTTGAAGATGCATTTTTCCATACCGGATACGCAGGAATTTGTGGATTCCACAGGCAATCCATATCTGGTGAGTGTGAAATATTCTTCTTAATTTTCTTTCTGTTTAATCGCCCTTCGGTAACAGAATTTTTCTAATTTTTTTTTTTTCAGGCTTACAACATACATATAAACGGTTTATTCCACTGCACAGTTAGATACAAACAGCTCCTCAATCTCCACGAACAGTTGGCGAAGGACCTCGATGTTCCGTTGCCTCCTTTTCCACCAAAGAAATTCTTTCCCCTCACCGCCAACCAGCAAGAGGACCGTCGTCTCGCTTTGGAAAGATACATTCAAACGATCGGTCAAAATACGGCGATAAACAATTCGGAACTGCTCAACGGTTTCTTATTGAACGCTCAACAAGAGAGCGGCGACAGGACTACCGAAAATGAGAACTTTGATGTTTTTCTTATGAACGGCCAAAGCATTACCGTTAAAGTATCCACAGCAGACAATTCGACCAATGTTTTAAAGGTATGTTCAGTCATACAATGAACAGGGACATTCGGGCGAAATGAATTTTTGTATGTTTTTTTATGAATTTTG
The DNA here is from genome assembly GCA_963922035.1 of Amblyjoppa proteus. Classification (NCBI taxonomy): domain Eukaryota; kingdom Metazoa; phylum Arthropoda; class Insecta; order Hymenoptera; family Ichneumonidae; genus Amblyjoppa; species Amblyjoppa proteus. Next base: position 12,518,047 of record OY998233.1, read on the forward strand.
TATGTTTGTGTGGCTAGAAAAAGTAAAATCTCAGCCAAAAGCATTTTGTCGACAATAGTGCGGCAAAGTTTCATCTAAATTTCTAACAGCGATGTTGCAATTATTGTATGGAATGCATCGGAATTTTTTTGGTACATCTTCGATTTCGGAATATTATCCTTGAAAACTTACCCACCATATACTGTTGTATAGAGTGTTTCGAATTCCGCAATGTCACCTGGTTTTTTATAATCTGTAACGGAAGCCAATTAAATTTTCTTGTTACTTCTAGAAAGTCTGTAAACACCTGAAATTAAGAGAACAATTCGATGCCTACTTTGCGCTGTTCGTGATGATCGTCAGTGAAGAAGGGCAAATCAATGGTCAGTACGTTTTTCGCTGTAACAGTACACGGTTCTGATCGTGTATAGTTTGTATCTCTATTAAACTAAAGTATTACGGATGTAAAATATCTGCCGATTTCCGATTGTTTCAGTTCTTCGCAGATTGCAAGATTTCGAATCGCCATTGATGACTCTGGCGAACATCGGTGCTATCGGCGTTAAGGTGATGGTGGCCAAAGGATACTGGGACATAGGATACGACTTGGATATAGTGCGGGATCCGGTGGCACTGAATTTACTTTATGTACAAACGTTATCGGAAATAGAAAGGGGGTGTATACCGGTAAAGGATGATTTCCGAAATCGACTCCACGAGGCTCAAAATCGTGGTGGGAAACGGGAGGTACGTTGTCGGTAGCTGTCTAACCAGGCAGCCGAGAATCAACTAGTATTTGACTATTATAATTTGAAGTGGAGAAGGACGACTCAATGCATTTTGTAATTTGTTCACCCAAAAATGATAAGAGTCGTCAGGAGTAAGAAACTTTCTTTTAACATGATATTATATAGCTGCAGTTCTTGGAGGTGGCGCGTACGTTAACATATTACGGTCACGTTAATGTCGTTCCATGCTACTGTGATTATCCACAGCTCGGTTAAAAAATTTCGCCATTTTGAAAGTGGAAAAATGAGAAGGGTACCCTTACCATTTTCCTTACGAAATGATTTTTTTCCAAAAACATTTTTTAGAATTTTTTTGTTAATGAACTCCGTTGGGAAATAGGCCACTTGAAAACAATGATGGAGGTTTTAATTCGATATCTCGACATTTTTTGAAAAAAAGTTTCGCAAAATTTTACATAGGATTTCCTATGCTGAAAATGGTCAATTTTTAAAATCTCGAAGAAAATACAAAGTGCACGTATTCTGTGCGGAAATGGGTCACCTGAAGCTAATGGTGGTGGTAAAAATTCGATATCTCAACAACAAAAAACTCATTTTTTGACGAAAATGTGTATTTTTTTTATGTACACGGGAGAGAGCGGATTTTCACCTCTTGTGATTGCTCTCCTTTCACTCGAAGAGCAAGCTTCACACTCGATGAAAATCGCGCACTTCCCTTCCTGGTGGCGTAATGTATTACTTAACACAACGATTTTGTGTTGTTGCAGTTCTTGGAGGTGGCGCGTACGTTAAAATATTACGGTTACGTTCATTTCGTTCCGTGCTACTGTGACTATCCACAGCCCGGTTCAAAGGTGCAAGTAGCTATAGGCCAAAACGAGTTGAACTTACGAATTATAATGGAAGGCGAGGAGGAACACGAGGCGGTATTCAAAGTCACTCGAATGCGATGCTGGAGAATTACGACCTTGCACAATGTATGAGTTTTTTACAGAACTTTTCCACGTGACAAATGTTTTCCAAATGGATTTAAATTAACTATTTAATTGCTCGATTTATTTCAAAGGGAACAGAAAGATGTGAAGAAACGAATGAATGCAGTCTCGAGTTATCGTTCGAATATCTGATGGCGAGAAATAACTTACAGTGGATCACTGTATCGTCGGAACAGGCGATCCTCATGTCCGTTTGCCTCCAAGCTATGATCGACGAGTTGCTGCTGAAGAGCGTCGGTGGAAACAAAACCGCTGTAAGTTCTCTATTCCCTCGCGATCCTGAAGATATATGCGTGACATTGAATTTCATCCTTAGCAAGACTGGCAATACACAGCTTTAGGAAGAAAAAAAATGGTTGACTTGTGGAATTTTATTCTCGAAGAGAACTTCCCCGAGCGAAGTTCGTGCAATGCAAAACACAACCGTTACAACACCCGTTACAGCCGTTATAACTTGATAAAATTTAGTCTCGTGCAGGTGTCTCCAGGGTCATTGTGCCGTCGATATGCAGAGCTATTTCAGAATTCGTCTCTTCCACGAACAAAACGTACGGGCATGTGGGAAGGGGCTTGGATGGAGATCCGGAAAAAAATTATTCGAACTAAATTTTCTCGTTTAGTGTTTTTGGTAAAGACTAAAAATAGCATAGTAAACCCGTTTGTCTTCGAAGCCTTTTAAGGGGAACAGCGCGCAAGTGAATGTGACCCGCTCTGCGATAAACCGGAGGTTCGTTGATCCATGATTATGAACAATCTTCTCTTTGCAGGAGGTCTCAGGAAAATCGTGGACGTACGTAATGCGCGACGGTCATAGCCGTCTTGTAATCGGTTCGGCTTCTAACGAGAATATCTGTAAAACGTCGAAGGAGGATGAACGCGGAAGCCGGAGAGCGGAACCGGTCATAAAGAAACTGGCCGATAGGTTTTCGGTTGGTAAAGCGAGAAGTTCGAGCGAAAGTAGGGTGTCCGCCGTCGGGCCGGATAGGCGACGCAAAACCGACTGTGATATTACGGAAAATAATGCATTTCATATGATAGGCGACGATGATTTGTAAATAATGACGATTCACGGGGAAGAAAAATAGGTGAGTCTATTTATAGTTTCCTATGCAATACGAATGGCATTCTATATCCTTGAGATATTCGATTAGTTAATATTTATCAGAAAAGCACAAACATTCCTCTTGTCGCGTCGTGCAATTAAGGATGCTTCACACGTACATTCCCAGCCAAGAGTGAGATTCAGTGAGAATTTGAACACTTGTTGTTGGTATAAAAATCTGAAAAAATATCAACTGTATTAAAGGTGCCAAGAACATTGATTTCGCATAATAATAATGTCAAAAAGTTATTAACAAACTGCTAAAAAAAAGCGTTCGACAAATAATCAATAAAGCTTTTTTCTCTATGCAAATGAGAATTAATTGATTTTCTAGAGGCCACATAAATTTTTCAGAATTTTCTTACAATCTTAAATTTTCCGGGTTTGAAATTATTTAAGGCCATAACTACGGAACTGTGGCGTAATCGCGTGGAAACTGCTTGTGCGTACTGTGGATTCGTTATACCGAAACATATCTGAAATTCGTGCCTCTACTAAATTTTGGAAAAGAAAAATGTTGACATGTAAGAAAATTCTGAAAAAATTCATATGAATTCTAAAAAATCAAAAAATTAATTTAAAATCAGAAAATGAAAGGTTTTCCGATAAAAAAATAATAATTTATTAATCAACTTTTTGGCCTTATTACGCAAAATGTCTTGAAATAATTAAAACGGCTGATTTTTAACTGGAATTTTGAACCGATTAAACTTTTGGTTGGGAATTTATGTATGATGCATCCTTGACACTAGCAATTAAAGAATAACTGGACTAGCGATACATCCAGATAGAGTTTGCAAGCTCAAGTGAAAAAAGTAAAGTTGCGAAAAGAAATATAAAAAACCACATTAATCTTCGTCTCGTGAAGTTGATATTATCGTGATATCTATCGTGCCAAAAGTGCTACTTTACTTAACTAGCGAAAGAATAAACTCGAACCGTCCAAAACGCCGGAATCAGTATCAAAAACTTGGCGATCTTGCGCTCAGGCGTCACCGCTTGTCGCTCATCGCCACTCGAGCAAGTCCGTTAATTAATCGTATACAATATTGTTTCCATCGATACAGCAGTTATTCGCAAACTATTAACTCTGTTTCTCAGTGCCTGATGAAACGGTGATACAAACGGGTGGTCAACTTTTTACGAAGCATAGAATATACGGAAATTTAATTACCATAAAAAAAAATAATAACAATTAATAATAAAAAAATAAAAACGTATCGCGTTAATGTGAAAAAACGTCGTCAATTACACGAGTTACTTAAAGAGATAAGCAGCCCAATTTCTAAGATGCATTTATATCTAAACGACTTATTAGTAATTAAGATTATCAATAACGTAGTCGAAACTATTGTACTACGAATATGACGTATGAATGTACATTCTTCATATTTTATGGCGAAAGATCGGTGCATGATAATATTTTTAGAAGATTGATTTTTTAAATGCTATTTTTTCCCATGACTGAAACGGTGGATTGACATGATCAAGTGCGACATTCCGCAGTTACTTTTAATTTTTTTGTTAATAAAGATGAATTTTCACACGCTTCCTGGAATTGCCAGTTCCAAAAGTAATTTTGAAATCATGAGATTAAAAAAGTAGTCAGTACCGTATTCGAATTTGCTAAATTTTAATGAAAAAAAAATGGATTTTCATACACGTTTATCGATTCATCTTCGTGTAAACGCAACCTGTTACTTCGTTGTAAGTCACACTCGCGAGTAATTACGATCCAACGGCGTTCGTTTGAAGGAATCATGTTTAAGATGAAAGACTATTTTTTCGGGCGAATAGCCCAAACGACGTCGAGTAACGGCACGCGTGGCTCTCCGAAGGTCGGGGGAATGAAACATCGTCGAGTGTCATTTAAAGCCACGTTTTATTAGTGAAAAAATAAAAATCGTAACTTTACTAAGTTCACCTAACGAGATACATATCCCAGCTACAAGCATTCTTGCTCATCGCATTGCGAATAAACTTTATTAAGTGATTACTGATTATTAAATGGTAATCGCGTTATACTTTTTTTTTACCAGGGTTGGTAAACTTCCTGTTATTACTTTTATACAAGGTCTCCTGTAGAAGATTGTGCTTTTTCGCGTATCCTATTTCTCATACAAACAAACAATATACATAGACAATTGTTGTATATGTGAATCAAATTTTGGCCGATGAGTCGACGAGTTTTTCGAGAATTGCTTGCAGTACGTTACATTTATTGTCATGGCTTATAAACTCCGAAAAAAAATGTAATTTCTGATTAATCTGCGCATTCAGTGGAAAATTCCCAAGTCTGTTTTTAACACTAATTTTACATCTTGATAGTCTGTACTTCTCACATCTTTCGCTCGGTGCTTTAAAAAACAATTAAAAAGAAAACGGGATGCAGCTAGAATCCGCGCGTGAACGGGTTCGTTACAGATTCTAATTTCTAATTGTGAAGGTTATTTAATAGTTCTATGCTAAATCGTGTAATATACATATGTAACATATTATTTGTCGAATTGTGCGTGTAATGAAGAGAAATCAATAAATTTATACGTTCCTACAAATAAATAATTGTTTTATTATTATTGATATTAACCCAATGTATGCCTACGACTAAAATTATAGAGAGAAAATATCACACTTGCCACCACCGGTGAAAAAATTTGATAACAATTTTTATTACCGATCGCGGTATCTCGAATACTCTTAAAATTTTCCCATCAATACCGCCACGGAACAATGCCTACCATGGCATTGTTCATTGGTTTACATGGAAATATTATTTTTTAATACTCGTTCACTCTCAGAAATTCTCAGCGTCATAGTCTCTACAAACTGTAAAAAATCGGCTTTCAATTTTATATCCTTTATCTCCAACGTCTTGTTTTTCTTGAGAACGTAGCGGCGCAACACGGTCGCGAGAAGCACTTTCATCACCTTCATTCCGTACTTGATTCCTGTAAGTTGCATAATTCTTATCGTGTTTTTTTCAGCAATCGAAGCTTCGAATCGTCATCATCAGCAATGTACCTATGCAGTTTCTTGGACCAGCGCTGAACGACAGGTAGCACCAGGGATGGCGCTTCGCAACTTCTTCCGGCAGAAAACGATCGGGATCGAATTTCAGAGGATCTGGCCAGTATTTTTCCGATCGATGAATTTGCAAAAGTACAATAGCTAAGCTGGCTCCTTTCGGCAGTGTGTACTCACCTGTGAGCCAAAATCGTACTCGTAGGTACCAAATTCGCATGTGAATTTTATTAGATATCAATTTACAAGTGTCATTATGATCAAACCTATATTGAGATCTTCGGTAACCTGACGCCCGATGACCGGGGAGACTGGAAAAAGTCTCATTGTCTCTTTTATCACTCTCTCCAAATATTCCATGCGATTAAGATCTTCGTTTTTTTTACAGGAGTCTCGGAGGACACTTGGTTGCCGTAGATATCGCAAAGTTCTCGATATGCTCGTTCCTGCAAGATCGAATCCTTCGTGACGGAATCTTTAATCACAGATTTTTATGAGACACCTCGTCGGTTTGCTTACTTGGACCTCTGGATTGTTCGCGAGCATTATCAAAGCAAACATGCTGACGGATGCAGAGGTGTGGGAGCCCTGGAATAATCCGTATCTTACAACTTCACCGATATCAAACCGCCAGTCTGGCATACTGAGCGACCGAAGAAGCGACCCTAAAAGCGACGGTTGTTTTGTACAAAAAATTAACCACACTAATGACTGCTGAAACGACCGCTCTAGCGACACATTTTTTTGGCCTGTTCGGCAATGAAGTCGTTTGTTCGACTGACGACCGAATAATCGACCGTAAAAGCAACCGTCTAGAAAAGCTCATACCGATCGTCAAAAACCTTATATCTGGACGGTTGCTTTTACGGTCGTTTGTTCGATCGACAATGAAAGAAGCGACTTCACTGCAAACATGCAGCAAAAGAATGTCATCAGAGCGGTCGCTTCGGCGGTCGTTAGTGTAGTTAATTTTTGTAACACGTGCACGAAAAGTCCCGCTTTTCGGGCCTGTAAAGTGTGGCGAAAGTGGCGCTTTCTAGCAGAGGATGCGCGAAAACTTTTTTGCACACTTTTTTCACATCCTAGCTACTTTTGCGCACACTTTTTTAACACTCCAGTCGAAAGACCGTTTTTCCGTACTAGTATGGCAAAGTACTATTTTGGCACCAAACCAACGTCGCTTTTGGGGTCGCTTCTTCGGTCGCTTGGTTTGGTAGAGCGCGCGCGCTCCGTTAATTCAATTCTCATCGCAAACATCATCGTGTCAACTTCTTCGCGAAGCTCCGTTTCCGTTAATTTCATATCGACGTTCGACAGCTCTAGCAGCAAACCCAAGAAAGCTTTTCTCTTAGACGGTCGCTCGTCTGTAAATTTTTTTTCACAGACAGTGAAACGCTTCACGCAGGTACTTGCGAAGTTTTTAGGGTTCGCTGAATCGTTATTTATTCCAACGTACGTGCACTCTCGTTCTCGATTCGGGTCTCTTAGCTGCAAGTGCTTTTCCTCGTTTGAATAACATCGTCCGTCACACCGTGCAAGTATTTCAAGTACTTCCGTTGATCTCTTCCCAATTTTGTCAGATTGAAAATATAATCATGGTGTAACCAAACCCTGAAAAGCCTCTGGGACATCGCCTCGATAATGCTGGGCGAAAAAAAATATCCGTTTGTCAGATTTATACTGTGTTACATCGACAACAAACTATAACTTTTACAATTCGTTACCCAGCCACTGCATTTGCGTAACGACTGTTCTTCTCTTGAGCGTCCACCTTGACACCCATTGCAGTTTCTGCAAGTAAAGCAGAAACCTGATATATATAAAGTCTCCGTCATCGAAATGATATTTCGACGATCGATTGAAATTTCCCTCACCGCATACGATGTCTATGAGGCAAAGCGATACGTAGTGATGTATGTCAAATTCACCAGCTTTCAATTCTTTCCTCATCCGTTTCGTCATGACTTCCGACTGCCTGGCAAATATCTCTACGAATGACTCCAGTATTTTCGGGTTGAACGTTGCCGCTATCAGTCTTCGACGACTCCGCTATTTAGCCGCTACGAGGGTTGTGTATAAAGCGTGTCACTAATTTTTTTTTTTTTTTTTTAAATACCTTCCCAAGTATTAAGTTAGCTCAAGCGAGAGGTGTTCATTTCACCTAAATTCGAGAAATTCGGGCAAGAATTGCAAACACTTCCGGATGTTATAATAAATCTGAAAAAAATTCATACTTGTTATAGGCACTGAAAAAACTGTTTTTGCATAATAATAATTTCAAAATGTTATTAACAAATTGTTGAACGAAAGAAATTGTTCATCGAACATATGCGGTGACTCAACTTTTCATAAATGAAAATGATTCATTCATTTTTCCAAATACGTATGAATTTTTTCAGATTTTTATCTTTATTTTGATTTTTGCATATTTTTCCATGTAAAAAACAAGAATTCCGATAAACGGTATTACAAGGATCGTGCGAATAGTACAGAAGAATGCGTGGAATGCGGCATCTCTTAAGATTTTTTGCTTAGGCCTGCCGTTCGCGAGATTCAATTTCAGATCAGGTTAAATCTATACTTTAGGCGGGTGAGCTCAGCAGTCTGAACGTTTTCTTCCACTGAGTAAAAAAGTACAAACGAAAGTTGTTGGTGACACGAGAAATAAAAGGACACGTTTGTGTGTTCAAACCTAAGCAAACGAGTTTGTCACTTACTTAACAAAATTATTTTTAAATTTCGTACTCCGTTTTTATGAAATTATTTTTTTTACTGTCTAGGCTCAACGGAGAAATTAATAGGTGTAATCAGAAGTATATTTGTAAGATACTCATTCATTATATTTCTTTGAACAAACTTGTTGCTTAGTTTGCATTCCACGATTAACATTGTTGAGTTTCACTCTTAGTTAGGCGACGATCCCAAAAACCTTAATAAAAATTATATTTGTTGACCTCGTGCACAATATATACGTGTAACAGATTCGTGCGCGCCACTCACGCACTCCGATATTCCTCCTTATCCCAGGTGTGATTCTGTCGCAACTGGAAAAAACGGCACATCGCTGGCTCAATGGCAAAATTTCATATCGTTCCTTCTACTGACCTTAAATCGGAAGTAACGTTTTCCCGAATTACTTTACTTCCACGAAAGAACGTGCTTGATACATCACAAATGTGTTTGGAGTGCAGATTCATAGTCTTGGAACAATGTTCGAATAATATTCGAAGGTAGAATCGGCGGCTTCAAATTCTACTTTCCATTTTTTGGGTCTCAATAGCATAAAGAGGATGACCACGACTGAGGCGAAATCACAAAGTTGTTGCTAGTACCGAGACTGCAATCGCAGAGGGCATTCAACGACCAATGAATACTCTTCAAAATTATATCGGGGATAATGGAATGCTCCTCTTCCTGTCAGTCAAACTACAAGAGATTCTCTCAGACCACCAAAAGAGAACCTGGATCTTGTTTAGAACCCCAAAAGTCAGTTCTGGCCTAGCAGAGAAATCGGCTCACTATCGGTTTACAAGCTTTGCGAACGTTGACAATTATAATATAATCTATTGTGATCTTATAATTTCACTTGTCCGAAATACACTGTATTTCGAAATCTTATTAAACGAACTCTTATTTTTCTCTTGATATCTGTATGTTTTTGTAAAAGAGAGCGTCCGGTAAATAAATAAATGAATAACGCTATTTATATCTGTCCTGGATGTACAAACTGCACTCGTTGATAAATTACGAATTGCCAGTTCCAAAAGTAATATTGAAATGGACGACGTTAAAAAAATGGCACTGTATCGACATTTGTTAAATTTTAATGAACAAAATGAATTTTCATACAGGTTTATCGATTCATCTTCGCTTAAACGAAACCTGTCATTGTCGTTGTAGGTCACACTTGCGAGTAATTACGATCCAACGGCGTTCATTCGAAAGAATCATGTTCAAGATGAGAGACTATTTTTTCGGGCAATGAAATAGCCCAAACGACGACGGGAAATGGCACGCGTGGCTCCCCGATGGTCGGGAGAATGATACATCGTCGAGTGTCATTTAAAGCCACGTTTTATTAGTGAAAAAATAAAAATCGTAACTTTACTAAGTTCACCTAACGAGATACATATCCCAGCTACAAGCACTCTTGCTCATCGCATTGCGAATAAACTTTATTAGGTGATTACTGATTATTAAATGGTAATCGCATTATTCTTTTTTTGTTTTCATTACCAGGGTTGGTAAAATTCCACTTATTTCTGTTATACAAGGCCTCCTGTAGAAGATTGTGCTTTTTCACGTATCATATTTATCATTTGTGAGTCAAATTTCGGCCGACGAGTCGACGAGTTTTTCGAGAATTGCTTACAGTACGTCATATTTATTATCATGGCTTATAAACTCCGTAAAAAATGTAATTTCCCATTAATCTGCGCATCCAGTGGAAAATTCCCAACTCTGTTTTTAACACTACTTTTACGACCTCTTATTACTCTGTACTTCTTACATCTTTCGCTCGGTGCTTTAAAAAAAAAATAAAACGGGATGCAGCTAGAATCCTCGCGTGAACGGGTTCGTTACAGATTCTAATTTCTAATTAAATGTTTGTATGTATGTATATATATATATATGTATATATATATACCATGAAGGTTATTTAATCGTTCTATACTAAATCGTGTAATATACATATGTAACATATTATTTGTCGAATCGTGCGTGTAATGAAGAGAAATCAATAAATTTATACGTTCCTACAAATAAATAATTGTCTTGTTATTATTGATATTAATCGAATGTATACCTAAAGTAAAATTATAAAGAGAGAGAGAGAGAGAATAAAGAACCTAAATCAGGCATACACAAATGACATGTCGATATTTACATAATGCATACCACAAGTCCCCGTTAAAAGGAGCTATGAATCGAAAATACATTGAAGAAACCCAAAGAATCGTGTATGATGCACGCGTGTTTCTATCTTGCAAAACGGTAACCGAAGAATCTTTAAACATTGTTTTTTTTTTTTTTCATTAAACAGGATATTTTATTTATTAGCATCGCGAAAACGGTGGTATAGTTTAACCCCGTTCTTTTTTTTGTTAAGGTAAAAATCACATTAGTGTATCGGTCTAATAATGTCGCGACATTGTTCACTCCGGTTCGTCGACAGGTTAACCGTATCGGTAATAAATAATTTTCGAGTCAGATCTACGATGGCAATCGTTCGCGCATAATTTCTATATCAAAAATATTGTAGTTATTCTTGTACGTCTATTCGCTAGATAAACATAAACGGAAGGTCGGCTCTGGCTGTAGGTTTCTTTAAGTATTAAATTCTACATTCGCTATACGCAAGATAGCAAAGTGTCAACAATGATTCGCTCACACACTCGCGGTGGAAAATATTTAGACGAGTTGAATAATTGTATATAATTAATCGTATCATGGCGCTAAGTAATAAATTCCTATAGGCTCGCACAATTTTCTGATGGTTCACTATCGGTGTTGATTCTTCAACGAGGCATGAAAAAAAATGATAAAAAAAACACCATGAAACTAAAAGCGATATTGCTCCGACATAACCCAAAGTTATTGCTAAAAAAAAATAAAAAAAAAAAATGATAGGCTAAAGATCATTTGAATGCGGATTAACGAGGAAGACTTAGGCTAAAAGGAACGTACCCAGAGTACATCCCGTTGTCAAAATATCAATGATCGATCGTTAACAGGATCGCGTTCAGTTTTTTATATATTTTTTTACTTTTTTTTTTATTTTAATTTTTTTCATTACTCATCGACCTATGTATTATAGCTACGTTAGTAATTCTACGTGACTACTGTAATAAATTCATGATCACGAGCGTCGAATTTTCCGGGAAAACAAATAGATAACGTTACCCGCGGGAAAACGAATATGGCAGTAAATATATTATATAATAAGGAAGCGAAATAACTCGAGACTCACGTTTCTTGACTCCGGGAGAACGTTTTATACGTGCAAAATGCCGTGACAGCGGTGGACAAAAGTCCGTCTGTTAGTGTACTTGAGCATTGACAATACGCATCAGATACGGGTGGGAAGACGCTAGAGAAGCCTTCAACACGGTAAAGCTAATTCGGTGGTAAACAAAAAATAAAAAAATAAAAAATGAGTTTTCGGGTGACTAGCACGTCGCGAAAGTGCAACGCGACAGATGAATTTAATTTGAAATTGCGTCTCGAATAATTTTCGACAACGAACGATCGACAAATAATTCGGCGTTCATCCCAAGTGAAATATCGCACGTACACTTCCATTTTCGTTCCTGTATTATCTAAACCGGCTTTTCTCTATTTCGAGCGTATAATATCTCTATAAGAATAGTGTATTCAACAATAACTACATTTAACGTTACAAAAACAAAAGAAAAAAAAACGAAAGAAATGAGTATAATTTTTGCTTTTTTTTTTGTGTTTCCTCGTCACAGACAATGTAAAATAATTTACTCTGATGACGCGAGACTATCGGCTAGTTTTCGCTAAGCTCTCTGGATTCATGGAAAGGTGTTGCGCGGAGATTCGTTGCGGCCGCAACGAATGTGAAAATTATAATATGCGTACAATTTGTTTTTTTTTATCGACACGTATGTAGAAATTGCGGATCTAGTTTTTTTTTCCGACATAAATCCGCTTGTCTTTCCATGAAACTAGCTCCACAGTTTCCGTGAAACTATGATTGCTGAATAAAATCTATTAATTTATACAACTGTACACCCTTTATCTATCACACTCGTATCTCGCGTAAAAAAGTAAACAAACCGTAGGAAGTAAACCGTTAGAAGTTCTGCTGACGTTTCCTCTTCGTATCCATAGCATCGAGTATCGGTTGCCTTTTAGTTTGGTACCTTCTTCGCAGCTCGTCGATTTCCCGCTCCATTTCGGCGTCCAGACTGGCCATGCGTTGCTGCAGCTCCTCGTACGAAAGAAACTTCAGCTGCAGGATATGGTTGTTTATCTATATATTCAATTATTGTTATGACGCCTATGCGAGGCTTACTGGATGGCGAGAATTTGGAGGAAAAACACATCTGTCTCGATATCATGTCTGTCTACCGAACTAACAAGCAAACGTTCACACTAGAAAGACCGCATCGAAAATTGTGATCAAGTAGTTGCACTATAAAAAGAATTTGTATGCAATTTAATGTACTGAGTACAGGTAATGAGTTTTTATGCATAAAGTGGTATATTAAATACCATGTACAAATATGATGGAAGATTAATGTAAAGTATATTAAAAACTTTAGAAATACTTTACTTTTAATAATTTACACTGTTTACAAAAATTGTGAACTTAATGCACCGGACTGGAAGTGTTTATGCAAAAACTCGTACAGTAAATTTAACGTATAATTGTGATGAACAATAATGGAATATTACAGTGAAATTGAAGTAAATTATTGCATTTAAAGTACATTCATAATAAAATTACAATTAAAACCATTATTTAAATATCCAGTCCGGTACATTAAATTTACGATCTTTTTTAAGTGTATTGGAATTACAATACTAGTCTAAGTACCTTACAATACTAGTCTAAAAAAACCTCTGACGTGTATGAGATTGGTGCAATCACACGAGTCGAGAAACCGTTTTTCTCGAAAATATAATACAAATACATCGGGAAATAAAACGTTCTAGATTTTCGAAAATGGCGGCCTTTTTAGTGTTCATGAATATCGATAACAGGAAAAAAAATTGGCTATAACGAATGAACATTATACTCACAAAATCAAAGTCACGTTCGCTAAAAGCATTTTGAAACTTGGCTACGTTGTTGTGGGGTGGCTCTTGAATCGGATGAGATATTTGATTCAGCTGGAGTTGCAGGTGACTTTGAAACCTTTGGGACTCCGTGGGATTCTGCAAATCCAATTTGTTCTCGGGTTCCGCATTGTGACCTGACAGTACCTGGCCATTCCCCTGTAATCCGATCTGTGTTTCGGACCATATAAAAATAAGGAACAAGGTTTCAATGCGCTAAAAAAAGCTCACCTTCACTATTTCAGGAGCCTCTTTCTTGTCGAAATGGTCGAGGAACAACGGCCGATACTTTTTGCCAGACTCTACAGAACCGGTATTGTGCCCTATATAATAAATATTGATATAATATTATCAAAATAGAAATTAATTAATGCTTCGTTAAAAATTCATTTATAATGAATGAATTATCATGTAACGAATTATTAAAATAAAAATGAACTAATGCTTCGTTAAACTGCAATTTATAATCATTTTAGCGCTCACTTTTCATCGTCGCCTCGGTGTCTGTGTCACTGTTTATAACCATCGTTCCGAGATCCAGAATGGCCGAAACAAGAGTTCCCGTGTCCGGTAGATCGTGGCTCGGAACCAAAGTTCCCGAATCTCCCGGTATAGGCTTCATCGTTCCGCTGCAGTCATCGTCGTCCTGAGTACCACAAAGAATGATAAATAATTTCCCAGATGCTTCCCTCGGCAATTTCGCTTCCAAAAAAAACTCGTGTCTCTTACCGAGTCATCGGCATTCGTCTGTCCTTTGATCGCCACGTTATTGATTACGTGAGCACGATGCGAGCTCTGCTTTTCCCGTATCTCGTGAGCATCGGCGATCATTTGACTGAGTATATTTGGTTGTTTTGCGGCACCTTTTAAAGTATAAAGTATTAATATCATCACGATACACATAAATCCTTAGCTACAACAGTAGAATTTTAGGAGAGAGCTGCCACGATCCCATGTTCTTCTCACTTTTTTTATCCGTTTTTTGCCTTTTCGTAATTATTTTAATCCAATATAATTTACCTAATTTATTCATTTGCAACTATTTATTAATTGAACTGTTATTAATTTAATTTTGTATTTTTTCTAAATCCAGAAGAGAACACATGTGATCACACACTAAGTCATACAGCTATTGAAACGTCCTATTTTGATATATCTGTAGAAGGAGCAACCCGTTAATAAATTGTCAATATCAATATTAATTTGAAGCTACCTATGAATTCGTGATTAAGTAACTCCGTCGCGGTTGCTCGTTCCTCGGGATTTTTAACGAGACATCCACTGACGAAGTCGATGAACTCGGAGCTCCACTGATCGGGTTCTCTAAAGCTGGGTGGTGGTTTTGTGGGTATCATGAAGATCGCCCGCATGGGATGAATATCGCCGTACGGTGGTTTACCCTCCGCCATCTCCAGGGCTGTTATACCCAACGACCATATATCGGCGACGCAGTCGTATCCGATTTCCTGGATAACTTCGGGCGCCATCCAGAAAGGCGTGCCGATAACGGTGTTACGTTTAGCCATCGTATCCTGCAATTTACATTTTTTTAAAAATCATATCGTTCTTAGTACTTATACTTTCCTAATTCGTTTCGCGGTAAATACGCGAAACATTTAAAGATGTTTGGGCCGAAATCGCGTGAGTGGAGCGCGAGATTCGGCTGAGCGGGTTAGTGAGTGTGCGAGTGAGAAACGCAGACAAAGCAAGCGGCGAGACAAAGATCGTCTTTCGTTTATTGAATTCATATGAGAAGCAAAACCAAGAATCTTGAAATTTGGAGACAATCTGTCTGATATGCTTTTTACTGTGGTATGTTTTTATTTGAATCTAACAGAAGTCGGCGGAGATGCTACGTTCTGTCGTTACTGGTCGATTTCTGAAACGTTTACACGATACCTTGTGTAGCTTTTTACATGCATGATTAAAAATCTACATGGTCTAAAAATCTGAAAAATTGCGAACGATTCAGTGTGTCTTTGCCTGCTACATGGTAAAAATTAATTATAAATTTAATGTACTGGAACTTGAAATTTGCTAACATTACTTACATTAATCGAACATTAACGTACTTTGCTCGTAAAATAAAAATGCCGGCTATTAAAATTAGAAGCCTTTTGCGTGAAGTTGACAAAAATGTTCCTGAAAAATACAAATTTTACTGTAAATTTCCAACACAAATGTGTTTGAAATTTCAGAAACAATTGACGTAAAAAAGCTCGCAATACCGTTCATTAATTTTTAAACAAATTTTTTTTACAGTGTTACAAAGTTTTATAGCGATCAAACAGCAAAGCGTTTCGGCCCAAACATCGTTAATCCTTTAAAGTCACGCCGCCCGAAACCATATCGAAACGATACTAATGAACGCGGAGTGGGGATAGACGTGTGACTTATAAAGCGTTGAGGTGATGTGGCGTAACACCGCGCTCACCTGTCCCGTGCCCAGTTGGTAACAAATACTGTATTGAATGCTACTTTGAAACCGCAGATCCCCGAGGAAAAAAGAAAATTGTCTTTCCCTGCCTCAGCCAATTCCCCACAGAAAGGCAATTTTCTTTTTCCTCCGCGAATTTCTCTCTCAAAACGGCATTCAGTAAAATGTTTGTTACCGGCGACGGTATTTAAGTCCACGCGCTTCTGCGCTCTTACCGTAAGCTGGCCGGCGACTCCGAAATCGGCCAACTTAGCGTGGCCCTCATTGTTCAACAATATATTGCCGGCCTTGATGTCCCTGTGTATCTTTCGTCTCAGATGCAAATACTCGAGGCCCTTCAGCGTGTCGCAAAGTATCGTCGCGATCTCGTCCTCCTGCAGAGTCTTTTTCCGTAACCTCATTATGTCGCTGACCGATCCGGCGCCACAGTACTCCATAACGATCTGAAAGAGCACGAAAATTCGTCAGGTAATATCGAAGTGTTAATCGTCACTTTCGAATGACCCGAGTGTCGATAATTGATCTGACTAATGATCAAATTTTGTGCCGCCGACAAAGAGTTGTATTGTAAAAAAAAGACTAGCGGTAGAACATTCATTTAAAAGCTAAATTAAGATTAAATAAATATTTTAAACTCGGGAAAGTCGCGGTCAAGGCAACCGTTAACGTTGTAATTCGAGGGTGAAGCACAAGGTTCGTCGTGTTTCGTACTGATAAGCTTAAGCAAATTACCATTCTCTTACATTATTAATAGACTACATTGCCTATTCTTAGGTTTTCAGATAATGTTTCTAATGTTTATGTTGTATCAATGCAATTTACGGACTGTGCTCGACACAGGAAATACGTTCGCGTTCACGCGAACCTGATATTGTTTCGAATTGCAAACGACTTCCCGGTACGATTGTAATACACTCGGTAGCCTTTTTGTGAGTCAACTGTTCGATGGTCATTAAGTTCTCATAGGCACTTTGTCTGTACACGCGCAAAGAAGAGCATAAGCGTAATGTTTCCAATATGTATGCTACATCAATGCAATTTGCGGACTGTGTTCGACACAGCCAATAGAATTGTAAATGACTCTCCGGTACGGTTGTAATAAATTCTGCAGCTTTTTTTGTGAGTCAATAATTCGACGGCCATTCAATTCTCACAGGCATTCCGTCTGTACATGTGCAAAGAACTGAAAAAACATCGAATTTTTTTATCTAATACCCAATCGAATTTCTCTTTATAATCAAGGATTTATAGCAATGCATCAACACTGCATAAATTTACTTCAATGCATCAATACTGCATAAATTTACTGCAATTCATCAATACTGGATCAATTTTCTGCAACACATCAAGACAGCAATTCATCTATGCACATTAATTGACTGCAATGCATTGAAAAAACATTGAATCTTAATACCCAGTTGAACTGCTCTTTATAATCAAGGATTTACAGCAATGCATCAATACGGCATCAATTTACTGCAATGCATCAATACTGTATTAATTTACTGCAATGCATCAATACTGCCTCAATTCACTGCAATGCATCAATACTGTATTAATTTACTGCAATGCATCAATGTTCCTTGGACTATAGTTCGGTGTGCACAAATGCGTGATTCTAATCAGCTTACAGAGAAGATCGTTTTGTTTTTATAGAATAATGATTAGTCCTCTGGCAGATTGGATCAATGTGATCTGAACCGTGACTGTTCCTACCAAACAGCAATTTCATCTCAATAATGCCATTTACCCATAGATCCGTGTTCTTGAAGTAACTTCCATAATACTTGACGACATAAGGCGAGTCGCACTGCTGCATTATAGAAATTTCTTTGATGATTTCCTGCAGGTCCGTGTCGACGGGTACTTGCTTGATGGCAAGCACCTGGCCGCTCTCCTTGTGCAGTGCCTTGTATACCGATCCATAAGATCTACATAAAAAAAAAAATCAAATACATTAAAATCAAACATAAATAATAAAAACTTTTTTAAATTTTCATAAAAAATCATGCACGACGTTTCTCACCCTTCGCCCAGCTTGCAAATAATATCGAAAACTTCCTCCGGCTGTCTCGTCAAGCTCTCCTCCGATAATTTTTTCAACTCGCTGGAACGAACAAAAATAATCTGTTAGTCCCGACGAAGAAATGAATCCTCCGGCTTTTTTGGAAAAGCAAAGAGTTATGGGCTCTAAAAGGCTGCGCATAGTTTACGACCATCGAAATCGCTGGCGCAAAAAGTATCGAAAAAAAAAAAAGAATTTCGTCGTCCCGAGATCTTAAATTCTATTTTTAGTTTATTTTCGGGAACGATAGACGAAGAGACGGAAAGCTGGAGAGCGATAAATAACTGGCAGGAACGACCGATTGGCGCAGGTTAACGACGAGAGCTGCATCGTAATTGGGATTCGAACGAGAGCGTCAACGGCGATAAACGACGTCGTCGACGTTGGGCTCGTTTCGAAAGTTCAAAAGAAAACTTTCGGCACTCGAATCCCGACAGGTCGGAACGAATCCGGAATAGCAAAGTAAAAACAATCGAGTACTACCTTTTAGAAGACATCTTCGTTTCTGTGTCAGGCTTTTATTGCTCGAGTTTAAACACATTCGGTAACGTCGAAAAAAAAAAAAAACAAAAAAACAATAAAACTCCGACTCAACGCGCACAGCGTGTATTTGTCATTGCGTTTTATTAAAATAACAATCGATTTGTAGAAAGATTTAATATTACATTTTATCGTATAATAAATTAATGTAACCACAACTGAAATATTGAAAACATCCGACCATCGGTCATTGTAGATGGCGGAGTTGATTCATTCCGCGCTCGCGCGCGTTCCGTAAGGCATCGCTAAAATGGCGAGGGTGAGGTGAAGGCGCGTACGCACTGACAACGAGCGGCGAATGGGAATCAGTGTTGTATTTGTATCGAAGCGATCGAAGCGATCTTCCGTGTGACCTTGTACCATTCGCGTTATCCTTAGGTGCTTTCGATTTGGCATTTTTCATTATCGTAAAGTAAATGCGCATGCGCTCGGTCGTTTTCTGGTAGGAATTCTTACCAAAAGACGACCGTGCGCATGCGCGGTCATGCTGTAAACGTAAAATCGAAAGCTCCTCTTATCAGCTGACGCCAAACACTCCGTTTCTGGAATCGGCAGCCGCACTATCGACGGCATCGCAGCTGATCGATTCCACGATCTACGTAAAGGATCGTTACGACCGATGAGAATTATCCTCCAGCTTCATCGATTCGTAATAAGTTAAAGTAAGAAGTGACGCGAGGAAGTTCATCAAAGTCACTGGAAATCAAGTTACTCTTTCTTTTTTCTATTCTGTTAATTTGCAGCTTATCGTTGTCAAATGAATCGCAGCGGACTTATTCGCTGACTGAAAACTTAAGTGAAAAATCTTCATTCCCACAATTCTTTTCATTGTGTGTTATGGATTTTGTGATACAGGTTTATGTTCTTCGAATTCATTAATTGTATCAAAGTCACAAAAAATCAAGACGCTCTCTCTGTCTCGATACTCCTGTTAAGCGCTCAGCTTATTTTTAACTAAACTGCTGCAGTCTTATCCGCCGACTGAAAACTCTCTCCATTCTCATAATTCTTTAAGTTGTATGCTATTGGTTTTGCGATAGAGGTTCATAGTTTTTTCGAACTCATTGATTGTATACATTTTAAGTTGTTACCATCGGAAGGTTAAAAAAGTTCGGAGATCTCAATGAAAGCGCTCGCGTCTCCAAAAGTTACTTTCACGGCAAAGCTGAAGGACAGTCTTCTGAATCGAAAAAACAATAAGCCAAAAAAAAAAAAAAAAAGAGCGCAGTTGATCGACAAAGAGAGAAGCTTTGTGAGGCAGCTTGGGGGGATGTTTGTCAGAGAAACATCGGTTTCACAACGCCAGATACGATAGATAAATACTCCGAGCGATTAGCTTCGTCGGATAAGCGAATTGAGATCTCTCCCCGTGTCAGGTTAAAAAAGAGTCGCCGTTTGCGCACCAGGCTAAACGCCTAAGCCCGAGAATTCCGTTGCCCCCACTCCGTGACCGGCGATGTCGTCTTCGTCGTCGTGTAGAGCGCCGAGCGCCGAGATCAGTGGCTCGTCAAGAAAGAGCAACAGGCAAACACACACGCCTCGGCTCTATCGGCTCGGGACTCCGTGCGGCAACGTGCGTGTTAAAGTGTACGTGTACCGACTCCCCTCTTACGGTGGCCCCAGCGGCTGCCGCTTGCACGGTGCCCCGGTGGCTCTACCGTCGGTCGGTTCCCAGAGCTGCGGGTTTGGGATGTTGGTGGGGGGGGGGGGGGGGCAGAAACTGTTCGCCAGTGTGGTGTGGGGGTCTCGTCGTGACTGCTCGTCGAGGAAACCGGCCGCGAAGAGAAGGAGCGCGTAACGCGCGACGAAGATAGAAAAAAGAGGCGACTCGGTCTCGCTCGGCGAGCAGCGCTGCTCAGTGCTTCGTAAGTGTCCGTCCCCCCGTGACCGTCCTCGTTCCGACGCAATCGTGGACGGACGGTGTGTTGTGCTGTCGTTGCAGTTTCTGCAGTCTGTTGGCGGACGGGCTGGCCCAGTCAGGTGGGTCTCCCAATAAATCGGCGTCCGTTCTAACCGCCGCCTCATCCCAAATACACGCTCTCCGGCCAGTCGCGAGATACGTTCAACACACGCCTTCTATACCGGGTGACACGATTAGGAAGGATTTAGCGGGCGAAAGGAAAATAAGAGTTTACAACGAGAGAAGAAGCGCCGCGCGAACTAAACGGGCAAATAGTTTTTCACAAAGCTCGCCCCCTCGCTCGATCTCGTCTCGCGTCTAGCCCGCCCCACGTTCGCGCTACGCTCGCGAACGCGAGTTCTCCGAAGTGGTTTAATGTCCGGCCTTTGGCATCCGCCCGTCTCGCCGAGCCGGGAACGACCGTGATATACGCACCGAAGACGACG
Source organism: Amblyjoppa proteus (assembly GCA_963922035.1). Lineage (NCBI taxonomy): Eukaryota > Metazoa > Arthropoda > Insecta > Hymenoptera > Ichneumonidae > Amblyjoppa > Amblyjoppa proteus. The sequence continues at coordinate 12,539,090 of OY998233.1, forward strand.
CACCATACAACCCTCCGCCGTAAACGAGATTGAGCCAATCAACGAGAAAGGATGCGGCCGATCGGTGGAAGATGACGAACAAGACGACGTAGCGTCGATAAACCTAACGATAGCTGCCCCCCTGCCGCCCCCCCGCCCCTACTCCCTCTCTCGCCCCCCTCCCCCCCCGCCGTTAAAAGACACGCGTTTGACACGGCCGAGGACCCGTGACGCGGTTCCCGTAGGCTCCGGAGACCGCTGCGGGCCGCTGCAAGACCCGGAAATCGAGGAGACCAGAAACCCGACCACCGGGGAGTGGGAGCTCGACACAAGAAAGCAACGGAGTGGTCTCTCTCGCTGACTCGATAAACATACCTTAGTAATACGCGTAGGGAGAGAAAGGGACGGCTCTGTGTGCGTGCGTGCGCGTGTGTGTGTGTGCGTGTGTGCATTCGGGAAACTAAATACGAGAAAATACAGAAACCCACGGGGATATTATTGACAGAACAAAGATATACTCTCATATATATATATACACACACACATATATATATGTAGATACAAATATACTGAACTTAACCGAAGTGCCTTAAATTTTTCTACGCGAACTCAAACCCACGTAACATCGGCGCAAATTTATCTCTAATTTTCCCACATCGGTGCCGCTCGTTCTTCCATCGTTTCCTGCCAACAGGTAGACACTCGACGCTCTGGCGGATGCGCCCCGACGTACGTGTTGTGTCGTTGTGTTGTACATAGTCGCGTGTGTATATATATATATACATACATACATACACATATATATATATAAAAAAATACCACCAATACGAGAGTCTCGTGTACTCGGGAGCGGAGTCACGAGAGAAGGTGTATTATAGTGTGCACGGTTATACTGTACGACGAGTGCGGTGCCATTGCGTGCAACGTACGACGGGCCCCCAGGTAAATCACGGCTGCAAACGGGGGGCGGCAGGAGGGGGGGGGCGGGGGGCTCTTCGTCCGATGAGGTTGTCGGCGGTGTGCCAGGAGAAGGTAGACGCCCAAGAGAGATAGGACGTTGGATAAGTGGTGTTGTTGCTCGTTGAAAAAAAAAAAAAAAAAAAAAAAAAATAGCGGGGGGGGCTCCACGGGGTTGCGCGTGGAAGCCGGAGAGAAGATTTTTGTCGACGGTTGCAAACAGCAGCGGCGAGCAGCAGCAGCAGCAGCAGCAGCAGCAGCGACGCCGACGACCAAGACGGCGGCAGCAGCGGCATTGTCCTGCTTGTTTTGTTGTCTCGCGGGCGGCGGTGATCAGAAGAAGAAGAAGAAGAAGAAGCGAAATAGAGAAGAGGACTGGTGAGGACAACGGGGAGACGGGACCGCGTGCTGGAGGGAGAGGCGGCGGAGATCGCCGTGGATCTTTAAGGGGGGCAGGAGGGGGGGGCAGGAGCGGTGCTAGTCGGGTCAAGCCGAGCCGAGAGAGAGAAGAGACTGGAGTGCCGTAAGGTACGTACTAACGTACACGCGTGCTGCCCCGGGAGTGCCTGCGCGCCATACACGCGCGCGCGCGCGCGCAGCCTGCTGGTGGACGGAAAAACAAAAAAAAAAACCAGCGACAGCGCACCGCGACAACTCAAAACGAAGGAATATACAACGGCTGTGCGAGTGCGAGGACGACAAGTGGACGGTATCGGGCCCGAGTTCGAAAGGAAATTTGTATAGGTAGAATTTTTTTTTTTTTTTGTAAACTCAAACGCGTAGAGGGCGAAAGTTCGAGGGATACGCAGTTCGTCGGATAATCGCAGGAGCGGCGGCGAACGGTGTGAGAGGCAGCGGCACGGGCTCGCAACCGGCGGGCAGTAGCGGCGGCGGGCACGGCCGCGCGGCACGCTATTCAAAATGGCGCTCAACCAGGACGTCGACCAGTTGTCAAAGAGCAATGTCGTTGTAGATCAGAATTCCGAGTCGGTGCTTCAGGCCCTGTTCGACAGTGTCCTAAAGCCCGACTCAAAGAGGCCCCTGCAGGTACCCCTCAGAATGAGAAATCTGCCGGACTCCTTCTTCAATCCGCCGTCGACCGGCAGCAAGAGCCCGTCGATATCGCACTCGAGGGAGAACTCGGCAGACTCGGCTTTCGGCACCGTGGCCGTTAGCGGAAGCGCGGGGGGCGCCAGCGCCACCGGCAGCGGGGCCCTCGGCGGCTCGGCCGGGGGTGCAGGTGGTGCCGGGACTGGGGGCGGCACTGGCTCGGCCGCCGGTGCCGAATCTGCGGCCGGACTCACTGTCGCACATCCGCGGGCGCACAGCAGCCCGGCGTCCCTGCAACAGACTTACGCGTCGGCACAACAAGCCAGTCAGCACGCGCCCCAGCCGCACGCCCGTCACCATCATCATCAGAAACAGCGGAGCTACGACGTCATCAGCACCGTCGACGATCTGGGACCACTGCCACACGGATGGGAACAGGCACGCACCACCGAGGGACAAATTTACTTTCTCAAGTGAGTAAATTACCATGGTTTCTAACGATCCTGGAAATCCTGGAAACCTAAAAATTTCATGGAATTTCATTGAGCCTTGAAGTATCATTGATATTTCATGGAATTCCATCGAACACCTGGAATTTAAAAAATATATATATTTTTTTATTTTAAAATGTTAGGTTTTTTTTTTAAAGACGCGTGTAGGAGGGTAATTGAAATTTGGATACATGGCCCAAATGTTAATATTAAATTCATTGAACTTTCCCATGCCGATCTTAGCAATAACGTCAGCGTCAGAGTAAGCAGTCACTAAATTTGTGTTCGTGTTGTCTGCGTAACGTTCTCGATGCATTTAAGGATGATCGTCGAGCTGCTCGTCAGGATATTGTCGAGTTATTGAGAGCATTGTATAAGTTTTTTTTGAGAATAGTCCTGCGCGAAGGGGACACGACACGGATATAATCGGATCGAAATTGTTTCCTGAACACTTTTGCGCCATTCGCTGGCAAGGAGTAGGCATAAATTGACAAATGTAGATTTTCGAAAACAGCAATAATTTGTTAACTGCAAAAAGCATGGGCTTTTGACTTTGAACAATTTGCCAATTTGAAAAAGAACGATTGACAAATTGTTTAAATATGTATATGTAAAAGAAATCTATTGGAAGTTTCATTACATTTTTTTGTTTGTTTTTGTTACTACTTGCCGCTTACACCAGATAATATCGATGAAAAAAGTTCCTGGAATTTTTCAGATTTTCACCTGGAAAACCTCGAAATATCATGGAATTTCATGTCCTTAATCTGTTAGACACCACGGTAAACTATCGAGCTCTCAAGCTTCGATGCGAAATCGATGGACTTTTCGATATTAACTCGATATTTTGTGTCTAATGTTTCTTGTCCAGAAAGATTGTCTCTTAATTTCTTGTTTGCCTTCGCAAAACAATCGTGGAATCTTGCAAAGTAATCTTAGTACAATTATGCAATATAATATTTGGATAATTAGAAGACTTGGGAAATTAACAAAGAACAAATGAAAAATTTGTGAAATGAAAGAACAAATAAACAAAGATCTCTTGTTTGTAAAGTTAACGAGATTTCAATGAAAACAATTGTGCATATTCGTGGACAAGAAGCTTCGCCTATTTTTGCCGCACAGTCGCAAAGTAGTCGAATTAATAGTGTAGGCAACTGGCTGGCGTCCGCGACGATTTATTCGCATAAACGAGTGCCCGATTTATATTTCGGTTTTTGATACACAACGCTGAAAACAAAATCGTCCCGCAGCGGCGTCGAGTAGCGGCAGCGTCCTCGGGGACACCATTTTAAAACACCGAACGCTCGGAGCGAGCGGTAGAGCTTCTTCGTTGTGGTCGGCCTGCGAGCTCTCCCCCTCCACTTGCGCGCCTGGCTCTTCTAGGGTCTTTCCTTCGCTCGCTTACACCTTCGACGGCTTTATCCTCCTTCACCGTGCTTCTCTCTTTCTCGAGACCTCCGACGCTCTTCAGCGACCTCCCCCCCCCCTCCCCCCCGCGCCTCCGCCGCCATCGGCCGAGCCGTCTCCCAGCGGCGCGATCCACCTGCGGCGCCGTGCCGGTATTCCCACGTGTCACCTGTCGTGGGAAACTCCGAGGAGTTGGCCGAGTACGACGTTCAACCACCCCGGCGCGGCCACCGCCACCCACCTGCCGCCTCTGCGTGACCCCCGGGAAGATTAGCGAGTTATTCGAGACTCACGGGAGTCTTCCACGCTTCTTCCACCTTACTCTTCACCCCCCCCCCCCCCCCCCCCCCCACCTCCGCCGCCGCCCCCTCCCGAGCGACACTGATACGCTTTGACGCCTACACCTTTCCTCTCGTCGGTGGCGTGTCACTGGATTTTTCGATAATGTTTGTCCGAATTAAGGCGATAAAATAACGATCGGGCGATGCGGAAAAATACCGGAAGTGGAGGTCACCGGCTTTTCGGCCGATGACGGCCGTTCACTCGGTGAGGGTTTTGGCGTGATGTAATCACTTTCTTTTTGGATTAAATAGAGAATTATGATTCTGTATTTTTTTTTTTTTTTTTTATGTAATTACTTTTTTAATTGTGAAATTCATTGTGAGGTTTTAATTTTAAGAATGGGAAACGCGTGGATTAAGAATATCATGCATAATTGTCGACCTGACTGTCGACACCGATGCGGCTTTGTGTCTGTCACTTTGCTTTCCTCGGTGACGTGGGCGAGACCGGATTTTCGATGATTTAGCCGATGTAAGGCGATGCAATCTTGATCGGGGGATTTTTGCGGAATAATAGCGGAAGTTGACCTTATCGGCTTTTCGGCCACCGGCAGTTTGCTCGTGGACGTTTTCTCGCAATGATTTTAGTGAGAAAACAATTGTAATTCTATGTAATTCTTTATGTCATTTTTTTTTTATTTAACGAAGTTATAAATTTTGAACTTGAAAAAGGGAACAATTTTGTGAATTAAAAATATCGAGGATAATTATCTTCCACCTTCCTCCCCAAATACTGATAGGTTTTCACTCCTGCATTTAGACTCGTGGCCGCTTTCGCCGTGATATAATTTTTTTTTTTTTTATTATTAGAAAAAAAATTATACAGTTTGATTTTTTTTTAAATGGTAACTTTTTGCGAATGAAAAATATCACGCACAATTCTCTTCCACCTTCCTCTGGACACTGATACGATGTTATGCCTGGCCCCCAGCTTTCGTCGGGTGTCGTCCGTGTCGCAGGACTTTCGATACGATTTATCTCGTGTAACGTGATACAATATGGATCGGGTGGTATCGCAAAATAATACCGGAAGTGGACCGACTGACTTCGGCTACCGTTCGGACGTTCGCTCGTGGACGCTTTCGCCGTAATATAATTGTTTTATTTTATCCAAAAAATAATTCTCAATATAATTACAATTTTATATAACTCTTTATATAATTATTTTTTGAAATAAAGAAATTACATAGTTTGCATTTTTTATATGGAAAAATATGAATTAAAAATATGACAGTCAATTCTGGAACGGCAACATAATATTCGTTGAATGTGCTGTGAGACATTAATTACCCGGAATCGACGCTCGTGTATGAACGGTGCACAGTAAAAAAAAAAAAAGAAAAGTTTGTACTTTTTACAACCACTTATCGTCCAGAAACGTCCACAATCGTTTGTTTGTCAATTTTCCGATCGCACCAACGGGTTCAATTTTTAAAAACAAAAGTACAAAGCAAAATTGTTAATGACACGGGAAACAAACGGACAGGTTTGTATCTTCAAGCCTGTCCAAACAAGTTTGTCACTTATTGAACAAAAGTATTTTTACGAAACTTCGTGTTTCAATTTTACATAATTATATTTTACTGTCCACACGAAGAAGAATTATGAGTTTGAAGAACGAATAGTTACTTCTTATAGGCTTACTTACAGGCTTACTTCTTACAGGCAATATAACAAAAAAAATAAAAGAATAATTTTTCCCAACCAACTATCAGTTCTCCGAACTCCCAATTTCTTTTCGGTGTACCCGGAATAACCGGATTCCTCAGAGATGATCATCAAGAATCTACCTCCAATCTCGTTCCGCTGGAGCGACTCATCGAGTGAGGTTGGATTAAAAAATTAAAAAAAATAAAAAAAAATCGTCCGAAAAACGAATCGCCGGTAGCGATATTATACATCGGGGTAGTCACGGCTTCTCGGAATTTCGAGGAGTTCCAGTTATATTCTCCTGTCGCTTCACTCCGTGCCGTGTGTGTGTGTCATATCCCGTTCCTGCCGGTCTCCCAGTGAGATGGTCCAGCGAGGGGCACCAGACTAGCCGGGACGCCGAATTTCATTCAGCCTCCAATAATAATTCCCGGAACTATTTTACGGTTCCTCTCTCGCGCTCCTTACCTAGAAGATCATTGAATTTTTTTTTTTTATGTATATATTTTTTTTCTCTCACTGCTCAAGGTCAGCTAAACCTCTCGGCAAATAATGGGGAAAAGGGGAGAGTATTCTCGTGAGCCGTCTCGAATGGTTCCCCCCTTTTTTTTTTCTCATCGATCCTCTCACGAGTCTTGAGTCCCGCCGTGCTCGTCCCGCTCCTCCGAATTGGTCCGCCCCTGGTTCACCTCCGAGGCGAGTAGAGTTCCTTCTCGGCAAGGTCTTCCTCGGTCTTATACCTGAGCCGGTTGGCTGCCGGCGTGAGAGACCGAGGGAGGATCTCTCTCCGCTCTTCTCCCCCACGGGCGACGCGTCTCTCGCCGCTTAGAATTTCGTCTTTCCACGTTCCCAGCGAGCACCGATTATTATGCTACCATGAAGCTTCTTTCCTCGGCGTTTTGTTTCCGTCCGTCTCACGGTCGCGGCCGTCCGACACGTTCGAGCGTGCGTAGCGCCACCTCAAACTTCCGAGAAAAACGCCACTGCCCATGGCCCAATCGAACGAGATCTCGCAGGTTCGTTCAGGCACGCAGTAGGAAATAGATCCGCGCCGCCGAACTAGCCCGCTCTTCTCATGCAAGTGCCGTCGCTCTCGCGACAAGTGCGCCGAAACTTTCGAACACGTCTTTGCGCCCTTCGTGGAGGGAGATTTGTTTGGTTTTTTTTTTTTTTTTTTTTTTTTTTTTTTTTTAATTCGAGGTTTCGAGGAAAACTTGTTTGGGATGTTCCGGTACATCGGAAAATCACTTTTAGAACATTTTTCCGGATTTATGGACAGTCAAAAATATTTGTAGATTTTGCAGTTTTTTTTTTTTTTTTTTGCCACGAACGTCCTCAATTATTTTGTTGGTAATTTTAGAACAAACATTCGTAAAACTAAGAGACGTTTTTGTAAAGCAGACAAGATTTTTTATTTTTATTTTTTTTTTTTGTGAAATTAGCATGAAAAGAATTTTAGACGTTTCTGGACGGAAAACATCGGTGGGTTGCGGACGAGAAACTTATTTTACTGTGTGTGTGTTTGTGTGTGAATCAAACGAGAAAAATTGAAACCGCGAAAACTCACATAACGGCATGTGTGCTTATTATTTACTAGTCAATGTTTTTACGATCAATGTGGAGATGAAACTGTAAAGAGAACGTCGAGGAAAGTTTCAAATAAAATTTAACTGTCGGATATTTTGATTTGATTGTTTTGTCACGGCGGGTAAAAGTCCCATTAGTTAAATCTTATTTGAAGCTTTTTTTTCCTCGACGTTTCGTTCCCATCCCGTTTCACGGTCTCGGGCCGCAGACACGTTCGAGCATAGCGCTACGTTGAACTTTCGAGAAAAACGCAGTTTCGTCTCTAACCGTTTACGTACAGAGTAAGGAAATAGATCTGCAGCGTCGAACCGTTCGCTCGTCGTGTAAGCCGCGTCGTTTTCGCGACAAATGCGCTGAAACGTTAGAATACGTTTTTTAGGGTTACACAGAGCTGAATCTCTGCGGCAATGCGCCGAGCGAAGCTTTAAAGACAATTTAAGGTAGCTCTGTCGGTACGTCGGAGTCACAGACATCAGCGTCTATATATGTCACAAAAAAAAAATAATGATATGTGGTACTTTGTCTGCATCAATAATATTATTAACAATAATAGAGTGTCTACGAAAATCTTCTTAATTAGATTTAAGCGATTATTTGGGGTAACATATAGTTGGCCGAAAGCGATTCCTCTATTATGACCAACCTTACCCAACGCAAAGTCTCTAACACACTAAGGCTCACAAACCGCTTCCGTACAGGTGACCCGATATACGTGATATACGTGATTTCCGTCCGATATGTTTAGAGTCGAATGCATATCAGAGTCAAAAAGTAAAATAGTGTAATGTTTATCGACAATAATACATAAAAGACGACGGATAAACGTTGTATACTCACCACCTGGTAACCCGTCCTGACTGAATGGGATAACAATCTTTGAATCTCACGCCAAGTTGCCGAATTTAGTCCAAAAGGATTTCAAAGCATACTCTCACCAAGGATGGGGCAATTTGTAAGCGGACTATCTTGTTCAGTGTGGATTTGACTTCATTTTCACGACGATTAGGGTAGGAAACGTCATTTGCCCCCAAAAACCGTGCACTTCGATCGCAGTTCTATTTAACATTAGTCCGGTGACTTCACTTTTTTTTTTTTGTTTTTTTTTGTAATTTATATTTTTTTCTCTACTTTGATCCAAGTATGTTAATTTTCGATTTGAAGATCAATTTCACCGGCTCTCCCGTCAGTGCCGTGTCAAAAGACCGATTTTCAAGATCTAATTGTTCATCGAAATGGTCGGTAAAGGCATTCGAGATTTTGGACAAGTAAAATTTGATAGTTAAATGTCAGCATGTCAAAAGTTTATGCACATGACTTTGGATTGCCTTTGCGACAGAACTACCTTACTGTTGGGTGCGACAGAACTACCTTACTGTTGGGTGTTTAGCAAATGGGCAAACGGGTTATGGATTTGTTATCTTGTCACGGTCAAACGCCGTGACAAAATAATAAATCCATTTGTGAAATAGCCAATAGCAATAGTTCTTTCCGACACAAATGCCGTAAAACGAACACGGAAAGTGGCCTTTTTCATGCATGAGTTACATAAAGTTTTGTTCGAAGCTCTTTCCTCGGTGTTTCGTTGCCGTCCGTCTCACGCACTCGGGCAACCGACACGTTCGAGCCTGCGCAGCGCCATCTCGAACTTTCGAGAAAAAACAGCTGTGTCTATCGCTGAATCGAACGAGATCTCAGAGGTCCTGTCGAACCGTTTGTGTGTAGGAAAGAGATTTAACGCTGCCGTATAGCCCGCTTGTCATGTAAGATTTGACGTTTTCGCGACAAATGTACTGAAACATTTGGACCCGTTTTTTTAAGGTTACGCAGAGCTAAGGCTTTGCAACAAAACGCCGAGGCAAACTTCAATAGTTATTTGTATTGCAAGAGCGTGTAAAGGGAGTTCTTAAAGAATGCGGCACTCGCACGAGTTAGGATTCCCTTCTCTACGCCCTTGCAATTCACATAATTTTTCCTAACGAATTCACGAAAATCTCACTTTTCGTTTTCTGGGAAGTGTGCGGAGAAAGCCACTTTCTCGCACTGGTGCGAGAAAAATCACCATATCGAGTTCGTACATGATGGTCGTTTTTCCCTCGGAAAAAAATTCCCTGACTTTTCACTGACCAATTAAAAATGTTTCCTGACCAAATTTCTAACGACCTTTATAAGAAAAATTAACGATGCAAATGACAATGCCTAATTACTGTATTAATGTTTAATTCGATCTTTTTTTTTTTTTAAATGTTCCCAATTTTTTTTTTAAGGCTCCCTTTTATGTACTCCTTATTTATTTATAGAAGGTTCGGCGACAATTTACTTTTTGCCTGACCAATTTTCAAATTCCCTGACTTTTTCCTGATTTCCTGATCAACATTTTTTTTTTTCCTGACTTTTCCCGGTTTTCGCAATATTGCGCAATATTTGCGAAAAAGTGCCTTTCTGTGCTGACTCCACAGGAGCGGAAAGCGTCATTTTACGTGCATACCTTAGGAAATAGTAATTTACGCTACTAGTGCGATAAAACTTTTTCTGACTAGTGTGAATTTGCAGCACTCGCCTTCGGCTCGTCCTGCGAAATTTTACTTGCCAAGATGTGAAACGGGGCTTTTGGGCGTGCGTAAAACTGCCATTTTCGCACCGAGCGTAATAAATAAAAGATCCAATGTTACGTTTGATTTGAAGCTTTCCTCGGCGCTTTGTTCCCATCGGTCTCACGACGTCGGGCTGCCGACACGTTCGAGCCTGCACAGCGCCGCCTCGAACTTCCGAGAAAAACGGCTGTCTCTACCGTTAAATCGAACGAAATCTCGCTACACGTCCCGTCGAACCGTTAAGGCACAGAGTAGGAAATAGATCAGCATTGTCGGACAGTTCGCTCGTAATGTAAGTTTTGCCCCTTTTGCGACAAATGTACCGAAACATTTGAACACATTTTTTTACCTTTGTGTCGAACTAAAGATCTACAAGAAAACGTCGATGTTAAGCTTCGAATAAAATGTAACTGTTGGATATTTTGTTCGACGCTTTCCTCGACGTTTCGCTCCCGTCCGTCTCACGGTCTGGGCCAACCGATACGTTCGAGGCGCCTCCTCGAACTTCCGAGAAAAACGGCTGCGCTAAATCGAACGAGATAATCACAGATCTCGTCGAACCGTTTAGGCACAGGTTAGGAAATAGATCTGCAGCGCCGAACAGTCCGTTCGTCGTCTAAGTGTTGCCGTTTAGGCGGTAAATGTGCTGAAACATTTAGACACGTTTTTCGGGCCACGCAAAACTGGCCGAAGTGACAAAATAATGAAGCACACTTGCAAAATATTCAATAGTTAAACTTTATCGTCAAAGTTTTTTTTTTTTTTTTAATTTCAAATTGGGCCAAGGACGTGCAGAAAATTGCAAACGGATATTGAAAAGTAATTGATATTTTTATGCGATGCAAAGACACTGTCATTTTATCGATTTTATCGATTTATCACATAGATCTATCAACGACACACGCGTTAATCAACGTCGACGTTGAAAGCGCAAAGGTCGGAGACTTAACCAGTTTGCTCTCTCGTAACGCGTGAGAGAAATGAGGTCTTGAGATTTTCACCCAATTTAACATTTCCAGAATAATTCAGTCCTTGTGGAATTTGGCCAATTGGACATTTTTGTGAGAAGCGATGAGCCGTTTCGTCTGAAATCATTGTGCAATCAATAGTAGAGTCGAGTCGCCCGATGTTACTCATTGACCATTTGTAACCATTCGACTGTGTGTCATTCGCAACGGTTGATTTTGCACGTGGATGTGTCATCGGTCGTACAGGAAACATCCGAATTTTTTTTTTTTTTTTTTCTAAATGTGATTTTTCGATATTTTGGAACATTCTGAACACGCTTTTGTTAAAAACTCGAAATGTCTTTTTTTTTTTTTCACCAGAACAAAGTCTCTTCTATGAGGAAGCAATAACGATTGCCCTGGTGTAGAATTGATATTTTTTATCTCAAGTATGAGGATTGTTTAAATATCATTATTATTCCAGATAACCATCGCCTTGGTACAGAATCGATATTTTTGTTATTGACTATGACGGTTTTTTTTTAAATATCGTTACTATTGCAAATAACCATCGTCTTAGTACAAAATTGATATTTTTTGCTATGAATTATGAAGAATTTTGAAGTACCGTTATTATTACAAATATCCGTTGACTCGGTGCAAAGTTGATATTTTTATGATTAATTATGTGGATTATTTTTGAAATGTCATTACTATGCAAACAACGATAGGTCTCGCCACGAGACTCGTATTTTCGGTAATTTACGAGGAGAGCTCAAGGTCACAGCCGAGCGAAGCCGCTCGATGTCACTCGCTGGCCATTTGTTTTCCATCCGACCGCGTGTCATTGGCAACGGTAGATCTTGCACGTGGACGTGCCGCAACGGTTCGCCCTATAGGAAACCGATAGTTCGGGTTATTGCGCATGCGCCGTTCCGTCGTCGGCCTATCTCGGCTATCGGTCTCAGGCACCGCACGAGTCTCCGTTATTTGTCGTACTGTCACGGAGACCGATTGTAAAAGAAAAAAAAAAAGTCACGATAACGTACCGAGTGTGTCCCCGAGGTCGGGCTATTATCCGAAACGTGTGGCAAGATGGATTGAGCACGAAGCGCGCGTGCGATACTTGCACAACTTCCCCGCACGGGGCCTCGCACCTGACCGCTCCCTGAACGATAATATTATTCTTCTAATATCTCCAAATATCTAAAAAAAAAAAAAAAAAAAATTAAAGACATCGTTAAAAAAGATTTAATCGGTAGATTTCAAATCGCTTCAATAGTTTAACACGATTTCGTTGGTCTTTGCGCACTAAATTGCCAAGATACGATTACTCAATCGTTCGACGGCAGCGCCGATGCGAATAACATTTTCCACAGTGGCGCGAGTCTGTCCTCTATGAGATACGACGCCCGGGGAACGAAAACTTGTCTGACGAATCGACGTATATCAACTCTGTTGATTCCTCGCGTAGCTTCCAGATGGTTTTATTATTCAAAGCCGAGACGATAAAAGAGAATACACCTGCGTTAGGATAACTCTTCCCCCCCCCCCCCGGCCGTCCAACGACCTTGGAGGGGCCCGTGCGAGAGCACCGAGATGCTTACATGTGGCCCCGCAAAGGCATTCGTACACTCATCGAGCTCTCCACGAAATTATACTACGCACATACTCGTAGGAATTGGATGGTTAAGAAAAAATTCATCAACGGCAATGCTGACAATGTTTTTTTTTTTTTTTACATATTTTAACACGCAACGCATCTATTTTTAGACGATTTATGTATAATTGAGTTGACACTAAAATTTATGTGGAAATTTAGGATTTTAAATGACGATGGCTTTAAAAATATCAATTCTGTATTAATACAGAATTGATATTTTGGTTATTGGTAGTGAGGATTTTTTAAAATATCGTTTTATTGCAAATAACGATAGCCTAAGTGTAGAATTGATATTTTTGCTAGTGATTATGAGCATTTTTAAATTAGTAAATAACAATAGCCTGAATAACAACGATTACCAGAATTAACCATTTTGTTGTAAATTATGAGCGGTTTTTTGAATATCATTATTATTGAAAAAAAATGTTAGTCTTGCTGTAAAATTGATATTTTTGTTGTTAATTGTGAGGATTTTTTAAATATCATTGTTATTGCAAATAACAATAGTTTCAACAATAACAATCGCCAGAATTGATATTTTCGTTGTAAGTGATGAGCATTATTTTTGGATATCATTATTATTGCAAATAACCGTTAGTCTTGCTGCAAAATTGATATATTTCTGTTATTGATTATGTGGATTAAAAAAATATCGTTATTGTTTCAAATAACGATGTAGTCTCGATGCAGAATTGATATATATTTTTTTCTTAATTTACGATGCGAGCTCACGGTAACCAGCTCGCAAAAGCAAACAGCGTGTAATTTTAATTGCGTCGAATCTCGATTATATATAATGGATACATAATTCGTATCCGCCAATTCTGCGCACGCAGCTTTGATGAATCCCCCTCTCTCTCTCTCTCTCCCTTTCTATCCCTTGAACAGTTACGGTATACCGGAAGTCAAACGGGAATGGAAGGAAGGAAGTTGCGTGTCGGTTTGACTCACCGACTACGACGACAAGCCCACGCTGCACGATTCGGATAAACTATTATAGTACTCCTGGTTTGTTGCAGCATGCGAGAGCTAGCGAACAAACGAGCGGGCGCTTACGCCCGAACTCGCGGCACGGGCTCCTACGCGAGAGAGCTAGCATGTTTACGAAACTCAACGTTTCGCCGACTACCAATATAGAAGTGCTGTTTCTTCCGTCTTCTTTTTTTTTTTTTATTTCTAATTTGACTTTGTGTTTTTTTTTTTTTTCACTGGCACGTAATAGTTGCCAAGGGGAAAAGAAAAAGGCAAATTAGAGATTAAAAAAAAAAATCTGAAACGGTACATGATGCGAAAATTTTTAATGGAGAATTTTTATTATCTACTGTAATGTATTATAAAATGAAACGATAAGCGGAACGTTTATTCTCGGAAAGAGAAGTTCTGTAGAGAACTTCTTTTTTGTAGGCAGCTTATTGGGAATTTTAAGTATAGTAATTTGAAATATTATTTTTCGTTTCTTTGTTGCTATAGTTAATTGGCGCTGTTTTGCCGACTACCAACATAGATGTACTGTTTCTTCTGCACCTAAAACGGTGCCAGGGAAAAAACAAAAAAGTCAATTAGAAATTTTTTTTTTATCTGAAGAAACGGTACTTCTGTGTTCGCAGTGTCTCCCATATTGTGAGAATTCGAAGTTGAATATTTTTTTAATCTACATAGAATTTATCTTTTACGCGGTACGAATTTCAAGTGTGTAATTTGGTAAATTAATTACCTGTTTATTTTTACTATAGTTGATAGAGTGCCAATGTTTTGCCGACCACCAATATAGAAGTGCTGATTCTTCAGTTTTTTTTTTTTTTCCATTTCTAATTTGCCTTTTTGTTTTCCCCTCGCACCTACCAGGTAGGGGGGGGGGACAGAAAAACAAATTTGACATTAAAAATAAACTAAAGAAACAGTACTTTTTTATTAGAAGTGTCTTCCATATTGTAATAATTTGAAGAGGAGCGTTTTTTTAAATCTATACAGAACTTCTTTTTTGTACCGAACGTGTACGGCATTTCAAGTACATATATAATTTGATACATTAATTTTCGTCTTTTACTAAATTGACATAAAAACTTTTAAAAATTTGACATAAAAAGAAAACTAAAGAACCAGTACTTCTATATTGCAAGTGTTTTCCATTATGTAATAATTTGAAGTAGAGCGTTTTTTTAATCTATATAGAACTTCTCTTTATACCGAACGTGTTCGGCATTTCAAGTACATATATAATTTGATACATTAATTTTCGTCTTTTACTAAATTGACATAAAAACTTTTAAAAATTTGACATAAAAAGAAAACTAAAGAACCAGTACTTCTATATTGCAAGTGTTTTCCATTATGTAATAATTTGAAGTAGAGCGTTTTTTTAATCTATATAGAACTTCTCTTTATACCGAACGTGTACGGCATTTCAAGTACATTTATAATTTGATATATTAATTTTCGTCTTTTACTAAATTGACATAAAAACTTTTAAAAATTTGACATAAAAAGAAAACTAAAGAACCAGTACTTCTATATTGCAAGTGTTTTCCATTATCTAATAATTTGAAGTAGAGCGTTTTTTTAATCTATATAGAACTTCTCTTTATACCGAGCGTGTAGGGCATTTCAAGTAGATAATTTGTTCTATTAATTTACTAAATTCGATGGACTAATTTTTATTTTTATTTTTTATCAAACGCTTTTTATAGGTGTATTGTACGACTTTAATATAGTTTTAACATAAAAGTCCGCCCCTCCGTCAGTTCTATTTTCCTTTTTCCATATCGCCGCGTAACTCGCGGCTCTTTCGATCTAACCAATTAACCGATGCCAGCAGATTTCAAGCTTTTGGAGCTCGTTCAGAAGCCAGTCCGCTCGTAAACACGTACCCCGGTCGTTAAAATAATTGAATCGTATCCAGGGTACGTGTACTCGTCGGGTCGAAGCGGGCTCCAGCTAAAATCTTCCATAAATAAAAAAATAAAAATAAAAACAAAAGAAAATCAGTGCCGAAACGTGTGCAATGAAAAGACGCAGATTATCTCGGTAAAACAGAGCCGACTTCAATTCTAGTATTTAGTAGTATCAGCGTGACGAGCCATCATTTTTTATTTTTCAATTAATCTTTCAATCGATATTCTGTTGTCATATTTTTTAAAAAATTGCGCTTTGTAAAAATAAATAATAAAATTATAATAATTAAATAATTAAATAATCTTTGCCACATTAAGTGTGTGTGTGTGTGTGTGTGTGTGTGTGTGTGTGTGTGTGTGTGTGTGTGTGTGTGTGTGTGTGTGTGTGTGTGCGTGCGCGCGTGTGTGTGTGTGTGCGCGTGTGTGTGTGTGTACTTAATGTGGCAAAAATAAAGAATATCTGTTGACTTGCGATTGTCGTTGACTTCACTACCCGCTAATGGGACGAAGATTTAGATCCGATCTTAACGAGCTCGACTGCGCGGCGTCTCTCCGTACCCCAATTAAGAAATCGCGTATTTTCTCTCAGAGAGTTGATGTTTCGAACTTCATGAAATTAGTGTGCACGTCACTTAGCAGCGGTGACTAATTTGCTCGAAAAGTCGACGGTCCGGTAAGTCGAGAAAAGCTGCAATGTGACTCGAGCGGAAATGGAAAAACTACTGGCCTTAACGAACAACCTAATTCAACCCTTAATTCCGATTTCCGAAGGACGCGCCGGTGAAAGTGTAGGTGGAAGCACCGTCATTCGTACGATGTTTATAATGACTGCGCCGCTATTCCAGGGTCGAATTGCAAACTGCTGCGATACACTGTCTTCAGTAAATACAAAAAGTCCGGAGAATCAACCGCATCTCTCTCGATCCTTGGCGCACGCAATTGCGCTCGGTAAGATCACGTTAACGGAATCCATTCGAGGAAGTTAAATATAAAAATTAAAAAAAAATATATATGTATACAAAAATGAGAAAAAAATACAATACATAAATGCGAAAAAAAATAGAACATAACAATGAGAAAAGTTTACAATATAAGGCACTTTTTTTCGCTTACGCACGGTCGTGCCTAAAAATGAGAATAAAATACAACATGAAAATGAGAAAAAAAAAAAACAAAATAAATTTCACTGAACAGAAAGCGACGCGGCTATTCCAGGGTCGAATTGCAAACTGCTGTCACAGACTCTGTAGCCGATAAATACAATGAGTCCGAGTGCAAAAAGAATCGACTGCATCACTCTCGATCCTGGCGTACGCAATGCGCTCGGTAGTGTCACGTGAACGGAACCCATTACGAGGAAGTTAAGTGTAAAAATCAGAGAAAAAAAATGAAATTCACCGAACAGAAAGCCACGCTGCTTCACGGTCGACCGGATTATAGACGATAGAGTCATCGCGACGACGACATCTCGATAATCTGTTCTCAGGCAACACGAGTATCTTCGATCTCTTCGAAATCCCGTCAGGGCCACGTTGAGACATCGTAGTTCGATTGGCGTTTAACGAATATGTCATACACCACCAATAACAGAAAATTTATTCGACCACTCTTTCGAAAATAAATATTTTATTGAATTAAATAAACGTTCATTTGAATGAAATTAGAATTTAATTGAATAGATTAAATATTTTATTGAGTTAAGTAAAGGTTGTACTTAATTACATAAATGTTTTATTCAATAATGTAAATATTCGTTTGCGACGCACCTGGAAAATGGAATAGAGTGGAATAGAATAAAAATAGAAGTATAATGGGCACAGTGCGATATCCTTTTTTCGTTTTTACTGAAAAACTAACAAAGATTGTTAGGGTACATTTGAATGAAATTAGAATTTAATTGAATAGATTAAATATTTTATTGAATTAAGTAAAGGTTGTGGTTAATTATATAAATGATTTAATCAATAATGTAAATATTCGTTTGCGGCGCATCTGGAAAATGGAATAGAGTGGAATAGAATAAAAATAGAAGTATAATGAGCACAGTGCGATATGCTTTTTTTGTTTTTACTGAAAAACGAACAAAGATTACATTTGGGTACATTTGAATTAAATTAGAATTTAATTGAATAGATGAAATATTTTATTGAATTAAGTAAAGGTTGTAGTTAATTACATAAACGTTTTATTCAATAAAGTAAATATTCGTTTGCGGCGCACCTGGAAAATAGAATAGAGTGGAATAGAATAAAAATAGAAGTATAATGGGCACAGTGCGATATCCTTTTTTTTTTTTTTTACTGAAAAACGAACAGAGATTGCTAGGGTACAGGTAAGCGTCTAAATTTTCGTGAAACCCGAGCGGCAATAAATCCCGAGTGGTATCGCGCTCAGCCGATAAGGCCTAATGGACTTTTCCACTTTCCGATCGCATAGTCTGGACCACTCTAAAGTAGACGATGCGATACAATGCCGCTTCCTCACCCCGAGGAAAGGCGCCGGCTCTGATAGCGAAGGTTGCCGAAATCTGCCTCAAAACTTTTCCAACTTAGTGTCCCAAGTGCGTGTGAGTTATCGCGGTCGGCTAACAAATCTCCTTCCCTATATTCAATATCACGAAAAAAAGCAAATTAACTTTTCACGCTTCAACACATATTCCTCACGAAACTCTACCAATTATTATTATCTTTCATCGAAAAAATTAATAAAGAATCGCGGACAGCCGAAAAGTAGATTCGTTACCGACCGAGCGCGGCCGAAGGATGCTTCGCATCGCCTCGAGGATTCTTCCGCGTGTGCACATTTCGATCAAGCTACGAGCCGAACGGCTCTCATTCTCCATTAGAATTCGTGCAAGGGCAGTCAAACGATACGATACATAAAATTTGAAGAAAAAAAAAAAAAAAAAAAATGGTTTATTCGCGACCTCGAGTTATAATGCAAGTGTCCGAGGACTCGCTAAAGTCGGCCGCCGCCGCCGCCGTCGATAGAGATATAGAGAGCGTCAAAGCAGCCGTATAGAAGTCAGCACTAGAGAAACACGTTGTCCCGCCGGGCAGCAACGATTCGAGAGTTCGACCGTCGTAGGGTCGCGAGACGAAGTTGAGATCCGAGCAGATGAGCAAACCATAGGAAAGTGCGAGTGAGGCGAAGTCGAAGGAGGAGGAGGAAAAGGAGGCGCGCACGCGAGTGTCTATTTACGAGTTGTCCGGCGCCGTGATGTCCGGAGTAAAAATACATCGTAGTCTCGTACAGCGGCGGTGTTGCGCCCTCGCTTGCCAGGCTCCTCGGCTCACTGTGCTGCCTGCCCGCCTGCCCGCTTGCGCTGCTTTTGCCGTTGCCAGTGATGCTGATGCGGATGCTGACTCGCCGCGTTCGCGGAGCCGTAGCGAAACCTCGCCTTCGTCGTTGCTTCCTCTTTCCTTTCGTCCCTCGACTTCTGTATTTACTTGGCTACTCTGAGGGCCACGGCATCGTGACTTGGAACTCTGCCAGATCGACGTGAGCTTCTGGGCTGCTTCGCCGCTTCGAGTTTCCCCCCCCCCTCTCTTTCTCTCTCTCTCTCTCTTGGCGTTTCACCGCTCGTCTCCGTCCTCTTTCTATCCGTCTCTATCCACGAGAAGCGAGACCCCGGAGAGAGAGCTGCAAGCGCCGCGGCGTCGACGTCCGGCTGGCCGTCTCGCTCGAGACGATCCGGCCACGCGGCTACTCTACTCGCTTTTGACGCTCGACGGCCGCCCTGTCTGATGCCAATGCACCTTCTTCCTCCTCCTCTTCCTACTCTTCTTCTCTTGTGAACTCTCGTGTTGTTGTTGCCTGTTGGCTTTCGAGAGCTATCTCTAGATGTATACGCTTTATTATTTTCGGGAGTATGCCACACTGCAATGGCGACCGGCGGCGCGTTTGGGTCGTCGTTTGTTATTTTTATTTTTTTTTTTTCTCGAGTCTGCAGGCTCGGGTTTAATAGAGAATTATTTTCCGCTGTGCGTGTCGGTCGATTCGTCCGTTGAGAGCCCGCAGGTGGCTGAGTCGTTGGATTTTTTTGTGAAATCTCGGGACGTCGAGGCATGAAAGTTCGACGGGAGAGTTTTATTGCGAGCGAGACGAGCTCGAAGCGGCTGGAAGCTTCGCGAATCGTCCGACAGAGGGCGGCGCTGGCGAGTTCCGGCAAGACGGGCCCCGTCGCGTGTCGGGGGGGACCTTCCGACCAGTGTCTCTGTTTATGTTGGCCTCTGAGGTTATCCTTGCTCTTCGGCTGCCTTCGAATAGAGCTTCCAATCCGTGCGCATTGTTCTCGGAAAGCAAGTGAGTCTCGGTGTCCACCGAAAGCGATCTGCCGTGACCGCCATTAAAAAAATATGTCGAGTCGAAAAGATCGCTTCTAAATGAAATCTTTTTAGCGATCTTTTAGAAATGTGTACCGTGTGGGTAGTCGCTATTTTTGTCGTTTGTGGAAGCATCGATGTTCCGTAGAGTACGAGTACACCGCCAGCCGACGCACTGTGCTCGCGCGAAGAACCCAACGACCGGCCTGACGCCTCGGATTGCGAATTGACTAACTGTTCGAATTGAGATAGGAGCGAATCCCCGTGACGCCTTTGCGCCGCGAAGACACGACCCACTGCGCATACAACACTTTGCACAATTGAGATCGCAACACATCGTATTTAATACTTTTTCATATTTAAAAAAAAAAAAAATTATTGTTAATAATTATTTTATTTTAAACTTATTTGTTTTCACGGGTTTCTCCTTTAATAAGCTGTTTCCATTAAATCGTAATTTAGAGCTCAGAATAATAAATTATATAATAAGAATAACTGATTGACTAAAGTAAGTGTAATAGAACTCCCGAAAGTTTACAACAGTTGAAATTGACAATTAACAGTTAGTATAGGCACCATTTGTTCAACAACTAATCTACAATTCAACAACACTTTGTACAATTAAAAAGACAATGTTGTTGTTGTTTTTTGATAACGATACGAGCACTCAGTCCTGCACCGAAAAAAAGGTTTGGTAATATCAAACAAGATTTGTTTGAATCAACCTAATCCGGCGGTTGCCGGTGGCGAAGGAAATATTTTGTTAAGTTGACTACAAAGTTACATCAGCATCAAAAAAATTATTTCGTTGTCCCAACTAAGAATATGTTTGATCGAACAGAATAGGCAATCATATCGAAAAAAAAAACTTTTGTTCGAAACAAGTATCTAGTCACACAAAGGAAAAAAATATTTGGCCCAACTCAGTTTGGAGTTGGGTCCCAGTACGGTTATTTACGTTATTTGTTACCAATTAATTTCATACGTGGTTACATCGTGTTTTATATGTTCAATTGTTATCAGTATATCGCTACTTATCAATATAACACAATTTTTTACAAATTAAAATTTTACATATATCCTAGCGGGGCTCGAACCCCGAACCTAACGCATCCTGATCTAGTGGCTTACCGCTACGCTACAATCGCTTATTGATATGTTATAATTTTGAATCGGATATATAAGTTATTCACCGTCATTAACTTAGATTCAACTTCGATGATTTGACATTGAAATATCGAAATAACTTGAAAGTTGTTTATTGTGGGTATAATATTTGTGAATTACTAAATTGACGTCTTGCCGAATCGAATAAAATTATTTTCAAGATGTCAAATGTTCGTATATATACGAACACATTGAAACACATTTTTTTTTTTTTTTTTCAAATCGGGCAAATATACTTTCAAGTCAAAATAATTTACCTTCTGTATGTTGACAGTATATACGATTGAAGCGAAAAAAATGTTATTGATTTAATGCAGTTTTGGTTCACTTCGAACCAACGTTGTAGTCACTTTAACTGCTACACGCAGTTGACACAATCACACCAGTTTTATTGTTTCAACAACGGTGTAGTCTATTCAAATGTGCCTGGTATGATTCAAGCCAATCTTCCGTGACCGCAGCTATGAGGTTGATATTTGATATAAAAGATATACCTTTTTTTCGGTGTGCTGGACCATCCAAATACCAATGTACTATATGTAATAGTTCTCACGTAAAAAAAAAAATTATAATTATTATTAATATACAATGACAATTTATTTTTTATTTATTTATTTTTACGGATTTCTCCATTTACAACCCGTTTACATTAATCCCTAATTTAGCGCTCTGAATAATAAACTGTATAATAACGACAAGTGTTAAACTAAGATAAGTTTAATTGAACATCTGTCTGTAGGGTAGAGCGGGGCAAAATGGGGTAAAACGGGACAGCGAGCAAACGGCAACTTTCCAATCATTTTAGGATGTCCCATTTTGCCCCATTGTCCCATCCAAAAATGACTGCAATATGGCGTGTTATCCCGCTCTTCCCTATATTCAAATAGTTGAGATTAACAATTAACAATAAACAATAATAATATGCACGAATCGTGTAACATTTTAATGATATGACATTGTACGATTCAACATAACACCAGCCTTGGCTTTTTCTTTTCTCTCCTATTCGCTATTCACTACCGTAGCCTACTCATATTTCAATACATCTGTATTGGCGATCTCTTTAAGGTAATCCTTGCTAACAGTGTTCACTTCACATAAGTTTCAGAGAAATGCGAGGGAATTGTAGACACTTCTTGATGGTATAAAAATCTGAAAAAAAAAATCAAGCGTATCAAAGATGCCGAAAGGATTAATTTTGCATAACAATAATTCCAATAAGTTATTAACAAATTGATGAAAAATAAAATTCTTCAACAAATCTCCCGGAAACATAACTTTTTTTTTTTTTTTATGAAAATTATTCCTTCATTTTTCTGAATACGTATGAATTTTTTCAGATTTTTAAATTCACCTTGAATTTTCTGACTTTCTACACGTTTTTCCCATATAAAAAAAAAAAAATAAATCAAAGTGAATTTAAAAATCTGAAAAAATTCATAGGTATTCAAAAAAAAATGAACGAATCATTTTCATTAACAAAAAAAAAAAGTTAGGTTTCCCGGATATTTGTTGAACAATTTTATTTTTCATCAATTTGTTAATAACAGTTTTGGAATTATTATTATGCAGAATTAATCTTTTCAGCGCCTTCAATATGCTTGATTTTTTTCAGATTTTTATATCATCCAGTAGTGTTTGCGATTTCCTCTCATTTCTCTGAAACTTATGCGAAGTGAACACTATTCGCAAGGACTACCTTAAAGGCCTCGGCGAATGAACCCGTAAAGCTCAATGTTGCGAATTCATTACCAAGTCTGGTCGTTCGCGAGATGGCAGAGTATTCGCACGACACTTGCGTGTATAATAAACGGCACGTCCCTACACGAGTATTATGACGCGGGACTTTGAGAGCAATGCAACTAAGCAGGGCTCACGACGTGACCATAATAATAATAATAATAATTAATATTAAAATAATTATGTAGTTATTTACCGGGACGAGTCTTTTACATTTACAATTTTTACAGTTCATATAACAATACAAGTATGAATCAAATTATCTCATCTGTAAACATAACATCGTAATGTACAATTAAAAAAAAAAAATAAGAACAATTATTATTGCAAATAATTCCTTGTCATGTTCTCACCTCGCAACGAAAAGTGTATAAAAAAGAAAAATAATAAATTTTACAGCAGCAGCCCGATTATCCGAACCAATTGAAACCGGAGCTCGTTCGGATTAACAAAAATTCTGATAACAGAATAGTAAATCTGCGTTAAACGGAATAGCGCGATACATATAGGGGAAAAAAAAAAAAAAAAAAAAAAAAAGACTATCCATATATTTAAAATAATTATGATATATATTTGAGGAATAACGTGACACATGTATTTTTCTGATATTCAACGGTTATTTCAAATCTTCATCACGAATTCTCAATTTTTGTATGGCGCAAGAGAGTTGTACGGTTTTTCCTAGCCAACTTTTTTTTTTTTTTTTTTACGTCAAAGATCGTCGACTTGCAAACATCATACGAGCGCGCTAACAATGCGCTGGTCTCTCCCTTTATCGAGTTTCCAGTTTTGTTTTTCACCTCAAGTACATTAGGCTTGCGCTTAGAGGTCGAAGGTCCGAACGTTGAATTCATCACGCACTAAACTACGAGACCAGTCGATTAACGAAAATAAATTTTGCATACGTGTCTATCAGCTCCGCTGATAAACGCACGAATATTGCGCATACGACTGACGTGCATTTACCGTGGTGCTCTGTAAGTTTACGGTAGCTCGAGCGTTCTTGAATTGGCTTGTTGTTTGCAGTGCGCAACAATGCAAGGACACGAGAATTTCGTGCATTAGTTAGAATAGTAGAAATTAGAATTTCAGTAGAATTTCACGCAATAGTTCGGACAACAGAGGGTTCGGATAATTGAGGTTCTACTGTATACGTCACGATATAATTATGTTACACATGCTATATTTTTCATATCAGTATTGTTATCTGCACCGTAAAAATTTTAAGTGTAAAAGCGTTCCTCCAATCAACAAAATAAACAAACAAAAAAATAAATAAAGCATCAACAATAAAATTTACGGTAGCGCTGGGTAAGTTTACGGTAGCTCGAGCGTTCTTGAATTGTCTTGTTGTTTGCAGTGCGCAACAATGCAAGGACACGAGAATTTCGTGCATTAGTTAGAATAGTAGAAATTAGAATTTCAGTAGAATTTCACGCAATAGTTCGGACAACAGAGGGTTCGGATAATTGAGGTTCTACTGTATACGTCACGATATAATTATGTTACACATGCTATATCTTTCATATCAGTATTGTTATCTGCACCGTAAAAATTTTAAGTGTAAAAGGGTTCCTCCAATCAACAAAATAAACAAACAAACAAATAAAGCATCAACAATAAAATTTACGGTAGCGCTGGGTAAGTTTACGGTAGCTCGAGCGTTCTTGAATTGTCTTGTTGTTTGCAGTGCGCAACAATGCAAGGACACGAGAATTTCGCGCAATAGTTAGAATAGTAGAAATTAGAATTTCAGTAGAATTTCACGCAATAGTTCGGACAACAGAGGGTTCGGATAATTGAGGTTCTACTGTATACGTCACGATATAATTATGTTACACATGCTATATCTTTCATATCAGTATTGTTATCTGCACCGTAAAAATTTTAAGTGTAAAAGGGTTCCTCCAATCAACAAAATAAACAAACAAATAAATAAAGCATCAACAATAAAATTTACGGTAGCGCTGGGTAAGTTTACGGTAGCTCGAGCGTTCTTGAATTGTCTTGTTGTTTGCAGCGCGCAACAATGCAAGGACACGAGAATTTCGCGCAACAGTTCGGACAGTAGAAATTATAATTTCAGTCTCTGATAGTCAAGCGGCACGAAAAGTAGCGGTTGGCGCAATAATCGCGGCGTGCGCCGCACATGTCGCAAATATCGCGCCAATATCGCTACTTTTCATGGCGCTTGTCTATCTGCGGTAGAACAGTAGAAATTAGAATTTCATTAGAATTACACGCAATAGTTTCGGATAATCTTTCATATCAAGTATTGTTACCTGCACCCTAAAAATTCTAAATGCAAAAGGGAGTTCCTCCAATCACCAACATAAACAAGTGAATAAACAGAGAATCAACAATAAGAAAGCTGCCTAATTAGAGTGCTCGCGAGTCCCATTCGGAGTCCAAGAAGCCTCGCTCGCAGCGCGCCCAATCTCCGATATACATCACGACAAGAATATACGTTTTGCCACGATGGATTTTGGATTAACGCGCTCGCGCAGTGTCGAGAGGAGATTCGATGCTAGTCGAGGAAGTTAAACATAAAAATGAAAAAAAAATGTATATGTATATAAAAATGAAGAAAAAATATAATATAAAAATGAGAAAAAACATACAATACATAAATGCGACAAAAAAAAATAGAACATAACAATGAGAAAAAAAAACAAAATAAATTTCACTGAACAGAAAGCGACGCGGCTATTCCAGGCTCGAATTGCAAACTTCTGTGACAGACTCTGTAGCCGGTGAATACAATAAGTCCGACTGCAAAGAGAATCGACTGCATCACCCTCGATCCTAGCGTATGCAATGTGCTCTCGTTAGGATCACGTGAACGAAATCCATTCGAGGAAGTTAAACATAAAAATGAAAAAAATATATATGTATATAAAAATGAAGAAAAAATACAATAGAAAAATGAGAAAAAAATACAATACATAAATCCGAACAAAAAATAGAACATAACAATGAGAAAAGTATATATTATAATAAGGAACCTCTTTTCGCTTACGCTCGGTCGTGCCTAAAAATGAGAATAAAATACAATATGAAAATGAGAAAAAAAAAAAAACATAAAATAAATTTCACTGAACAGAAAGCGACGCGACTATTCCAGGCTCGAATTGCAAACTTCTGTGACAGACTCTGTAGCCGGTGAATACAATAAGTCCGACTGCAAAGAGAGAGAGAATGTGCTCTCGTTAGGATCACGTGAACGAAATCCATTCGAGGAAGTTAAACATAAAAATGAAAAAAATATATATCTATATAAAAATGAAGAAAAAATATAATATAAAAATGAGAAAAAAAATACAATACAATATATACAATACAATAATCTTTCGTATCAGCATTGTTACCTGCGCCCTAAAAATTCTAAATGCAAAAGGGAGTTCCTCCAATCACCAAAACAAACAAGTGAATAAACAGAGCATCAACAATAAGAAAGTTGCCCAATTAGAGTGCTCGCGAGTCCCAGCCGGAGTCCAAGAAGCCTCGCTCGCAGCGCGCCCAATCTCCGATATAGATCACAGAAAGAATATCCGTGTTGCCACGATGGATTTTGGATTGACGCGCTCGCCCGGTGGGGAGAGGAGATTCGATGCCAGTCTCCTTAACGTATACGAGGCACGGCTGAGCGGACGAAAAACCGTGACATCATCGTCACGGGCGGGCCGTGCCCGTTGCCGCAGCAGACGACGGTAACCCGTGTTGCCGATGGCGTTGCTGACGCACCGATCCACGCGAAGCGGTCCAAAACGACTTATCTCACGGTAGTTATTAAGAGAACACTTCTAATCCTATGCGCTATCAGAGCGAAACCAACGGCACGAATATATTCTGGCAACTTCGGGCCTCCTCCCCCCCCCCCCCCCCTCCCGTTTTCGTCGAGCGTGTGCTTTGTCCCTCCGCGACACTGTAAAGCGGTTGAAAATATAGTAAATTCGGTGCCCCCCCTCCCCGCCCCCCTCCCCGCGAGCATCTCGAGGGACGAGTAGGCGTCTCATCCTCCTCTTCTCGCCGGCCCGTTCGCTATCGTCCGACGTTTTGAATGGAACTATTTTCGGCGTACTCTATACTATATCGGGATAACGCGATCGCGTATACACGCGTCCCACTCGACGGAGTTAACTTTTGCGTGGGGAGCGACGAAGCGTCACGGCACAGGCCGGAGGCGTTCGCTGGGGCTCCCGTGACGCGCCACACACACACACACACACACACACGCGCGCGCGCGCGCACACACACACACACACACACACACACACACACACACACACAAACACCACTTTAAAACATTCGTTCCGTTGTTTGTTTCAGTCACTTGACCAGATCGACGACATGGGAGGATCCGAGAAAAACCGCTGCCGCTGCGAGCGTCGCGGCGGTCGCCGCGGCCGTCGAGAGCGGAAAGAGCTCGACCGGAGCGCCGAGCACCCTCGGACCGCTGCCCGACGGATGGGAACAGGCACGCACACCCGAGGGCGAAATTTATTTCATCAATCATCAGACTCGTACGACCTCATGGTTCGATCCTAGAATCCGTAAGTCTCGTTGTCCCTGCGTTCAGAGCCGTGTGCATATATATATATATATATATATTAATGGGGAAAGTACTGCACATTTTTTGGACGGGTCGCTCTTGGTTGTTACGCAACGTTTGTGTGGGTAAGATTCTTCGAGGCTCCTTATCGAGCGTTAGTGGCGTCGGTAAAATCTATCGGGGAGCTCGCCAAGTTTGCTAGATCGGGACTTCTTTTTCATGCCGAGTCGTTCTACTTCGTTCAATGTTAAGGGCAGCTGATAACAGCTCATTGTTAATTTTATGACAAATTAAGAAATTTTATTATATTTCAATAAATTTTATTGTAATTTAACAAATTTTATTGCATTTTAATAAACTTTATTGCAATTTAACAAATTTTATTAGAATTTAATACATTTTATTGCAATTTAACAAATTTTATTACAATTCAATATATTTTATTGCATTTTAATAAATTTTATTACAATTTGACAATAGTTATTTGTATGGCAAGGGTGTAGAAAGGGAGTTGACGCGTGTGAAAATGAAGCACGAGCCCAAAGCGAATGCGCCATTGTCACAAGTCAGCAGTTACCTTTTCTACGCGCCTGTCTTTTACATAATTTTTCCTAACAAATCCACGAAAATCATCATTTCCATTTTTGGGAAGTGTACACAGAAAGGAACTTTGTCGCATCGCGTGTGGGAAAAATACTGCGCATGCGTACAAACGCAATATGGTATTTTTTTCCCGCTCTAGTGCGAAAAAGTGCCTTTCTACGCACTCTTCCTAAAAACGAAAAGCTCGATTTTAGTGAATTTTTTAGGAAAAATTATGTGGATGGCATGGGTGTAGAAAAGGGAGTTCTGATTCGTGTAAATGCCCGCATTTTCAATTCCCTTTCTACGCCCTTGCCATACAAGTAACTATTTTCTAACAAGTTCAAGAAAATCATGCTTTTCGTTTATGGGAAGTGTGCGCAGAAAGGCACTTTCTCGCACTAGTGCGAGAAAGAAGAGAAAAGACCATGTTGCGTTTGTACGCGTGCGCAGTTTTTTTTCTCGCACGCGATGCAAAAAGGTGTTTTTCTGCGCTCACTTCACAGAAACGCAAAGCGGGATTCTAAGTGCATGCGTGAGGAAAATTTTATTACAATATAACAAATTTTATCATATTTTAACTTAAATTGTACATAAATTAATTAATTAATTAATTTAATAAAGATCGTAGTTAAATTTAATTGAAGTATGAGCTGCAGTTAAAAAAAATATTTTTACATAGACAAATGGGTATACATTTGACAATGATGGACACGAAGCCACTGTGCAGTAAACGAACTCTTGTGAAGACGCGCTGATAGTCTCAGGTGGCGCGATAAAAGATTATACTACTCGAAGAGGTAGCCGCGATAAGGGTTTGCCGGCATCGGGTTCATTCTCCGATAAGACAATAATAACCGAAGAACGTAATTTGCAGCTACGCATCTCCAAAGAGCTCCGACTTCCGGCGCGATGCTTCCACAGAACTGGCTTCAGCAACCGGGCGGCGGTGCTATCCAGAGCAATCAGACTCTTCAGGTTTGTCAACAAAAATTGCGTCTACAGTCGTTGCAAATGGAGCGCGAACGTCTCAAGCAACGGCAGCAGGAAATCATGCGACAGGTTACAATCGTATTAACGTTATTCTTTTATTAAGTTTTTTGCGTATCGATTCGATTCTTTTTACGATATAAACTAATTTTTTGCCCGGCTCATGTTGATCCTATGTTCGGAAAATTAAAAGTCAATCTACAGGAACAGATTAAATATGTTGAAGACTCGTAAGAACCTTACGAGTACGTGTAGTTTTAACTGAAAAACACTAAGTTATAAATTGTACAGCCTCCGTATTTGTCCTCTTGGGTCGGGTAGAAATGTTTTTTTTTTATTTTTATAAATTAAGCCACGAAGACACGTGAAAATGTTCGTGCTGGATCGGAAATATAAAGTAGTTTCCTTTTTCATTGCTACACCGAGTACAGAACCTGATTTAACAGACTGTAAAAAAATTTGAACGAAATTTAATGTACTCGTACTGGAAGTTTTTATAAAAAAACTGGTATCTTTGAGTTCATGTTGAGTTGTGACGAAAAATTAACGTATAGTGTATTAAAAAGTGTAGAAAAACTGTACTTTTAATAATTTACTTCAATTTCATTATGAAGGTACTTTAATTCCAATAATTTATTTTTATTTCGCTCTAAAAGTCCATACATTTTTCATGAGAATAGTACATTAAATTTGATGTTTAATGACTTTTGCATAAAAGCTTGTAGTCCGATACATTAAATTCACAATTTTTTTTTTACAGTGTAGAAAATGTGTCGTCTTCTGGGATAAAATAATTACACTCGGTAACTCGTCGAGTACTGGCGTTATCACCGACTGCACGAACGTCAATCTTATCGATCGGTCTTAAAAGCGATAATCGCGTCCAAGAACTGCAGACGATACAACGCGCAACGTACATAAATTCGCATTTCAAGATTTTTTTAATCAATATTAATACACTCGCGTTAGAAAAAAAATTTGTATCGTGGGCTTAAAAAAAGTATAATTATTAATTTATTTATTGATGAAAAAGGGACATTTTAACTGGGTTACTGTTCGGATAAAAATTAGACAGAGACTGTTTGACCTACTCGATACGGAATCCTTTACACTAGCATCAATGTGACCGTAGCAATCGAGTCTCCTTACAATACGCCAAAAAGTTAAACAAATATTCCGCTTACTAATCGAAGATGGTATTTTGCATACGCGCTTGCAGCAGGAACTTATGTTGCGGCAAAGTACGACGGACGTGGCAATGGATCCTTTCTTGTCCGGCATGAACGAGCAACACGCGCGTCAGGAAAGTGCGGACAGCGGTTTGGGTCTCGGTTCGGCGTACTCGCTACCCCACACGCCGGAGGATTTCCTCGCGAATATTGACGACAACATGGACGCTACGAGCGGTGAGCTGAACACTTTTTTATTCCGGCTGTCAATGATAGGGATAACATTTTTTTTTAATAAAATTAAAAAGAATTTTTATTGGTGAGAATTATTAATTAATATTTAATTTTTTGCAGAGGGCGGAGCGCCAATGGAAACACCGGACATATCGACACTGAGCGACAACATCGATTCGACCGATGACCTCGTCCCATCCCTCCAGGTATTTATCCTTCCCCGCTAGCCTTAAGGATGCATCACACATACATTCACAGCCAAAAGTGAGTCTCAGTGAGAATTTGAACATTTCCTAATCGTATAAAAATCTGAAAAGAATCGACTGTATTAAAAATGTCAAGAACATTTCGAATTTTGCATAGTAATAGTGTCAAAAAGTTATTAACAAATTGCTAAAAAAATTGTTGAACAAGTGATCGATAAACCTTTTTTTCTCTTCAAATGAATTCGTTGATTTTCTAGAAGCGACATGAATTTTTTCAGCATACTCTTACATTTTTGAATTTTGTTTTGAAATTTTTTTAACGGCATAACTAGAGAATTGTTGATACAATCGCCTCGAAAATTGTCGTGTGTACTGACGAATCGTAATACGGAAATATATTCGAAATTCGTGCCTCTCCATCGACTTTTCAAATTATTGAAAAAACAAATTCGAAAATGTAAGAAAATTCTGAAAAAATTCATGCGCATTTAAGAAAATCAATGAATTTAGTTAAAATGAGAAAATAAAAGGTTTTCTTATTAAAAAATAATAATTTGTTCATAACTCTTTATCATTATTATTATTAAAAATCAAAGGTCTTGACATAATCAATACGGCAGATTTTTGGCATATCGCGAACGACTGAAATTTTGATTTAAACTTTTGGTTGGTAATGCATGCGTGAAGCATCCTTGATTGATATCGGCGTTGAAGATACACGAATAACCGAGGATTAAAGTATTTTTCATAATTTTCAGTTGGGCGAAGAATTTAGCAGCGATATCCTGGACGATGTGCAATCGCTCATTAATCCGAACACCAGCAAACCGGAAAATGTCCTTACGTGGCTGTAGTACGCCGGGACTGTTCGTTGAATCGGTGAAAATTTCGATCGACCACGCCGGTGCGTGAGACGCCCTCTGAAAAACCGGAAACGTTCAACGATTTCAACACCGGAAAAGTAACAGATAATGTAATCGGCAATAGGAAGAGAAACGTTGACGTTTGCAGCAAGACCGATGAGCACTCGTGTATAATATTTTCCATTCGCGGATACAACGTGCTCGACATTATCGCGTAAACGCAATATCTTTAAATCGAAAAATTCGCCCATCGACGCCGTGTACATAACTTTTCTATATTTTATTATCAAGTCGACGGAGAGCGAAGTAAAAGCGAAGAAAGCCTCGAAGGTTTTTAGAAAAAACAAACCGCGACTCTATAGAATATATCATCTGACAATAATATTCACAAGTACGTAAACGAATGTCGTCGTCCTGCTTCTCGTTAAGTGTCGAGAGGCGAAAAATACTCTGTTTAATTATGTGGACGTATGGGTGACGCGTATTAATTAGTATTGAATAGAGCTCAAGTCTGGTATCATGACGTATCAGATTAAATCGATCTCGCGCGACGAAAGCACGCTCGGAACGCGTCTTGGCTCGGATTCGAAGTTTTTTTTTCGAAAACGCGATGTTGGCTAAACAATTTTTTAAAAGTGCAATTGACAGAGGTGAGCGGTGCGTCGCATGCGTTCGGAGAGTCGCGCATTTCGAGCCATGCTTTCGATAATCGTTGTCGCGATTTTGTATAAAATCAAATTATTATAGTCGAAAAAATTGTCTATCACGAAAAAACAAAGAAACAACATGACGAAAGTGTTTTAGATGAAGAGCCGTTGAACAGCGTGAGCTCGGTAGACAACAAAAAAAAAGAAATGGAAAAAGAAATCTTAAACAAAGTGCCTTGACTTTTGCAATCGAACGAAAACGACGATAAGTTTGTATTCGTCGTTCAATTTTAGAAACAACAACCGTCCAAACGAAACGTCTTATGTACACATGTGGTAATCGTTAATGAAATAAGTGGGCGGCATGTTCACGACTCTTGAAAACGTGCATCGAGAGGTCGAGTGAATATTAAGTAAATATATTCATATACATATATATATACATATATATATCTATTTTTTTTATATATAAAAGTCTATAACTGTTACGAATTACGAAATTATCGGTTAAACGACAAACGTCCCCGTTAGATTTTAAAGTTCCGATACGTTTTATACTATACACAATATACACAGTTATATTATGCGTTCGTTTAAGAGGCGAATATATGATATTTATAGATATAAATGAAAATCGCGCTTTCCCCTTTACCGGGAGCACCCGCGGCAGTGAACGAGCCTGCCCGTTAAAGTGTACTTTATTGTTTTTTTTTTTTTTTATTACAATTTAATAATTAAACGACGTTGTAGCATACAGTCGATACTGAAAACCGTGTTCGGTAAAGATGATATTGTTAAATTGAGAGGCAGCTTTGTAAATGTGCCGAAGAGTGAAGTGGCGTTGATCGCTTGGGTCATTCGACGAGATTGCGTCATTGCCGAAGGCTCGAAGTCTCATACAACATTTAAAAAAAATCGATATACGGACTCGCTTCCGATTACGAAGTGAAATTCGTATCGTTCTAGAAATATGAGATTGATATTTCGTTTTTTTTATTATTATTTTTTTTAACAGACAAGACCCTCGCAACGTCGCTTCGACTCATTCGTAGCGCAAGGAGATTAAGAAGAAGAAAAGAAAATTACGATGTTAATTGTATATTCAACGTTGCAATAGGCTCTCCCGGCTTTTCCTCGTTTATGTATTGGAAAAGCTGCGGTGAAGCCGGTGTGAAAGATTCTTTGCGTCCGCATACGTCTCGCGTCTCAGCGGCAAGCAGCTCGTTATGCTATCGTAATAACGCAGTCCTGACTGAATCCGTCGAAATGAGAGCGTGCCGTACTCTTTTTTTTTTTTAGATCTATCGCGACGAATCGTTTGTGGTTTACGTATCACGTATTTTATGTTGTTACTTGCGAGATTGTGAAGGGGACGCAACCGCCAGCTCCCACTACTGCAATAAGCCTCGGGGAACTGCGAACCTTTCCGCGAACGGAATTGAAAATCGCCGGGTCCTCGGGTGCATTAATGAATTCGTTTAATTTATCGCTTTAATTATACATTAACGTTACTTGTTAAGTATAAACAAAAAAAAAATAGTGTATTTTGCTTTTAGTCTAAACCGAACATAGTTCACGTTCGGGGAGCCTTCGAGTGCCTTAGATCGTTCGTCTTGAGTGTCGAACGAGATGTGCTGTTTAATTTTGTACCTTATTTCACCCCTCTACACACCGAACGTAAATCAATATTGTAATTTGAGGTAAAACGTATTTCTCTTACGTAATAATTATCGTCCGCAGTCTTATTGTCGCGAAGCTCCCCCCCCCAAACCCTGTTGCCACTCGCGCAGACATAACATCCGAGATTATAAATATACATACATACATACAATTTAATGAATCATTACGCGAAGCAATTAGTTGTGTAATACCAGTATTTAAATATGCTCATGGGCGATCATTTGTGACGTACATTTTTATATCGGTAACAAGTGCCTTAGCGATAACGATAACAATAAATATATTGTTTACTTACAGATTATCGTTGTAATGTACATCATTTACCCGTCTTTCTACTCCTTACTGGTCTTTAGTTTTATTAATCTTTTTTTTTAATTAATAGTAGTTTAGTTGATCCGATTATGTGATCGTAATCTTCAGCAATGTTTGAGTTTATAATAATATATGATACATAATATATAACCCACATAGCGCTGAGATATTTTTGAAAGGTTTCAATAATATTTTTTGAAAATATTGCAAATAGGAGTAGTAATCTTTATTTCGTGTGCACCCGCGTGGTTTTTTACATCGCTTCCCTCCTATACATGTTCCCCTCTTAAAAACAACAGATACAGATTTAACCTCATAGCTAATACAGTTCTTTAATGTAATTTGTACATATCTCCTCTGCATTTCTTCTCACATATTTCCATTCCTTATTTTATTCTAAGTTTTGTTCTTTCCACTCCATTAACTGTACCATTCTCTAAAATTGTCTCGCATTAAATATTGCAAATATTTTATCAGTATTAAAAAATATTTATGAAATGTTTCAAAACATTTTGAAGATTCAAAGTGCTTTGAACGTTTCAGCGAAATGTTCTGTGCTGAATATATAATATATAATATATAATATATAATATATAATATATAATATATAATATATAATATATAATATATAATATATAATATATAATATATAATATATAATATATAATATATAATATATAATATATAATATATAATATATAATATATAATATATAATATATAATATATAATATATAATATATAATATATAATATATAATATATAATATATATGTGCAGTACGTCTGGAATTGTTGTTTTCCAGGTAGGGGGTGAGTGTGATATTTTAACGGTAAATTCTCCCGAGTCACGCCAGCGTATGGTATCGTACGAACGATCGATCAAAAAAAGCATCGCGACGGTAATGTACTCTTCTCGCCAGTCAGAACACTTTTATCTGTCGCTTGGGATACGGTATAGGAGCCAAAGCGCCAGCCATACTCCTCTAAGTGTAGGACCTTCGGGGCGCAGACGGCTGATTTCTGATTTGACAAGGGGTGGCTGCCGAGCGTCGGGGAACCGTGGATTCGTGGCGAGGGTGTACTGGGAACCACCCTCCCGGTGGCGTTGCCCTTTCTTCATCTCCCCCACAATGATTTTTACGGAAACGTCCTAAAAATATACGCCGCTACTGTATACTTCGTTTATTCCGATATTCGTCGTTCCACGCCTGCTTGCAGGCTGCCATGAGCATAAAATGAAACATTTAACGCTGTAAAATTGGCTGGAATGAAGAGCTTTTTATTGGAATAGAGTTTAGTTTTTACAGTTGAATCGGTTCAATACTTAACATAAATCTGATCTCATAATAAAAGATAAACAATTTTTGATGCATCAAATTAAATTTCGAATTTCACAAATAGACACTGTCTTCGAAAAATGCATTGCCTAAAATATTTTCTACTTTCAATATACTTATTGTCGCTCATAAATGCTGCACTCTGATTGGCTGCCGCACGAGAATGAAGCCAATGTTGTTCGGCGTGCAAATTCACTAGTGGTGCATTTTGGCAGTTTGGATCATCGCGAGGTTGTATTACGACGTCTATCATTACCATAATAATAAAAATATAATAGTCTTGGTTATCAATTCCTGGAAGACCGCGACCCGAGTTGTAAAATCTACTATTTGTGTCTTGACGAGTGTCGCGTTCGGGCGCGACAAACATATTGTAAACAACAATCGGCGGGTGTTTGTAACCTCAATACTGTACCACGAATGTTTACCAAAGATAAAGGAACAACGCAATTTAATTTCCTTCGTTTCCCGTCTCGCCAGCTGGACGGCTGTCGATACGCCGTTTTGCGGGCTTTTTTTCACTGTCCCTAATCTCGGACGATAAAACTGTCGGTGTAACGCAAACTTGAGGTTAGGGAATTAACGCGTGGGACATAGGGGGCGCGGAGAGCGCTCTCGCTGCCAGGGCGAATAAAAAAATAATGCAAGTAGATATTTTCCATATTCTAAAAAATCCAATGGGACAAATAACATTTTTCTTGGATTACTGCAGTATTGAGATTTGCATCAAAGCCTCCAATGCACACACTACGATGAACGGTAACTAAAGATAAAGGAACAACGCAATTTCGTTTACTTCGTTTCCCAGCGAACAATCTCGCTTGCCGAACGACTGTCGATATGTGCCGTTTTATGTATTTCTTTGTCCTCGATCTCGACCGATAAAACAGTCGATTTAACGCAGAGTGTAAGTTAGGATTTCAGGCGCAGATCGCTTCCAAGGCGAATAAAAAAATAATCCAATCAAATATCTTGGACTTTCTTAAAAATCCACCAAGCGACGAATAAAATTGACTTGGATTACAGAAGTGTTGAGATTTGCGTCAAAGCCTCCAGCACACAGTACGACGAATGGTTAAGTACCGGAGATAAAGGAACAACACAATTCCGTTTACTTGATTTCTGTCGATACGTCGTTATGTCGTTTTACAGTTTTTACTGTCCCTAATCTCGACCGACAGAACAGTCGATTCAACGCAAAGTGGAGGTTAGTTAATTACTAATCCTCCACTTTGCCTTGACTGTCCTGCATGTGCAAATGTGTCGCGCTAATTCGCGCACTGCTCGCTGCTAGAGCGAATAAAAAAAAATAATGCAACAAACAATTTTTCAGATTCCGAAAAATCCGACGCGACGATCAAAATTTTTGTTGGATCATCGCAGCGTTGAGATTTGCGTCGAAGCCTCCAATGCACGCACACACACAACGACGAATGGTTACCAAACACAAAGGAGCAGCCCAATTCCG
This sequence comes from Amblyjoppa proteus, assembly GCA_963922035.1. Classification (NCBI taxonomy): domain Eukaryota; kingdom Metazoa; phylum Arthropoda; class Insecta; order Hymenoptera; family Ichneumonidae; genus Amblyjoppa; species Amblyjoppa proteus. The sequence continues at coordinate 12,575,919 of OY998233.1, forward strand.
TTTGCTTGGTTTTCCGTCGCACAATCTCGCCAGCCGGGACGGCGGTCGAAGTGCCGTTTTACAGTTTTTGTTACTGTCCCTAATCTCGGACAATAAAACGGCGAAAGGAAAGAGCGTCGCGAAGAGACGCGAAAGGGTTATACTGCGTACGACAGATTTGCAGATACACCATTGTTCCGAGCGTGGCAGTAAAGGATCGTGGACGCGACAAAAACGATGCGGTGAAAAAATAATGCCGGAAAACCGTGAAGATTAGCGCGCTTACCTGGGCTCTTATTTTTCAACACTTTCGCCCAGCGTGGCATCCTTCGACCGTCCGCTCTCGACCCGCTGCCTGCGTCAATAGACGACTCTCGTGTTTTTTTGTTCCCCTACCCCGTTCCGCCTCCGTCTTACCGCGCTGTAAAATCAGCCCGCTCGCGAGATTTTGTTAATCCTCCTGAGTCTCGCGCGTGCTTCGTCGGCTTACAAATAAAAAGTGGTTGATGCAAAAAAGATATTGCGTCCCTGCAACTTTCACGGGATTAAAAAAAAAAAAAAAAAAAGGACGGAGACGGTCGAGGATAAGCGGAGGGAAATTAAAGCCCGCGTGGAAAATAAAGTCTAGTAAAGACAAATAAAAAGTCTTTGATGCAAAAAAAAAAAGATGGCGTTCTTGCAACTTTCGTAGGATTAAAAAAAAAAAGGATGGAGACGGTCGAGGATAAGCGAAGGGAAATTAAAACGGCGTGGAATGGAAAGTCTAGCAAAGACAAATAAAAAGTTTTCAATGAAAAAATAAATAAAAATGGCGTTGCTGCAACTTTCACGGGATTAAAAACAAAGAGGATGGAAACGGTCGAGGATTAGCGAAGGAAAATTGCAACCAGCGTGGAAAATACAGTTCTGCGAAGACAAATAAAATGTTTTAATGAAAAAAAAAGATGGCGCTCCTGCAACCTTCCACCGGCTTAAAAAAAAAACATGAAGAGCATCAAGCATAAGCGAAGAGAATTAATTTTCCTTTGCTTATGCTTGGAAACGCAGCGTGGAAAACAAAGTTTAGCAAAAACATATAAAAAGTCTGTATTGAAAAAAATGGCGTTCCTGAAACGTTCACGGGATTAAAAAAAAAGGCTGGACGCGGTCGCGGATAAGTGAAGGAAAATTAAACCCAACGTGGAAAATAAAGTTCAGCGAAGAGGACTAAAAAGTTTTTAATGAAAAAAAAAAAAAAAAACAATGGCGTTCCTACAACTTTCACAGGATAAAAAAAAAGGATCGCGACGGTCATGGATAAGCGAAGGAAAATTAAAGCCGTCGTGAAAAAGAAAGTCAACCAAAGACAAATGACAACCTTTTAATGAAAAAAAAGATGGCGTTCCTGAAACTTTCGTGGGATTAAAAAACAAAGGACGGAGACGGTCGTGGATAAGCGAAGGAAAATTAAAGCCATCGTGGAAAATACAGCTTACCAAAAAAAAAAAAGCCTCCACTCCTCCGTCCCGCAGCGACGAATTCGTACGAAGAATGGAACTCACCCAAAAAAAATGAACAAAAAATAAAATAAAAACAAAACAAGCGAAGTAGGGTGAATGCACCGGTGAATGGACGAAATCCCTTATATGCTTAATAAAAAAGAAAAAAAATGCTCGATCGAAGATAAATTATACGATAATCAACATTTTGAAAAAAAAATTATAATTACCGCTGAAATTATCACTGCACGTATATGGAAATTACTGACTGTAGAAGATTTTTTTTTTTTTTTTTCCTTTTATCGTTTGGAAGTTACTCGAGGGTACTAAGCGGCGTTTGATGCGGCCGCAAACGTTTTGTGTAAAAAAAACCGTTAGACCTAATTTTTTTAGGGTAAGTAGTATGGTGCATAAATAAAGATATAATTAATTACTGATTATATAAAAAAAAAAAATGTTTAATAAATTGTTGTTTATATGCCGAAATTATCAACGTCCATTGACTGGCGCGATTTTCGAACCTCTCTCCAGTTAATGGACATGGGCAGAAGTTAGGAACATGGACATGGCACATTATTTTTTTTCTTATTTTTTGTGAATTAGAAAGTTGTTAATTAACAGATAATCTATTAATAAATTATTTAAGCCTGTGCCAAAGAAATATTTAGAATTTTATAGTTAATTTGAGACTGAGACTGAGGAAGCCAATGAGCTTGTTATTCTGCTTTATCAGTATTATTATTAACATTATTAATATTATTTAAGTAAAAAACCCTATGATGGTTAAAATACAATATTTAACTCAGACGATTCGAAGAAATATTAAGTCATTGAGTTATTGTCCTAATATCTATGAACGACAGCTTGGATGACAAATACGTGTCCATTCACTGGTGACTCGTCGTTCATTTACCGGAGAATTTGTCCATTCACTGGTGTATCCGTCTTCTTGTGATTTTATCTTTGATTTCAGCGGTGTTAGGTGTTAAAACAGTCTGCAATATTTGTTTTTGTCATAATCAAGTTGATCTACTTTATCAACTGAAACGAGCCCGAAAGGTGTGCATAGGATATTTTTATTTTGTCACTCTTTTAAAAAGAACCAGTCGCTTAATCGTCCATTCACCGGTGCATTCACCCTAGAAAAATATCTTGGGTCCGTCTGCTCTTTCCACCGTGTACATTAGGGTGTTTCTCAAAAAGGACATTTTTTTTTTACATGTTGGTCCCACCCTTTTAAAGTATAGAATTCGATTAAAAATTGAACCTCGCGAAAAGCGATTCCTAGCAAAAAATCCTAAGTGCTGCCGCATTCGACGTTTGTACCCAAAAAATGCGGCACCTTTTAAACGTAATTGTCAACGACCACCTTTCGGGAGGTGTTTTCTTAGATGAAAATGTATAGTTTTGAAAGGTGGGAAGATTTTTATTTCAACAAATTCACCCTACTAGACATTTATAGTTTTCTGTATACGAATTAAAAAATCGAAATCGTTTGTGTTTATTTAAAAAAAAGACAAAAAGTTGACCTCCCACCCCGTAGAACAACATTTTTTTCATCGATGAAAAAATCCATCGAAAGGCAGTCACTGACAATTAAGTTTGAGAGGTGCTGCATTTTTGTGTACAAACGTCGAATGCGGCACCTCTTAGAATTTTTTTCTAGGCACCTCCTTTCGCAAGGTTCAATTTGAGATTGAAATCTGTAGTTTAAGAAGATGGGAGGAAAATTAAAAAAAAAAAAGAATTTTTTTGACACACCCTAGTGTACATGCACTTGTGCACTAATCGGGGGGAGAGGGGTTCGAGGACGGGGAATTTTTTTTTCGGGCCCATCGATTAGGTGTAGAAAAAAACGTGTGAGCCGGGTGCATGAGTGGCAGGGGAAAAAAAACTCGCCAGGGGTAAGCACCTTTACCTATCCCATATAGCGGCTCAACAGAGCGGATATAGTAATAATACGCGTGGAGGACGTAAGAGCTCGTTCGCCGCTTAAAAAAAACTCCCCTTCTACCAACAGGTCCGATACCCCAATTGTACCGCAGGTTAAGGGGGTAGAGAGTGGTAACGCGATGCCCCTTCGTATCATCGGCGGATCTAAAAAAAATGACGCGTGTGTTTGTATAGAGACTGGTGTATGGCATAAAAACTCCCCTATGCTGGGCCGCGGCGACAGGTTGATTCGCCACATTGTGCGCCGAAAGGCGTGGTTAACGGGATTCGAAATCAGAGGCGTTTCAACCCTTATAGCGACCCCCCTCGCTGACCTTACAACGCATCGCGTAATACGTCATAATCCGCAAAGGCCAAGTGGTTGGAAGGGTTGAACTTTAAACCGACACTCGACCCTCGGTCTTCTAAAATATTTACACCTATTGTAGGTTGAACTTTGGAAGGGTCGAATTAAATGATTATACTCCGTATTCAGTTTTCTAAAATGTTTGGACCCATTATAGGTTTCAATGTTTTCGTTAAATGGCACCGAGGACATTAGAGGGCGACAAATAACGTCAATTTTTCTAAATAGATACAATTTTTCACAATTCTGTTACATATTTTATGAAGTTATGAATTTGGTTGTTTGTTCGCCCCCCCCCCTCCCAGGGGAGGGGGAGGGAAGAAGAAGAGTCGTCATACCGGAAATACCTCATTTCCGGTTTGAAAATTTCATTTCTCGAACGGAAGTGACATCACTTCCGGTTTGAAAATTTCACTTCTCGACCGGAAGTGACATCACTTCCGGTTTGAAAATTTCACTTCTCGACCGGAAGTGACATCACTTCCGGTTTGGAAATATCATTTTTCGACCCGAAGTGACATCACGTCCGGTTTGAAAATTTCACTTCTCGACCGGAAGTGACATCACTTCCAGTTTGAAAATTTCATTTCTCGACCGGAAGTGACATCACTTCCGGTTTGAAAATATCATTTTTCGACCCGAAGTGACGTCATATCGGAAATTCGTCGCTTCCGGTTTGAAAATCTCATTTTTCGACCGGAAGTGACGTCATATCGGAAATACGTCACTTCCGGTTTGAAAATCTTATTTTTCGACTGGAAGTGACGTCGTACAGGAAATACGTCACTTCCGGTTTGAAAATTTCATTTCTCGACCGGAAGTGACGTCACATCGGAAATACGTCACTTTCGATGTGAACATCTCATTTTTCGACCGGAACCGACCCCATACCGGAAATACGTCACTTCCGGTTTGAAAATTTTATTTCTTCACCGGAGATGACGTCACATCGGAAATATGTCACTTCCGGTCTGAAAATCTCATTTTTCGACTGGAACTGACGTCATAGCGGAAATACCTCACTTCCGGTCGAAAAATGAAATTTTCAAACCGCAAATGACGTTTTTACTGTACATTAAGTTGATATGACTTGGGACTTTTTTACGAAAAAAAAATGTTGGGGCTCGAAATGTATAATAGAGGTAAAAATACTATTAAAATACTGTAAGATATTTTTGTCGCATATAAACTTCGAGCGTCGCTAATCCAGAAGCATCGGATGTGGATGAATCGTAGAAATTTTTTGAATCGTCGACGTTATGAAAGATCGAAAAGCGTTCGAGGAAAAAAAACCGGTGTTCGAGGCTTTCCGAACAGCTTGACAATGACAGAGGAGATCGATAGATTCCGAATGATTTTAAATACTGCATACTCCCCTATTCAATGCCTATAGAGTAATACACTGAGTTACTCTCTTCGATTTCTTGCAGAGGAAGCTGTTTTCACGAGAAAAAAAAAAATGAAAAAATAAAATTAAAAAAAAATGTTATGTCAAAGTATTTTCCAGTATTTGATTTAAAAAATAAGGACGAATAAGGTCCAACATGTTAAAGAAAAGTCTTGTTCAAGATCCAAAAAAAAATCTTCAATCAACATTTGCCCGACGAACATGAGCAACACTTTGACATATCCACCCAAAAGACTCGCGAAATGGGGGAAAAAAAAAGTTGCTTTCAGAGTTTCAGTTTCCAGAACTTGATCTTTCCACTGTCCGATCGAATAAAAAAAATAAGGGAAATAAGCTGTAATAAATCAATTGAAAATCTTATTGAGACAAAAAAAAAAACTACAATCCACATTTACTTCACGAACATAAAAAAAAACAAAAAAAACGAATAACACTTCACCACATCCTCAAAAAAATCATAGTTTTCGTGACTTCGGACATTCCCAAAATGGGCAAAAAAATAAAATACTCGTGCACAGTTTTGGCTGTAGTGTCGCGCGTCCCTGTTGGCACTGTGCAGGATGACCAGCCGGCTTATACGGATTCGACTTGCGTCGAGGGATTTTTTTTTTTTTGTATTCGCCCACTTCCCTTTTTTTTTCATCCCTCGATCACCGGGCGGGCTATTGTGCGACGGCACGGCCGGTACTGCATTAAAACGTATTCCTAATGGGCCCCAAAACGTTTCATTGTCGTGCGTGCATGCCTTATTATTCCATTCGAACGCGATTTGCCGGAGCTCGAACAACCATTGGGAGTGATTTGCGAAAAGCTCCGTGTTCGATGGGCTCTCCAACGAATAAAATAGTACAATGAAAAAAAAAAAAAGAAGAAAAAGAAAAAGACTTTTTCAGATAATAAGCTTACGGGCGTTTCGGTAGTTAAATCATCATGGACTTCTTAATACATGTGATTCTTCTTAGTCAAGTTTCTGTTGCCCGATATTTGTGGAAAAAAAAAAAAAATACAAAATAAATATTTACGGATGTGGCTGAAGGACTTCGGTCAATGGCCAATTAGCAGCATATATATATAATATAAGTTTGTTATGTACATAGAAAAGAAATCCATGTTATTCACTGTTAATAAATTACTTCTACTACTACTATTTACGGTGTTAGACGAATATTTATTTTGCTACGAAATTTTGACACTTATAAATATCATCTAAAATTCAACTATAATTAATACACGAGCTCGAATACAAAACATTATTGAAATCTTTTTTTACCTTAAAAATTGTGGATTTTTCTGTCCATCTTCCTTTTTTCGATGCTCAACACTTGTGAAAAGCATTGTAATAATAAATACTTACGCAGGTAAACCAATATTTATTTTGCTATAAAATGTGTCTGTGTACAAAAATAATACAAATATTCAGTTCAAATGAATATCATTCAAAATTGAACTACATAAACTTTATATACAAACAGAAAGACAATGCATTGTCGAAACCTTTTGTTACTTACAAAATTGTGGGTTTTTTTCTTTCTTTCCGATAACAGTTTTTTTTAAGCACAGCATTTCGTTTTGCAAAGTAACTGTGCCTCTGATATTTATTTTGACTGTGCCAGTTATAGTTGCCTAAATTCCAAAAAAAATATCGACGCTCGGAGCGACGCAAAGAAATAAAAAATTTAACACACCACCGATATCATTATAATTAAATCAAATAATTATAATCATTGTGATGAAAAATTATAGTGCATCTCTTTGGATTGTCAGAGTAAAATTTAAAATATTAGAACTCCATTGACAGCTAATAATTTCATCCAACGTCATCCTAGGCACGACAAGTCGAAACATAAAATCATTATCTGAGCCCTTCCGCGAAACGGAAGTGTTCAATAATTTTTTTTTTTTTTTTTTTTAATTATAGTGCATCCTCTTGTATCAAATAAAATAAACATTTGCGTATTGTATTCGCAGCCTACACTTACGCGAATACAGTACGCAAATGTTTATTTTATCCCGTGTGCACGACAAACCAAAGCATTAAATTTTTATGCTCTGCGTTGTGCCGCGACTGTTGAACGGTCTAATTTTGGGTTTTATCTTAATCCGATTTTGCTTGATTTTTCAACAGAACAACAAGATAAACAAAAAAAAAATGAATAGACATTAGCGATTAAAAAAGGAAAAAAAAAAAACAAACTTCCGATGAAAAACCCAGACCAGGCTCGAAACCTAAAAAGGAGTCTCTTCAATAAAAATCGACGAAAGATAAATCCAAAATCAGACGCTTCTACAGCCGCGGCAGAGCGTAGAACATGATTCATCGGTCACCACTTCAAGAACCCCACACTGAGAGAAAGGATCTAGTAAAAAATTACTGTATCACTCGGGAGATACTACCATATCACACAGTAGTGAAGCGTTAGGGCGCCACCTACGGTGGGAAGTACCGGATTTATAAGAATTTTTCTTAGATATTATGGTAAGAATTCTTGGATAATCAAAGACTTCGCTGTAAAGAAAAAATTTGCTTGAAAATTACTCAACAGTACAGTCGGAAGCTTTTTTTTTTACATAAACTGCTTCTGAAATTTCAAATACATATGCGTTGCAATTTTACAGTAAAATTAGTATTTATGATGGAAATTTTTGTAAATTTCCGGCAAAAGATTTGTAATCTTAATATCTCGTATTGTAATTCTACAGTAAAAGTACATTAATGTTCAATTAATGTAAATAACGCAAAGAAACTTCAATTTCCCGTAAGTTAAATTTACAATTTTTTTTGTTTACAGTGAATTTCCACCACAGGTGGCGCGCTGGCGCCGTACTACTGTGCGCTGTGGTAATTTTTCTTAGACGATTGGCAGTGCATACAAATTATTACCCGCCATCTTCCGCAAACCGGAAGTGTTCGATAAAATGGTGACAAAACAAAATTGCACCGAGAATGGAGCGGCGCGTTCGCGACCGCGCAAGTCTCCGGTGTCCCGTGTGCAGTACAAAGGTGCGCGTAGCCCTGAGTCTCATTGTCGATCGAGATCGGCGGAGGAAACGTGCAACGGAAGTCGCGACTCGTGCCGGTCCACGGATACTCCGTGCATAAGCCGCACTATATCTTCACTGGTGTACATTGGATGCTTGCCTATACACAGTTCCAGACTGGGCGAGGGTCCGATACGTATCGGGTGTCGACGCTCCTACGGGTCAAGGTGGATGGACCGAAAAAAAAAGAGAAAAAAAAAAAAAAAATGAAGATGAAGGAAAAGCTGTTGCTGCTTGACGAGGGGGAATGAAAAAAAGAAATGTAGAAAAATCGTGCAGCGAGGACGGGGTTGCCCGACGTTTGAAAAGTGGTCAGAATTAACGCGTGCCACGGAGGGTGCCTCTTGGCGGCCGAGACGAGTCTCGTGGCTGAGGGGCGAGGCGGGGTGGCGTTTAGGGGTGCGCATAGACGAGTATCGCCGCTTTTCCTCCACGGCCCCGCCTCTGAAAGACTGCTGCGTTGGGGATACATTCATAGAAAAAAAAGAAGAGAAAAAAAAAAAAACGAGGAGGATAAATGAAAATGATCATCGTTCGGTTTGTTCGGTGCAGAGGCGCAGCAACCAGGGAGCGAAATCCGATTTCGTCGTCGCCGAAGAGGCGACGGGCTTGAGTTATGAACGAAAAAGTCTTACGAGGAATTAGCACGCTCGAGGACACTTTGATTGGATTTCATTCGAACTTCTGTGTGATCTATATATGTATGGTTTTTTTTTAAGTAGTCTTCATTTTTTAGCTATCATTTTAATGACTCTGAAACTCGTGGGTTTTTCGTTTGTTTTGTTTGCGAAGTTTGTGAAGACCTTACGTTTAAAAGCTTTGCCATATCAGAATTGGAGTCTGACGCGAGGTTTTTGTTAACGGGCACGTGTCCCACCCGACACCAATGGAACAATTTTCGATGTGTTTTCTGCGTTTCCCCGGTGGTTCGGAACCCACCTTAAAAACTGTAGGTCCAGGCTTTAGCAATCTTCATAAATTCGACGAAATCGTAAATAGGCAAAAACGTTGCCGTATGGTACAAAGTCGCTTACTGACGTTCGGATCCAGACCCGACCACATCTTTACCTTTAACGGGCACGTGGGGAGTTTCTCACACCTTGTTTCGTTGTTGTCGATGAGGCTCGAGCGAATGTAGCATGCGATATATGATCATTTTATTTTACAATTTTCTTTACTGATGATGGTGTTTCATGACTCACAACGTTTTTTCCTCGCCAAGATATCATGATTCGTTTGTCAGAATCTTGGATCGTCCGAATCTTGGATCGTCCGAATCTTGGATCGTCCGAATCTTGGATCGTCCGAATCTTGGATCGTCCGAATCTTGGATCGTCCGAATCTTGGATCGTCCGAATCTTGGATCGTCCGAATCTTGGATCGTCCGAATCTTGGATCGTCCGAATCTTGGATCGTCCGAATCTTGGATCGTTCGAATCTTGGATCGTCCGAATCTTGGATCGTCCGAATCTTGGATCGTCCGAATCTTGGACCGTCCGAATCTTGGACCGTCCGAATCTTGGATCGTCCGAATCTTGGATCGTCCGAATCTTGGATCGTCCGAATCTTGGATCGTCCGAATCTTGGATCGTCCGAATCTTGGATCGTCCGAATCTTGGATCGTCCGAATCTTGGATCGTCCGAATCTTGGATCGTCTGAATCTTGGACCGTCCGAATCTTGGACCGTCCGAATCTTGGACCGTCCGAATCTTGGACCGTCCGAATCTTGGATCGTCCGAATCTTGGATCGTCCGAATCTTGAATCGTCCGAATCTTGAATCGTCCGAATTTTGAATCGTCCGAATCTTGAATCGTCCGAATCTTGAATCGTCCGAATCTTGAATCGTCCGAATCTTGAATCGTCCGAATCTTGAATCGTCCGAATTTTGAATCGTCCGAATCTTGAATCGTCCGAATCTTGGATCGTTCGAATCTTGGAATGTCCAATCCGACGATCGTCCAACCTTTCGATCGTCCAGACTTTCGATCGTCCGAACTTTCTATTGTCCAAACTTTCGATGATCCGAATAGTCCAAATCCGCATCCAATTCCCAGGAACAAACGTTGTACAAAATCCCCACAATACCCCATGCCATTCGTGACAGCTTGAAAATTCTAACTCGAATAACACTATAAAATAATTGTAATAATCCCAGCGTCTCCGTACCTAATAAACCCACTGCAGCCCCCTCCGCTTCGTAACCAAAGCAGCAGCATCCGTTTTATTCCACCGCTCCTACTTGCATAGCAGCGATGAATCGAAAGGAGCTTACTTACATGCGAACCGTCCTCGCTCCTCGTCATTAGCCCCAGATGATTAAGCTCGCGACGATCCGAGGTGGGAAACGCGATTCCCTCTCAGTCGCAAAGGGAACAATGTCGGCGCTCTCCGCAGCCGTCCGATCGGGGGCCGTTGGAAAAATCCGTAACGCGTCGCGCGACTTCTGTTACAGTCGCGACGACAGGAGTGCGACGAACGGGAGCGAAAGGGAGGAGACGAAGAAACGGTCGACACATCGGCGATTTCGTCGATCGAACGGCGTGCAGGGGGGTTCTCGTCCAGCGACGAGCGCTGGACGCATCGGCCATCGGGCTCCGGGCTTTCGAAAGCTGGACAATGGTCGCGTATGCCTCGACCTATAAATCTTGCATTGTCCGGCTCCAATGTTTAGTTGCCCGCATATTAACCCCTGGGTGCAAAGGCCGCGCTCCCCGCATTGTTCAATCGCTGACCCCTCCAGTGCCAGCGTGACCCCCCTGGCCTTCCTTATTTATCAGGTTGCCAGAAAACCTACCGGAACCCCACGCGCTTTTCCGCAATTCTCGCTCGCACTCGCGCCAAAACGGCCGTAAGCCATACTCGCGCAAACCAATAACCCAGACTTGCTCCCACGACGGCTTTTCGTCCTGATTTCAGACACACGGCATTGACCAACGGTCGTCAGACCTATCGCACCGTTACGGCCAAACGACCGATTTAGACGCTTCGCGATCGAATGCAGAAGCCGTTTCAAAGAAAACGGCACACGAGGGCCGCGCGAGGGGGCGAATGGACCGGAGGAAATCGAGAAATATATATACATTGAGGATGTGTATGTGCTGTATAGATAAAAATAAAAAAAAATTGACAATAGGGAGGGCATGTGGGAAATTGGGACTGTAGTAGTTTGTAGGAAAAGTTGGCACTTCAGATGCGCCGGATTGGAGTGAGCGATTCGTGCTCCAGGTGGACGCGGTGAAACTTGCGGAGTATGTTTCGAGGACGGAACTTGACGAGCATAACACAGTTTCATGGGGGGAGCTATGTAAGTTTAGGTGAGGTGTACTGAGAGAAGGATCTAGTAAAAATTACCGATCATCTAAGAAAAATTATCATAGCGCACAGTAGTACGACGCCAGCGCGCCTCCTATGGTAGAAAGTCTGCGATTATCCAAGAATTTTTACCATGTTATCTAAGAAAAATTCTTATAAATCCGGTACTTCTTACCATAGGTGGCGCCCTAACGCTCTACTACTATGTCACATGGTAATATGACATAGTAGTAGAGCGTTTTGCCGAACAAGTAGTCCGCCGTTTTGCTGATTTACATGGCGTTAAGGGTCGAAAGGCAACTGTTTGCCCACTAGATATTGATTGGTGACTTTAATATCCGGATAACGATCAATTTAGGCGCTTCGCGATCGAATGCAGAAGCCGTTTCAAAGAAAACGGCACACGAGGGCCGCGCGAGGGGGCGAATGGGCCGGAGGAAATCGAGAAATATATATACATTGTGGATGTGTATGTGCTGTGTAGATAAAAATAAAAAAATTGACAATAGGGAGGGCATGTGGGAAATTGGGACTGCAATAGTTTGTAGGAAAAGTTGGCACTTCAGATGCGCTGGATTGGAGTGAGCGTTTCGTGCTCCAGGTGGACGCGGTGAAACTTGCGGAGTATGTTTCGAGGACGGAACTTGACGAGCATAACACAGTTTCATGGGGGAGCTAAAGTAAGTTTCGCTGATGTATGTAAGGGAAATCAATTTTTAGCCCTGGTGTGGTTTTGTTTTTTTTTTTTGAGGAATCCTACACGCAGTCATCCGCCGTTTTGCTGATTTGCATGGCGTAAAGGCTCGAAAGGCAACTCTTTGCGCCATAAATATGGTGATTTTACTATCCGGATTTTAGGGTTGATTTTTGATATCCGTTATGAACGGAAGTTGGCAGCTCATATGCGGAAGGGCGAATGAGTTTCTTTCGTCGCTCAGCTCATTTACTTGCCGATTTGCGCATTCACAGAAGGATTTGATAGAAATTACCATACATCTGATAAAAACGGATAGTCCTTTCAGATCAATTTTTTTAAAAATGTTTACGTACTGTAGCAATATTAATACTAATTCTTATTTTAAGACCGTCTGCTCACTATTTTCACTGATGGATTACCTATTTTATTATTGGAATTGTTAAAATTGTTTGCTTGCTATTCATTGCGAGCATTGCCTGGTCTTCAGGGGATTTATGTCAGGACTTAATAAACTCTATCTATCTAATCACATAAAAAAAATATTTGATCGACATTTTTTGTTTTATCCGAGCGAATTCTTCGCCCGATACGTAAAATGTTGAAAATCCGCTTTCTGGCAAAAATGACCATATAGGTTGAGTAAAAATTGCTGTGTGAACATTTCACATAACGCTAGTGGCGGAGTTGGTGTACCACCTTTGCCTCGTCGAAATTTACCACATGATTTGGTAGTTTTCCGCGATCCTTCTCTCAGTGAATCGCAACTCCGTTAGGATAAATTTTTCTCAAGATTTTTCTGTAAATTCGATTGTCGAAAAAAATAAAAAAATAAAAAATAAAATAAAATAAAAATAAAATAAAGTGTTTTCATTAGCATTTCATGAACGAGGTATTTATGATGATGTTACGTCTATGCGCTCCAAGTTTAAATCGGCGGGTGAATGATTTAAAAAATTTCATATTCTAATTCTCAAAAATTCTCAAAATATCCTGAAACTTTTATCGGCAAGAAACGATTTGTGTTATTTTTTTTTTTAGATAAACGAATTTAATATTGACTGCCCTCGAAAAGGATTAAGATACAACTTATCGCCAATGAAATTCGGTAGAGTGACGTTCCGCGCAGAGCAAACAACTAAAATTTACGACCTAAAAATCGCGCGTGGAAGAAAAAAAAAAAAAAAAAAAAATGACTCACGTTTTCTCGAAACTCGCGATGACTCATTGAGTACTCGTTCGGTACAGTAGCGACGATAAGATAGCTCGGATCTTGAAACTGCTCGAGAAGTGCCAGAAAATCGTATCTACCTTGTTTGCGTGGCGATTGATTGAGCTTAGGGCAATTCTTTTTTTCTCGTTAGTCACACACGAAAAAAAAAAAATCTATCGGGCTCGTTAATTATAGGGCGCGTTCGGTGGCTGTTGCGGTCGTTACCGTCGGTCAAGCATTTGTTGCGGTTTCGATGCTTAAAGGTAGCTCCAGCGAGTGGTGTTAATTTCACCTAAATTCGAGAAATTCGGCCAAGAAGCGCAAGCACTTTCCGATTTTATGAAAATCTGAAAAAATTCATACCTATTATAGGCACTGAAAAGCCTAATTTTGCATAATAATAATGTCAAAATGTTATTAACAAATTGTTGAAAAAAAAAAAAAAAAAAAATAGTTCATCGAAATATGCGTTAACTCAACTTTTTTTTTTTTTTTTATGAAAATGATTCGTTTATTTTTCGAAACACGAATGAATTTTTTTTTCTTCAGATTTTCATCTTTATTTTGATTTTTGCACATTATTCCATGTAAAAAAACAAGAAAAATCAAAATAAAGATAAAAATCTGAAAAAATTTATACCTATTCCAAAAAATGAACGAATCATTTTCATTAAAAAAAAAAAAAAAGTTGACTTACCGCATATTTCGATGAACAATTTTTTTTTTTTTTTTTTTCAACAATTTCTTAATAACATTTTGCAATTATTATTATGCAAAATTAGTCGTTACAGTGACTATAACAAGTATGCATTTTTTTTTTTCAGATTTTCACAACATCGGCAAGTGTTTGCAATTCTTGACCGAATTTCTCGAATTTAGACGAAATGAAGACCACTCGCTGTGGCTACCTCAACCCGAAGCCCGACGGTTGTTCGGCAGCAGCCGTAGAATCTCCGCGAGAGTCTGGCCGGGCGTTCGAGCCGCATGTCTGACAGCCGTCTAACTATCCATTCCGAGTGCCCGTGTGTGTTTATTATAAGCGCGCCACGCGCTGCACGAAAATGCTTTGGCGCCTCGGCGAGGGTTCGATAAAAAGGGAGGGAAAAATAGCAGGAACCTGGCGGGGAGCCGGCGACAGATCCATCGCGGGCTCCTGGCAAGGGCTTCGAAAGATTTAACGCGTGCCGGAATTTAAAAAAAATGAAAAAAAAAAAAAAAAATTATTTGCCTTTATGGTATTCAGGACGTGTAAGCCGATCGCGCCTCATTCGCAAGGGGGACGAAGGAAAGAAAAAAATTCGGAAAAAAATTTTACAATACAATTATGAAAATAGCGGTGAGAAAGGAAGGCAGTGAATTTTATTTTTTAAAAACCTAAAAAAAAAAAAAAAAAAAAAACCTGTGATACTGCGTCGAGCGTGTGTAAAACGATCGACTCGATCGCGCCTCATTCGCAAGGGGGACGAAGGAAAGAAAAAAATTCGGAAACGAATTTTACAATACAATTATGAAAATAGCGGTGAGAAAGGAAGGCAGTGAATTTTATTTTTAAAAAACCTAAAAAAAAAAAAAAAAAAACCTGTGATACTGCGTCGAGCGTGTGTAAAACGATCGACTCGATCGCGCCTCATTCGCAAGGGGGACGAAGGAAAGAAAAAAATTCGGAAACAAATTTTACAATACAATTATGAAAATAGCGGTGAGAAAGGAAAGCAGTGAATTTTATTTTTAAAAAACCTAAAAAAAAAAAAAAAAAACCTGTGATACTGCGTCGAGCGTGTGTAAAACGATCGACTCGATCGCGCCTCATTCGCAAGGGGGACGAAGGAAAGAAAAAAATTCGGAAAAAAATTTTACAATACAATTATGAAAATAGCGGTGAGAAAGGAAGGCAGTGAATTTTATTTTTAAAAAACCTAAAAAAAAAAAAAAAAAACCTGTGATACTGCGTCGAGCGTGTGTAAAACGATCGACTCGATCGCGCCTCATTCGCAAGGGGGACGAAGGAAAGAAAAAAATTCGGAAACAAATTTTACAATACAATTATGAAAAAAATAGCGGTGAGAAAGGAAAGCAGTGAATTTTATTTAAAAAATCTGGAAAAAAAGAACCTGTCCTACTGCGTCGAGCATGTGTGAAACGATCGACCCGATCGCAGCGAATTCGCAAGGGGGACGAGCGGAAAAAAAAATGCAGAAAAAATGTTGCAACGTAATTGAGAAAATAGGGATGGGAAGGGAAAGCAGTGAATTTTATGAAGAAAAAAAACACTCACAAAAAACTACCTGCGCCACTTCGGCAAGCATGTGAAAACGATCGGCCCGATCGCACCTTATTCGCAAGGGGGACGAAAAGAACAAAAAAAAAAAAAAAATCAGAAAAAAAATGTTACAACACATTTGTCAAAATAGGGGTCGGAAAGGAAAGCAGTGAATTTTATAAAAAAAATCCCCCCCAAAAAAAAAAATGACCTGCTCCACCTCGTCGAGCATGTAAAGCGATCGCCCCGATCGCACCTCATACGCGAGGGGGACGAGCAGAAAAAAAACTTTAGAAAAAAATGTTACAACACAATTATCAAACTAGCATTGGGAAAGGAAACCAGTGAATTTTATAAAAAATCCAAAAAAAAAAAAGACCTGCGCAACATCGTCGAGCATGTAAAACGATCGCCCCGATCGCACCTCATACGCGAGGGGGACGAGCAGAAAAAAAACTTTAGAAAAAAATGTTACAACACAATTATCAAACTAGCATTGGGAAAGGAAACCAGTGAATTTTATAAAAAATCCAAAAAAAAAAAAAGACCTGCGCAACATCGTCGAGCATGTAAAACGATCGCCCGATCGCACCTCATTCGCGAGGGGGACGAGCAGAAAAAAAAACTTCAGAAAAAAGATGTTACAACACAATTATCAAACTAGCATTAGGAAAGAAAACCAGTGAATTTTGTAAAAAATCCTAAAAAAAAAAAAAAAAAACTACCTGCGCAACATCGTCGAGCATGTAAAACGATTGCCCGATTGCACCTCATTCGCGAGGGGGACGAGCAGAAAAAAAACTTCAGAAAAAAATGTTACAACACAATTGTCAAACTAGCATTGGGAAAGAAAACCAGTGAATTTTGTAAAAAAATCCCCCCCCCCCCCAAAAAAAATGACCTGCGCCACCTCGTCGAGCATATAAAACGATCGCCCCGATCGCACCTCATACGCGAGGGGGACGAGCAGAAAAAAAAAACTTCAGAAAAAAAAATGTTACAACACAATTGTCAAACTAGCATTAGAAAAGAAAACCAGTGAATTTTGTAAAAAATCCTAAAAAAAAAAAAACTACCTGCGCAACATCGTCGAGCATGTAAAACGATCGCCCCGATCGCACCTCATTCGCGAGGGGGACGAGCAGAAAAAAAACTTCAGAAAAAAATGTTACAACACAATTGTCAAACTAGCATTGGGAAAGAAAACCAGTGAATTTTGTAAAAAAATCCCCTCCAAAAAAAAAAAATGACCTGCGCCACCTCGTCGAGCATGTAAAACGATCGCCCCGATCGCACCTCATACGCGAGGGGGACGAGCAGAAAAAACCTTCAGAAAAAAAATATTACAACACAATTACCAAACTAGCGTTGGGAAAGGAGACCAGTGAATTTTATAAAAAAAAAACCCCCAAAAAAAAACGACCTGCGCCACCTCGTCGAGCATCTAAAACGATCGCCCCGATCGCACCTGATACGTGAGGGGAGCCCTAAAAAAAAATTAAAAAAAAAATCTCCACAAAAAAGAAAAAACCTACTATAAAAAAGTGGCTACACAATCGTCGCGGCGAAATGTAGAAAGAGCCACCGAAGCTACACGGACAATTTAAAAATAAATTCTCCCCGTTTCTGCATCTGCGTTGCCGTTCCTTGCGTCACCGAAGCTCTCTTGTCGTGTACGTTGCGCGGTCACGGAAGTTACGGCCGAAGAGGACTGGCGGTGAGACGGCGCAGGGTGGATGGAAGGGAAGAAAGATGAACGGACTAAAAAAAAACGGCCCCCAAGAGACCGCGAGCAGGAAAAAGGAGGGTGGTAAGACAGTCCGAAGGAAAAAAAAAAAAAAAAAACGCGAGGGTGAAAGTCCCGCTGGAGCGGCGGAAGAAACGCCGAAGAAAATGACTCAGAATAATCCGGAAGCGGTTTCGGTGGAGCTACTCGGCGCGTATAAGAACGGCCTTTCTCGGCGATTGTCGTGGTGGTGGTGCGTGAAGGATATAACTGAACGGGGGTTCTCGTACGGCGTTACGAAAATAAGACGTGCTGTACACACACACACACACACACACACACACACACAGAAGAAACGCGGAAGAAATCGGCGCGAGCCTCGTAGAAAGCTGACGCGCATGCGCGAGGCCCAACTGTGGAGGATCCGGAAAGTCACGCGCATGCGCGTAACGACGGCCTTAATGCCAGAAGGGCGAAGAGTCTGAGCTCATAGACAACTGATACGCCCTTATGAAATTGGGCGATCGATACAGAGAGATGGATAAATAGATGGAAATTTATTGGGGCCCCGGGCAGAAAAAATAATTGCGTTAAAACGAATTAGGAAGTATCGTAAAAGTAGTTTTTTTTTGTTTTAAATAAGTGACAAACTCATTTGCTCAGGTATGAATATAATACAAATATATTTTGTATGAATATACAAAACTGTAGTTTTATTCTTCGCGTCATTAACAATTCTAATTTGTACTTTTGTTTGTAAAACTAGAAAATAAAGTAATTAAAAATTGAGGAGCTTTGGGGACAATAAGTTTTTGTAAAAAAGTACTCTTATTTATCGATACGATAATATCGATGAATAACAGGCAGAAAGGCATAGCTCACATGGTTTTGCGCGTCAAATAGGCGTTAGATAAGCTCGTCCGTTTCTTAGCGGTCGATATAACATGGCTGTGACTATGTATGTGTGAGGATATGTGAATGTGCGCGCTGAGAAAAAAAAATATTGCAGTTATTTCTACTGTACGGAATAATTGCCTGAGGGAATGTCTGTACATGTAGTTTCTGATGAACGATATTTCATTGATTGAACTGTAATTTGCTATTGTCATTTGTCACTGTTGTAACGATAAAATATGGCCGTCATCTCAAGGAATTATATTTTACATTAGAAAGTCATTATAATTTTAATCTCAACTAATTTTTATTTTAGTAATTTTTTTTTTCTCAGTGTATGTATGTATGTTAACTATACACTATATGTAGATCGACCGCGGCTTCGCCGATCTACATATGCTTTTAAAGTGTCCGACGAAAGATATTAAATTCATTAAACTATAATTTGCTATTACCACTTGTCATTATTGTAACTATTAAATATAGACCTCACCTCAAGGAATGCTATTTATTTTACGGTAAAAAATGACTATCCTCGATCTAACTATGTAATTCTTTCCGCCGTGCATGTACGTTAACGATACACGCAAAGCACTGGCCGGTTCTGATGAGATATTAAAATGGATCAACTGTAATTTGCTATTACCACTTGTCATTATTGTAACTATTAAATATAGACCTTACCTCAAGGAATTGTATTTTACGGTAAAAAGTGATCAACCTCAATCTATGTAATTATTTTCTCCGTGCATGGACGTTGACTATGCATGCGAAGCTGATGAGATATTAAAATGATTCGATTACAATTTGCCATTATCGTTTGTCATTATTGTAACTATAAAATATAGACCTTACCTCAAGGAATACTATTTATTTTATGGTAAAAAATGACTATCCTCAATCTAACTATGTAATTCTTTCCGCCGTGCATGTACGTTAACGATACACGCAAAGCACTGGCCGGTTCTGATGGGGTATTAACATGAATCGACTGTAATTTGCTATTACCACTTGTCATTATTGTAACTATTAAATATAGACCTTACCTCAAGGAATTGTATTTTACGGTAAAAAGTAATTACCCTCAATCTATGTAATTCTTTTCTCCGTGCATGGACGTTGACTATGCATGCGAAGCTGATGAGATATTAAAATGGTTCGATTACAATTTGCCATTATCGTTTCTCATTATTGTAACTATAAAATATAGACCTTACCTCAAGGAATTGTATTTTACGGTAAAAAGTGATCATCCTCAATCTATGTAATTCTTTTCTCCGTGCATGGACGTTGACTATGCATGCGAAGCTGATGAGATATTAAAATGATTCGATTACAATTTGCCATTATCGTTTCTCATTATTGTAACTATAAAATAGAGACCCTACATCAAGGAGTGCTATTTATTTTACGGTAAAAAGTGACTATCCTCAAGATCGAGGATAGTCATTTTTTAGACTTGACATAGTTACATTTTTTTTTTTTTTACATAGTTAGATAACTATGTAATTCTTTTCTACGTGCGCGGACGTTAGCTGTAGATGCGAAGCCCGGCCCGGTACGAAATCGAGGACTGGTGTCAGCAGATGAACCATAAGTATGGGTCAACCCCGCACGAGCGTGGGTCAGCTGTCAGTTGTTTGTCCTTAGTGCGCGCGCGATCACCGGCAGTCCGGTATAGTGTGCCGAAAACCTCGAGGAACGAGTGAGCGAGAAAGGGCCAAGGGATGAGATGAGAAGCTCGAAGGGGCGCCATTTGCGAGCTACCCGTGCAGCCTGCGTCCTCAGCATTCCCCCCCCCCCCCCTCCCCCCCGAACAACGCCCAACCACCGAATAGCCCGCGTGATCGGACCGTATGTATTTTTTTTTTTTTCTCTTCCTTTTTTTCCCATAGAAAACGAAACAGAGTCGACGAGCTCGCCGGACCCTCGAACCGTTGGCCGCTGGACCGGGCGATGGATGAGTGGCTTTGGGGGCAACGGAAGTTTTTCGTAAGGGAAAAACGGAACTGCGAGGATTTTTTTTTTTTTATCGCTCTGATAAAAATTGCCTTTTTTCGACGACTATCTGCGGATGGAATACTTCAAGGTGGACGAATTGGTGAAGTTACGGAGGCGATTAACACTAGACATTTTTGTAGATGGACACATTTTTTTTTCAACCACCTTAAGATTTCGATAAGCAATCGTAGTTCAGGAGATATTTTTTGTGGTCCCAATGGGCGGAACTTGAGCAAAAGCTGGCAACAGATGAAACTGCAAGTCTTTCGGATTGGGAAAAATGAAACGACTGTGAGGATCTTTTTTTAATATTATTTTTTTTTTGTCGCCGCTATAAAACTTGACTTTTTTGTGTGAGCATTTATTGAAGGAATACTTGAAGATGCGTGAATTGGTGAAGTAACGGAGCCGCTGGACCGGGCGATGGACGAGTGGCTTTCGGGGAAACGGAAGTTTTTCCTACGTGAAAAACGAACTGCGAGGATTTCTTTTTTTATCGCTCTGATAAAAATTGACTTTTTTCGACGACTATCTGCGGATGGAATACTTCAAGGTGGGCGAATTGGTGAAGTTACGGAGGCGATTAACACTAGACATTTTTGTAGATGGACACATTTTTTTTTCAACCACCTTAAGATTTCAGGGTAAGGTTCAGGAGATATTTTTTGTGGCCTCAATGGGCGGAACTTGAGCAAAAGCTGGCAACAGATGAAACTGCAAGTCTTTCGGATTGGGAAAAATGAAACGACTGTGAGGATCTTTTTTTAATATTATGTTTTTTTTGTCGCCGCTATAAAACTTGACTTTTTTGTGTGAGCATTCATTGAAGGAATACTTGAAGATGCGTGAATTGGTGAAGTAACGGAGCCGATAGATATTTCGATGGACAGACACATTTTTTTTTTTTTTAACCACCTTACGACTTCGATAAGTAATTACAGTTCACGACATACTTTTTTATGTTCGTAATGGGCGGAACATAAGGACAACCGGGCGATAGATGAGCGGTTTTCGGGGAAACGGGCATTTTTTTGCTCGGCTAAAACGAAACGCCCAAGATATTTTGTTTTGTTTTTTAAACTCGTCCGATTAGAATGGAGTAGAATATTTATTTGTACGAGATAAAATTTTTAAAAGACCTTTTAAAAATTTGCTGAAAATATTGCCCTTTAAGAGACAATAGACATTTGTGACCTCAATGGTACGTACAAATTGGATATAACAAACGTACAAGCACATTAGCAGAAAAACACGACGAGGGTCAACGTTGGTCAATCGGAGAGCAGGCGATTGTGATCGACGACTGGCGGAGACAAAGTTGAATATCCATTGGTATCGTCGACTGCGAAATTACGTCTAGCTCATTGCTATGACTGACACGAGAGTTAAAATCTCATCAGCCATTATCATTGGGCGGTCATATATTTCGATAATGTCCGGTATAAAAATTCAAAAAATGTCAAGAAAACAATTGACCCGAGATCCTTATCGTCTCAGTACCCGTGCAGAAATTTAGTTGGGCGGCCGAGATAAACTACAGGGACATTACATGAATACCCGTGGAATTCATAATAGGGAATCCAAACTAGGACCCTACAGGGCCCAATGTAGGAGTCCACAATAGAATGATAAGGGACAGTCATGGAAACCATAGAAGGGCACTCGTATTTCGACTTACTGGCTCCTACAAAGGAAAACCAAGCTTCAATCGAACAATCTACAATGACGATTTAAACAGAGGCCCTATTTAGATTTTTTGGGGATTCCACGATAGAAATTGAAAATTAGAAACTTAACGCTGGATACTTATTGAACACAATACATAAATCATTTGTCAAGAAAAATATTAACAGTGCGATTAATATATCAGAAATTGAGTCAATTATTTTTCACGAATTTTTTTTTTTTTTGTATTTGTATTTATTAACGATGACCCTGCGAAAAATGCAGTTAATAATTTGTTTAAATGTATCGTCATTATTGTGCATTTGTTATTTAATTCGTCGAGGGTTTATATCGATACTGGTGACTTTTTAATATTCGGTAATGAAAACTATCGATTTATGCATTAGCGATTGTTAATTAATTGTTAATTAACAATCGTTAATTACATATCGATAAACAATTTTTCAACCTAGTATTTTCTTATGAATAGTTCTCGGTGCACAGTATCTACAAAACGTTTTATTCGATTGGCAATTAAATGTCATTGACAAAAGTCACAGTGTCAATAACAAAAAAAAAAAACAAAAAAAAAAAATTATTTTAAGCGTTCACGAATAAATTGTTCTATTCCAATTGTTACAATCGCATTCATATAAATTTAGCCATAACACCTTCTTTAACTTCAAACAATAGACATTAAAAAAAGAACTCTAATAAGATGCGAAGAGCCGAGTGAGCTAAGGGGCAGAGTAAACGACCACAGGGAACCCGGTTCGAAATCCACCTGCAGCAAAATAATTTACAATATGTTTTTTCGTCGATCAAAATTGACTACTATCTTCGGTAAGTGAAAATCTCTGATAAACAATGCGCAAAATCCAAGAAAGATCTGCAAACAAATGTTTTTCAATTTAATTTGTGTACTAATTTAGTAGGGGCTTAAGGGGGGAAACCTTCATGGGGCCTAACAAGGAAACTTACGAAGGTCCCATACTTCGAAGTGTGACGAGCCTGGTCGGGCATTGGTTAGTTTTCCATTGTAGGCCCCGTAAAATGTCGGGTAAGTCTAGAAGGGCCCAGACAACACCCCTGACTAAATTTCTCCTCGGGATAATTACGGATGGAGCACTTGAAGATGGACGGATTGGTGAAGTAATCGAAGTGATCAATGGTAGACATTTTGCCAGATAGAAACTCGTTATTTTTTCATTGTTTTTTTTTTTTAAAGCAATTATAGTTCACGAGATACTTTTTGTGTTCACAATGGGCCGAAGTTGAGCAAAGCAATACAAAATGCCATGCATGAAACATCAAGGAATGTTCTTGGAATTGACAACTTTTGAATAATCTCTGGGTAAATAGCGGAAAGCGGTGAGGTAAATAAAAATAACGATGACGCTAGTTTTGGCGTATCTCGGTCTATCGAGAGACCAGAGAATTTTGAGTTTCAGCGTAGAAAAACAACCGAACGCTCGCTTTACTGGACGAACCGTCAGATTAGGATTGCCGGCTCGGTGGGTACATAAAAAAGAGGTCAAAGGTTCCAGGCCGCAAACTCGTCAAGCATCTAAACGGGATACCTTCTCTGTATTAAAAAAAAAATATATATATATATTACTCCATGTTTCTATACTCCAAAATTTATATATCGAACTATACGCCACTTCAATGATTTGATTTTATCTCGACGTTTTTTGTTCTTTTTAAAATCCATATATTTTTTTTTTTTTATACGTAAAACACTCCTTCAAATTATTCTATCATGGTTTAGAAAATCTATCTTTTTTTTATGTTTGTCGAAGAATTAAATAGTACTTTGTGATACTAGTACGGAAAAGCGGTCTTTCGGCGAAGTTTGTGAAGTTGGCTGCACGAGCCGGATCGAGAGCTACAGCGGCACGAGGCGAAGCCGAGTGACGTTTGTAGCTCGAGAGGAGGCGAGTGCTGCCAACTTCACAACCTTCGCCGAAAGACCGCTTTTTCGTACGAGTATCGCATACTACTTTTTGTGACAAGTGCAAGAAAATTCCCGCTTTTCGTGCCTCTAAAGTGCGTGCGAACAAATAGCTAAAGTGCTGCCAGCTAAGTGTGTGCGGAAGTAGCTAGGATGTGAAAAAAGTGTGCAAAAAAGTAGCTAGAGTGTTAAAAAAGTGTGCGCAAAAGTAGCTAGGATGAAAAAAAGTAGCTAGGATATGAAAAAAGCGTGCAAAAAAGTTTTCGCGCATCCTCCGCTAGAAAGCGCCAGTTTCGCGACACTTTACAGGCACGAAAAGCGGCACTTTTCGTGCACGTGTTACAAAAATCACTTTATTGAAATATTCGGAGCCTATTTTTTTTCACTCGAAAATCGTGGCTCGACTCAAACGTGTACGTTTCCGCCGTCGAGTTAGAGAAAGAAGGACATTCGGAAAATTGAGGACCGTCTAACCGAAGAAAGTACGCTTTGTCTGAAAGGGTGGTGAGTTTTTTATTTTTATTTTTTGATTCATGTATTTTTCTTCATTTTTTTAATCCATAAAAAAACCTCTTGAAGTTATTTTATCGTAGTTTCGCAAACGATTTCCATTCTGTGTTCATCGTCGAATTAATGTCACTTTATTGGAATATCCGGAGCGAATTCTTTCACGCGGAATCGTGGCTCGCGTCAAGCGTCAATGTTTCCGCCGTCGAGCAGGAGAAAGAAAAATATTCGGAAAACGGTTCTGTCGATGTATCGACCGAAAGGATAGCGTACTCCGTTATTTGGTGGCTCCTCGGTTTCATTTATTCGCAATGAATTGGCAGGGGTGTCGCGCGATGAAGGGGCACGTGTCTACGTCGCCATTCAGATTCGGTTTTCTCTTCACCTACTCGCCCTAAAACCCACTGACTATTGAAGCGCCTATCCCTCCGAACCTCTCTGTCGCGTGCGCGCAGCTTAGGCTGCTCGCACATGAAACTCCGCAGAGCTGGGCAAAGTACCGAAATCTACTTGCAGTACAATAAAATTTCCGTACTTAAAGTACTCTTAGAAAATACGAAGTGCAAAGTACTTTTAGAAAATACGAAGTGCAAAGTACTTTTAGAAAATACGAAGTGCAAAGTACTTTTAGAAAATACGAAGTGCAAAGTACTTTTAGAAAATACGAAGTGCAAGGTACTTTAGAAAATACGAAGTGCAAAGTACTTTTAGATAATACGAAGTGCAAAGTACTTTTAGAAAATACGAAGTGCAAAGTACTTTTTCTTCTTAATCGGGAGAGGCGGAGTTCGACGAGTACGAAATTTTGAGAAGAATTTTCAAATCAAACGGCCCTGCTCAGAGCCAACATTTTTTTTCAAAACGTCCAAACTCTTCGTTTCCAATCCTCGGTGACGGACTAATCGACTGGACTACGACGACTTGATGTATAACAACTAAATCTGGGACGTATGGATCTAGTACAGTGGCCGAAAGTGAGAAAGGTCTCGACTTTATGCCAAAAAAATCGTATTTTTGAGATTTAAATGGAAAACATTGGGTCGGGAGTAAAATAATTGTATGAAACAGACATTTTTTTGCGTTGCGAAAGAGGTGCAAAGTAATTTGCACATGGTTTCCTCATTTATTACAATTTTGCGCATAGCTTCCTCAAAGAGGAAGCTACGCTCAAAATAGTACAAGTACTTTGGTCTTAGTACTGAGTAATAGTACTTAACGTACCGAAAAGTACTTTGATACTTTAAGTACGTAATTTAAGTACAGAAAAGTACTTTGATACTTTAAGTACGTAATTTAAGTACCGAAAAGTACTTTGATACTTCAAGTACGTAATTTAAGTACCGAAAACTACTTTATACTTTAAGTACATAATTTAAGTACCGAAAAGTACTCTGATACTTTGAGTACCAAATAAGTACTCATGTACTGAAGTACTGCCCAGCTCTGAAACTCCGTACGGAACGCAGACCCGCCGTGTCATATCCACGTAATTTAAGTACCGAAAAGTACTTTATACTTTAAGTACATAATTTAAGTACCGAAAAGTACTTTGATACTTTAAGTACGTAATTTAAGTACCGAAAAGTACTGTATACTTTAAGTACATAATTTAAGTACCGAAAAGTACTTTGATACTTTAAGTACGTAATTTAAGTACCGAAAAGTACTTTGATACTTTAAGTACATAATTTAAGTACCGAAAAGTACTTTGATACTTTAAGTACCAAATAAGTACTCATGTACTGAAGTACTGCCCAGCTCTGAAACTCCGTACGGAACGCAGACCCGCCGTGTCATATCCACACACAGCCATGATTGGCTGATGCTTGAGTATTGGTGTCCGATCTGGTTCGATCGACTCGTCTGTATGATGAAAAACAGCAAACGTTGTTTTATGTGCGAGCACCTTGAGGCCGAACGGCCGTGCTATGCGAAGCTGCGCGTTCCCTGCTGGATTGAGGCGGAATCGCTTTAGGCGCAGAGCAGCCGGAAGGGCGAGACGCAAATTCGAGCCCTTTTCACGGGATTCCGCATAGCGCGGGTATGCAGAATTTCGGAAAAATTGTATTCATCGATCTCGTCACGGGAGTGATCGAGCCGCGAAAAAAAAAAAAAAAGTGCATTCGAGACACCCCGCGCGTGCAGCGGGAAAAATCGGGCGTTCATCACATACAGCGATAGTACAATGCGAGGGTGGAAGGATGAAACGCGTACCTGGCGGATACTGCGAACGAGGATGAGTGGGTGCGCCGAGCCAGGGATGGCGTTTAAACAGCTGTGACCAAACCCTTTCTCCGACTCCTCCGCCCCATCCTAACGGGGAAGTCTCGAAAATTGGACGGAAAAATATTTTTCCATTTCGTGAACACCGGGCGTCGGTTTTTGGAGCTTTTACGAAAAACTTCTGTCGGGTGTTATTTTCATCCCTGGTCTATTACGGGACGCGCCGGATAAGCCGGGCTCGAACTGTACATGGCTTATGAAATCAAGACATTTATTTGGTCATTCGTTTACTTATTTATTTAGTTTACGGGATAAATCTTTTCACTTAGAGAAATGAAAAATATATC
This sequence comes from Amblyjoppa proteus, assembly GCA_963922035.1. Lineage (NCBI taxonomy): Eukaryota > Metazoa > Arthropoda > Insecta > Hymenoptera > Ichneumonidae > Amblyjoppa > Amblyjoppa proteus. Next base: position 12,602,920 of record OY998233.1, read on the forward strand.
AGTAAATTTGTAAATCGTGTAAGTGTCTCTAACAATTAGAATAATATCACCAGATGACATCTTAATATAAAACTATATAAAGTATATTTCATAATTTCATTGGAACATTCTTAAGGAGGGAGTCTCGCTGCGCGCTGACTTCGCATAAGTTCGACAGAAATAATAGAAAATTGCAAGTACTTCTTGATGGTATAAAAATCTGACAAAAATTCATGCATACTAAAGGTACTGAAAAGATTAATTTTGCACAATAATAATTACAAAATGTTATTAAAAAATTGATGAACAAAATAATTTCTTAACAAATTTACCCGCAACCCAACTTTTTTTTTTTCGTGAAAAAGATTCGTTTATTTTTCTGAATAAGCATGAATTTTTTCAGATTTTTCAGTAATCGTTGATTTTTCCATTAAAAAAAAAACAAAAAAAAAAAAAAATCAACGATTACCGAAAAATCTGAAAAAATTCATACGTATTCAGAAAAATAAACGAATAATTTTCACGAAAAAAAAAAAAGTTGGGTTGCGGGCAAATTTGTTAAGCAATTATTTTTTTTCATCAATTTGTTAATAACATTTTGTAATTATTATTGTGCAAAATTAATCTTCTCAGTACCTTTAGTATGCATGAATTTTTTCAGATTTTTATACTATCAAGAAGTACTTGCAATTTTTCGATTATTTTTGTCGAACTTATGCGAAGTCACCCTCAGCGAGACTCCCTCCTTAATCGACACATCCATTATTTGTCCTTTGGTTGTCAGATTATTTAGGCACAAAAGTCAATCAAAGACAAGAATTCGCCGACCAACAACTGCTTGAAATTCACTGACCGACAGTCCGAAATTTAGTTAATTTACTTCCGAAGGGTATTGGCGAGGGTATTTTTTTTCGTTGTTATTTGTGTACCATTGTTTGAAGTGTTTAAATAATTGGCACAAGTATCATATCGAAGGTGTAATGCTGTAATAATGCTGTAATAAAAAATCTTTTCACTTAGTGAAATAATAATATATCAGTAAATTAGTAAATCGTGGAAGTGTCTCTGACAATTAGAATAATATCACCAGATGACATCTTAATATAAAACTATATAAAGTATATTTCATCATTTCATTGGAACATTCTTAATCGACACATCAATTATTTGTCTTTGGTTGTCAGATTATTTAGGCATAAAAGTCAATCAAAGACAAGAATTCGCCGACCAACAACTGCTTGAAATTCACTGACCGACAGTCCGAAATTTAGTTAATTTACTTCCGAAGGGTATTGGCGAGGGTATTTTTTGTTGTTGTTATTTGTGTACCATTGTTTGAAGTGTTTAAATAATTGGCACAAGTATCATATCGAAGGTGTAATGCCGGAAGAGCATATAGACTGTTTCACTGTATAGCAATTTTTTTTATGATACCGCGTCAGGGAACCGAGCCATGTGTGTATGTCTGGTTCTTTTTTTTACTGATCGAGCTAATTGAGTACACTGAGAAAAAAAAAAAATACATAGTAAAGGCAACAATACTGACTTTCTACCATGAAAAATAGTTCGCGGAGGGAACGTTTACATTTTACAGTTACGACAATGACGAAAAATCATGGTCGCAACTATAATTATAATTTAACGAATTGAATACATACTATCAGAAACTATCTATAAAGACATTCCTCCTGGGAACTATAGGTTATAGTAAAAAATACTATTCTTTTTCTCAGTCTATGTTAATAATGGCAATTGCGGCAGAATTATACGATTTTGACGATTTGTCGATCGTCTTTCACGAAAATCGTAGATCGCATTTTTAACAGTTAAATGACAGACAGTCGATGTCTTCGGACTCGCATTGTTTTTATACGTGTAAGTTTTTATACGTGTATCTATTTTTATACGTATATTAAAAAAAAAAAAAAAAAAAAAAAAAAACGGCGAACATTTCCAAAATAGTTTTCATACACAGTCATAGGCAATTGTAGTGGAACACTATTTTTTTCGCCTGTTTTGGCAAAAGTTGGACCCTTTAACGTATACTGTCGCCAAAATAACCTTGTTCCACTTCAATTGCCTATGACTGTATGTGAATAGCGTATGAAATCAAGATTTTATTTTTATTTTTCATATACCATTATTCGACAAAGGCTGTTTTATTATATACGGCCGATATATAGCGTTACATAGCGTTATCGCATCGAGGCATCTATGTGTTTGATTTTTTTGTTTTACCAATCGAGCTAATTGAGTATGGTAATGACGGTAATTGCGGCTGAACTGTACGGTTTTGACGATTCGTCGATTGGGATCGCAAAGCCCGTTTTCAAAAGTTAAACGTCAGTGAGTCAATGTCCAATCCGAACTCGCATTAACCCTTAAACAATTTTTAATTGCGCAGTTGTCATACGTCTATCGACACCTATTAACGTCGAAAGTTTTCGAAATAGCTTTATTATTATGTCAAAGTACTAACGCGCCGCACGGAGTCATCGCTTGATCGTTAAAACTCTTCCGTCGAGCGTAAAAATTCATCGCGCATGCGCAAGGCATAATTAGTGCGCTAAACGAAAATGATTAGCGAGCATGTGTATTGAAAGAAAAATCTTAGAAAGTGCACTGCGAGACACAGTGACGAATAACTTTAAATTACATGCATGCGGGAAGGAATAACTTTTCACTACAGTTAGGACGTTAGACAAACTTTCCTTGACAATCAAAATTCCAAAGCGAAAAAGCTAGTCTCCCGTTCTGAATCGGAAGGTCGTTGAAGCAAGGGGTATGATAAAAAATATCTTTGAAAATTTTGTCCAAACACTCTCCGCATTGAAATTCTTTTTTTAAACTTATCACGTCATTATAGCGACGAATTAACATTTCAATAATTTAATAATCATATGCACTTAACATTTTAACAATTAATTAACAATTATTTAACGATTATTAAACGTTTCAATAATTTAATAATTGCATAATCATATGCATTTAACGCATATGCATTTAATAATGCATAATCATATGCACTTAACATTTTAACAATTAATTAACAATTATTTAACAATTATTAAAAACGTTTCAATAATTTAATATAAAATAGCGAGGCAAGATGCAAAAAAGAAAATGCAGCCACGGTTTTTTCGGACGATCGGCTTGTAAGACCCTCGAACAATTGACGGCCTATCGTGACTGTCACTTCGTATAACCACTTTTAATATATGTTTTTTTTTTTTTTATTGCAGAAATTTCATCGTCACTTCAGTCCAAGTTAGTTCACGCCCGCCCTTCCGACGCAGTAAGTAATTTACCTTAAGGGTCTTTGATTTTCAAATATTAAATAGAGAAAAAAGTATCGAGCGATTTTTTATCCACATTCTTAATTGTCGTTTTCACATCGGCAAGAACGGCGTTTACGTCGTTTAGGTTGCTAGGTTAACCCAGATAGGTTATTCGTTCGCCTTTGCTATGCGGTCTGTTCGCAACGCAAAATATTTGCATCTGCAATTATTCAGCGGAGCCAAAAATCGCTTGATTGTGTATAAAAAAAAAAAAAAAAAAAAAAAATAGACTTTCCGCAATTGTTCGTGAAACATATTTGTTTTAGTACCAAGAAGAAGCTATCCAAATCCGTTGTGTCCAAAAAAAATGTACAATTTATCGCTCGTATCCAAATACCCCAAAAAAAAAAAAAAAAAATTGACTTTCTGCAATTGTTCGTGGAACATATTTATTTTAGTACCGAGATGGACCATCCAAATCCGTTGTGCCCAAAAAAATTTTAAATTAATAGCTCGTATCTGGATTAAAAAAAAAAAATCGCAGACCAGTCTTCGAATTTATTCGCCGACACGTTTAGAAATGCAAATTCGCGATAGACTCGTGCGAAAAAGATTATCGAGGCGATCCCGTTAGTTGACAACTCCTTCTCGAGAATAAATTCGTTTAAACGGTGGTAAAATTATCCGAGCCTCTTTCCCTTAATTGCACCGACACCGTGCAATAGAGATAATTTCACAAGAAGCACTTCCGAATAACTCCATTGTTTATCAATTATTGTTTAGTGGCTCGATCTTCTTTTGGGACGCGGTATGGTCGGAGGGTCGGTCGCGGCATTGGCAAACGCGGGCTCTTCATGAGCAAGCGGCGAATGGGCGGTTCGAGGCTGAACCAGAATTAGGGTGACAATGGGTTGTTCGGAGGATGGAAATAAAGAGTGCAAAGGAAAGGATAACACGTGCAACGGGAGTGCAAAGCAGGCAAGAGGACAGTCAAGGCTGTCGACCGTTTACCCGTAAGAGGGATGAGTTCGTACGGCCCCGCTGGGCCCGCTTCGTGCTGATCTTTGCGACTTTTGGCGTAGCCTCGGTTCTGGCAGTTTTGCGTTATTGCGGCCAATAATGCACAAACAATCGTGTGCGAAAGTCTGCGCCGAATGCCTTGATCGAGCATTGTTTCGGCGCTGTGTCAAACGCTGACGCGCTTTTTTTTCCTCCGCCGATTCCTCTTCTTGTTTTATTTTTCTTCACGGGACACCGAAGTGATGGAAAAGACTCCTTCAATTTGTGGCGAAGACACAAGAAATGCGAATAAACTTCTATGATTTTTAGAGAGTGAAAAACGGGCCAATGATTTTTTAGAGAATGAAAAACGGTCAAGGCCGTAGACCGTTTACCCGTTCGAGGGATGAGTTCGTTCACAGCCCCGCTGGGCCCGCTTCGTGCTGATCTTTCCGACTTTCGTCGCAGTCTCGGTTCTGGCAGTTTTGCGTTATTGCGGCCAATAATGCACAAACAATCCTGTATGAAAGACTTCGCCGAATGCCTTGATCGAGCATTGTTTCAACTCCTGATGTGTCTTCTTCCTCTCGTTCCTCTTCTTGTTTTTTCTTTTTCTTCTTCTTCACGGTACAGCGAAACGATGGCAAATACCCTTTCGTTTTGTGGCGAACTCATAATAAATGCTAATAAACTTCAATCATTTTCTTTCTATAAAGTATAATCAATATAATAATAATAATAATAATAATAATAATAATAATAATAATAATAATAATAATAATAATAATAATAATAATAATAATAATAATAATAATAATAATAATAATAATAATAATAATAATAATAATAATAATAATAATAATAATAATAAATGCAAAGCAGGCAAAAGAGGACAGTCAAGGCTGTCCAATCGTTTACCCGTTTGACATATAAGTTCGCTCACAGCTCCGCTGGGCCCGCTTCGTTCTGATCTTTGAGACTTTTGGCGTAGCCTCGGTAATGGCAGTTTTGCGTTATTGCGGCCAATAATGTACAAACCATCGTGTGCGAAAGACTGGCCCGAGTGGCTTGACCGAGCATTGTTTTCGATCCCCGGCGCGTTTTCTTCCTCCGTTCGTTCCTCCTTGCGTTCCTCTTCTTGTTTCTTCTTTTTCTTCTTCTTGACGGGTAGGCGAAGCGATGGAAAAGACCCTTTCGTTTTGTGACTAACGCACAAGAAATGCGAAACAAACTCCTATAAAACTTAAATGCTCTCCACCCACCGGATTCTCGGTATTAGATCATGTTTAATTGCCAGTTAAATTTATGACCGGTCGGATTATAAGCTGTCAAAATGGCCGATGTGACGCGCGCTCTCCGGTACCTTTCTTTTTCACTCTTTCTTGCCGACTCTCGGCCGACCACCCTTCGCTCTTTGGCTGTACCTGCAGCAATGCCGACAATGCTGTTTCCCATTTTCTCCAGGAACAAAAAAAAGTCTCTCACTCGCATTATCAATTGGGAACGAAGTGAAATAACCGCTCGACTCGATAAAACTTTAGCGTCGATGAGCGCCATCTTGGAAAAAAAACTTGTTGAGAGACTCTGCGATGTGAAACTGTACGATGGGAATAGAGTGCAGTTCTACGAGTGGATTTAATCCTTTGGAAACTAACACGAAAAAGTTTCAATTGTCTTTGCAAGATTTTTTACTTTAAATTACCTTTTTGATATTGGCTTTTGATATGAAGGTTAGGTGGGTTGAAGAAAAATAGACTCGATGCGTGGAAGACGATGGTTTATTGTCTGGACACTGAACATAGGTAGATCAATGAGTCGAGTGTTATTCAGCGATAAAAAATACCACTCGCCAAAAACAATGCCATGTGCGAAAGTCGACTGTAGAGATTTTAGATCGCTATGCAGATCGCGAAAGCGTTTCAATTGTTACTGCAAGATTTGAAATGTTATATTGCGTTTTTTGGTATTAGGTTTTGATGTTAATTTTAAGAAAAATACGCTCGATGCGTGAAAAGCGATGGTTTCTCGTCTGAGCAGCGAACATTGATAAAGTAATGAATCGAGTATTATTTAACGATAAAAAAAAAAAGACCATTCGCAAAAAATACTGCCATGTGCGACGGTGGACTGAAGAGATTCTACGTCACGTAGATTTTTATGTTAATTAAAAAAAAAAAAAAAAAAAAAAAATATGCTCGATTAATGGAAGGCGATGATTTTCTGGCTGAATAGTTAACGTAGATAAATTAATGAATCGAGTATTATTTATCGATAAAAGCAATACCATTAGCAAAAAAATAATGCCACGTGCGACTGTCGACTGTGGAGATTCTAGGTCACTATATAGATCCCGAAAAAGTTTCAATTGCTATCGCATGATTTTTTAATTGTATGTTTCGATTTTGCTATTAGGTTTTGATGTTAATTTTACGAAAAGTACGCCCGATTTGTGGAAGACAATGGGTTTTTTTTTGTTGTCTCAACACGGACCATAGATAAATTAATTAATCGAGTGATAGAAAAAAATACCACTCGCAAAAATAATGCTATGCGCGACTGTTGACTACGGAGATTCGAAGTTTTGAAAGATACCATTCGTAAAAATAATGCCATCTGCGATTGTTTACTACAGAGATTCTAATCATACAGATCGCCAAAAAAAGTTTCAATTGTTTTTGCAAGATATATAATTGTATATTGGGCTTTTGTTAGTAGATTTTTAAGTAACCTTTAAGAAAAGTACGCTTGATTCATAAAGACGATGGTTTATTGTCTGAACGCCGGTCACAGATTAATCAATGAATCGATTATCATTTCGGGTTAAAAAAAAATACCACTTGCAAAAAATAATTCCACGTGCGACTGGTCGATCGTGGAGATTGTGGGTCACCATGCGGATCGTGGAATCGCGAAAAGCTGCCACCGAGGACGTTGACGACCGTTAACCCTGTTACCGGTGCGTAACAGTACAGACGAACCTACCTACTTTCCGAGTCAACGGGGCGACAATAAAAACCCGAAGCTGCCGTAAATTATCTCGAAAAATTGTACACTGACCGTGAAGTGCGACGAGAACGTGCTCGAAAAATGTCGCTCGAGGGATGGCACGGACGTGATTTAAAGTTCATCCCTTTTTCCGTCTCGGCGGGGCAGACAATTCGCATGCAAATTATGAAAATCTACTGCGATACACTTTTATTTTAAAATTTTTTTTTTTTTTTAAATTTTTGTTGTAATTCTTTACCGCACCAAGTTACACCAACGAAGTCATCGAGGCAATTGCGTGAAAGACGCCGAACGTATTAGATTGTTGCACTATTGCTAAGTAGCTCTACCTGTGGCGGTTGAACCTTCTTATTCCGTGCGGCGCGAAGGGTCTCTGCGGTTTTTTTTTCATTGCCCAAATAGCAAAATCCAATTATACTCCGGGCCTCTTTTCACGGAAGGTGAATCAATTTCGGACAATGGCGTACCTTCCAGGAAGGTGGCTCGCGGCAAAACCTGCGCCCCATTGTTTTTCGGACGAGCGAACAATAATATCCGTCGAGTGTACCGAGCGTCGTGAAAGGGGGAAAAACAAAAAAAAAAATAGAGATAGAAGCATACCTCCATCGTTTCCGAATTAGGATCGCGTGTACTTTCCACGCTCCGCTCGGAATAAAAGAGTTTTTGACTTTAGTGCGCCTCGGGGGGGGGGGTTCGACGCGCCCGATTGACCACTGGCTTACACGCGTTCGAGTCATTCGATGACCCACATCGCATAACACCTGCATAAAAAAAAAAACAAAAATTAAAACGAGTCGCGACGAGAGAATGGAACGGTAACGACATTCGTCGAATCCTTGACCTGGATTGTGCCACTAATTAATAACCACTTAAAAAGGGTCACGGGACGGATTGACTTTTGAAAATTTCACGGCGTTTCACCACGTCTATATGTGAAATGACGTTGAGCAAATAACGTCAGCAATATAAATCTAACGGGATTGAAACAAAACTATCCTGGAATTGAAATGAAACTCTACCGCTATTGAAATAAGACTTTCCCAGAATTTACATAAAATTCTACTGTAATTGAAATAAAAAAAAAAAAAAAAAAACTTCACCGGAATTTTATTTCCTCATACCGGTAGAGTTTTATTTAAATTCCGGTAGAGTTCTATTTAAATTCCGACAGAGTTTTATTTAAAATTCCAGTACACAGTAAAAAATAATTTTGTAAAATGTCGGTATACGAAGTTTTGTAAAAATAATTTTGTCAAACAAGTGACAAACTCGTTTGTCAAGATTTGAATATAAAAACATGTACTTTCGTTACCCATGTCATTCAAAATTTTAGTTTGTACTTTCTTTTTGTAAGACTGGAAACCCGATGGTTTAATCGGCAAATTAACGAATAAAAAATTGTGGACGTTTGTGGACAATAATTTGTTGTAAAAAGTACAAGTATTATTTACTGTGTAGAGTTTCATGTAAATTCCGGTAGAGTTTTATTTCAATACTGGTACAGTTACATTTCATTTCCGGTAGAGTTTGATTTTTACTCGGGTAGACTTTTTTTTTTCATCAGTGTTAGAGATTTTGGTAGAGTTGTTATCCGTGGTAAGTTGTGAGTGGTAAAAATGTAAATGTGCCAGAGTACGTGCGGATTAGAAGTTCGCGCTCGGTGGTGGATTTCCGAGCACTACGATAATGAATCCGTCACAGATTTAGAGTGATCCACGGTCGGGCTAATCCACGAGCCATTAAAACAGTCAATTCCGGATGAGGAATGAATGCCGCGTCGCCGAAATCGGTACAAATCGTGTTATTTACTAACTCGAACCCCGTGACAAGAAACTCTCACCTCGTACAACTCTTCGCGACCGAAATCGAGTACAATAATACGTCGACGCGTTACTTGTTTACGTATAAATCGAAGCCGTCATATTTACGACGGAGAAGGAACTCGACGAAAACGGTAACGAGCCGTGGAATAAATTGCTCGACACCGCAATAAAGTCGCAAAGGGGTTTTTCACCCGGACGATGGTTTCGTGCCACAGATTCGAGAGAACCGGCGAGAGGAAAAACAGAACGAAAGAAAACGGCTTTGCGCGGCGCGAGGACAAAATGACCACGGTGAGGAGTGTTTGCGGGAAACGTTTTCTTACAGTTAGTGCCGGTTACGCCGTCACTCGTTCGCAACTTAACTGTAAAGCCGTCGTAAAGTCCTCGTCGAGAAAACGAGGGGAAAGCATCCTTGCCGAGAGGACGAAGAGAGTGGCGCGGTTGCTCTCGCGAAGGTGCCCAAAGTTGCCCGAGCGAAAGGGCAGATTAAGCCGACCCAAAGCCGGAGAGGCAAAGGGTTGAGAATCCGGGATTTTTTGATGAAGTCCTTTTCGAACTCTTTTTTTTTTCCCCCCCCGCTTCGTCGCCGTACAGTGCGAAAGGGTTGAATCCACGATTTATAGCTACAGGACGCGTCTACCTGCAAACTTCGATGCAAACGCTCGCGGCGAAAGCAACATTGCCGTGTTAATTTTCCGGCAAAGCTTTAGGCGGGCAACTTTGGTGCCGAAGGGGTTAAAGAGTCGAAGAAAAATTTCACGGAAAGTATGGCGAGAGGCTCGGATTGCTCACGGCTTGCTAGGTGAAAAACCTTAACGACCGAGGAAATCTTTCGTTCCTAATGCTTCCGCGTGCCATTGCAGAGAGGTTCGAAAAATCTTGTAACGGTACCGAGGCGAGACTTTCTTTCGGCGGCAAAAAAAAAAAGCAGGTTTCCAAGGTACCGTTCTCGGCACTTTGCTTCAGTGTTTGTTGCATAAAAAAAGTATATGGGGAACGGTGAAATTCATGGTAATCAAGTGAAATTGCACGTTCCAGCAATAAATCTATGTCGGAAAGCGACCGATATGTACAAAATTGATTCTACGTCGCTTTTCTACATTTCAATAATTTTCAGAGCATTTAAACAATTTTCGGAGCATTCCAATCATTTTCGGAGCGTTTTAATAATTTTCGGAGCATTCCAATAATTTTCGGAGCATTCTAATAATTTTCGGAGCATTCTAATAATTTTCAGAGCATTTAAACAATTTTCGGAGCATTCTAACAATTTTCGGAGCGTTTTAATAATTTTCGGAGTATTCTGATAATTTTCGGAACATTCTAATAATTTTCGGAGCATTCTAATAATTTTCGGAGCATTCTGACAATTTTCGGAGCATTCTAACAATTTTCGGAGCATTCTAATAATTTTCGGAGCATTCTAATAATTTTCGGAGCATTCTATTCATTTTCGGAGCGTTTTAATAATTTTCGGAGCGTTTTAATAATTTTCGGAGCATTCCAATAATTTGCGGAGCATTCTAATAATTTTCGGAGCATTCTGACAATTTTCGGAGCATTCTGATAATTTTCGGAGCATTCTGACAATTTTCGGAGCATTCTAACAATTTTCGGAGCATTCTAATAATTTTCGATCGTCTTCTATTCGGTGCATTCCCGAACAGGCACGATGCCACATTTATGAGCGACGACAGAAATAACCTGACGCTCTAAAGTGTTTTCACCGTAGCGAAAATACTGTAGAACACCAGATTTTTTTTCTTTTATTGACGTATCACTTCCGCTTTTGATCGCCCAAAATCACTTTCTCAAATGTATGTTCATTTGGCGATATATAATTATTTAAAAAAAGCTTCCTCCACGAGGAAGCAAAAATGATTAGAAATTGTCCGAATTTTTCCATCCGCTTTTGATACCCAAAAGTCAGTCTCTCAAATACCTCTTCATTCGGCGATAAAAATTATTAAAAATTACCCGAAAGTCAATAAATAAGTTTCCGGTTTTAATACCCAAAAATCAGTCTCGCAAATACCTCTTCACATAACGATAAAAATTATGGATCAAAGGCTCAATAACACTAATATAAAAAAAATAAAAAAAAACTAGTCAACATATTGTAACATATCCATTGGATAATAATTGGACTCTGAAAATAAATAGAAGAAATGGCGCCTGGATGATGCGGTATTGGTCGCGAGCTCCGGACGCGTGCTTACTCCATTCATCCTCTCCAGAGGGGAAGGGTGGTGGGGGGGGGGGCAAGAGGGGTATCCGGGATTTCGTAGTAGACGATACAGATCGAGGGGTTGAACGAATCGAGAGAGCGTGGAGATGAGAAAAGGAAGGGCGATCGCGAGGGGCGAAGGGCGAGCGAGAGAGAGTCAAGGGTGGAATGGACAAGGGTGCGTCGCACGCGAGACGAGAGGGGGGCGGAATCGAGTGGAGTGGAGTCGCGGCGGAGCTATGGCCCAGGCAAAGACCGAACACAGTAGCACAGTAGTAGTCCGCAACGAACGAGATCGAGGAAAAAATAAATGCGGATGGCGGGCCATCGGGGCGGGAGGGGGGATGCGTGGGTCAGTGATCGCGCGCAGGGGTTTCCGAGGGAAACGAGAAAACGAGACACTCTCGGGCAACCGGGTGTTCAGTGTCGGAGCCTCGAAGAACGATGCAGGAAGCGTAAAAAAAATTAGCTCTCTTCGGGTTTCAGATTTTTTTTTTTTTTTTTTTTTTGAAATAAATAAACGCTTCGCACGGTCGAGAAAAGAAAAAACACTTGCTGGACTCGGCATGGTTGTTTAAACAAAAGATGATTAATTAAGAGACAAATTTGACGGGGCAATCGTGGGCATATTTACCATTCACGACTCTACCAGAAAATATCGAATCTATATTACAACTCTACCGTATTAGAACTCTACGAAAATTTGTATCATTCACAACTCTACCAGAAAATATCTACTCTATATTACAACTCTACCGTGTTAGAACTCTACGAAAATCTGTATCATTCACAACTCTACCAGAAAATATCTACTCTATATTACAACTCTACCGTATTAGAACTCTACGAAAATCTGTACCATTCGCAACTCTACCATAAAATATCTACTCTATATTACAACTCTACCGTATTAGAACTCTACGAAAATTTGTATCATTCACAACTCTACCAGAAAATATCTACTCTATATTACAACTCTACCGTGTTAGAACTCTACGAAAATCTGTATCATTCACAACTCTACCAGAAAATATCTACTCTATATTACAACTCTACCGTATTAGAACTCTACGAAAATCTGTACCATTCGCAACTCTACCATAAAATATCTACTCTATATTACAACTCTACCGTATTAGAACTCTACGAAAATCTGTATCATTCACAACTCTACCATAAAATATCTACTCTATATTACAACTCTACCGTATTAGAACTCTACGAAAATCTGTATCATTCACAACTCTACCATAAAATATCTACTCTATATTACAACTCTACCGTATTAGAACTCTACGAACATTTCTACCACTGATGAAAAAACTCTAACGGAATTAAAATAAAACTCCGGTAGAGTTTTGTTTCAATTCCGGTAGAGTTTTATTTAAATTCCGGTAGAGTTTTATTTAAATTCTGGTAGAGTTTTATTTAAATTCTGATAGAGTTGTAAATGTGCCGGACGGTGAACAATATTTGTTTATTGTTTATATTATCAGTGTCCGAGAGTAACTGAGAATGTTGCGAGTGTTAATCTTTCGAGAGAATGGAATTGCTTCGTTCTTTTTTTTTTTTTTTTCTGTCGGACGACGCGATAGCATTAGCGGATGAGAATAAAAATAACGGATAGGCAATCGGCTTTATTAGTCGAATTTGCTGTGTCCGCGAGGCACTCGACGCCAAGTGGATCAACCCGATTTTCCGAGAATTCCATAAAGGGTTCATAAACTTTTTTTTACGAAGTGGGTCGAAATGTCGCTAATATCGAAAAATTCTTCCGGGTCTTTTTTTAGCATTATATGTCATCATGAAATTCCGATAGTCCGATACTCGACCAGTATTGTCCAATTCGAGAACCGTCGATGGACGAAAAAAAAAAAAAGAAAAACATAAAAATCAGGACATTATATTTATGTTCACGTATGAGCTTTTTAATCAGCAGTAGCAATTGCATTTATTGACAACGTTTTGCATGTTACGCACATTGATACGCTTAGGAGATTCCTTACAGTGCGTACTTCCATTTCTATTGCAAAGTGGTCATCGACCTAAGTCCTTCGGCCATCTTTTAATGATTGTTTCACTTATATCTTTATTTTGATCTTTTATCTTGAGAAACTCTTATTGCCAAGCTGCCATCGACCGAATTCCTTCCGCCATACGCGATAATATTTTCGGAGCGGATAAGTCTGTATGGGACTATACTGGAATTTCAGAACATGGAAGCTCACTATAGTGTACTACCTGAAGTACGGAAATAAGTCACCTGAAGTGCGGAAATAAGTGAACACCGAGCAATAGGATAGTATTTCCTACTATATATAGTAGAAATACTTTAGTATTCTGAGAACTATTCGATACATCAAATAGTTCCCAGGGGGTGACGTCTATGTAGATCGTTTCTGACAGTACGTATTCGGTTCATCAAGCTATAATTGTCGTTGCAACCATGATTTTTGTCACTGTTCGTCACTATAAAACGTAGACGTTCCTATGGGGAATTATTTTTTTTTATCGGAAAAGTCAGTACTGCTTCTTTTGCTATTTAATTTCTTTTTTTTTGTTTTAGTGAATCTCAAAGGAAGAAAATAAAAATGAAAAACATAGCTTCCTCCACGAGGAAGCAAGGAGGACTTTCTGTTTCGTTCTCGAATGCGCTTTTAAAATACTTCCTCACTTTTGAGTTTTATACATTAAATCATGAAAAATTCATGACATTGACGTAAAATTTTTCGTTCACTAAAACAAAAGTTCGGGGATTGATTTTCGTTAAAAAACAAAAAAAAAAAAAAATGTACCGTCGACAGGCAATTTTTTTGAATCCATCCGCTCGTCGTCGGACTCGATAGAGGGGCTCGATGAAGAGAGTTCCGAAGAAGGGGTCGATGGTCCGATAAGTCTGTACGTCCCATATACGTCTCTGCACGGGCGCTCCAGAACACGGAAGCTTACTACATTCACTTTCCCGAAGTAGGGAAATAAGCGAATATTCCGAAGGAATGAAAAGAGAGAAAAGAAAAAAAGAAAAAAAAAAACGGGGGGGGGAACTCGAGAACGAGGGAAACACACGTCGGTAGAGGAAAGCGAGAAAGACGGAAGCCCGGCCCGCAGCGGCGAGGAGGACTCGAGGCGACGACGAAGCGTGTGTCGTAGCACGAGAGTCGAAAGGGCCGCGAAGGGTGGGGGAGGGTTCTTTGGTCGAGCTGTGGTGGGGACGGACCGAGCGGTTGCCAAAAACATCCATGAATTCTGTCAATCGTTGAGCCGCGATTGGCCGATAGTCGGACGAAGGGTAGGGGTAGTTTCCCCCTTCGCAAATCCACAAAATAAGCCGGGTATTTCCTACATCGGAACTCGGCACACACGGCTTGTCAGTTGAGCACGGACATTCGAGACGCGAACGGGTGTTCACCGTTCGATGTCACGTCGAATAACAATTCGGCTACTTTTAAATCGTAACAATTTGTTGTTGTTGTTGTTGTTTTTTTTGTTTTTTCAACGTTACAACATCGCGACGATTGCGCCGATGAAATTTTACCGAGTCGACGGTCGCGCGGAACGATCGACGATTCATTGAGAGTAATCATCGTGCACGTTATAAATATTGGTGATTCTGTGCTCGTCGAACGTTGTATCAGTTTTATGTACGCTAGCGTCGCACGCGGAGCGGCATAAGTGGGGTGCTCGTATCATTGATTTTGGTGACCGGATCGTCGATACGACAGTCGTGGGAGTCATCGATATCGAAGCTTCTCCGAGCGGCGCGTCAATCATCGTCGTCACGGCACTTGTCTGAGAATACGAACGGACCGCGCGCGTCCGGTCAGGAGGTTCGTTCCGATATTTCGATAATTTTAATTTTAATTTTTGTCTCTCGGGTTAGTTTGCCGTTAAATCGTTGGGATAGTTGAAATTCTACATATCTTGGCAGACACTGTTTTATCAATGATTACACTAATTTAACGAATCGAAATCAAAAGTTTTTTTCGATGAATATCACAATTTTCCGATTAAACATTAAAATTGTGTCAATGAAAATAAAAAATGTATCAATGAAAACTAAAATTTTATCAATGAAGATTAAAATTTTATCAATAAAAATTAAAATTTTATCAATAAAAATTAAAATTTTATCAATCAAAATTAAAATTTTATCAATCAAAATTAAAATTTTATCAATCAAAATTAAAATTTTATCAATAAAAATTAAAATTTTCTCAATAAAAATTAAAATATTATCAATAAAAATTAAAATTTTCTCAATAAAAATTAAAATTTTATCAATAAAAATTAAAATTTTATCAATGAAGATT
Organism: Amblyjoppa proteus; assembly: GCA_963922035.1. Lineage (NCBI taxonomy): Eukaryota > Metazoa > Arthropoda > Insecta > Hymenoptera > Ichneumonidae > Amblyjoppa > Amblyjoppa proteus. The sequence goes on from OY998233.1 coordinate 12,618,542, forward strand.
AAAATTTTCTCAATAAAGATTAACGCTTTATCAATAAATACTTAATTTTTAATCCATAAAGATTTAAATTTTATCAATAAAAATTTTGAATTTTATCATTGAAATTGTGACTTTGTTAATGAGATATTTGTTTTATCAGTCGAGGCGAAAATTTTATAATATTCGGAGTGTCGACAATATCGTGACAATGCCGTTAATTGTCGTTAAATCACATATGTGCGTAGAAATAATTTGCCATTTTGTTATTCTCGTACTTTGTATACTTTCCGAGAATCGGTCTGTTCGCAGGACCACGAGAGGTACTCTATGTTAAGTGCGTGTGTATCGATACATACATATACATCCGTACACGTGTGTCCTCGGAGACTACGAGTAGTAAGTTCGAGTACAAGCCGCGCTCCGAAACCGTTGTCCAGTTGTTGTTTAGCCTCGAAAGTTCGAAAAGCTACGAGATAGTAGTTTCGAGCCGTTAACGTCGTGCTGTACGCGCGTATCAACGTCCCCGAGAAAAACAAGCGCGAGGAAAGCCCTTCTGCCGGGTGTGTATGAAAGAGAGTCTCGGATCCAATAACTATCATCGCCGAATTCAATTCGAGTCAGCGAACGATAAAATGTCCTTCGAGCATTTTTATACGAATTTTCAATTGAATAGTCACTAAATTTTCCCATTAATATCACAAAATAATAATAATAACGACGTTTCTGAATTTTCATAAACGTCGTTATATTTTCGGAAACGAGGCTGAAGCGAGGAGGCTGGAGCTGCAGAAAGACAATGACAAGTTGACCGAGCAGTGGTCTTCGGCTTGCGGTTTTAGGCGTCAAATTCTTGACGCCTAAAAACCGCGGCAGTGTTCCTCGGTCAACTTGCCATTGTCTGGCTGCGGTTTCAGCCTCGTGGAAATACACTCGATGATTAAAAGAATTAAAGAGATCGGATATTACATGTATTACGAAAATTATAATTATTTAATTATTCATTAAATAATTTATTATTTTTATTTATTTATTTTTTTTTTCATCGGACACGTTATTGTCGGAAACGAATTTATTATGAGTGCGGCCTCGTGGTAATACAGCGGAGAGTTTAGAGAATTTATGAGATTGGGAATTACATATATTGCGAAAATTACAATGATTCAATTATTCGTTAAATATTTTATCAGTTTAATTTTTTTTTTTTTTTTTTTTTTTTTTTTTTTTCGTCAGACATGTTATTGTCCAAAAGAATTTATTGTTACGTCAGTGCGGCCTCGTGGAAATACAGTCGATAATTAAAAGAATTAGAGAGATCGGCAGTTGCATATATTACGAAAATTATAATGATTTGATAATTCATTAAATATTTTATTTTTATTTGTTTATTTATTTATTTATTTTTTTCATCGGACACGTTATTATCGGAAACAAATTTATCGTTACTTATCAGTGCGGCCTCGTGGAAATATCCTCGAAAGTTTGAAGAATTGATGAGATCGGGAATTACACACACACACACATATATATATATATATATATATATATATATATATATAACGAAAAATATAATAATTTAATTACTCATCGATTTTTGTCGTTGTTGCTAAATCCGTGATTTTTTTTTTTTTTTTTTTTAAACAATTTTATCAATTATCAATATCATAATGATCATAAAGCAATGTATCGTTTCTAGCGAGATATTTTATCAACGGGCGTCGATTGGTCGTCACCATCGGTACGGTGAAACGGGGATGGAAAAATGCAATGGCCGAAGCGAGTAGAAAAAACGTGGTCCACGATAGGGGTGGGGGGGGAGGGGGGGGAGTTATCGCGAAGCCGAGAAGGGGGCGGGATGTATGCGGGATAAAAGTGCGGACGTCTCGGGGACTCGAATCGATCGATCGGTTAATCGAGAAGGGAAGACCGAGTTACAGGGCGACGTTGATTGCCGGACGTAAGAGTTCCCATTACTGACCGTGTCTTGCTTATTGATCCGAAATTAAATTATTTACTTTAACATTTAATTTGGCACTTGAAAAAAAAAAAAAAAAAAAAAAAAACAAAACAAAACAAAACAATTACAATTACCATTTAATTATCCAAGTGGACGGGATTTTGTTTTCTTCGCGCGAAACATAAATGGCTGACGACTTTTGAGCAACTATAAGTCGAAAATTTTCATTACAAAAAATTGTGATGTTGCGATTTTTTATTTAAAAAAAAAAAAAAATTACTAAAATTCAAGTGGGATATTGGGAGAAGCACTTTTGAGAACGTAGCCGAAACGGAGCGAGTCGGCCGAGCGACCTGTCGGAGCTTTATTTTTGAATTTTTTTTTTTTTTTTTTTTTTCTTCGCCGATTACCTTCGACAGTCGTGAATGTTTCTTTTTCTGTTATCACGCGTCGCAATATATCTTCGAGCCGGATAGCCACGATGCTTTTTTCCTATTTACTGTTATCGTGCGTACCGGATCGTAACACATCGGTCGAACTCTCCGTTTCTTCGTCACTCATGTACATCGTGGCTGTTTTATTGTTTTTCGTTACTTCTGACGGACTCGGTGTCCCGTCGGAAGATTTGTTTTGCCAACGACACTTTGCCACTCGTTATCCGTACCGAGACATCCGAGTGAGTTTATCCGAACGAAAGCCCGCTCTAGCGAGAATCGTTATTGTCTCGAAAGCTTTCATCGCCATTCCTGGAAGTAGCGTTAAGGGTTGCTTCTCCTCCAGGTCCGCGACATCCAGAAAAATAATCGAATCGCTGGACGACCCGCAAATAAATATTTATTTAATAAAAAAAAAAAAAATGTTTATTCAATTAACGTAAATATTCATTCAATTGAAATAAATACTCATTCCATTGAAATAAATATTTATTTAATAAAAATAAATATTTATTCAATTAAAATAAATATTTATTCAATTAAAGTAAATATTTATTCAATTAAAGTAAATATTCGTTTAATTAGAGTAAATATTTATTTAATTAAAATAAATATTTATTTAGAGCTGGTCGTAAAAAAAAAAAAAGATTTTTCTGGGTGCGACTTCCATGTTGATAAATGTCCATTATTTATAGATTCGCGAATTCTTTACGGGAAGGGCGACCGGCTTGTTTGCGACTGTTTGGAAGCGAACGGATCTGTAATAGATCGGTGGACCTTTCGGTTTCGCAATATTGTTATTTATCGTTTATTCCCGAAGGAGTCCAATACCGTCGGAGGAATTTGTTTCGCCGCGGCGCATTCGAGCAAGTTCATCCGAACGAAAGTCCGTTCGCTCAGCGAGAATCGTTAATTGTCTCGTAAGCTTTCGAGTGATTTTCCT